>CM068962.1:74737507-74770030 GCA_035128595.1 Eptatretus atami | reverse complement strand
CTTCTTCTTCTTCTTGTGAAGACAAAACCTTTAGGACACGGCTCTTTTATATACAGGATCCCGATCTCCTTAAATACTAAACACTTGTACACATCCTCGCATTGAGGGTGCCTTTTGAGAGCATCTATCATGAACTTTTAAATATATTCGGACATTTGCTTTAAAGTTTCGAAAAGTTCACGTTACTATTTAAAGATTATTCCACTTAATGTATTGTAATTTCGTAAAGACACTATTTTCTCGTCATGAACGACGATCGCCCATGACAGGTCTCGCTATTGGCTCCGTCAAGGCACGTGACGAAATATCGGAAGTTGTTGTTGTTGTTGTTTTGGTTTTTTTTCTTCCTCTTGTTCTTCTTCTTCTTCTTCTGGTGAAAACAAAACCTTTAGGACGTGGCTCTTGGACACATTTGTCCTTGTTTGAATAAGGCTCATTTGTCTGTGCCTGGATGGATAAAATGTACAGTGTTTGGTACCAAGCCTGGTGTTGGTTTCATTGAAGTGTGGCATCATGGCAAACAGGCATGTGATCCACCTCAAAACTGTAAAAATCAGTTGGCCGTCGGGACTGCTTTGACATGATTAGTCAGGATTCAGACGAACCCGACAGCTGCAACAATATATACATCACATGGAAATGTGCAATCTATAGGGCACTTTCTACTGGATCAGCCATACAAGGACGTAGAGGAGTAGCAGCTGAAATGCGGATCCTTTCCAGGTTCCTCCTGATAACTTCATCTTTTCTTTTTGCTTGTTCGAGTTCGTTTTGATGATTCCAGTGCAGGACTGTACCTATTTGATCTTCCATTTGGTTTTAATTTTAAGAATTTCAAACCCATTCTAAATTCAATTGAATAATAATGAAAATCGTCATGAGTCAGGGTCAAGTGTCCGATCAAAGCAGGGTTGCATCAAAGCGGGATGTCTTGGTACCCGGTCATCACTGCTAGCAGTTATAAAGTGGCCATTCTAATTATGTCTCATTAATTACATAAGACACCAGTACACAAACGACACAAAATACACCACACAAAACTACACAAACACCACACAAAACAAGTTCTGGCAAGGGTCTGCAATCTCTGATTGCTCTTTCGAGTTTGTTTGTGTGCAGGATATCTCAAAAAGTTATTTATGGACTCAGATGAAATTTGGTGGGCAGGTTGGGTGTATGACAAGGATGAACTGATTAGATTTAGATTTAGATCCGGATCCAGATTCGACTGCTAGAATTTTTTTAAGTGATTCTTCATCATTGATAGGGCCAAAACCGATATATTGCATGATTTCTCAAAAAGTTGTGGATGGATTTGGACGAAAGTTGGTGGACTCGTTGGGTATGTGACGAGGAAGAATTCTTTCTATTTTTTGTGAAGATCTGAATCCGGATCCGGATACGAGAGTTTTTTTAATTTTTTAAGTGGTTCACCATTGAGAGATAGGGCTAAACCGATATATAGCATGATATTTCAAAAAATTATTGGCCCTGATATGTTCTACTGGATCAGCCATTGCGGGGCAGAGGTATGTGCCCTACCGAGTGCCCTTCTAGTCTATGTCTTTATTTTAATTTTATATTTTCTACCATAATACCTCTTGAAGTTCATTGTTAATGGGACCATGCTTGTATTGCTTCTGCAGATGTGGATGTGACAGCTCCTGATGAGAAGTCCATTATCACATACGTCTCTTCAATGTATGATGCCATGCCTCGAGTTCCAGATGTTGCCGATGGCGTAAATGCCAATGTAAGTTCATCGCTATTAACATGTTTGTATCAATCTCTGATTGAGCATGGTAATCATTCTGTTTTGCACCCTTGAGATGGTTCAGCTTGTGGTAAGGGATAGTTCTCTCCTCGTTATAACACTGGTGGTGCTATTTGAATTTGTTGACAAGGAGGTGGAAGCACGATGGATGGAGTATCAGGAGATGGTCCTTCTACTGCTGCAATGGCTCAAGCAGCAAACTCTGAACATGCAGGTTCGGGACTTTCCCAACAACCCCACAGAATTGCATGCCCTGCACAGCCAGTATGTACATTTCAAGGAGATGGAACTACTACCAAAAGAGTCGGAGAAGGTTCGCATCAAGAATGTGTACAAGTCCCTCGAGGTGGGTCATTGATGGCTTGTTTCAGTGTTTCGCATTAGGATGCCAAAGCTTTTACTGCTTGAATGTTAAACATAACGAATATGAAATATTTCACATGGAAATAACAAATGATGCATCCCTGACCACTAGTGTGTGTGTGTGTGTGTGTGTGTGTGTGTGGTGTGTGTGTGTGTGTGTGTGTGTGTGTGTGTGTGTGTGGTGTGTGTGTGTGTGTGTGTGTGTGTTTCACATTTGTATGGTTGAATTATGAAATCTGTAACAGAGTGTTCTCTCATCGAACATTCTAATGTTGTGTCACGTATGTTCGTCTGTATGTCCATGTGTGTGTGGCAGCTCCACCACGAGCCTTAGATCATGTATAAATGTGTCACCTTCTAATTGCATAGTTTTGGGAGAGTTGTGAAAAGGATAATTAGGAACTGTATAAGCATATGTACAGACATCTTCAGTCATGC
The DNA here is from genome assembly GCA_035128595.1 of Eptatretus atami. Classification (NCBI taxonomy): domain Eukaryota; kingdom Metazoa; phylum Chordata; class Myxini; order Myxiniformes; family Myxinidae; genus Eptatretus; species Eptatretus atami. The sequence goes on along the minus strand of CM068962.1, from coordinate 74,767,455 downwards.
AATGCAGAACATAAAAGTATTGGCCTGTTTTGTGTTCCCAGCCGCCATTACAGCACCAAACTCATGGTGTTGGGATCCCACATTAATAACCCAAATACAGTACTGCAGTACATTGATTTGTCCACTGTTGTCCAATTTCCTTGTAAGTCATATATAACAACACTGATGTCTCCTCATGTCCTGCAGGTGGTTTAAATCACAGGTAGCACCACTTTCTTGAAGTCTTGGAAGAAAGAGTCCAATTGAGCAATCTGCATAGGGCACTTCCACAAAGTGGAGAAAAGAGTGGTGTACAGAAAGCCTTCATTTTTGGAGTTGAAACAGAAGTGAGTTCCTGAGTGTGCAGATTATTGCATTCTGGAGAATCTAGGGAGAGTTGGAATGCTGAGAGAGTAACCAGAGGAGCGTCATAAAAAAATCAGAGAGGCCACCGTCCTGTTTGTGATATGGAGAGCAACAGGCCTTGTGCTTCGGCCTCATTGTGGGAGATTACAATGTTGTTGAGAGCTTTAGATTCCACAGAATTGAGGAGAGACAGGTGCGATGCTGGAGCCTCAGACCATGTAGGAGAGCAGTACTGCATTGTGCTCTGAACAAAAGTCTGTTTAGGCTGTGTAGTACTGATTTTTCAAGGAATTACTTGGGAAGATGGGGAACTCCCACTCTGCGGCTGGTTTTGGAACCCAGTTTTGCTACATGGTTGACCCAGGAGAGGCTATGGCTAATGGTAAGGCCTAGAAGTTGAATGGACTGAACCTCTTCCAGTGGCTGACCATGAAATTATGTAGGTGGGTTTGTTTGACAATCCTTATGAAGTGACAAGACAGTGAGATTTACCAGGATTGAAACATGTTCCATTATCAGACTATACATATAATAAATTCCAGATTGGCAGAGAGTAATGCAGCTGATGTCTGGTTGTTAGCGGCATGGGGTACTGTACGACAATGTGGAATCTTGTGCAGAAAACGGATAGAGCATTTTCCAGAGCATCAGAGAGATCTTTCATGTAGATGAGTAACAAGACTGTGCCCAAGATACTGCCTTGTGGCACTCCAACCTCCACTGGGAGAGGAGATGGATCCTTTGATGGATGCATTGACTATGCGTGCGGTGGAAGTCAGAAATCCAGGTGTGGCACAGGCAGTGAAGTTGGTGAGCAAAGCTGGATGCCAAATTACATCGAATGCCCATGATATGTTTCGGCAGATGGTCCTAAGCTCTTGGTTGTGATTTCAGGCCTTCATCCATTGTTAAGAGAGGAGAATAGAATGTCCAGAATTTAGCAACCAGGACAGAATCCATGCTGATCGTCCAAGATCAAACTTTCAAAAGATGAAGTTAGCAAACTGTATCATTTACCAGAATTCAATCCAGCATCTTTAAACAATGAAGATACTAACAACAGGTCTGCATATATTCCCACTCCCCAAGGTTGCATCCCGTGTTATAATCTTTTCTCCCTTTTATTAACTTATTTGGCGACCACACACAACATCATACCTTTTTACTTGTTTACATTTTAATAATCCTCAACTCAGTGGATCACATTAATCCAAGTTGTTGCATTTTTCACCCTTCTGCCAATCACGCCCTTTCGGTCTGTCCCACTTTTACTTCTGTCTTTCCATCTTTTTCTATTTTCATCCAGCCCTGGATCCAGTTCGGACACATTCGTTTACCCCAGGGCCAGCACCCAAATGATATCGAAAAGGAGTGGGAGACTGATTGTGGCCATGCTTGAGAGGGAGAAGGAACTTCGGGCTGAAATCGAGCGGTGAGACGTTTTGGTGTGTGTGTGTGTGTGTGTGTGTGTGTGTGTGTGTGTGTGTGTGTGTGTGTGTGGTGTGCGTGTAAACACATAAAATATATATATATATATATATATATATATATATATATATATATATATATATATATATATATATATATTACAATCATGCAGATACCTGGTGTTGGCATAATGGTTTAGAGTGGTGGGCTTTGGATCCTGGTCAGGATCCTAGGACCTGAGTTCAAATCCCACTCAGCTGTTGAACCAATACCAGGTGGGGTTGACTCTGCCTGTCATCATTCCTGAGGTTGGCAAAATAAGTGCCAGGTTGCTGGTATACTGTATTGGAGTGGCGACCCATCCAGGATTGTGTCCACTGGCCAAGGAGACTGCTTAGGCAGCACCAACGCTCTGTACAGAGTATGGTCCCAATGGATGGATGGATATATATATATAATATATATATATATATTATATATATATATATATATATATATATAAGATACATATATTTGAATTGTCATGGAAACATCTATATAATTAAATATTCTGCATTATTGTATTCTTTGAGCATTTTCTGCATTATTGTATTACTCTAACATTTTTCCCTGGTGTATAAAAATATACAATTCAATCGGTGCTGCATAGTGGAGATCTTTTTTAATTTTAACTTGTTTTTCTCAGCTCGGTGGTATATTTTCTCTGAGTCCTCTGCAAGACCTTGGTTTCTTCTTCTCCATATTAATTGCATCTCTTTTCAGTCCTTTTGTGGTGCCAACATGGTAAACCTGCCCCTCTGTGTATGTGTGCTATGTTATCGTAGCCTGGAGGGCCTCCAGCATTTGGCAGGCAAGATTCAGCGAGAGTGCACGCGCTGTGAAGACACACTCAATCAGATTAGCAAGCTCATAAAGGCTGTAAGAAATCCCAGAATGTCTACCTGTCTGTCCACAAAACACCACGAATTTACCTTTTCACATATTATGTGTTTTGTCACGTGGGTTTATGGGATTGCCCATGTGACTGAGGTTTTTCGCAATGAGCCGATTGGCATTTTCATTCCTGAGTTTTTTTATTCCTCATTCATCTTTTACATTTCTCTCATATCTTCAAAAAATATTTTATTTAATTTTGTTCATTTCAAAGTGAGTTCTTTGTTTTGTTTTGTTTTGCTTTTTACTCTGTTGCAAACAGGTCAGACTTCCACCGGTTGGTGGATTTCCACTTTTTGAGCTCCAAGTCCATCCATTTTGTTCAAAATCACCCCCAAAATGTCTGCTCGTGATCATCTCATTTTGTGGTTGCACATTTTTTTTCCATTTTCTGCTTCTAAACGCTGTGTGCCATCCCCTGCTGCTCCAACCATACCCAGGACTGTCTTGCAGTGGAAACTGGCCGCTCACCTCAACACCGACGTGAAGTGGAAGCCATGCTGCAAGAACTGGACTTACGACTAAGAAAGCTCTCTGCAGACACGCAGACCCTACAAGATGGCCAATACTTTCAGGCAGAGCAAGATGTCTCTCGGTATGTTAAAAACAAAAACACTCACATGGCAAGAGCAAAATTGGCAAATGAGCAAGAGTTTTCACTGACGTTTTCCTGAATACAAATAAGTTAAGTATTTTATTTAGGCTCTTGTCCGACAAGATGATACAGAGCGCTTACCTTTGAGCTGTCTAATCTTGGTTTGATTCATGTCTGTCCTGCAAACTGTCAGATCAGCACTTCGCAGGAACGGCATTAAATCACAAAGTACACCATCCCTTTGAGGGGCATTAAAATGGTGTCTTGTCTGCGAGAATTATCTGGAGGATGTTAATGATCCCACAGTGTATTTTAAGAGTAGGCTTGTTATTGCCGGCACCTTGAACAAAATGCAAATTCCTTTCATCATCACTTTCAGTTGAATGACAGGTCTGGCCAGCCGGTTCATGGAAGACTTGGGCCAAGGGTTTTCCCCAGCTCGGCCCACGTGTAGGTGGGAATAATTGGTGCTGCTCCAGTAGTAGTAGTTATAGTAGTGTTACGCAGTATCTTATGCCATTATTTGAAGGAAGCATTTGGGTTTCAAAGAAAGAGATACAAATGCTTTGCGTTGTTATACATCCTGGACTCGAGGAACAATTAAAATATGAAAAGACAGCAAAAAGAAGACAAAAACTTGAGTAAAGTCCTGCAATGTTGGGTTTTTTTTTCAGGGTTGTTCAATTGCAGGAGCGTCTCAGTGGGTTGAGGACGAAGTTCACAGCATTGGTGGACGGATGTCATATTCCTGCTATGGGGACACAGACATGGCAGCCAAACACTGTGGCTTCAGAGACCCAGACGCAGTATGGCTTGAAGAGCACGGCAGTGCAGACTCAGACAGCTTCCAAACAGACAAAGGGTGGTAAACCTTCCGACGATGATGTGGCGCTCATTGCTCTACGAAAGGCTCTGGCCTGGGTAGAAGAGCACCAGGTAAGAAGCAAAACACTTTTAATTATTTTTCCAACATATACAAATTGTTTGTTTGCCTGTTCATTTGCAATTGTATTACTACACCCCTTGTGGTGAATAATAGTGGTCATGGAATTGTCCCCCAATGGGGGGAAGACCTTCTCGTGGACAGACCATTGCTGCTCCTATGGTTGGCAGTAAGTGTCCGGGAAGCAGCGGCGGAAAGAGAGTGGCATTTCTATATGTGAGAGAATTGCATGCTCAGCCAGTAGGTCACCCAGATAGCTCAGATAGCTCAGATGGCAAAGCACTTGTATGATTCATCAGATGACCTAAATTCAATTCCTGCTTGGATGTGTAATATTTCTCACATATACCATGCATATTATACTATTTTAAACTCATCACATAATATAGATTTTTAGCGATTTCTTCATTGATACAAAAAGATTCTGAAATAAATATTCCCTGTATTTTATTCACGTGACTGACTACAAAGCCATCTCATATAACATCTCTTTAGTGCAAGATCACCTTTTTAATGTCCTTCTGGATGGAATGTTGTTGGTGCTATCTTATTCTCTTCTCATCGAGGGAATGTACATTTTACCAGAATTTAATTATTAATTTTTGTCTGCTTATTCCACCATTACTGAGCCTTGGCTAATATGCTGGCGCTGCTTTATAGGCAGCATTTTGTACCTGTAACCAAATGATCTGAAGAAAATAGTCTTGGGCCTTCTATGTAACTTGTTTCAGATACTGTGGTGATGGCTGGCTTGTGATAGTACTTGTTAAGACATTCTAGGACGTTATATCTTGCTACAATGAAAGAGAGCAGCACACACTGTATTTGGATAGCACATCCAACCTTGAAATGAACCCTCAAAACCTGCATAGAATTTTTTTTTTAATGAAAGTGTCTTGTGATGACAATTTGGAATATACACTGCACTACTAGCTTTGATGCAATATTACAGTGAGGGCAATTATTCTACAAGTATGAGAAAGCACTTACCAGCACACTCTTTCTCTTCAGAATTGGTTCAAGAACAAAGACATTTAAAGTCTTCAGTGGCCAGTCCAGAGCTCCGACAGGAATGCAATGAAACTACTCTGCCATTTAGTCTTGGAATGGTGCCTGAGAGCTTGTGTCAACCAAGCACAATCCACTACTGAACTTGCACTTCCTGGAGAGGAGTAATAGCACAATATATTGCCTGGTGTCGATCAATATTTTGGTACAAAGTGTTGGTGATACTGATAAACTATTAGAAATTGAATAAATGCTTTGAACATATGTCCATTCATGTTGGTTCCAGTCCCAATACATTTGGGAATATCATCGATATCCATCTCAGTGTTGTGTGATTTGAAGAGGAACTTGTAGATGGTGGTGTTACCTTCTGGTTCTTGATGGTGCTGGGGTTGGGCCTTGGAGATGATGTTAAAATGGGATAAATTATTTGCTGCAGTACATTCTGTGGAGTACAAACTGCAGCAACACAACATTTGTGAGACAGGAAACAAACTTGGCTTTGAGATGGTAGAGAGTGAGTCTGCTTTGAATAAAGTCAAACTTTATGGTGTTATTCAGATGCTCCCTTCCAGATGAGCGGTGACTATTTCATTACACTGGCCCGAGTGTTGTCTGATTTAGGGGCCAGGAGGTCAGCCACTCATCTTCAAGCTCCAAACCATTGTTCTGCTCTTGTAACCATAGTGATGACACTGCTGGGACACATTGGATGACTGTGCAATGGTGGTGCTGTGAAAAGTTGGGAACATCCAGCTCAGATATCTCTTGTTGTCATTACCTGACAGGTGTCAGGCAAAATGTAACTCGCCACTTTGTTAGCTTAAGTGTGAATGTTATTAAGATCTTGCTGCCGGCAAGCATGTGCCATTTTATAATTATCAGAGGTGTTGTCAACAGTGCTGCACATCAGTGCTGAGCCCTTGAATTAGTTCAGTTATGGAGAAAATAGCTCAAAGTTCCTTACCTTTGACACAAAATAACCTACTTTTAGAGTAGGTTTTACTTTTAGAAAGGTTTTACTGCTGTATGAAAGCCCTGGGGGGGGGGAGAGTAAAATTGAACAGCCTCAGGAAAGTTTCTTCCACAAACAGGAGAAAAGAGGAACAAAATAGTGGAGGTGAGCAATAAGCCAGGATTTGGGGAGTTTAACTAAGAGGATGTTATTGAGATAATGCATACATCTTGGAGTTACTGAGGAGGGTCAGCGTGATTGCAGGAGTTATACCAGAGTAGAGGTGATTAAAAAAAAACAGAGACCACTATCCTGTCTGTGATTTGAGACACATCTTGTGCTTCTGCCTCATTGTGGAGATTCGGCAATAAGATATAGAGATTTACATTCCACAGGTTACAGTAGAGATGGATGTGATGCTGGGGCACCATCCTAAAGGGGGAAGTAATATTTCATTGAGCTATGGGCAAAGGCCTTGAGGTCTGTGAGTAGTTCTGATTTTTCAAGGAATGACTTGTAATGATGGAGGATGCCAAATCTGTGGCTGGCTTTGAAGGCCAGCTTAGCAATGTGGTTGACCCAAGAGAGATCATGGCTAATGGTTCGGTCTGTAAGTGCCTCTTTCAGTGACTAACCATGGAAATAGATAGGTAGGATAATTTGATGATCCTCCTGGAACAACAGGGTGAGACTGTGAGATTTATTGTAATTGAAATACTTGTCCCATTCATCCCTCCTGGAACAACAGGGTGAGACTGTGAGATTTATTGGAATTGAAATATTTGTCCGCCAAAGGGTGGAGGAGCTCCTTGTGAGCCAACGACCATCCATATCTAGTGCCCAACTGTGTCTGCGGACATCCTCCTTCAGTTGGGTTACTTTTTTTTTGGAGGTTGGTGGCAGGATTTACACTCCGGCCACCATAAAACCCTTCACTCCGCAAAACACAAGAAAAACGCAAAGAAAATCGAAAACCCGCTTCGTGCCCTTCGCAGGGCAGCTCACCGGATGATGGGATTGGGGCAAAGCTTTTGGGACCCTCACTCTTTGATGATAGGAAGAAAACCACGGAGTAACCTACCCGGGTCAGATTGCGGTAGTGTGTGTCGTCCACCAGACGGTGCTGAGGTGTCGTCCACCAGACGGTGGTCTCCTTCGGTCAACCTGAGGCGGTCCCTTCAGGGTGGTGCCTGGAATGTCCCATCCATAAGAGAGGATGATCACCTGTCTTTGTTATCATCTGAGCTCAAGCGTTTGAACATTGGTGTTGCAGCACTCTTTGAGGTTCAGAGACCGGATAGTGGTGAGATCATAGTGGGTGGTTATACCTACTATTGGGCTGATCGCTCTGATGGTTACCATGCCCAAGGAGTTGCTGTAACTCTGTCCAATAAGCTGACTCCAATGATAATTGAGGTAACACTGGTCAATGAGCATGTGATGAGACTATAAGCATTCATCACTCCTTGGGTGTCGTTTCCCTGGTCTCTGTATATGCTCCAACTGAGGCGAGTGATCTCACCGTGAAGGACGCATTCTATGCCGTGTTCGAGTCTGTGGTAGATCAGTGCCCCAGGCAAGATACTCGACTGGTCTTGAGGGATTTCACTGCATTGACTGGAACTGATAGGGGTGGTTATGACACGTGTTGGTCCCCATGGGTCTGAAACTGTGAACCAGAATAGCACTAAGTTCCTTGTCTTTGCAAGAAGTCACGGACTTAGGGTGGCTGGTTCATGGTTTCAACGCCCACAGGCTCATCGCTGGACTTGGTATTCCAACGCTGGTGGTGTGGCAAAGGAAAATGACCATGTTCTCGTTGATGGTCGCTGGATAACTGCAGGGTAAACAGGAGTGCTCAGTTCCTCAATACAGACCACAGACTTGTGGAAGCAACTCTGAAGTTGCAGCTTAAATCTTGGAGAATGGTACCATCCCAGCCTAGGCTGGATGTTGGCAAGCTCAAAATGAGAGGACAGCTGAGGAGTTTGCGAACAAGCTGAGTGGGGATTTTGGGGGGTGGGGGTATGGGTGCCTTTGGGAATCCTGAAGAGTTGTGGAGTGCCTTCAAGAGCACCATCCTTGATGTTGCCGGTGAATGTCTTGGAACTCACCTGAGGGCGAAGAAGAATTATGTCTCTGAAGGGACACTGGATACCATTAACCACAGTCACAGGGCCAGGCTTAATGGCAGAGCTGAGCTGTTCAGGGAGTTGAGGCATAAAACTGTACGTGTGCTAAGGGTGGACAAGGAGGCCTATGTGCGAAGAATCTGTGAGGGGGAAGAGCATCACCTGTGGTCAAGTGATTATTATCCTGCTTACAGGGGAATTCGCGCATTGTGTTCCTCCAAGCCATCCCGCGGTGTACTGCATTTCGAGGAATCGTCTTGACAGAGGAGTCCATAGTGAAGGCCTGCTGAGCCGGTTACTTTGAGCAGATGTACCAGGCTGATCCACCAGCTGTTGACTTGGATGTCAGAGGTATAAGTAACCCTATTGCTGACCCTCCAATCAACTGTGATCCACCTTCGTTTGTGGAAACAGGCTGCGGTGAACCGTTGAAATGGGGTGAAGCTCCTGGGATCTGTGACATCCATGCTGAACTTCTCAAGGCTGGTGGAAATGCTGGACTCATGTTGTTGCATGCAGTTCTGTGCTCTGCCTGGAACACAGGAATCATTCCAACTGACTGGAAGAGGGGCCTTGTTGTCCCTCTCTGGAAAGGGAAAGGGGATCGCCAAGACTGCAACAACTACTGAGGGGTGACACATCTCTCAGTGCCGGGCAAGGTCTTTGCTCGGATAATTATTGATCGGGTTAGCCACCATCTGCTTGAGCACCAGCACCCAGAGTAGTCAGTCTTTACACCAAAGAGGTCAACGATTGACCTTATCCTTGCCCTTCGGGTCCTCACCGAACGCAGACGAGAGTTTCGGCAGCGGCTGCTTGCAGCTTATGTTGATCTCTGTAAAGCGTTTGATTCAGTGAAGTGGAATGCCCTCTGAAGGATTCTTGGTCTTTGTGGGGTGCCAGCAAAACTGATCAATCTAATGTCTGAACTATACTCTGGTACTGAGAGTGCTGTGAGATGTGGTGGTACATCTCTGACTTCTTTCCAGTGGTTGCTGGAGTTCATCAGGGGTGTGTACTGGCTCCCACACTTTTCAGCACTTGTATGGACTGGATTCTGGGGAGGATGTCATGGAGATTTAGCTGTGGTGCATCGTTTGGGAATGTCAAGATCTCTGGCCTTGATTTCACAGATGATGCAGTCATCTTTGCGGAGACTCTGGATATCATTTTGGGGGCCCTCAACATGCTGATTGGGGAGTCACAGCTGCTGGGATTATGGGTTTCCTAGGTCAAAACTCAGTTCCCGGCTTTCAATGTCATTTTTGATGCTGCTATCTTGTCCGTACCTGTTTGTGGTGAGGATGTTGAGGTCATGGAAAGATCCACTTACCTTGGCAGTGATATTCATTTCTCTGCTAGCTGTAAGCCAGAGGTCAATAGACGTCTGGGTTGGGCCTGTGCAGTCATTGATTCACTGGATCATTGGGTGTGGCAGTCTGTACCTGTGCAGGGTGATGAGAGGCTGAGTCTTCAGGTCCTTTGTGCTTCCATTCTTGCTCTACGGATGTGAGACTTGGACTCTGACCAATGATCTGAGATGAGAGACTTCATTCCTTTGGTACCAGGTGTCTGCGGAGAATCCTTGGCTATCGCTGGTCAGACTTTGTTTTCAATGAGCGGTTGCTGAGAGAGACTCAAATGAGATTTGTTACCTGCATTATCCATGTCAGCTGCGGCTGTAAGGACATGTGGCTCGTTTTCCTGACGCTGATCCTGCTCACCAGATTCTCTCAGCGAGGGAGCCTCGTGAGTGGAGGAGGCCAATGGGTCGACTACATGCCTCGTGGTTGCAGCATGTTGATCAGAATCTCAAGGAGATGGGGATGGGCCAGGTATCTGCCTGGGGGGTGGCCAGACGGAGGCCCCTGGAGTACCGGTGGAAAGTGGATGCAGCGACGCGCTGCTCCCATACCTGACCTGACCTGTCCCATTCATCAGACCAGCATTTTGTCCAGCAGAGAGTGATTCAGTTGCTGTGTGACATTCAATGGTCTTGGGTACTGTCTGAAATATCAAGGAGTCATCCACACGAAAAAGAAGAGAGGGTTTTCCAGAGTGTCAGAGAGTTCGTTTATTTGGATGAGGAACAAGGCTGGGACTAAGACTGCCTCGGAGCACTCAGGTCTCCACTCAGAGAAGAGAGGAGAGTGATATATTGATAGCAACACAGTGAATGTGTTCATATAGGAAGTCAGATAGCCAGGTATGAAGGTGGTCTTGTATGCCACAGGCAGTGAACTTGGCCCAAAGTTCTCTAATATTGAAAAATTTAAATATAATTCATATTACAAATATACTCCATTGTTCTCTGATAGTTTATATACTTGTAATTCCAAAATACTTGTAGATACTGTATAATATTGTCACATGGACGGCACTCCACTATGGGCCACTGAGAGTGCATATTCACTGTCCCGGTTGTTGCCGACCACACCGGATTGTCGCTCCAATAATTATTAATCCAAGTGGTCACTTTTACTCTTGGACCGATGAGTGATGATGTTGGTCCATGCTTCGGCGCAGTCTGGCACCACGTCGGTTATAAATCAGGTTTGTTAACATTTTAGTTCATCAGGTGTCCAAATTAAACCCAAACATCTGCAAGGCAAAATGTTGGGAAAATGATGCACACCACACCTCTTTAAGAAATAAATAAATAAATAAATAACTCTGAATACAAGATGATACAAAACGAAATCCTGAACGGAAAGACAGAGAGGAACTATGCCGAAAAGGTGACCCCAGCTATGGGCCTACACACACACAATAGTCATGCATTCCAACTGGTTAAGTCAAAGGAGGAAGCACATGGTGAAAACCCCCAGGCTGTTGCAGGACTTGTATGTGCTAGCAAAACAGCGAGTGGGGCCAAACAGACCAAAGAATCAGTGCTGGGATGCAAAAAGCAGAAGATGGAGCTGTCCAAGGCAGAAAGCAGACAGTAGTCACCATTACAAGAGGGCAGGCAGGAGGACTCAAAAAGAGAAGATATGAAACCATCCCAGGGTTGGACATGTGACTTTATTCTTCAACTCTGCCTGTGGCAAGTATCCTCCACCCCCCCCCCCCCCCCCCCTTCCACTTTCACTGCTGAAGCCAACCAGTGTCTCTCTGCCCAGGGGTCTCTCTGCTCCGGCTACAGCTGATCATCACCAATTTGGATGTCCAAACCAATCATGAGTTGGGAGTGGTTCAAGGACCGCCTCCCACATGCTGACGACAGCTGAAAGGAGGGACCTTCTCCTTTTGTTGGAAGTAACATGTGCATACTGACCCCTCCACATGCCCAGCCTTGGCCAGTTTGACATTGGGAGGACATGTGGACAAGACATCTTAATCTATGTCGTCAAAGATAGTCAAGGCTCATTCCCCTGGCAAGCCATACAAAGAACAATGTATCCCCACCGCATGTTCTTAATACAGTTTAAAAAGTCCTATTAATCTACCTGAATACAAACAGTGGTTGAGGCCTCAAACTAGGTTCTGCCCCCTATCCTGTAAACCTAACATTTCACAAGTATGTACACTCTTGTCGGTTTGTGCAGGCAGAGCTGGAGAAAATTGAATGGGGAACTGATCTCGCAGGAGTCGAATCCAGCCTACAGAGTCAACGAAGCCTCCTCCGAGAGGTGGAATCATTCCGACACAAGTTGGAGAATTTGAGGACACAGCAGGTAAGAAATCCATCTTATAATGATAGTTATGCATGTGTGTATGTACCTTGAGCTACAGCTTTTTTATTTTCACGATTTAAACCCCATATAATTTGGGTGTCTTTAATGATGCTCCCTGACAATGTTTTCATCGCTTAGGCCTAAGTCACATTTGCCACGGCGGCCGTGGGGTCTCCAAAATCTACGGCCACTAGCAATTAATAACGGTGGCCGCAGTATTTCCACGGTCACACAATGTAGCAGTCACATATGTTTTATTTTTCGGGTAGCCGCATGGCGTATTTAGAAATTGTGGAGACCGAAAACGTGGGGGTGCTGTACGGTCTTTGATTTGATGTCGCACGGTGACCTTAGGGCGTCCCTGCGGCGGCCATAGAATTTTCAAGGCAGACGCAAGGTAGCCTCAAGGTGCCTGCAAGGCGACCGCAGGGGGGCCCTAAGGCGAACGTGCGGCCAGACGGATGGTAACGAGTGGGTATATATACCAGTTCTTTTTTACTGAAATAAAAATATAACAGTTCGGAATATACCAGTACGTGGTGCCCCCAGAATCCGAATTGAATTAGTTCCAGGAGGCTGTTCGGATTGCAAAAAGTTCGATTCCCAAACTATTTTCGCAATAAGAAATAATGGAGTGAATTAATCTGTTCCTGGACCACAAGAAAACCCACTTTCAACTGAAATTCCCCATGTTTAAGGTAAAATAAGATGAGTAAATGACCTTCAGTGGCGGTGTATTGTATGTAAAACTTGTTAATCATCACCACATCCAAAGGTCCACACAGGCTCGTTCCGATCGCTCGCGCACTCTGCGAGCGCTGCCCCCAAGGCAACTCATCAAACATGATGCCCCCAGAACCACAATCACTTTCATCAAACGCATCGGGCTGAGGTAATCATGGAATTCCAAATTACAACCGGTTTTTCTGTGAAATTAAATCCTTGCCCGACAGTCCGTCACATCACGTGATCGGATTGCTTTTTTGTTATTAATTAAAACACAAGATGAGTAAAAAAAAATAAAAACAGCACAAATCAAGGTGAAAACACGAGGTAAAGTAGCGATCGACACACGAGAGATGCTTTCACGAGTACTTCCACCGACGAACTGAATGAACAAAGCGCGAAGATGCGGGGGTCGAACAGGTGGGGGAGACACGTGAACAAACATGAACGCTTCGTTGTGTTCGGTTTTTTTAAAATGTATTCGGTTTTTAGGGCAAAATTCATTTTTCATTGATAAGAGACTACGGCAGCCGCACGAATAACGCAAGTCCACCTTACGCCCTACGTACGGTCGACATGGAACAACAACTACGTCACAACTACGGCATGTCGAATTGCTACGGCCAACGTAGAAATGAAAAAAGTATATAACTCCGCGTTATAATTCCACGGCGACCCCTACGGCCTGTAAAAGATAGCCAAACGGCGTAGGGCCACCTTGAGGCCACCGCAGAAACTCTGCCGCCACCGCACGTTTCTGTCAATTCAGAGGGCGTACGGCCGCCGTATCCTCGCCGTAGAGCAAATGACTTAGGCCTTACTGGCCTAGTTTTGGTGTGATTTATGGGTGATGTTGAATGTGACTATCTTCCAATCTTTTTGTTTTTCTAGTGGGAGTAGGGAGGAAGAGTGGGTGAGGGGAGGGTGGGGTTGGTGGGGTGGCGGGGGTGGGGGTGGTGTATCAATGCATCAGAAGTATTTTTGAAAGACATGTTTAGCTGGTTCTCTAGTCTACATTTGCTCATTGACATTCCCAAAAGATTGTTCTTTGGATGGGTATTCGGCAAATTTATTGAGGAAATAGGCCGCTCCTGCAACTTTCAGAGTAGCTTTTCATCTGATAGTATCGAGAAGAAGGAGAAGAAAAATCATGATGTCTCGCTTTCTTCTGAACATATTTCGAGATTATTTACTCTTTATTGGTTCATGTCAAGGGGAATGTTCTATGATGGTCCCCTTTTTTCCACCATGGTTTTTACAACGATAATGCTATCTTCAGAATCTATCTCATCTTTGAGCTATTTCTACGTTAATGTCTATTTTACAGACAAAGGTTTCTTCGTCTAATCAAGGAACGTATGCTGACAGCCTGGGACGCCTTGACTTACTGTACACACGCCTGCTGGTGAGTACAGGAAGAACGCATTGATCGATTACTGAGGGATTGGAAAAAGTAAAATACAGTAATAGTTTTATTTAGGGGAACAGTCAAGAACTGCAAAGAAGATAAAAATAATAAATATGAATAAAATTTCTTTTTTATTATCTCAGCAAAATTCATCAGAAAGACCGTTCCTGTTATTGCGATTTGATTAATCCACATGGATATATTGAAAGCAGAACATGCACAACCCCTTTTGCTGATCTATGAAGCACCCAACTCCTCTCATAACCATCACCTATTCCACCTGCTCAACCCGGCTGCAGAATAGCAGCAGGGGTCGCCTGAAGCACCTTGAGAACCTGCACGCATTTGTGGCACGTGCAACACGTGAACTGATGTGGCTCAATGAAAAAGAAGAAGAGGAGATCTCGTATGACTGGGGTGAGCGCAACACAGATCTGGGAACCAAGCAGGAGTACCATGAGGTGAGCTTTCAGGATGAAAACTTCCATTCGAACATTTAAGTTCAACCTAAAGGGCTTCCTTTGCTTTTTGTTCCAGGATAAAATTTATTTCTTCAGTCAGCAGAAAAGTTTATTTCATTCTTACTTTTCATAGATGTTCCTAAAAGACTTGGAGCAGAAAGAACTAGATCTGAATGACCTGCGAGATGCTGGTGAACGCATGCTTCTAACTAATCACCCCGCGAAGCAAACCATTGAGGTGAGTAAGATGATTTACTGGCATATCACATACCTGAAAAGAGAATTAGTAAGATCCCCTACTTACCCTCTCAATCAATCCACAGGCATACTTGGCTGCCATTAAGTCCCAGTGGAACTGGATTCTGCAGATTTGCAACTGCGTGGAAATGCATCTGAAGGAAAATGCCAATCACTTTCAGGTAAATACTGTTCAGTCCATTTGCTTATTGTGACTTAGATCAAGATGATAAGGCAAGAACAAATCGAACAAATCAACATTGTACACTGCCTCCTTCAACACTGGAATTGTACACTGGAACAAATTAAATATGTCTACAGTGCTTCAATGTCACCTAATACAGTATGCAATTTTGGTTTTGTTCCCACAAGTTCTTCACAGAGGCACGAGAGTTAGAACAGTTCCTGAAGTCGCTCACGGACATTATCACAAGGAAATACTCTTGTGATAAATCTACCAGCCTGACAAAGGTGGAGGACCTTCTCCAGGACTCCATGGTAGGTACACCAGTTGGGCTGGCCACGGTGTGTGGAGCATGATGTCATGCAGTGTAGTGCACTTTTTTAAGCTAAAGATTGTTGGATGTACAGGATGAGAAGGAGCAACTCCTGGATCTCAAGCCGACGGTTGCGGGACTGGTGGGCCGAGCGCGTTCCATTGTCCAGCTGAAGCCACGCTCACCTGCTGCTCATCTGCCATATGCTCTTCCAGTACGTGCACTGTGTGACTACAAGCAGATCGAGGTAAATTACCACCTCTTTCTTTCCATGTATTCTCAATATTAATTCTTATTATTGACAAGATGAAGCCCATTGCACCCAAGATTGCTAAAATGTCCATCGATACAGTGAATTGGATGCAAGTGAAGCAGTAGGTTTGCTATTTGTTTATTTTGTGTCATTCATCATTTTTTGAGTCGTAACTCGACCACAATCTTCCCTCACAGATCTCTATCCACAAGAACGATGAGTGTGTACTGGAGGAAAATGCCCAACGCAGCAAGTGGAGAGTAATCAGTTCAGCAGGAAACATCGCGACCGTTCCATCTGTCTGCTTCCTGGTTCCCCCACCCAATCCTGACGCCACCGAAATTGTCAGCAGGTTAGGCTCCTTGTCCATTCTTTCATTGGAGGAGTATTTTGTAATTTGGCTCCTGTGATGAAACGTTTGAAACCGATCATCGGATTTGAATGTGAGTCTTAATCTTGATCAATTTATTATATAACACATCAAATCCACTACACTCTGTTTATTTGTATTGAATTCATGATTGCAACATTGGTTTCACTCAAAACGAGTTGCATGTAAGATCGTGAAGGCAGTAAAGCTTTCTTATCGTGATTCCAAAAGTGTGATATAAACAGACATTCATTCATAGATGGTGCAGTGCTTCATGAATTTTTTCCAAAGGGAATAAATGGAGTTGGGATGTGTCATTGTTCCTGAATAATGTCTGTGCAGACATTGTAAATTATTTAATTTTCTCCACAAGTTGTTCACACCATCAAGAAATTGAGGGTTTTGAAAAACCCTCAAATTGTACAATTGCAATTAGTACCTGGAATGTTTCACAAAGTTTTGAGGCATGAAGTCGATTACCTAGTAATTTGTACTCCCATGGTCAAGTCAGTAGGTTAAAATTCTTCACACTATTTTTGCTAAAGTCATGGCTGCATTCAAAGTAGCTCCAAATTACTTGACGTATTACCCCTTGTGAGATTAACAAAGAGCCAAAGCACTGATTGTCAATTTTTTTTTTAAAGAAATGCAGCATAACGTACTTCCAAGAGCAAGATTATCGTCCCTGTATCACTAATATAATATTTTGATCAGCTCAAAGCAACTTTACTCCACTTATTCCACTTTGTTACACTCAAATCTTCTTTTTTTTCTTTTTTTACTTCACTCCATTCCACTTTGTTCGGATCCGTTGCACAAAACTGGAACTCCCATATATTGCAATAACATAAATTGTAACTCTTGCACAATCTGGTAACAGCATGAATGATGCCAAATGACATTTTTTGTTTAATCCCACATCAAAATTCCTGACCAAGAGTAAGCATAATTTGTAATCATGAGGACGATGCTATATCGGTACCGATGGTTCTCTTCCGTGATGTCACATCTTCTACAAACATAAAATGTACATTTTGTCACTCAAATCGCGACTTGTCGTTCCGGCGAGCTTCCAGATTGGCACCATTCCAGCAAAGGAGCTTTCGTTATTTATTCCTTCCCTTTTGGTCATAATCAAAGGCATGGTGTCTGTTCCGGTTAGGTTAATAGCTAATGCATTGTGCTAATGCAGGGCTGTTTGTTAATGCATTTTTGTCCATAAGACTTTGATGAGGAAATCATTTTATCCACTCTACACATATTCGATTGTTTCTGGGTGCAGTGCGCCCTCTTGGGGACATACAAATTTGAAATAAAAATTTGATCAAATGCGTCATTTATTTGAGGTTTATAATCTGATTGCATCTATAAATACATGTGCACCAGAGTTGAGTTTTCCCACTCTTGTTAACCCGTCTGCTTCAGTTTTCTTTGTTGTTTTTGGATGTGGAGGTGGTGGGGGGGGGGGGGGGTTCTTTTACTTAAATTGCATTTTTTTTTTTTTAACATCTCTCGAATATTTGAAACTTTGGAATATGCTCCAGTAAATGTTTTTGTGCTCCATTTATTGTTTTTTTATGAGATGATTATTTGTTGCACAATCTGATAAGACTTCATTATGATGATTGCAATTTTTTTTTTTTCATTCATTGCAATTTTTTTGTTGTAACAACTTACTGAAGGATTTTGTTTCATTTTTGCCAATACAGCAAACATTTGTCTTTTTTTATATACTTTTATATTTACAAATATATGTATTATATATATATATAATATATATATAATTATATATATATATATATATAAATATAAACTATCTTGTGAAGGAAAATGTTTTTTTAAATAAGTCTAAGCACATATTGTTGTTGAGAATGTTTTAATTAATTATTGTAGAATCGGTCTGTGATATAATTTTATTTTATTTCATTTCCTAGAACAGAAATGCACTCATTTGTTGTAAAACAAAAGTGATCACTTTCCTGACTTCTTTTGCATCTGTCTTTCTTGGTTGTAATATTGTACTCCGCTCCTTCCCAATTCCATATCCAGGTGATGCATGACATCATAGTTGGGCTCCGAAGGAAGGGAGTACTGAGTTTTTACTCCGTTTGTTTTCTTGTTTGTCTTGGCGATATCTCATTATTTTACGATTATTATGTATTTATTTTAATTATGCAATTAACCAATTAATCGATCAATTATTGTACACCGCTCCCTCCCAATTCCGTCTCCATTTGCTGCATGGCGGTATCGCTGGGCACCGAAGGTGCTCCCGCAATGTTGCGCGCTGGAGGATTTGTTATTTATTTGTTTGTCATGGGGCAGTGTACTTTGAATGTACCTGTACTTGTCTTTTTCTTCTTTGGTCTGAAACTTCCACCTTAAAATAGACTCGTTTTCAGAGAGGTTTTTTTTAGGAAAGGGTAGATATCAAGTTTTTTTTTTAATGTGCTCTATATTTCCTGTGTCAGGCTGTTACTATAGATTTAAGATTTTTTATTATTATAAATCCCATTACTCCATCGTGGGAGGTGCCTCATATGTCTCAAACCATGGATGTATCATTTTTGTTTATTTCTTGATTCCTGGTGTGTTTATTGTTTTAATCAAACAGGTGTTGCAAGAACTAGAACACAGAATGGATCAGGACATAACAGAACATTGGGGGGGGGGGCAACAGCAGGTGTGAGAGACAAAATATAGGGAGACTTGGAGAAATAAGAGATGTATGGGAAATATGGGATCTGGGGAACAATGAGGGCATGGGGAGTACGTAGGTGGGGACTAAACAAGATAGATGCAGCCACAAACTCTCAATCACAGAAGTGGAAGGAAAAACTGTAAATTTGGAAAGAGGCCTGGGTGTGGGTTGGGTGTTGGGGTAGAAAAGAAAATGGTTGTAGATGGGGGATGACCTGAGATGGTGTTGAATTGCTATCTTGATGCCTTGGAGGGAAGAACAAGGTTGTATAATGAAAGACAAAAGATAATGAAAGACGAAAACATTATTCAATTCCTGAACAAAATAACAACTTGATATATATTTCATAACTAAAGTTGTGAAAGTATAGATGATATTGGATATGCTGTCATTATAAATTAATCATCCTTGCATAAGCTAATCCCAACCTCCTCTCTTCCTTTTTCTGGTGGTTAATTTCCTTGCTTATTGTGTCATACTGCTGTTTTGACTGCTAATATAGCCTCACTGCACCACTGTCAGTTCCTTGCTTCTTTACCCTCTGTCTTTTCGCATTCATTGACCCTTCATCTTGTCTAAAATAAAAAATGATGTTAATGATGAGCAGGATTTCAAAACGATTAACAGAACAGCATTGTGTTAAGATGTATATGGATGATATATTTGGATGAAAGAATTTGTTTAAACCACTTTTTAATAACTTGCATTCAATTGCCAATGGGTCTGCTACATGCAGGATTGAGCAGATGTATCAGAATGCAATGGCGCTCTGGCACCAGCAGCACATCAATATGAAGTGCCTTTTATCTTATCTCTACCTGCTCAAGAACATCGAAATGATCCAGTCGTGGACAGTGCACACGGTAAGTTAGACTCATGGCATGCCTATACCTCCAGAACATTACTCGGAAGAAAAGTGTGCACCATTGACTGAAGACCCTGACTGAATAAAGGAAGAAGCCATGATTAGATAGAAGAGGCCACTAGACAAATTTTGATGAGTCTAAATAAGATAGAAGTCTTCTTTCCTGATTGCTTGCAGTCCTGCCGTAACAGCTGAAGGGCTTACCAAAGGAAGAATATGAAGGTTCCATGAGGAGCCTGCAATGCCATCACCAGGATTTTTTGGAGGACAGCAAGGAGTCGCATCTGTTCTCACCAGCCGAGAAATCCAAGCTGGAGGAGAGATTTGAGGCTTCTCAAAGGCACATGGAGACTCTGCTTGCAGCTATCAAGGATGGTGGGTTAGCTTGATACAAGGATGTGTCTCTGGTTTCATGTAAACCTCGGATATTGATTTTATGATTAGGATGTGCCATAACTTAAACATCTTGTACTCTTTGCTGCAGAAGAGGTGGGCGAGTCGACTTGTGGAGGCCTTATCACACGTTTACATAGCCTGAAATTGAACCTTGATGGGCTGGAAGAGCGTGTGCTACGACGGGCACGAACTCCATTGTCGCACAGCAATCCGAGTGCAGACAGTAAGCAGCGTCTTGAAGAACAAGAGGTACAGCTCGCTCCTTTAGTTTCATCATGTATAAATTAATTTTCATTTTATGGTTGGAAAGTTGTGGGTGCAAGGTGGTGCTGACTGGGGGTGCAATCTTTCTTCATTTTGGACAGAAAACGAATGAGGAATTGTCAAACATGGCTGCACAATTAGAGGGAATGACAAAGGAGTACAAGGAAATGCTTACAAATGCTACCTCATTGCAAAGCCTTCCAGCGCTTCGCTCGGAGTACGACTCTTGCCATGAAAAACTTGTACGATTGGAATCCCTCTGCTCTGTCCTACTTAACAGGTGGATAAACCATCCCAATTAATATTCCAACTGCTAATAGGTCTTGAAGAGAGCCTCTTTTTCTGAATGCCTTACTGTCCAAACAATGTTTATCCCAACAGGTTGCAGAAGGTGCATGTGGTGGTCGAAAGGGTGCAGGAAGCAGAGAGTCTGGTAAAAGCCCTGGAATTACGTTTGTGCCAAGATGAGACCATCCCTGCAGACAATGCTGCCACCAATAATTACAGGAGCCAATTGCAGGTATATCCTTTATTTAGGACATATAGAAAGAAAAAAAAAAGACTTTATGGAGAAAACAAAGGGCGGAGGAGCTCCTTGTGAGCCAACGGTATCCATATCTAGTGCCCAACTGTGTCTGCGGACGACTTCCCACAGTTGGGTTACTTTTTTTTAGGAGGTTGGTGGCAGGATTTGCACTCCGGCCACCGTAAAACTCTTCACTCCACAAAACAGAAAAACGCAAAGAAAATCTGAAAACCCACATTGTGGGAGTACCTCCTGTGCAGCTGCCCGCCGCAGAGCAGCTCACCGGATGACGGGATTGGGGCAAAGCCTTCGGGGCCCCCACTCTTTGATGATAGGAGGAAAACCACGGAGTAACCTTCCCGGGTCAGATTGCAGTCGTGTGTGTTGGGGTGGTGCTGAGGTGTCATCCAACAGACGGCGGTCTCCTTGGCGTTAATCTGAGGTGGTCCCTTTGGGTGGGTGCCTGGAATGTCCCATCCCTAAGAGAGGATGATCACCTGTCTCTGTTATCATCTGAGCTCAAACGTTTCAATATCAGTATTGCAGCACTCTCTGAGGTTTGGAGACCGGATTCGGCGAGATCATGGCGGGTGATTACACCTACTATTGGTCTGGTCGCTCTGATGGTTACCACGCCCAAGGAGTTGCTGTAGCTGTGTCCAATAAGCTGACTCCAATGATAATTGAGGTAACACCAGTCAACGAGCGTATTATGAGATGAAGGATTCGTCACTCCTTAGGTGTCTTTTCCCTGGTCTCTGTAGATGCTCCGACTGAGGCGAGTTTTGTCACGTGAGACACATTCTATGCCACGCTCGAGGCTGTGGTTGATCAGTGCCCCATGTGAGATACTCTTCTAGTCTTGGGGGATTTCAATGCATCCAATGCAATTAATAGGGATGGTTATGACACGTGTATTGATCCCCATGGGTCTGGAACTGTGAACCAGAATAGCACAAAGTTCCTTGACTTTGCAAGAAGTCATTGACTTTGGGTGGCTGGTTCATGGTTTCAGCGCCCACAGGCTCATCGCTGGATTTGGTATTCCAACGCTGGTGGTGTGGCAAAGGAGATTGACCATGTGCTCGTTGATGGTCGCTGGAGGATGATCCAGAACTGCAGGGTCTACCGGAGTGCTCAGTTCCTCAATACCGACCATAGGCTGTTGTGGCAACTCTGAAGTTGCAGCTTAAATCCTGGAGAATGATTCCATCCCAGCCTAGGCTGGATGTTGGCAAGCTCAAGGATGAGAGCATAGCTGAGGAGCTTGCGAACAGGCTGAGTGGAGATTTGGGGAGTCTCGGTGCTTTGGGGAATCCTGAAGAGCTGTGCAGTGCCTTCAAGACCACTATCCTTGATATTGCCGGTGGATGTCATGGAAATCACCATAGGGCGAACAAGAATTTTGTCTCATAGGACATTCACGCCTGTCAACTCTCACGTTTTTGCCGTGAGACTGAGGACTTTCTGTTTAAAGTCACGTTCTCACGTTCATGCGATAAATTCTCACACTGTTGTTTTTTCAATCTCTCGGCAACAAAAAATATTTCCAAAATTATTGCATTGGGACTGGTTTAACTGATGTTATAACCTTGAATACCGACTTAAATCCGATTGCTTCACGTAGTTCCGCATATTCTACATGAGAGATTGAGTACGATTGGTCAATTATCGACGACCATTCTGATCCAATGAAATGTCTTGTTACTAGGGCGTTCAATTTTTCGCGTGAAATCCCCGCAAAATACTGGGAAATACTATCAATATGCTGAAATAATACATCTTTATTACAAGGATGATGAGTGTTCTAATTCCTGTATAGCATTTGATCTGTTGATGAAAATAAAATATATGTCTTCTTTGCTCATGTTGTTGGTTCATTTCTTTGAGTCCATATAGTGAATGAAACAGTAACAACATGACATAAAAACTTATATTCTGACTGAAAAAAATATGGATGAATTTGGCACTAGAATGCAGGAAATTGCATCGAATACACACCAGAAAGCAAACATTTTCTGGGGGGCATGCCCCCAGAGCCCCCAAGATTTTTAGGGCACTTCACGCCCTCAATTCCCGATCGCTTCATGACCTCACTGGACACATTTTATATTCTCACCCTTTTTCATAATTTGGGGTTGACAGGTCTGGACACTGGATACCAATGACCAGAGCCTCAGGGCCGGGCTTAATGGCAGAACTGAACTGTTCTGGGCATTGACGCGTAAAACAGTACGTGCGCTGACGGTGGACAATGAGGCCTATGTGCGAGGAATTTGTGAGGAGGTGGAGCATCACCTGTGGTCAAGTGATTCTCCTCCTGCTTACAGGGGGATTCGCGCATTGTGTTCCTCCAAGCCCGTCCCTCGGTGTACTGCAGTTAGAGCGGAGGGTGGTGGGCTTTTGACCGAAGTGAAGGCCCACTGGGCCAGTTTCAGTAGATGTACCAGGCTGATCCACCACCTGTTGAGTTGGATGTAAGGTGTTTTACTATCCCTATAGCTGACACTCCAATCAACTGTGATCCACATTCATTTGTGGAAACACAGGCTGGGGTGAACCTGCTGAAATTGGGTAAAGCTCATGGGATCTGTGGCATCCATGCTAAACTTCTCAAGGCTGGTGTAAATGCTGGACTCATGTCGTTGCATGCAGTTCTGTGCTCTGCCTGGAACACAGGCATCATTCCCACTGACTGGAAGAGTGGCCTTGTTGTCCCTCTCTGGAAAGGGAAGGGTGATCGCCAAGATTACAACAACTACCGAGGGGTGACGTTGCTCTCAGTGCCGGGCAAGGTCTTTGCTCGGATAATTATTGATCGGGTTTGCCACCATCTGCTTGAGCACCAGCACCCAGAGTAGTTAGGCTTTACACCAAAGAGGTCAACAATTGACCTTATCCTTGCCCTTCGGGTCCTCACCGAACTCAGACGAGGGTTTTGGCAGGGGATACTTGCAGCCTCTGTTGATCTCTGTAAACCATTTGATGCAGTGAATTGGGATGCCCTCTGAAGGATTCTTGGTCTTCGTGGGGTGCCACCTAAACTGATCAATCTGATGTCTGAACTATACTCTGGTACTGAGAGTGCTGTGAGATGTGATGATACCATCTCTGACTTATTTCCAGTTGTAGCTGGAGTTTGTCAAGGGTGTGTACTGCCCCCCACACTTTTCCACGCTTGTATGGACTGAATTTTGGGGATGATGTTGGAGAGATCAAGCCTGCGGTGCATCATTTGGGAATGTCAAGATCTCTGACCTTTATTTAGCAGATGATGCAGTCATCTTTGCGGAGACTGGTTATCCTTTTGGGGGCCCTCGAGGTGCTGAATGAGGAGTCGGAGCCACTGGGATTATGGGTTTCCTGTCTCAAAACTAAGATCCAGGCTTTCAATGACATCTTGGTTGCTGCTGTCTTATCTGTACCTATTTGTGTTGAGGATGTTGAAGTCACAGAGAGATTCACTTTCCTTGGCAGTGATATTCATGTCTCTGCTGGCTGTGATCCAGAGGTCAATAGATCTGGGTCAGGCCTGGGGAGACATGGATTCACTTGGTCATGGGGTGTGGCGCTGTCGATACCTGTGCAGGAGGACAAAAGTCCGAGTCTTCATTTCCTTGGTGCTTCCAGTCTAGCTCTGCGGATGTGAAACTTGGACTCTGACCAGGGAGCTGAGACGAAGACTTCATTCCTTTGGAACCAGGTGTCTGCGGAGAATCCTTGGCTATCGCTGGTCGGACTTTGTGTCCAACGAGCGGTTGCTGAGAGAGTCTCAAATGAGATTTGTTACCTGCATAGTCCGTGAGCGTCAGCTGCGACTGTATGGACATGTGGCTCGTTTTCCTGACGCTGATCCTGCTCACCAGATTCTCTCAGCGCGGGAGACTCGTGAGTGGAGGACACCAATATTGCCAACCACGTGCCTTGCGGTTGCAGCAGGTTGATTGGCATCTCAAGGAGATGGAGATTGGCCAGGCATCTGCCTGGGGGATGGTCAGATGGAAGACCCTGGAGTACCGGAGAAAAGTGGATACAGCGACGCACTGCTCCAGTGCATGCTCCCATACCTGACCTGACCTTTATATGTTTAATTTCATTTTTTTCTCAAATTGATAATTTCATTTTTATTTTAAATTACATTCGTTGGCATCCATCGTTTTTAGTATTGATCAGCAGATCACTCACAGTCGAGAGTGATCACGAGCTGTGATATTGATCCACTTAATTTCTTCACCTCCTCCTTAATACGTCCACTTCATCCTTTGAGATATCTTTAAGTCGATATCGTCAAAGTTGTTGCACGGGGATTGAATTAACACTGGTCAACATCTTTGCATGACAGGAGTGGCGAGCTGAGGCTGATGAAAGTGCAGATGTGCTTCCTGCCCTGGTTGAGGCACTGAGCGAGGCACAGCATCTCGAGCAGAAAATGAAGGAGGAATATGGGGAACATGACCTGGATCTGGACAAACTCCGGGAGAAGTCGGAATATCTGCAGGAACGTTGGAGAAACATCCTTTCCAACATTGACTTCAGGTACCGAACAACCACCTAGTGACCTCCACATCATGGAAATGTCAGTCTTTATTGTGGTCTTAGAACATGTACTCATCTGAAGGTCTTTATTTAATACAGATATCTAAGTTTGTGAAGACCACATTTTCGCCCTCCTTGAATCATTCCGCTGCTCAAAATAACACAACTTAGACCACATTGTGTTATAATAATTCGTGAAATTTTGACAACAAATAAGAGGATTAGTTATGTGACATTTGTTTTCAACAATGGGCGAATTGACATTACTCAATGTCTTGAAAGTAATGCCACAAGAATCAGTTTTTATCACTCTTTTACAGACACCCTCTGTTTACAACTCAACAGGCATATCACGGTGTCGCGCTTTTCAACCATGGAGATCTTGCTGTACCACACAGATACTTGACTTGTTTCCCCTCATTGAACTGACTACCATGTACTTGTGAATGATGTCATTGCGAATAATGTCATAGATTAACCAGAAGAATCGGAGAAAACCTTTTTGAAAAAGGTGAAACAAATGCCCTTTGTTTCTTTATCAACCCCACATGCCTGTTGGAGTAAAAGCAGGAATTGTACTCGTCATAACTCGTGTGTTTAAAAACGTTTTGAAGAATGTATTCTTTATGTCCTTGTGTTCTATTACATTGCACTATTATTACAAAGCTTGACATTCTCCACCCTCTGATGTTCATTATGCTTGGTGAATGACAAAGTTATACCAGATGTGCATTTTTTTTAATCTGATGAAGAATTACTCTGAAGGCTTTCTGGTTTATAACCATAAATTCCCTCACAATCAACTCTGGATTGTTACAGGCTCAAAGAGCTGGAGCAGCTGAGCAATTTGTTGAAGTTATACCGAGAAAACTCTGACGTGATAACCTCGTGGTTGGATGAAACCGTGAGGCTGCAGGAGGAGGCCCAGTCAATTAAGCTTGTGGACAAGCAGTCACTGGAGGCTCAGCTTGAGAAGCAGAAGGTGTGACTTTCATTAATCACCTTTTCCTTACCTTCTTACATATCGTGATGCCATCAATCACTCTAGCATTTTATTTCATTTTTTTTTCTCTCTGTTGCTGCAGAAGCTAGCAAAAGACATCGAGAAGAACCAGGTGAAGTTGAGTGAGTGCCAGAAGATCTCTGAGCAGTATTCTTCAGCTGCAAAGGTTTGGTGGAACCTAATTAGTCTCACTCTGAAGGGAATGCGAGACTATTACAATGTGTGTGTGTGCATGTGCGTGTGCGTGTGCGTGTGCGCATCTATATAATTTCGCTTTTAAAATGTTTTTCTCCGCAACTGCTTGGCCGATCGATGCAAAACTTTAAACATAGGAGGGACTCCCCATGGAGAACAATTTGTTGCTAACTCTGATGTTGCTAACTCTGATAGGTCACATGCTGTGGCAGCTGTATTGGATTAAAGGAAAAAAATTTGAACATCATTTTCTCTGAAATGGCTAAATGAAAAAATTGAAACTTGGCATGTCATCAACTGCCCACGGGGTATGTCGGGTGATAATGATGACGTCATCAGTGAAGTGGTATTCCAGCCATTATTTGTTGAATTGAAATCCTTATCCAAAAAACTGAAACTTCATATATCTGTTCTATTACCTAATGTGAGTGAAGTTTTAAATTTATGACATCATAGGTCACATGGTATGGCAGCCATATTGGATTAAAAGAAAAAAAAATTGGACATCATTTTCTCTGAAACCGCTAAATAAAAAAGTAGAAACTTGGCATATGTCATCAACAACCAATGGGGTATATCGGGTGATAACGAAGACGTCTTCGGTGAAGTCGTATTCCAGCCATAATTTGTTGAATTGGAATCTCTATCCGAAAAATCTGAAACTTCATATATCTGATCATTGACCCCCGATGTGAGTGAATAATTAAATTTATGATGTTCATTACCAATGCCAAGAAACTATGTAACACAATAGGGTGCATGGATCATCCGGGTATATGGGCCATAATAGCAGTAGGCCATACTATTAGCGTGTTCAGTTAACAATGGTGTTTTTGTTCAGAATAAATGCATGAAGCAAGACTATGTGCTCTACGTGTGCCATTCTACTTTAGTTATTGTATTTAAGTTGTTAAATCAAACACATCTGCTTTTGACAAAGGACCAAGTAAATGAAGTGCCGACTATGTTATTGTCCACAGCTTTGTGGGGTTTTTTTCAATGTGCTTCAAAAATCATTTCTGTGCATTTACATTAAGCTCACGTTGAATGAGTGCCAGAAGATTTCCGAACATTTGGATTAAGCCGTACCCACTCTTGATGAACTATTTGAATTAATTTTGTGGATTTTGTTTTCGAAAATGATAGTTCTTTTTTAACAGTGATGACTTTGAGTTTCACTTTGAATACACTTTAACTCTGTTTTTTTCTTTTCAGGAGTACCAGCTTCAGATCATTACCTACAAAGCAATGGTGGACACGCACCAACGTTCGCCCATCAAACGTCGACGAATATTGTCGACCTCGGACTCACTAATGCAGGAGGTAAAAGTTAACAGTGTTTTGAAAAGTGAGGAAAAGGTAGGTGAACATTTCTTAAGCTTTGCTTGTAATTCAGCACATCGTGTTTAATTATGGTGTGTGTGTGTGTGTGTGTGTGTGTGTGTGTGTGCGTGCGCAGTACATGTCACTAAGAACGCGATACACAGCGCTGGTAACTACAACAAGCCAATACATCAAGTTCATCAGCGAGGCTCTCAAACGACTGCAGGATGAGGAGGTAAGAGTTCACCTCTACCTGAATTTTGATGGGCCTGATGCACGGTGTGCAAATTCACCTGGTAATCACTGGCCTGATTTCAGGATCGTATTAACGACTGTGTTAAAAGTAACCTTGTGCAGTTCCTTTGCTGTGCTGTGACAATAATAAGCAATTCCAGTGCTCGTTGAAAGATTGTGCTGTGGTATATTTGAGAGCTGCTATGTGTGTACTTGTGGCTGCTGTGTGGGGGAAAAAGGAACCCAACAGATCACTTTGGTCATGCTGATATGGCAACTGTGTCCTTTGTCATGATGTTAAAAAGGATTTAGGAGGAAAGACAATTTCCCAGAAATATCAAATCATGATCACTGTAGTAGGACAAGTTGAGGCTTGAGAACCAAGCAACCATTTTAAAGGAAACTAGGACATTACCACACACCCCTATAGTGACACAAACACATACATACACATGCACACACACAAACAATGGAGGGGGATACTTTAAGACCTGGTAGGTCTCTGTCCCCTCTCCTGGAACACACCCACTCATGGAGATCGCTGCCAACACTAGCAACTTCAATGCACACACGAAGGTGAATACTTTAATACCTGGGAGGGGTCCGTTACACCTTCTGAAACCCGTATATGGAGAAAACCACCAATGACACACACACACACCTGTTACCAATTACATTTTTACTGTGAGTAGACTTGCACATGTAATTCTGACAACTCCTCAACCCCGTCCCCCACCGAAGGTCCTCCTCCCCCAGCTCACCCCCCTCCCCCCCCCCCCCCCCCACAACATTCCAAAACAGTGGAATATTTAATGCTTTCTGCTCCCTTAGATTGCCATCAATGACTTCAGAGAAACCCATCACATTCACCTGTCCTACTCACAATTTTAAGAGAAAATAGTCAAAAATACTAGCAAAGACCTGCGTAACCTCTGCAGTGAAATTGTGCTGCTTGAGAGAATGCCACATTGTTATTTTTGGCGGTATATAAACAACAGCATGCTGCCTCGATTGCTGAGACTGATCATCACAAGACCCGTGATGCCTATCGGCACAGAATCCTTTCAACTGTCACCTTGTTTGTTTTACACTGAACGGAAAACCTATAGGGAGGTCATGGCGATTGTGAATCTGACAACTTTCCTTCCTGAAAGTCCCTGTTGTGTAAGGACCTGAAAGTCCCTGTAGTGTCCATCGTGTTTACCCCACCCCATCCCTCACCCTGCCACAGATCTCATGTCTCTGTTCACCACTGTTTTGTCCTTCCCTCTCCTGCCCCTCTTGTCTCCTCCTCCCCTTGTTGTACATTCTGCTTGTTTGCTCTTATACGAGCCCCGACATTGTATACAAAAAGAAACAAACTTTGAAGATGCTTTGCTAAAACAATCCTTTGTCTCTAAAAGATAAAAACAATATAGTAGAGTGTTTAACATGGAAGAAAAGACGTCCGAGACAATCGGATTCCATCCGAGTCAATTCTTTTTATTCAAACCGTCACCGTCCGACCCACTCATCCTTCTTCTGGATCACCTGATATTGGAAATTCCCCGATCAACCAGAGCTCAAGCATATATACATATTATCAAATCAAAGGCAAAATGATGCTGCTACAGTGCTCCCCCTCCTTGTGCGTTAATCAAATGGAAGGTACAAACAAAACACACAATGTTGTAGAATAAGAGAATTTGACTGTCCATGTAAAAATACGTCACAGCAAAGAGAAATGGTCAACAAGTAAAATGTACTCTCATAAATATTGAGCTGGGAAGTGTACATGATGCCCAGAGCGAGTAGTATACGACGGTAAGGGTATTGTTGTAGTAGGTGTGGACCATTGGTCAGTGGGAGGGTCAGCTCTGGTGCTGCGTCAAGAAAAGCTGGTTTAGAACTATCTATGGAGACTGTATCACGACCACAATTAATATTGAGTATGAAGG
>CM068962.1:74671921-74726236 GCA_035128595.1 Eptatretus atami | reverse complement strand
GAAAATTGCCTGGGCAAGCCCAGACAAGCCTTCGTTGGGAAATTTTTCAAAAACACAACATTCTAGAATTTTCTAGTGAATTCTTTGTGAGTCAGAGATTAACTGGAAATGATGTAAGAAGGCAAGGCTTACTAAAGTGGGCGGGGCTTTGGAAAAGTGGGCTGGCTTATAAAAACCTCATGAAAAGTTGGGTGGGTTTGTAAAAAGTGGGCGGGGCTTAGGAAAAGTGGGCGTGGCTTATGAAATACCTTGTGAAAAGTGGGCGTGGCTTATGCAAAAAATTATCTGAGGCTCAGGAGGTGGTCAAACAAGAGCAGTAAGAGAAGTTTATCATTTCGTAATGGCACAAAAGGGGTATCTTAAAAAATATAGAGATTCAAATGTTTTGTTTTTAAATATTTTAGATGGGGATTATTGTGCAAAGAAAATTAAACTATTGAAGGAATTTGAGAATGAACAAATCTTTATAGGTTCATTGAGTGAGCTAAACAATATGCATTGGTTATTTGAAAAAGAGTGCCCCGAGGCTTACATGTTTCAGATATTTCTTTTGAATCACCTTTAACAAATCACATTACTACTTTACTACTTGAACAAATCTTTATCTTATTGCATTGGTTATTTGAAAAGAGTGCCCCTAGGTTAAAAGGGGAGACAAATAAATATACCTTGGGATAAAAAGGGGGTTTATTTTTAGGGAAAAAAAAATAATGAATCGCTGAAAATCCCCCATTCACTTACATGGGGAAAAGTGAGCCAGAATCAGTATATTCACCCTACTCATGTCCGTCTGTCCATCTGTTTCACCAGTTTATAATCGTCAGTTTGTGATCGAGTAACAACGTATTTAAATTGAATGTTATATTTTGAGCACGAATCGGAACATGACAAGTTTGTCGTTTTACTGTACCTTGTCTTAGAATTCGTCCTGACTGCACATGCGCAGAGATAACATCACAGTGAGATAATCAAACAAAATGAAAAATAATTCCAAACAGAAAACCTAGTTTTTAAGGACATTATAAAGGGCATAAATATTAGGCACGAATAACTAATGTAACTTGTGAGATAGAGGTGGTGTAACAGACACTGGGTAAAATGGCGGTAAAACCCATAAAAAATTTTTTTTATATAAGCCTCTAAACCTCTTTAAACCTTTATTTGAATTGAATGATATACTTGAACACTGTAGAGCACAAATTGCCTACATAATACCCCCAAGAACCTCCAGTGTTGCAGGGGTGCAGTGCTCAGTGACCAAGTTTCTTGTAAAGCCCTCACCAAATGGCTTAAGCACTCAAGCAAGCACTCCATTCAAAACCATGAAAAAGGAATGGCTGGCTTGGCAAGGTCTAGCTAGCTGCTTGGCAACTGAACACACCTCAGTACTTTGACAGAATTAATTTATTTATACGACTTTTACAATCTTTATTTTATTTAAATTTAATTATATACGTGAAGACTGTCGTACACAAATCATCTGCCATAATACTTCCAAGAACGTAAAGTTTTTCAGTGCAGCACTTCAATTTACATAAAGGTTCAGTGGGGTGTTGTATAAGAGTACTGTTTGGGACTGCTTCTGGACTACTTCAATAACACTAGATTTTTTTTAACAATTGTTAAAATCATTATTTTATTCAAATTTAAGTAAAATTGAAGTAATGCTGCACGGGATATTGTGTTCTATGAACTCTCTAGTTACTTTTGTGATGAGATAGCAGCCTTGGAAAAATGCCACGATAAGCTATTTACCTTTGTTAAAGGAGGAAAAAAAACCCGTGGGGGCTGCGAATATTATTAGCATTAATATTGTTTTGTAATAACATTAATATTATGCTATTGTCATAATTATTGTTATTACTTTTGTTGCCTTGGAAAAACGCAATGATTAGCTATCATAACACAGATACCGTATACACCTTAACATGGATTTTGCTCAAGGCAGAAAACCCCTTTGGGGAAGGGGACAAATGAAGTCACAACAACTTCCATCGTGTGACCCTTAGTCCTCCTGTCAAGTTTGGTTGAGATTGTTAAAGTAATGACTATGTATCGCTGTCAAAATACAGACAGACACCAAATTGCATACATTATTTTAGTATGATAACAACGAGGGTGTCTTTTTCTTTTTAAAAAAAAACATTTTTACATATACTTGTAAGAGGCATCTACAACCATCCTTGACCACGTTGTGGAACGTTGGCTGAGGCCCTCACCTTTCTTTTCCCCCTCTGCCGTCACCTCTTTCTCCTTCATTCGCTTTAAAATTTGTTTTCTCCACAACCGCTTGAGCGATTGACACAAAACTTTCAACAGAGGAGCGCCTTCCCATGGAGAATTTTTTTTTTAAAACAAAATTACTGCTGGCATTCCAAAAAAATCCATTTTCTGCAGGCATAGGTTGTTTCATATAGCAGGAATGAATGGCCTCGACCTCGCTTCGATTGGCCTCAACCGAATAATGACAGTGTAATCAACAATTTATCATTAAATTTCATTTTGGGGTAGAATCCTTCAGCAATAGAAAGACTTGTTTTGTTGGTTGGGTGCATTCACTCTATTTCAATAACTCAAAGTCTATTGCATGACTTCTCAGGAACCATGAAAGACATGTTCTTTTGTCTCGAAAGGATAAAAACAATATAGTAGATATTTTGACTGCTAATTTCATCCATAACATTCTGAAAAACTTTGAGCAGCAACAAAAGTTCCTGAACTTGATAACTTAGGAAGAGACCTCGAAGTCTCCACCAGCTGCATTACCCATGATGACACATTGTCCTTGAAATGAATGAAATGCCATATGATGAGATGATGGTGGTAGATTTGAACACTGGACAAATCCTCGTTTCGATTGTGTGTGTGTGAAGGATTGAGGAGTTCCAAAACAGGTGCTTTTAACATCTAACAGTTTTTGCTGTTTGATTGCTGGAGGTATGCTTCCTGCATGGCTTTTTGCTTCACAATTTGCATTATATTTTGAGGGAACGTTGCACGTGGCTCCATGACCATCGTGTTCTCATATCCAGAAGCAGATGTCCATCAAGAGAATGCAGAGTGCGACATCTTCTGCGATGGATTCCCACACTGTTCTTCACAGTGAAAAAATGCAAGATAAGCTGCACGGTCAGAGCAAGCTTTTGGAAGCTCTTACTCAGGGAAAAGATCAGGCTGAAGAAGAGGCTAGAAGTCTGCTACTTCAGCTTTCCCAACAGCAAAATGGGCACATGGTACAGGAAGACATTGCTCCCCATTATCATAAAGAGCTGCAGACAGAGGTCGGTGATCCCAACATGCATTCAAAATCTGTAGATGTGTCAAGGGCTCCAACAGATGTACTAAAACAACACTTTGATTGTCAATTCCAAACAGAAGGTCACACAATACATAATTTGGATGAAAAAGATGTCCATCAATACTCGTTTTTTGAGGAAGATTTGATTATACGAGAGCTGCCAATTAAACCTGAAGCTTCTTTACAGATAGGACTTTCTGATAAAAGCGAGCTCGAGAATTTGCACAAAGCTTTAGAGAAAACAGAGAAAGAAAAGCTTGCTCTGATTCAGGAACTGCATATGGTCAAAGAAGACATACTTGCAATTTCTCAGCAAAATGTTCTTCTTCAACAACAACTTGGTAAAGTTAAGACACCAGTAAGGTTGGAAGCAGGATCCCAAACTTTTTGTAATGAAGCTCAGGAAACAATAAGTAAGGATGATCCAGATAGAGAGGAAACCTATGTTAATAAATTAGTCATGGAAATAGAAACCAAAAGTTTTCAGTTCTCACTTGATGAGGCAATGTATCAGCCACAGAAAAAAGAGGATCAAAAAAGATGTAAACTTCCGAAGTCAGAGAAAACCCTGGCTGATCACATGGCAATAATAGAGGAGACTTGTATTTTTAGAGACCAAACTGAACAATTATTGCAAAAGAATCTGCAGGACAAAGAGAACCCACAGAAAGTCGTGGAAGAAATCATAAGAGAAAACCTACTTGAAGATAAGGCCAGTCAAAGTCAGAAGATGTTGAGGAACAAAATTGGACATTTAAAGCATCTCTCCAAAGCAGACATCCAGGAACAAAAGAAAGCTGTGGAGGACACACTATTTCAGAACCAAAAAGTTGCAGAAGAAATTATTCTGAAACTGGAGCTTGACAAAGTGACCAAGGAAAAACGTGAACTTCAAGAAGAACTTTACAGGCTACGGAAAACTACAGATGAGTTCGGCAGCATTACAGATGACACAGTAAAACTGGCAGACAATATGGAACCAAAAGTTCAAAGAAAGCGTGAATTGCAACTGCAGAGAATCAAGCTTGAAGGAGTGATGGAATTGTATAAAAAAGCTGAAGAGGTAGCAAAGAATGAAATTTTAAAAGCAGAATCAGCTGGAGAAAAATGTGAAGATGCTGACAAGGTGGCTTGTAATGCTGCAATGGCAGAGAAGAAGAATGAACTGAGGAAGATACAGCTAGAATATCAACACCTCTTGGAACAACTTCAAGAAGATGCATCAATGACATTGAAAGCATCAGAAGAACTTTCCTTCAATCAGGCCGATTATCTAAGTGGATGCTTTGAAGATGAACACCATGATCTGGATTTGATTTCAGAAACAACAATTAAAGTGCCT
The DNA here is from genome assembly GCA_035128595.1 of Eptatretus atami. Lineage (NCBI taxonomy): Eukaryota > Metazoa > Chordata > Myxini > Myxiniformes > Myxinidae > Eptatretus > Eptatretus atami. Next base: position 74,721,596 of record CM068962.1, on the reverse strand, counting down.
TTGGAAATGTCATCTGATTCACAGAATCTATTTAATAGTTTGGAAAAAGAGAAAATAGTTATTGAGGCAGAACGAAAATTGATGAAAGAAGAAGTTGACAAAGCCAAGCACTGCCAAAAAGATGCTGAAAATAAACTGAAGATGTTGTACAAGGAGGTTGAAGACCTCAGAAAAACTGTAACCGTTGATCATAAAAGTATCGCCTCTTCATTGCATGATGACAGCTTCACTGCAAAAGACAAACCAGCAGGAGTGGAATTTTCTGCAGTATGGGAAAAACCTTTTGATATGAAGGAGAAATGTGAAGAGTCTCTGATGCAACAGAGAATTTTAGCAGAGTGTTTGGCTGTCGAGAAAGAGAAAGCAGTTCAGACAGTAGCCCGGTTACAGAAAGAGGTCCAGGAGAGCAGTGATCGTTGCCATGTTCTTGCGGAAGAGAAAGTAAGGCTGGAAGACAGAAGAAAAGCAGGTGAAAATAATTTGGAGATGTTGATTCAAGAAATGGATGCAGAGAATGAATCGATGCAGAAAGAATTAACATGCCTGAGGGATGAATTTGAAAAAGCTCGTCAATATAAAACGGATATTGAGAATGAACTATTGAGAGTAAAGTGGGAACTTGATCAACATCATCTGCTTGTACTTTATGAGCAAGGTAAGATGCCTGCGACAGAAGATGTCCAGATCCTGAAGAATCTTGCTGAGATGAAACTGCATGTTAAAAAAGTAGAAGAACACAAAAGAGCTGTGGAGGAACAGCTGAAGAACGTTCAGGATAAAGCAGTGAGAGAGATAAAACATCGGAAAGACATTGAAAGTGATCTGGAAAAACTTAAGGAAGAGTTTGAACACCTGCGGCAGTTATCCAGGTTTTTTCAGGAAAGCAAGGCAGAAGTTACAACTGATGGAAACAAAATGTCTGAAAAAGATTTTCACGTACAAACATTACTTGAGGAAACAGAAAAGCAGAAGAAGCAATTGGAAGATGAACTGAAAATTGTCAAAGATGAGGCAGCAAAAGCTGGCCAGCAGTACACATCCATAAAAGATCGATGTAACAAACTTGAAGATGAGGTGGCATGTCTTAAACAAAAAGGCAACGCAAGACCTCAAAGTAAACCACTCCCTCAAATACAAGGTGCACAAGGTCATGAAGAGCAGATAAAGGCATGTGAAGAAATTCAATCCCACGAAGAACTGGGCAAGCTGAAGAAGCAATCATTGGAGGGTCGAGCCCAGCAGAAAGCCAAGGAAGAGTGCTCTGAAAAAGAGAAAGAAAAAGCTTTACAAGAGGCCTCCAGGTTGCGGGTGGAGTTAAAGGAAGCAATGTGGAAATGCAAGAACCTGGAGGAAGAAAACCAATTATTGTTATCATTCAGGGAAAAGGGAGATACAGCACCTGATGCTCCCCTCCAGGATATGCATGTACAGGAAAAATCATTTGGAAGTGAGCCTAAATGGCTGAAGGATGAGGGAGATGAAGCCAAACAAAATAAAAATGAATTGGAGAATGAATTGAGAAAACTGAAGATTGAGTTAAAGCAGTTGAAAGAAAATAACAAAGAGGGCAAAGCTAGATTGGAATGTACCATGGGACAAGAAATTAAAGAACGGATACTGCTACATGAGTCAGAACATGGGAAAATGGAAAAGCAGAAAGAAGGTTTGCAAGAAGAACTGAATAAAGTGACCAATGAGGCAGCTCAAATGAATCTGCAATATCAAAAAGCGAGGGTGATGATAAAATGTGATTCAAAGCAACAACCTAATCAACACAAAGTTACAAGTTTCCCACTTGAACCAGTTGCTGAAGGGACAGATAAAAGTTCAACAAGGTTACAGGTACAGCAAGCAGTGAAAGAGCTGGTGGGTTTGAAACAGCATGCAGAAGAGGCATTGATACACGAACGGGAGCTATCACATCGCCTTGCTGCTGAGAAGGAAGAGGCACTGAAGGAAGCCAATATACTGAAGAAAGAGGTTCAAGGAGCTGCAAAAAAGGTTATTGAGGAGGAAAGAGCAAAAATGTCAGCAAGAAAGGAGAAAGTGGGAAATTGGTTGGGATTCCTGTTTCAGGAGACAAGGTCGTGGCATTTAGAAATGAATGAAGAGCTGTCTCAGTTGAATAAGGATGTTTTACAACTTGATAAGCAAAAACGGGAGGTTGAGGCCGAAATAGAAAAATGCATTAAAGAGATGGAGCAAAATCCACAACCAAAGGCAAGAAAACAAAGAGGGGATGCATCAAATCCAATAAAGAGGTCAAAAACGTTGAGTGAGAAAAGTTTAGCAGGAGGAAATGTACAGGAGAGAAAGGTAACTCTTGTGAAACAGTTAAAGGAGATTAAAGATCGTGTAAGTGTGTTGCATCATCATAAGGTGCATCTTGAGAATGAGCTGAGAGACATAGAGTATGCACTGGAACACCTAAAACGAGCAACCAAGCCTGCAGAACCTCCAGAGCAAGTTGCTGAAATGCATAAATTACTGGACAAATCGGAAGAAGAGAAATGGATGATGGAAGATGAACTAAAATGTTTGAGGAAAGAAGCAGCTAAAGTCAGTAAAAGGGGGGCTGGAGTCGATGTGGACATCCAAAAGCAAGAAATCAATCGGTTAATACAAGCAGACAAGTTGGCAAAAGAAGACAAAATGCTCTTTCCAAAAGACACACCTGAGAAAAGTACAGTTAATGTTGAGATAACAACATGTAATGAGCAATATGTAAAAGACGACGATATTAAAGAAAAACTGGTAAAGCACATTGGCATTCAGGTTGAAACTTTTGAATCTGCAATGAAGGAGCAGAAGTTTGAAGGAAAACAAAAACTTGGACCAGGTGAGGATGAATTGGACAGGTCAGGGAGTCAAATGCAAGAAATAGATAATAATTCCACAGCACAACCCAAACTCAATGCCATGGAAGCTTCACTTCAAAAGAAGGATGAAGAAAATATGGCCTTGACTGAAAAATTGAAGAGCATCAAGGCTGAAGCTGCTAAAGATCTGGAATATACAAAAAGCATTGAGAATGAACTAAATGGTGTAAAAGAAGAGTTGGAATTTGACAAGGAACAAGGAAAACCGAGAATCCCAAGCAAAATGCCATTTGCAATGCATGTTGACAGTTCCGGCAAGCTCCATAAGGCACCAATGAAATTGCAGCTTCGAGGGTTTGTTAGAGAACTGAAACAGGAGTTAGAAGAAGCTGTGGCTGAGCAGAAAGCGACAGTGGATCGTCTAGAAACTGAAAAGGACCAGGCATTGCAGGCAGCTGGTCGGCTCCAGAAGGAGGTGAAAAAATGCAAAGAGTGCTGCAGGGTTGCAAAAGAGGAAAAGGTGCGATTGGAATCAAAGTGGAAGAAGGTTGAAAGTCAGCATCAGGCCTTGCTTAAAGATGCAGATGAGCACAAGTTGGCACTGCAAGAACAAATTAAGCAGGTACAAAATGACGTCGCTGAATCCAGCAAGCAGAAGTCTTCAAATGAAGATAAGCTTGCAAAGCTTAAAAAGGAGTTTGAACAACAAAAGCAGCATGAAATGGAGGAAATGGACAGGTTGAAAAAGAAAGCCAAAAAGGAAGTTATGAGAAGAACACAAGCTGAAGAGCATGCACAAGAGGTGCTTGTGAGTTTGGAACAGGAAAAGCAAAATGCAGAACAGGCACTGAAAAAGAAAAATGAAGCAGAAGAAAAACTTACTGAGATAAATGTGTTACTTAAGAAGATGGATGAACAAAATAGAGCATTAGAAGAAGATTTAAGAAATGTCAAAGCAGAAGCAGGAAGTGCTAATGAGCAGACAGGGGAGGCCGAGAATGAATTAAATGAACTTAAGAAGGAGGTGGAGCAAATTGAGCAAAAATTGAAACTAAGAAAACAGGAAAAACTGCCAACCACATTTTGTGCTGAAAGTGCTCCAGAAAAGCTGGAAAGTATTCCTGCAAAAGTGCGGCTGCGGCATGCCGTAAAAGAACTCAACCGTCAAGCAGAAGAAGGTTTGGAACAGCAAACAGCCAGGGAGAAATGTCTGGCTGTAGAAAAGGAAAATGCTCTTAAAAAGGTGAGCCACTTGCAAAAGGGAGTACAGGAGGCAGCTGAACATAATCAAATTCTTCAAGATGAGAAGTTACGACTGGAAGTCTCCAAAAAGAAAGTGGATAGCGAGTTGCAATCCTTATTACGAGATATGAATGCACAGAAGAAGACAATGGATGTAGAATTGAAGTGGTTAAGCAATATGGCTGATGAAGCTAACCAACATAAGTTTACGAAGGAGGAAAAACTAAAGGAGCTCCAAAAAGAGTTTGAGCTTAAAAAGCAGCAACACAATGATGAAACTGAAAAATTGAAAGAGGAAATAAAGAACGAAGTCCTGAAAAGAACACTGGCTGAACATACAACACAAGAACTACTTGTTAATGTCAAACAGCAGAAACGCATTGTAGAGCAGGCGATGAAGAAGAAAATGGCATCGGATAAAAATTATGCCGACGTGGACGCATTAGTTGGAAAATTGAATCAGAAAAACTCAGAATTGGAGGAATGCTTGAGGAATGTCAAGTCAGAAGCTGTGCAAGCAGTTCAAAACATAAGGGAAATAGAAAATGAACTGAATGAATTAAAAACAGAGGTTGAACATCTCATTGAGAAAGAAAAATCCCAGGTAGAATTGAGAACTGCAAACGAGGAACAGTCACCGAGGTTGCAACTGAAGCATGCAGTCAGAGAATTGATGAGACAAAAGCAGCTTGCAGAGGACACCTTGCAGAGGCAGAAAATGGTGACAGAGCATTTGTTTGCAGAGAAAGAGCAAGTGTTTAAAAATTATGACCAGCTGAAGAAAGAGTTAGAAAAGACCAAAAATCGCTACAAGGTCATGGAGCATGAGAAGGCACAAGTTGAGACAAGAATGAACAAAAGCAGCACTGAACTTCAGAACTCAGTTGAAAATATGGATTTGGAGAACAGGTCCATAATGGAAGACCTCGCACAACTCAGGGAGAAAGCAGATAAAGCCAATCAATATAATAACGAGATTGATAGCGAGTTGGATAAATTATATGATTTGATGAATTGCCATTGGGACAGCATGCCTGATAATCAGACTAAGAATGACACAGAGGTTGCTGAAAGTGTGCTTTCAAAACTTGCTCAGATTTGCACGCAAGTTCAGAAAATGGTGGACCAGAGGCAAATTCTTGAAGATCAGCTGAAAGAAGTTACACAGACAGCAAATATGGAGAATCAGAACAAAAATGAGGTTGAATATCAGCTAAAAGTAGTAAGAAATGAGCTTCAACTTTTACAGGAGCAAAAAGTCCAAGCTAAAGACCAAGTCCTAGGAACGGTACAAAAACCAACTGAATCGCTCGATGAAATGTATAAACAGAAAAGCAAACTCGAAGCGGAGCTTAAACGGCTACAGGGTGATGTAATTGTAGCCAAGGAGCACAAATCTGAGTTTGAGGCCGACATGATCGAAAAAGAAAACAAATTTGAGAAAAGTCTTGATGTAATGAGTAATCGCAATGAAGAATTAGAGCAGGAACTTGAAAATATGAAACAAGTAGCAAATGAAGCTGCCTTAGAAAAAAGATGTGTTGAAGATGATCTTAAGAATATTCTGGAAGATATGGAAGAATTAAGAGAAAAGTTTGAGCAACATTCTCAAGGCAAAACAGATATTTTATCCCCCTTAAGGGTACAAGTGTGTCAGGCAGTAAAAGAGCTCATTCAGCTTCAGAAGGCTTCTGAGCAGGCTCATGGTGTGCAAAAGGCCTTGGCAGAATATTTGTCTGTGGAGAACAGCACAGCAATCCAAGAAACCATTTTGTTGCAAAAGAAGTTGCAGGAGACTGCAGATCATTGTAAAGCTCTTGAAGAAGATAATAAATTGATAAATAGTAGACTGCATGAAGAAGAAAATAATCACAAAGCTTTGGTGAAGTTTATCGAGACACAAAAGAGGGAAATGGAAAGTCGGATTGAACGGCTTAAGCACGAGGTTGGTGCAACTGAAAAATCAAAGTTAAACATTGAAAGTGAACTCGTTAAAGTTAAATCCGAGTTCGGAGATGTCGGGAAGATGCCTCATCATGAACAGGACAGTCAAATGCAAACTTACACAGATATAAAGGAAATGTCTGATAAACTTTTTGATTTGCATTCATTGCTATGTAGAATGGAACAAGAGAAGAATGTGCTAGAGGATGTAGTAACAACGTTTCAGGATAAATATATTCTCAAGACAATTTCAAAAGAGCAGTGTCCAATGGAAGTTGAGGTCAAATGTCAGAATACAAGAAATCAAGCCGTTCAAGTTGAGCTCCTGTTGGAGCAAGAGGAAATGGGTGACATACTTTTCAATAAGATAGAAACTTTGAAAGGCAAAAATATCGACACCAAGGCAAGTGAAAGCAAAGAACCTGTTGCATCTATTGAAAAGGTAAAAGACTCTGGCAAAGTTGAGGAACAAAACTATGCTTTGAAAGTAGATATTCGTGACACAATGCACATATTGATCAAGGCAAGAAAATGTGTTTGTGACACTGAAGATGAAATTAATTTACTTAAAGAGAAGACGAAGGAGCTGAAAAATATAATCGAAAAGTCACAAAGAGCACACCATGTAATGGGGAAACTACAAGCATCAGTCGACCCGCAACCGATGGCAACTCAGAGTGGCGACGTAGCAAAAAAGTCCCGCGTGGGTTTAACAGAAGGTTTTGAGTTACAAAAGCAGGTTGAGGAAATGGAAGCTGGGAAGGCTGCAATGGAGTCTGTAATAGGCCAAATGAGAGATGAACTTGCCAAGATAACAGAAGCTAAATGTGAGCTAGAAGGTGAGATAATCAATCTGAAAAAAGAACTTGAATTACTTCAACCAGAGGCTTCTTTTGAGGAGGAAGCAAATGTCAATCAGGCACTAAAGGACATCAGAAAATGTACGGAAGAGATTCTTCACAAACTGGGCAATGTGGAAAAAGAACTTGCTGGAATAGAGGTGAAGTTGCAGGAACTCATGAAGATGCCACGTTTGGATGAACAAACGACTGCTTTTAGCTCGGGAGCATGTGCCGTTTGCAAAGATTTGGTGAGAAAGTTCAAGCGCTTGTTTCATGAAGTTTCTCAGTCCTATGCTCAAGATGATGCATCAACAAGTTTGTGGGATCCAACATCAAAATCAGAAGATGTTAACCAAACGAGCTGTGAAACCTCAGATAAACACTCGGCACAGCTGGAAAGGCATCAAAAGCAATATGAAGATCATAGTCCCTGCATTACATGTGATAAGGTTGCACAGTTGATGAGATTGTATGAGAAGACATTTGGATATGAACGCTGGAAGTCTCAAGGTGTAGAATCGGAGGATGTTCGTGTTCACCCAACTGAGATGGATAAAGAGAAGGAAAAGGCAAATCTACCAATTCCGGAGCTGGAGAAGGTACCAACAAGACTGGAGAATCAAGATGGAAGGACCAGTGCAGATTACAATGAGGTATCGAGTGATGGTATCATTGTAGTTTGCAGTTTAAATGCAACATCAAACAAAATTTATCACATATCATTTGGTTATAACAAAAAGTAAGATAGAATATATCTGGAAGCCACCAACTCTTGAACAATTGTTTTCATAATCTACCATAATTCTTACATGTATGTACATTTTACCTGTTGGCAATAACAACTATAATTTATGTTTACTCACAGATTTGGGTAATTTGCTAATAATGCTTCGGACAGCAAACTATACCATATAACATTAGAGTGTCTCTCCAGTTGTGTGATTGATTTGAGTGCAGCTGCGGTGTATTGCTCTCAAGCTTTTATTCCCGAACTAACCTGCATTGCAAGCTAAGTTCTCAAAATCCTTGCTTGGAAATCTTGCTCCCAATATTAATGCTTCGAATGATGTTATGTAATCACGTGGTTCAATGTCTTGAAGGATGAGTAAAAGCAATGCATCGTTTGTTTCTAACAATTACGCCAAATGGGGGTCCTCAAGGCTTGGTGGCTCCAGATAGTGAAGAAGAAGAATACTGATTATCTTCTTATTTGGATGCACGACAAGCACAATAGGTAATGTATGCTCATGTCTTCCATTTTAACATTCTTTCTTTGAATATCATGTATTTTATCATTTTACTACCACAGTGCAAATGGCTCTGTTCAAGCTAACTGTGCCAAACACAAGACCAAATTTTTTAATTGCCGGTAATGTTTGAACTTCATGTTGTTGTGAAATCTTATCAGTTATTTCCTGCACACAAAAGTATGGCTGGCAGGATGGCACCGAGCGAGGTACGCACACTCGCCTCTGCGGTGTCTGGCCTGAGTTTGGATCCCGATTCACCTATAAACTGTCATCCCGGTGTTTCACAGGCAGGATAGACGTTTGTGCCATCAATGTGTGTGCCGCCCCTTGGATGGACGTTAAACCAGGCATCCATTCTGCCGGCATTGGTTTCTGGACGTTAAAGACCCCACGGTGTCTTTCGTGAAGATTGGGTGAGCTATCACCGACAGCATGAACAAATTCCAAATTCCTGCCCAAACTACTGCTGGAAAGGCAATGGCAAACCATCCAGAATCGCCCTTGCTCAGGAAGCTGCTTTGGCAGCACAGAGAGAGAGAGAAACAGGAGGGTGCCGTGGTGATGTTTAATTTTAAAAAACCTGAACGTCAATCACCATACCCTTCCTGACTTTTAATTATAATCCAAGTAATTGTGAAAACCGGGCTGGCAGGATGGCCTAGAGGTATGCATGCTCGCCTCTACGGTGTCTAGCTTTGGTTTGAATACCGACCCAGCTATAAATTGTCATCCAGCTGCTTCACAGGCAGGGAGATTCATTAATGCATGTGCCGTCTCTTGGATGGATGTTAAACGGGAGTCCTGTATTTATAGATCCCCCGGTGTCCTTTGCTATCACCGGCACCCTGCACAAATTCCAAATTCCTGCCCAAACCTTAGTCGAACGTCAGGCCTGGCCACCCGGTACGTGAAAGACTTGGGCCATGCTTCCCCCGGCCAACCCTACAAGAATGTGGGAATAATCCCTTCCTGCTTGTTCAGCCCCCCTGTTGTTGTGTTTGAGTTTGTATCCAGCTTCTTCAATCCTCCTTCATCAAAGTTTCTGCTTTACCACACATGTAAATGAAGGGCTTGTAAGCAAAAGTTAACGTACATTTAGCCCAAGTCCAACCATTTGTTTTGGTCTGAATACAGACTTCTGGACTTAACTCATCGAAGAACACTTTCATTCATTACCATGGTTTTGAACAACAGATTGCAGTAAAAGGTCAAGAATGCCATCTTCACTTCTTCACCTCGATAACACTGCACTCTCGATTTGAACATTCACAAAAAATTTACAGAAATAGGTTCCAAAGATTGAAAAGAGTGTTAAATATGTCAACAGAACATTGTACCCATTGGATATAAATGATTGTAAAAAGTCTGCATCATGAGCAGAACGTGTTGTCCACTGTGCTTTAAAAGACTTGTGTAAAGAAAGAAAACTCACCTTTATCTTACATACCTGTATGTGCCAAATGGTAACACTGTAATGCTGTGCAACATCTAGAATGTTGAAGAAAAATGACCGCTTTGGTAACCACGAGTGTGTCGAGTTAACATGGACAGAGCCATATGTGGAAAATACTTTTCATTTCTCTTTTATTATCTAAAGCATTCAGTATGCCTGGCAGGATACCCAATAGGTATGCACAATCACCCCTGTGACTGTCCAACTTGGGTTTGAATCCCGACGCAGTTATAAACTGTCGTCCTGTCCATTGGCTGGACGTTAAACTGAGCATCCTGTCTGCTAGCATTATTTGGTGGATGTTGTAGATTCCACGATGTCCTTCACAAAAAATAGGCAAGTTATCACTGGCACCCTAAACAAATTACATATTCCTGCTCTAACAGACCTATGTTTTATAATCTCCTCAATAAGTCTCAACTTCTTCATTTACACAGGACGCTGTGCATAGTTCTCATTTTTCTGTTTATTTCCACAGGTCACCATCCATCAAGACAAGGACACTTCAAATGAACGTCTGGAGATGGAAGCCTTTGAGGAGATGCACAAAAACAATATGGGAGAAAATACTCAACTTGTACAAGAAATAACCGTGTGTGAAAGAACAAGTGATCAGGAGAAGCCAAAAGGACATCATCAAGCTCAGTTAGTTCCACCAGGTGCTGATCAAGCAGGTGTCGTTCCTGCACAAAGTCCAAGTAAACATACCAGAGAAAAATTAGCAGAGTTTACAAAACTCTTGAAAGAAGAAGTGTTAAAACTACCAATTGAAATAGAAGAGGGTAAAAATAGCTCACTTTGGAATATTTTAAGCAACAGACGCTTAATCCCAGAAGATAAATGCCAAGAACTGCTTTCCTCGTATTACTCTGAAGAAATAACAATCAGGCATATCATCATCATTATCTTAGAGATTATTGAGATCAAGTTAGTAAAGTCGGGTAAAAAGAAGGAGATCTTCTTTCATGGGCTTAAAAAACGTGTCACTTTAAGTGAGCTAGAACATCTCAACATTATTAAGCCTGAGGTTTCTAAACACCTGCATGAAGGTTCAGTGTCTGTAAGCGATGTGAAAGAATCTATCAGCAGATACCTTGAAGGCACAAGCTGCATCGCGGGAATACTTATCGAAGAAACACAAGAAAAACTTCCGATTTATTCCGCCATGATGAAAGCCCTGATTAGACCTGGGACGGGTCTGGTGTTACTGGAGGCACAAGCCGCAACCGGGTTCATAATAGACCCTTTGCGGAATCACAAGCTCACGGTCGATGAGGCCATTCAGAGAGGTATCGTTGGTCAGGAATACCGTGACACACTTTTATCAGCCGGTTGTGCCGTAACTGGGTACAAGGACAAATTTTCGGGAGACATTATGTCCCTTTTTCAAGCCATTAATAAAGGCATTGTTGTAAAGCAACGTGGAATTCGCCTTCTTGAAGCCCAAATTGCCACTGGAGGCATAATTGACCCTGAAGCAAGTGTCCGTCTTCCTGTGGATGTTGCCTATGCCCGGGGCTTGTTTGACATGGAAATGAATAGCATTCTAGCTGATCCCAGTGATGACACAAAGGGATTTTTTGATCCAAATACAGAGGAGAACCTAACCTATTTGAAACTACTCAACCGTTGCCTAATTGATCCAGACACAGGTCTCGCTTTGCTCTCATTGAGAAGAAAATCTGAGCCCAAAACGCTTTCTACCTCCTCAGTGAGAAAACGTAAAATTGTGATTGTGGACCCAATAACAGGGAGAGATTTGAGTGTGCTGCAAGCATACTCTGTCGGCCTAATTGATCACCAGATATACTGCCAACTTCTGGAGCAGGAGTGCGAGTGGGAAGAGATCATCATGCCTTCAAGTACTGGAACCAGTTGCTCAGTCTTGGTGAATCAAAGATCTGGTGAGCAGTTCAGCATTGATGATGCACTCGCCAGTGGACAAATCAAACAAGACAAAGTTGATCAGTACCATGCTGGTCAGCTATCCATCACAGAATTTGCTGAGATACTGTGTACTCCACCAAGAGGAGAAGGTGAGCATTGCTTAGTGACATCGTGTCTCCCTGCAATCTCTTCAGATTCTTCATTTGGGTTTCCAATAACTACATCACCAGAACCTTGGACAGATCCTCTTGTTGAGACACCCCCAATTGGATGCATTTTGGATGCCAATAAAGTTGAAAAGGTAAACATTGTTGAAGCTCTTCAATGCAACCTACTTGATTATAATACTGCGCACAAACTGCTCGAAGCTCAGGTATGCACTGGAGGGATTGTTGACCCAATTTCCGGTGCTCGTTACTGTTTGAGGGATGCGATCGATCGTGGACTTGTGGATGTCCAGATGGGCCAGGCAATAGAGATAGCTGAAAAGACTTTTATTGGATTCGAACATCCATTGAGCAAGATCAAACTTCCAGTTTTTCAGGCCATGAAAGAAGGACTGTTGACACATGAGATGGGTCGGTTTTATCTTGAGGTTCAGTATCTCACAGGAGGATTAGTCGATCCCGGCAGGCCAGAGCGTGTCCCACTTTTTGAAGCTGTTAATTTGGAGCTTGCCGACAGCTCTTTGGTGATGAGCCTTCGAGACGTAGCGACGCATCTCAAGTGCCTAATATGTCCCAAGAGTGGTGCTTGGATCTCCTACAAGGAAGCTCTAGAAGGTTCTTTGCTGGACCCAAGTGTCAATGTGTGGATGTTAGAAGCTGCTGTTACTTCCCCAAGAGCTGGAGTTTTCAGTCCAGTCCCTGGCATGGGTTAGAGAAAGTTGGGCTTTGACTCAACTCCAAAGGCATATTCCACAGAAAAAAATAATAAACAAGAAGGAAATACTTTGTGAAATGTCTTTGTTTTATTGCTTATTTGCACGATGAGGGGAGCTTTTTAACCCCCCCCCCCCATAGTATTGGAAAGACGTCGTGATAAGTTTGCAAGCCGAGTGCCAACATTTGATTGTCAGAAGGTCCTTTTTTGATAATTCCCATCGAAATTATAGTTTCCAATCCGATATTATAATTCTGGTTCACTCTTATCCTCCATTTTTTTTTTTTTGTGTCCTGGAATCATCAATTCTGTTTGAACTTTCAGAAATCTATTCTGGCATTTTGAGTGTTTGAAACGTTTTTGTTATGCCAAGCAATGGCTCATAAATTGGGGAAGGGAGATGGGGATGATGAGTAATTTTGAGAAGTAATGTAAAATATCTGTGCAGGCACAGACAGTATTCTGGGGAGTTTGGTGAGTCTGGGGTTAGACAGGATGAGGATCGGATGAAAGTATAATGGAGGCCCCATACTCTTGACAGGCCTTTGAGGTGTTCACGTCAAGTCGAGAAATATTTCAAGTCGAGAATACTCTTATTATAATAATGGATAGATTGCCATTCAGACACAGGATACTCGTCTTCTTCTTCTTGCATATGGCAGTTTAGCTGTCGGGTAGCTATCATGTTGTTGGGGCACGGCTATGCCACTGATGCAGTGCCCCAATTACCAGTACACTGGTACTCATGTCACCGACCTCAGAAGGATGACAGGCTGAGTCAACCCCACCTGGTGTTAATTCAGCAGCCAACGGGGCTTGAACTTAGGACCCTAAGATCCCAAGCCAGCCACACTAACCGCTAAGCTAGCACCAGGTTTACACAGGATGCTCGAACGAAAGTGACAGGAACCCACGATTTGGCCAGGGTGCCAGCGATAGCTCACCTCCTCCGATTGCTATTTTGAAAATAAATTTTCATAAAACCTTTTCTTCCTTTTGCATACATTTTTTTTATTGCTGTTGTCTGAACATCACCATCGGAGCAATTTGCAGTCAGAAAACCAGGCCTACATTCTGCTGCGTTTTGGTAAACTTTGCATAGGTTGTAGTTTCATTGCATATTTGAGTGTTTACACTTTGCATTCGGAGCGTTGAAACATTTTAGCAACCTATTATTTGATACTTGTGTGCTTCGATTACCTATAAGGACATGCATGGTGTGAATGGCTTCATTGTTGGAAATACAAAATCGTCTACTCTTTATACGCTGATGATCGAGTGGGGGAGATATTGGTTTTTGAGCACCAGAAACAATTTGGAACAACTGTATGGAGCTTTTGGAATGCCTTACGAATCTTCAGCACATATTTCTGAAATGACATGTTTTATTATGTGTGCTATGCTTTGTAACTGGTTTACATGATGCTTGCAATAAAGAATCAGATGATTACAGTCATCAGTTTTGACTCTTTCTTTTAAATTGTGCTGTGAATGTGCTTGGAATGGCTGAAGAATGAATTGTGATTAGGCATTGTAAGGGGCGGGGGAAAGCGGTTGTGCAAAATGCCAAATTTTGAAGAAAAAAAAACAACATTTCATCACATTGAGGTTCGGTGCATTTTCTAATCTAATTTCTACCACATCCTTTATTTTCACCTTCGTCTCCTTTTAAATCACCACCATCATCATCTTGCTTTCACACCATTTACCACTTGTGCCCCATCTACATCCTTCATCTACCTGCTGGCTCAGCAATCCTTGTCTGAAACTCATGAGCAGCATCTGTCACGGATCGAGTGCATTCTTACCTGGGTCTCTGCAGTTGCGCAAGATCTATCCAGCAAACCACAAGGCTCTGCCGAGTCCACGCAGCAGCACGAGAAGGAAAAGCAGGCAAGTGGAGCCCTGATGAGACAGTGATAACACACATCCGTGGCAGTGATTTGTTCAAGATTGTATTTGATTCTATTAAATTAAAACTTTGGATTGCTTAAGCTAAACGACATGCTCAAATTGATGTGTCTGCCTTTTCAGAGGCTCGCGAGTGAGTTCCTTTCACAGAAAGAGGAGGTTGCTGACAACATCAAAAAAACAGAAACTTTCCTGGCTCTTTATGGTGACAGGTGGGCATCGCTGCAGATTGTGTTATTGAGGAAGTGGCATTTCAGTTACAACATCTTCATTAATTCCTTCTGTCATGGTTAGATATGATCTGAACTTTGGAAAGTTAATTACTTCGAAACATTTTAATACGTAATTCACTTTATCAGCACATACGATGTGTGATATGTCATGCATCTCACTGGATTGTATGGCCCAAGAGAAATGATACTGACAGTTGAAGATTGATTTGCAGATTTGTATTGATGAATATTTCCCCAGTAGCTGGTGGGATGGATGGCCTGCTATGGTGTGAAGCCTGTGGCTGCTGGTTGCATCATTTTCTGGGGGTGCGGCTGTGCCGCTGATGCAGTGCCCTCTATTAGCAGGACACTGGTACTCATTTTGCAGACCTCGGAAGGATAACAGGCTGAGACAACCCCACCTGGTGTTAGTTCAATGGCCGACAGGAGCTCCAACTCAAGACCCTAAGATCTTAAGCCAGTCACTTTAACCATTAAGCCAACACCAGGCTTGGATGGATGGCTGAGTATTCTAAAGATAATTCTCACATATAATCGGGAAGAGGTTCGTAATCATGCCCAGTTACGAGAAGGATAGAAATATGACTTGCCAGCAAGGGGACACTCGCTTTGATCATCCAAGTGTCATGCAGCCCTCCTCGAGTGGAATGAATTGGCAGCTAGCTGCAACACTTGTTTGAAAGGGGTTTTCTTCCTTTGATCATATATGTTTACTATCATAATTGTTGATATATTTTGTTTATTCAATTGGCAGCCTCAATAGAAAATGTTTGATGGAGATGTTATGTACAGAGTGGCCACAAAGTCCCTATGCACGCAGTTAGAATTTAATTTGAATTTATCTGTATGCTTCCCTCCATTCTCCGCACAAATCTGAATTTTTCTCCATGTTCTTCTGGACATCTTCTTCCATGTTGAGCGTTGAAGGTCATAAAAGCAGCCCCCTGACAGCTGTTTTGAGGTCTTCAAGTGTTGTTAGGCAGAGATGAGAAATTTACTCTTTCACAATGCCCAAAAGCGAGTTGGCACATGTTAAGTCAAGTCTGGACTTCGAGGAGGCCACACTATCTCAGATCCACATCCAATCCATCGTCCACTGACTTCATCGTCGAGATATTCTCTAACTGCGAGAGCATAATGTGCTGGTGCACCATCTTGTTGCAGGATAGCTGAAGATGGCTGAATCTTCGCAGGATAGCTGAAGATAGTAGGATAGCTGATTCTTGACAGTTGAAGACCTCAAAACAGCTGTCAGGGGCTGCTTTTATGACCACCAACCCTCAACATAGAAGATGTCCAAAAGAACATGGAGAAAAATTAAAATTTGTGTGGAGAATGGAGGGAAGCATCCAGATAGATTCAAACTAAATTCTAACTGCGTGCATAGGGACTTTGTGGCCACTCTGTACAGCACTGGGGTTCATATTATTTTAAGAGTTTATAATTCATGCACAAAACACAAAAGTCAATGGACTGTGGATGGCATTTTCGAAATTCAGAGAGGAAGTGCAATATAAGAGTTAATCTGTAAATGGGGAATGTTTTGTGATACTATTATAATTGCAGCAGAGGTCTTTAGAGCTTAAAGCTGCCATTTAAAACAAATCTGGTGCAAGGGCCTTAAAAAAGATTCAGTATAATGAAGAGTAAGAAGCTTATTTCACAGCAACCACAAGGTAATTTAATTTTTGATGTTTGTAAGTTAGATTATCTTGGCCATATCTGACTAAACAACATCTGTGGTGGTGTCTAACCATATCCCCGACCAGGTTGCCAACTTGTCAGCGCACCACCTTGGAGTCACGCCTGGCTGTTCTACGGGAGGTATACGAGCTGGCAAGCGAACGTGCCCATGATGTGCATGGAGCTCTAGAACAGCACAGCAGGAAAAAGGTCTTGCATACAATGTGTAAAATTCCCACAGAACGTTTATTTTCAAAGAAACAATTGTTATCTGATAGTCTACTTTTAATTATTGATCTCATAACAGCATGGTTTAGCCAAATGCTCCTCTGATTAATATTTTGCATGTGCATGTTTGCTGCTGATTATTGTTTAAAAAATCATTGAATCAGAAAACCTAACTTTTAACAAGTCATTGAGAAATTTAAAAAGCATCATTTGAATATTTGTTCATTTGAGTTTCACCACCTCCAGTCTTTGTGAACATTTGTTCATTTGAGTTTACACCACCTCCAGTCTTTACCATCATTTACAGCAATGTTCAATGTGATGTTGAGCTGCACTTTTGGCTTTCTCTTTGGTGAAAGGTTATAGGTTGCCAAACTTTTGAAAGACCATGGCACATGCGTCTTCACTGTGGCAAATTCGGAGATCATCACCGTGTCGCGTTCTTCATAATCCCAGTGCATGATCTGTAAAATGAGGAAAGTCTTAGTGATGCTTATCTTTGGATACATCTATCTTTCTACTGAAGAACTCCTGGGAAGATGAGAAATTTGTTGCCCTGTATATTGGCACCATCGTGTGTCTTTACGGTCGAGCTCAACCGATGGCATATTAAATAGCACATTTTTGGAAAGAAAACAAAATGTTGTTGTTCCTTTCGGCAGAAATCCCAGAGTATGTCCGAAGTAGAGAGAGTTGTTGTTGCTCTTATCTTGACCAATTTAGGGAGTTTGGATGTCGGAACGTAGAATTTACCATCAGACTAAAAGCCATCTCTGACCTTTAGTAATTACAAGTAAATGCGAACAGATGTGGGTAACCAGCTTAGAATTCCTTCGAAAAGACATTGTTCTCAAATATGTTTTCCTAAATGTGGACAACATCAGAATGGCTGCTTTTAATGAGTTCATGAATCTGTCTCCATGAGATTCAAACTTGACTGTTGATAATGCAGCATCAAGTCTGGAAGAGGACATTCCGCCTGTCTTGTTTGTGTCACCAAACCTTACTCTGGATTATGTCGACATTTACACCAGTTTTTGTAAAATTACTTTCTCAATACAAGCTGTAATGCAAACCTGTTTTAACACTATTTCTAACTCAACAAGCTAACCCATTTAAGTATTGGGGTGTTCCAGACTGTATAATGCCCAACTGCAGGTTTTTCCATCAGTGTTGATGGGAGAAGATGGTGTCTGGCTTATATTGGGAAGGGGTGGGGAAGGGAGGTATGGGAGATGATGATGTCTGGGGTAAGTCGGGGAGGGGGCTGGAGGAGTCGGTGGGAAGGCGTGGGAAGATGGAATTTTGTGCACTCAACTATAAATGATTGTTTGTACTTCCTGATGCCTCCAGGAAGCCTACACTACTGTTGAAGGTGACAATAACCAATGTAACAATCATGAATTACTTGTGTATGATGTGTGAGGCATATTTTGTGGAGAAATATCCAAATTATCAACACTCCCTCTGTGGCTTTTCACATGTTACGTCGTGTGTGCATTGCATGATGATAGTATGATATAAATTTGGTGATAATGATGGCAAGATGGCATGCTTGGGACTTCCACTTTATCCAGAGTTCTACTGTGCCATCACCACCCAAGCAGTTATCCTTCAGCATCACGCATGACCGATTGCATATTTTATTGCCTGAAGGGAAGATAAATGCCATTGATTTGCAGGTTTAACACTGAGCTTTCACTGCCTTATTTAACACGTAACACCTCTAATCATATTATCACAACTCACATGCTCCAAAACTCTTACAATATTCCCTTGCTGGAAGCTTACAAGAATTAACCTTCACTACTGCTTTCTGCGGAGGAAGATCTGAACATCTATCCCATAGCATGTGGGATATAGCTCAAGATGCGCAATCTCACCCACCTGCATTTATTGACATCTCAAGTTGCATGCCATTGTTTGGTTTAAAATAGGTGAGTACAGCTATTCGTACATTAATCGGCATTTATTTCTTTCAAGATAAACTTATTTCCTGTTTGACAGGTTCATCCTGAGCAGATGCCTTGATTTAATTGTGTGCAGGTCAAGAACACACAGGAAGTAATTGCGGGTGTGATTGACCTTCGATCCATGGAAACACTTCCTGTGTGGCACGCAGCCCAAAAGGGCCTCATTGATCATGAAACAAGCCTGGCTCTGCTCCAAGCCCAGGTTGTCAGTACGGGACTTCTGGAGCCCAGGACCTTGCAAAGAAGGTGTGTTCGAGATGCCTTGTGTGAAGGTTTGATAGAAAGATCATTGACCAAGAATCTGCAACCGCTTGAGTTGGTGAGGAAATACCTGGATCAACAATGTGAACGGGACAGCTGCTTGAATCTTGCACTTCTAGCTGCGCAGGAAGACAGTATTCCAGAAACTGCTTGCCTCCAATTTCTTGAGGTGCAACTTTCCTGTGGTGGAATAGTAAATCCCAGAAATGGTCATAGGTTAAAGTTAGAGGATGCCTTCCAGGAGAACCTTCTTACAGCACAGCTGCTAGATCTGCTGCTGGAGCGTCGGCAGCGACCGTCCATCCAGCTACCAATTGATCCTAACACAGGGGAGAAACTTGGCTTGAAGGAACTCTTTTCCAGGGCAATTGCTGATCCTGATTTAGGGCATTTACTACTACCAATACGGCAAGCAGCATGTGGTGTTGTTTGTCTGAGGCCTGGCCACAAGGTCAACATCTTCCGGGCTGTGCAAGAGGGTCTTGTGGATCGGCAAGTAACAGCTCGACTACTTGAGGCACAGCTCTTCGCTGGGGGGATTGCTGATCCACGTACAGGACACCGTATGACTGTAGATGAGGCATTGAGACTTAAACTCCTCAACCTGGAAACTGCCAATATCCTGCTTGCTCGTCAAGCTGAAGCTGGGGGAATAGTGGACCCTTCCTGTGGTCGAAGACTCAAGGTTGATGAAGCCTACTCTTCTGGTTTTGTGGGACCACAGAGTGCACTTGTTGTGCTGGAATCTCAAGGTTGTTTCCGTGGTCTTTTGAGACCCGATTCTGGCGAACTTCTTTCTGTCACAGAGGCTATTCAGAGGGGCGTAGTCAGCTCAGAGCTTTGCCGAAAGGTACTACAACAGAGGCATGACATTTCAGGCATGTACCTCCCAAGTAAAATGCGAGCAATGTCATTGAGGCATGCCGTTAAAGCAGGAGTTTGTGATCGCAGGGTCCGTCGGGTATTGAAGAAGGCTTGGATTCCAGATAGCTTGCAGGAACTTGATTGCCACATAACTGTTCAAGATACTTGCCTTACACAAACTCCATGCATTGGTAAAATTGCTGGTGGTGCTTGTGTTTCAAATGGAATTCTAAATCCCAAAGATGCATTTTGGCTTAAGAACCATGAAACAGCTGATTTTCGGTTAATTCAGGAAGACTCCAACAGTTTCACGCTCCTGTTTGTTATGACGCATAGCTATGTGAGTACTTGCACAGGCGAGCGTCTCATTATTGTCGATGATGACTTTTTCTTGCTGGAAGAAACAATCGGTGCAAGCAAGAGAAATTGTGTGGAATCGCATATGTCTTCATCACTGGTGAATATTGACAACAAGCATCCATCAACCTTTGAAGAGGTAGAAAACACCAGTAACACTGACGACCTAAAAATGTGGCCTCGACAAGATGAGCAAAACCTTGGCAATGTGGAAACCTCAAGAACTGGAAGAATCTGGGACTTCCCAGAAGTTGATGTACCACCTCTCACGTTAAATTGCACCAAACTGATTCAGGATCAAAAAGAACTTGCCACTGGAGCATTGGAATCACTTGATTGTGCTTCAAATAATTATGTACAGTGTGAAAGTGGACACAAAGGTCCAGCATGTGATAAAATCCATGATAAGAAGGACAATGGCATGAATGTATCAATAATGAGCTTCACTGAAAATGGAGGACACCAAGAACAAAGTGCGACAGATCATAATAATTTAGTGGTTGTTCCACAATGTGTTGAGGTTTTACCAAAGAACAAAGTAAACAACCATAATGGACATGCTCATTTTGCTGCACATCACAGAAAAGATTGTAATCGTGAAATTTCACATGTTAAGGACAGTCCTCCATTATCATTAAACAAAACAATGAAAAATCATTTTGGCAAGATGAATGTGAAAGAACTCTTGAATGTGGATTTGCCGCATGGTGACCAGCGAATGGAAAATGTCAGTCATACTGGTTCAAAGGACGAGCAGAATACGCAAAGACATAGAACAGTTGGAGTCAATTTATCCACTGTTGAGCATTCAAATTGTAATACTGGCCACAATGTAAAGGCTTTTGGACTAGATAATTTACAACAAATTTCTTCTGCACTCTACATCCCCATTTTAAAGCACCAAGCAGCATCTGGTCACCTGACATTTCCTGGAACTAGCCAACCAGCCTTGGTGCAAGACCTGCTAAAGGCAAAAATCATTTCCATAGAAACTGCTGAGGAGCTCATGAAAGCAGAGTTGCAAGCTGGAGGAATCATGAATGGGAATGGTGAGCAGCTCAGTTTAAGGCAAGCCGTAATTGCGGGAATAATCGACCCAGTGAGTGCAGAAAACCTCCAAGACGCGCAGCTTGCATATGAAGGTTTTCATTCTGCAAATGAGAGGAAGCTTTCTTTGTTTGAAGCAATAAAAGCAGGGGTGATAGAACGAAAGGAAGCACTAAAATTGTTGAGCATGCAAGTTGATAGCGGGGGCCTTGTAGATCCAAGGTCAGGTGATCGCTTTACCCTTGTTAAAGCAGTTGATCGGGGTCTGATTGATTGGGAAAGTGTTCTGGAGATATGGGCTTTGCAGCTGGCTGAAAGTGGTGGCATTCTTGATGAAGGTAGTGGGAAGAGACTGTTATTGTATGATGCTATGAAACAAGGACTTGTGGCAAAACATGCTGCTTTAAAGCTTTATGAAAAACTTGGTCTTTTTGGTGGATTTTGGGACAAGAACATGGGGGATAGTCTCTGTGTATCTGAAGCACTGGATGAAGGAATCGTGGATGCAACACTGATGGAAAGGGTTTTCAGTTCTGAGCGAGTCATTAGTGCAGTAATTAGTCCAATCACAAAGGAAGTGATGTCTGTGGCCAATGCTGTGAATTCTGGTCTTATTGATACAGAGTCTGGCCTGAGGTTATTGGAAGGCCAAGTGTGTACTGGTGGTATAATAGATCTCCGTCGTAAGAAAAAGCTCTCAGTTACCTTGGCCACTAAACTAGGTTTGGTTGTTGGTGGAAAAAAAGCAGCTGCCGAGTTGATAAAACTGGAAAAAACCATCAAGGGTAAAGAGGTAGATTCAGCCACAAAGCAGAGACATATGGAGATTATTATGAGAACCATGGGAATAACAGATCCACAAACAAAACACATTTTGACCCCTTTGCAAGCAATTAAACGTGATGTTATTGACAAGAAAACTGTGTCAAAGATATTGAAAAAGCAGATTTCTGAAGGCGGTATTATTCAGCATCCTTCAGGGCTCCGACTGTCCCTCAATGATGCCCTTTTACATGGACTGTTGGATGAACAGATGGCAAAGGAACTTGCAGAAGTGGAGCAGGCGTGCTTTTGGGGATTTGTGCATCCACACCATCTTCAGACCATCCCATTACGACAGGCTGTTGCATTGCACCTTGTAAATGAAGAAAGAGGACTTGAGCTTGAGAGGGTGTTGGCTCAGACTGGTAGAATTGTACCGATAAAGTCCAAAAATCCTTTAACACTACATAAGGCTGTTGAAATGGGTTTGATTCATAAGTCATCAGCAGAAGATGTACAAACCTTGCACAATCTGCAGCATGGCTTTTTAAACCCTGACACATGTCAAATAATTCCCTATAATACCATTGTGTGCAGGAGTAAAGTAAGTGTAGAGTCTGGACAGCGGTACTTGACCATTGGTCAATGGGGCGTTGTGAAGGATCCAGATAATGGCAGGAGTTTGCCTCTAATCGAGGCTGTGAGCCTGGGACATGTTGAGCAGATTTGTGCCCTCAGAATCCTCCAAGCACAGGCAGACACAGGTGGAATCGTGGATGTTTCATCAGGACACCGGCTCAGCATCGATGAAGCAGTTTGGAAAGGATTTCTTGATAGAAATATGGCAGAAATAATAGCAAGTTCTCAATTATTTTCTGGAGGTATTAAGGACAGCAGGACTGGGGAACAATTGACCGCTGAAGAAGCTTTTGTCAGGGGCTTCCTTAGTCAGGATCTTTTGCAGGTTTTGAAAGATAAAGAGAACACTCACTCTGTTAGGCCAAGGACTGCCAAAGTTGATTGTAAGAAGCATTATAGCCATCGTTCTAAGGGACAAAAAAGTGCATGTTCAAAATTATGTCAATTACTTGATGATCCTTTGCAAGACTATGACACAGTGGAATTGAAAACAACTGATGAAAACGATGAACAACCAATCAAACAAGCTACTATGCCCATGGCAACCATGGACACAATGGTTAAGGATCAACACAATGAACGATTAAATCAGGTATCGAAGAATTGTCTTCAAATAACTAAGAACTTCATTTGCAATATTCCGGGTGTTGATAGGAGTGGCAGTATAGAAGATTCTGAAGGGGTTGAACATGAATATGCTGAAGGTCAAGCAGTCAAATTGAATAATAGATGTTATTCCATAGACATTGTCCATGAGGAAAGCAGCAAGCACACCAGTCGTGAGGTCGAGGACCCCAGTCGTGAGGTCGAGGACCCCAGTCGTGAGGTTGAGGACCCAGGTCGTGCAGGTCGAGACCCAGTCGTGAGGTCGGAGACCCAAGTCGTGAGGGCGAGGACACCCAGTCGTGAGGTCGAGGACACCAGTCGTGAGGTCGAGGACACCAGACGTGAGGTCGAGACCCAGTCGTGAGGTCGAGGACACCAGTCGTGAGGTCGAGGACCCAGTCGTGAGGTCGAGGACACCAGACGTGAGGTCGAGGACGATATAAAATGAAAATCCTCTTCAACCTGTACTTTCAGAAGCAGTGATACAAATCTGCAGGTCAGGAGGCTTTGATATTGATCAGGGAAAAGTTGGAAAAGGAAGAATAAGATTGCAGAATGAATTTGGAAAGGAAGACAACTTGAAGGTGAGTTTAGTTGACATTGAGATTGGTTTGTGGAAGTTCATCTCATTAATACTGTTTTGATGAGCCCATCGTTATTCTGATAATTGAATGATTCCTGTGTGTGCAGCTCACAATTGTAAAGTCGCAGTGTTTAGAACATGTTGAGAGCATTGTCAAGTTGATTTCCATGCTATTGGAGGTCCAAGTGAAAGTAAAACAATCTCATCTACTGGGTACAGAACTATCTGGAGCTGAAAGTACGATTAGCCAAAATGAGGTGAGTTGTATAATTAAGCACTTTGCAAACAGATTGTTTCGAACATGTACTATAACAAAGCCCGTTGTACAACTGCAAAGGTCGAAACTAAATTACTTCGAGGCAATGATAAATGCAGTCTTGCTTTATCCACAAAGCATTTCAAGGAAGTTTGAAGAAAATATGTCTTTGCTTGTTTAACCAGTTGGTGATAAAGAAGGTGTAGTGAGGGTGCTCATTCAGCTCAAAACTCAAAATGGAAAACATCTCCCGTTTCTTTCACCTGAAAGGCTGCAATTTAATCTGCCAGGCATATAACCAGAAACCCAACAACAATACTTGTCAGAAAATTTGGACTAAACCTCATAAGCTATGCTTTCCTCTGATCACATTTCGCACAAGTCACAAGCAACCGGGATTATCTTTCGCTCTCACCAGCATGTAGGACAGTAAGGTAGCTCAGTTGGTATCATGCTTTCTGCTTTTCTGCTGAACTGCTCATCCTGAGTTTCATCCCTGCCCTTGTATCGGATGAAAACGGCCTTTTGGTTCAGAGCCAACATGGAGAGGAGGGTTGCATTCTTTAGCATGCCACCCATCATCAGATATGGAAAGTTGGCGATCTTTTACTTGTGAAAATTAAAATTAAAGATCCTATGAGACATTATTGGACCGGTATCCTAAGCAAATTGAAAATTCCTTATAGGACTGTGGTTGCCGTGGGGGTTGAGAAAAGGGATTGAAAAGGGCACTGCATTAGCACTAGCTTTTAAGTCACACGCCAGTAATGTTCCAACCAGAAAATCAAATTAATATTTGCATCTCGATCATGTATCCATTTGCAAAACAATAAATAAACAACAAATAACATGATGTAAGCTGGAATAAAAACAACCAGTAAAGGCTATATTCAGCAAATGGAAAGGACAAGAGTAAAGAGCATCTCTGAGTGGATGAGGAAATAGGGACTACTGACTCAACAATGTGGACACAATAATGGTGGAATATTAGCTTGACCCCATATGTTGTGTATGCCCATCTATGCCCCCCCCCCCCAACTACTCCTCGGTAACATACTTAATATACATGCCTCCAAATGGAATTTCCAGCATCAAGTTTGTTTGTGAAAGTAATAGATAATACCAGCTGAACACAGGTGAAAAGCTTGGTCATTGTAATACAAGATCTACAAATTAATCGTATCTTCTTAATAAATAAAGGAAGGAGTATAGTTAGTCATAATGCATTCAACACAGGTTTAAAGGTACTTAGTGAGTGAAAGGAATGGATAATATTCAAAGGGAAAGTGCTTACATCTGTCAAACCTGTTTAAAGCTTGGACTTTATGCATTGCTGTTTTAATTTTGTTTTAAGTACATGAAGAATGATTAATGTCTAATCAAACTCCTTTCTTCTTTTGGGGTGTGTGTTTGACATCTGCAGTTGCGCTCAGAACTGTCAATGCTGCGGTGTTCCGTGGTCGAAGAACTGAACTGGGTACAGGGCTTTCTGAAGCAAGGGCCAGAGACTGGAGTTCCACTGGAACTTGCTCAAGCTTTGGACACAGACTCCAGGAACCTTCAAAAGGCCTTTGCCTCCACCTTACAAGATTTCTGGCTGAAAACACTCCGGCATTCAGTAGATCCTAAACAGGAATTGTCGCGAGTAATAAAACAGCAGAACAAGGAGGTTTGCCTTCTTACAAAGGGTCATTTTGAACCCATGTGTTCCTCAATTGTTTTCAAAGCACTTTCGTTCGTTGGATTAAACTTTCTGCATGAAGATGAAATTGGTTCCTTCTCACTTGCACGTTATTGCATGTTCACTGACGGTTAATGTCCCCCTTGAAATGTGTTGACTAATAAATTCTGTATCAATTTCTCTTGTCTTGGTCCTGGCAAATGCTGCATCGTTCATTCATTCACTCACTCAATCTTTCACTCACTCTCTCCTTCAGCCGTATTACCAAACTGCCTTTTTGGCCTGGTAGTGGCCTGTAAAGATCTTTGTCTGTCGTAAATGCAACCCTCACCTGATTTTTTTTTCTCCATTAATTAATATCTGTCACTAATAACATGACTGCTGTTGCAAATAGTTGGTTGATACAAACAGGAAGCAAATCTCAACATGTACCAAAATGGCATGTGGTGGGAGATGGATAAACATCGCTGCTTGTAAAGCTTATGGTTTATTTCATTAAAAAAAAATTCTGATGTTAAAATCACTTTTAAGAAAAAGAAAAAGATTTTAAACATATCCACTTGTGAGCAACAGAAAAATTACTCCTCCAGCTCAGGCCCAACAATTGGTATCTTGTGGTGAGGACATATATATACAATGCTTATGATTAAGTGATTTCTTGTTGAGCCTGACCTAACGAACAAATTTTCATCTCTCTCAAAATGTAACAACTCTGTTTAACAGTGCATGAAACTTTTTCCAACGGTATCTTTTGTAAATCCCTCATGGAGCAGGTTTCTTTTGTAAATCCTAAACTGCAGCCAAGTATTTATTATCTCTTGTGATTCATTCCAGGATGTAGCAGAGTCTCGTCAGCTTGAAATCTCCAGGCAGCTTAAGGAGATGGAGGAGTGGCTCCGGAATAAGCAGGAGGCCATGGAGGATCAAACTTCTGGGAATGATTTTGACAAGATCCAGGAGCGGCAGGAAATTCACCAGGTTTGGCATCGAGTTGTGTTCCTGTACATTGCCATATTGCTGAACCGAAAGATCTGAGGACCTACCTACAACTACAGACTTTGATTGCAATGCCTGGACATTGGCTGAAGGACCTTGTGATGCTGGATTTACAGGTATTGCATCGAGACATTCTCGCTCGGACGTCAGAGATTTCGGAGACTATACGAAACACACGGCAGTTCTTGGTGGAAAGTCGAGAATTCCTGGAGAAAGAGGTTGTTTCTGAGATGACTGCTCAACTGGGTACAGTTGAAGACCTGTACAAATCCGTGGTCTCGAGTGCTGAGAAAATGCAGCAACACCTTGCAAGCCTACTGGGTGATGTGATGAAGGAACAGACAAAAAAGGTATTTTCACTATATATTAATCTACTAGCAAATACAACCTGTCACCTTGCTGATGGTAATACTAAAGGGGGGAGGGAAAAAAGAGGGAGAGAGGAGTGGGTGAGAGAGAGAGCGGGGAGAGTGAAGACATGGAGGGGAAAGGAGAGAGCAGGGAGGGGGAGCGAGGAAGAGTGTGGGAAGGGGAGACATGAGGTGAGAGGAAGGGAAGCAGACGTGCAGTGGAGAGTTAATTACGATTAATGTCGTCTCATCAAAATGATTCTCCATAGAGTAACAGTGAATATGGAAGCAAAATACTGTCTGAAATCCATTTTCTACCAGTCATACTATAAACACAGCCCAGAGACAAACTCCCATCCAGACTAAATACCGCCTGGACACGTCCAGAGCCAAGCTGTCTGGAGATGAACACCGACCGGATGTGTCCGGAGACGAACACCGCCCGGATGCGTCCAGAGACGAACACCGCCCGGACGCGTCTAGAGACGAACACTGCCCAGATGCATACGGAGACGAACACCGCCCAGGCGCATCCGGAGACAAACACCGCCCAGATGCATACGGAGACGAACACCGCCCAGGCGCGTCCGGAGACGAACACCGCCCGGATGCGTCCGAAGACTAATACCACCCAGACGCGTCCGGAGACTAATATCACCCATACACGTCCAGAGACGAGCACCACTCGGACGTGTCCGGAGACAAACACCGCCTGGACGTATTCAGCGATAAACTCCCGTCTGGACATAAACACTGACTGGACACATCTGGAGATAAACTCCCGTCAGGACATAAACACCACCCGGATACGTCCGGAGACAAACTCCCATCCAGGCATAAACACCACCTGGACACGTTCAGAGACAAACACCACCCGGACCCATCAGCAGCCAAGCTGTCTGGACACAAATACCGCTCAGACACGTCCGAAGGCAAACTCCCATCCAGACATAAACACCATTGGACACGTCTGGAGACAAACTCCCATCCAGACGCGTCCGGAAATAAATACCATCCGGACACGTCTGGAGACAAACCGCGCCCGGACATAACCACCGTCCAGACATAACGACCATCCAGATACGTCCAGAGACGTTAAGAGAGAGAGGGGTGGGGGGTAGGGGAGTTATCAGAGAGAATATGTGATGCTTTGTGAACAACACACCACACACACACACACACACACACTGGCAGATATCGGCATTTTTTTTCGGGAATCGGCAGGTTGGAGTCTGTGTGATTACTGACTACAGTTCTTTGTGTATACAGCCCAGAAACCTTGAGTAGCTTTCACCGAAAAACGACGTTACATTTATATAGACGTTTCAGGGAGATGTTCACAAACATTAATCTTTATAAACAGCTGCGTGCATTGAATATTTAACCTTTGTAAAGCAAATGCGATAACCAAATGCTTTAGAAACACATGCCTGGAAAAAGGAAAACTTGAGAAAACCTCCATAAGATATGGGATGAAACTTTGCCACCACGGCACCTGTAACAGGCATGGCATGTCCACACACCTAGGGAGAGTCCGTACAGATCCAAATCTACCCATATGTACCACGTCCGTGTGTGCTGCATATGCACCTCTTCATTGTAGTAAGTGTCGACTGTACGTCCAGTAAGTGTCGACTGTACGATCATGATACGAACTGTACCGCTATAAACTGACACGAACTGTTCTGTGCAGCTCGGTAAGTGGCTTAAGCACTCAATCAAGCACTCCAAAGGAACACCTGGCTTGGCAAGCAATTACCAATTGCTGCCGATAGAACTATGCACCTGGAAATGCCCGTGCAATGTCCGAATTAGACAAATCAACACTTTTTTTCGGAGTCGGAACTGCTGATACTTTCAAATCTGGAGCTTACATTTTGTAATTCTGTTTCGTTTCAGTGATTCTCTCAGATATTCATATGTGCAAATGAAATATAGCCACAAATGCTGGCATCTCCAGGCGTTTATTAGCACTGAAATATACCCAGCGATTCGTAGCTATGATGAACAGGCATTCGATAACATGAGTGAGAAAAGTGAAGAAAAAAACTTTATCGTTAAGAAATCATTGCGGTCTGTTCCAAATTAAAGCATGGTTGAGCAGGCCAAAAAACATGGCAGCTTCATACCCCAGCGAGGTTACCCAGGAAACGCCTTAAGACCCCAGACAGTGAGGTGGCCGAGGATTTGTGAAGGATATAATTAAATAAGGCCGTTAATTATCTTCAAAACGGGTGTTTTAATGAAGCCAAACACCCAATTTTCACTCTTGCACTTCATTGGAGCTTTCTTAGTATGCATGCAAAGTTTCAGGCTGCTCAGTTTTATGGCTTTGGAGTTATGGAGGAGATACACTGACACACACACACACACACACACACACACACACACACACACACACACACATTGTCTTTTATTAGTGCAGAAGAAGATATCTGTGCGACGGATTGTGACGCAATGCATTATAGCATGTAGCATGTCACTGATAGTTTTGCAGTGTAATACTTGCCAATGTTAAGCTGCTTTTTTTTTTTTTAATAATGTGTGACATACTTTGTACAATCCACCAACATAACTTCATCTAAAGGCACCACTGCTAAGGAAGATATTTCAATGCAAGTTCTCTATAAGATTTGAATGCAAAGCATTGCGGAGACACGTTACTTTCTCCAATTACTAAATACCCCGCGCACGTGAAGCAAAAGGCGGGGTTAAACAATTGGTTAATGTTCGTCCATCCATTCGTCTGTCTGTCTATCTTTCGTATCAGTTTCGGATCATCAGTTTATGATCAGGGAACAACTTATTTAAATTAAATGTTATATTTTGAACACAAACTGGTACATGAATCGGAAAACAAGTCGACCGTTTAATAGTAATTTGTCTCTGAATTCGTTCCGATTGCACAAGTGCAGAGGAGTGATATAATATTTTTATTCTGTCTGCCTGCCTGGCAATCATACAAATCTGAAAATAATTACAAACGGGAAACTCACTCTTTTTAAGGACGTCATAAAGGACGCAAAAAACAGGCACGAAGAACTAATGTAACGTGTTGGCGTGATGTAAGAGATGCTGGGTAAAACGTTAGTAAAAAAAACAGATTTATTTCTTTATTTATACACCTTTAAGCCTCTTTAACCCTTTATTTAAATAGAATTATACACTTGAACACTGTAGAACACAAACCACTTTCATAATACTTCCAAGAACCGCCAGTTTTGCAGTACTTGGGCATGGTAAATATGGTGGTGTATAAGGGTGTGGTCCTGTTTCAAGAGCACTAAACAGGATTTTTTTATGACCCTTAATATGATTATTTTATTACCGGGCATAGTGGCGTGACGACCTGCAATCCGGCTACTCGGAGGCTTGGGTTGGAGGATGCTTGAGGACGGGAGCTCTGTGCTGGGCCGCGCTATGAGAGGGTGTAGGGCAGCCCGGAATCATGGCGAAACCCAATCCTTATCCCTGTGTCGTAAGAGGCGACCAGGGTTGCGTCAGGAAGGGCATCCGGCGTAAAACCTATGCCAAATCAGTATGCGGATCATAACGGATGATCCGCTGTGGCGACCCCTAACAGGAGCAGCCGAAAGACGAACAACAATATGATTATTTTATTAAACTTGAAGTGTATACCTGAACACTGTTTGGGGTATGGTATTTTATGAACTCTTTAGTTGATACAGTATTTGAATACATGCTATTCTAATTCGGCCAGACTTGTACAGATAACATTGGATTGGTCTATATGCATTGAGCTTAACCAACTGCCATTTTTCACATATTGAATTAGAACTCGTCCTAAATTTATCTGTTGACTTAGGTGGTGACTGAGGAACAGCTGGAGGAGATCCGTAAAAAGTTAGAGATGCTTCTTCTCCGCCTATCTGAGCTGGAGGTTGAGGAAAAGTCATTGCATGAGGTCACATCGTTTGGTGAAACAGAAAGTACGATGGAGAAGGATGGGGTTCTCAGTCAGGTTTATCAGTTGGTCAAGGTAGGTGATGGATTCTTGCAATCTACCATAATTACTAAGATAATTTTGTTTTACTTTATATTCACCCTATCGCCTAGCTTTCTCTTTAACAAAACTTTCACCAACTCCACTCGCTAGGCTCATCACCATGCAGCATCCAACCTGCAGCCTGACGTCATGCTGGCCACACAATCCTGTCAGTCCTGGATAGAGAGACATGGCTCTCGACTTGCATCTGAAGAGCACAAGCTGCTTTCGGACTTGGAGACCAATGTCCGTGTCCGATTCCAAGAGGTGTTAAAACGATCAGATGGCCGGCTTCGTTTGGCTGAGGCAGCCAACGAAGCATTGAGCAAGCTCGCTGGGGAGTTTTCTGAATTTGAAGAATGGCTCACCCAAGCAGAGCTGGATTTGGGGAATCTTTATGGAAGGTGAGCACATGGATGTCTTGTTCATCTTCTGGTCAGTCTACCTCCTTCAATACTGAAGATTCTTGCAGAACTTGTTTTACTGTGCGTGCGTGTGTGCCACGATAGCAAAGCGTTCGTACAATTTGTAGCCACAATTAAATAATATTAAAATTCAGTTTCATCAGATGTTTTTTGCTGTTGTCCTTTGTAAGCATATTCTCAGAGGATGGTGCTTGAACTGTTTCATCTGTGTTGGACTCTCTGCCCATCTATAAACCCTTGAATTGGTGCTTTGCAAATGGAGCGTTACATCACAAAGTGTTCCATCCTTTTGCATGGATGCTCAACTTGGGACCCATCCGCGAGCATTAGTTGGTGGGGATTGAAGAGTAGGCGAGTTATCGCTGGCACTCTGGACAAATTCAAAATTACTGCCCTAACCTACAGGTTAGCACTGCATCTGGTGGTGTATTTCAATTTGCAGTATCATCATGCCTCCCAGAAATGATGCTTACCTGTGGCGAAACTGGTAAGTGACTCCCGGAACAATGGGCATATGATATGATACGATACGACTTGTAAGAGTAATTTGTGCATCACCTATGTGTTCTACTCTTTCACAGTGACAAACATTTGAAATGGGGAGAGGAGGAACTGGCAGAGCGAAAAGCTCGGCATGCCACCTTTTCTGATGAGGTCACATCCCGGCGTGGTGACCTTCGATTCATTGGAGTAGCTGCTGCAAAGGCTTTGCAGGCAGTTCAGGCCTGCAGGGAGGAAGGAAAAAATGGTGGACTATGGCCTGGGGTGGAGCAGACCTGCACCGAGGTGCACCTTCGACATGAGAAGAGTGAGAAACGATACACTGCACTAAACTCACAGGTAAGAGTGAAACTGATTGCCAATAATGAGAGAACATCGATTTCTTGTACTCTTTTTCTTCTTCTTCTTCTTATTAATACAATATCTAGGCACATGGAAGAGCGAGGCAACTGAGGGTAAAATTTGAGTGTACTGACTGTGTGGCAGTTTGGCAAAGTTGACCAAAAATCAAGAGAATGAACAAACTGGTAGCGAGGAGAGGAGGAAACAATAACCTTTATGGGTTGGGTTCGGTCGGGTTAATAGTGGCAGAAAAGATTGTGGATGGGGGATTACATGAGATAGTGGTGCACTGCTTACTCGAGGCCCTAGAGGGTAGTGTGTGATTGAATCCCCTCCTGAAGGCTGTTCCATCAGCAATAAAAAATGAAAAATAGAGTGGAGGTGTGTGGTGAATCTGGATTTTAGGAGTTTACATGAAGGGGTAAAATTCACCAGTAGCACGTACATCAGGGGAGCGTCAAATACATCCAAGAACTCTTGCACATACATTCAACAGCAGAAGAGGGTCAAACTGTTGAGATTGACGAAGAAGATAAATCAGAAGAGAGGTGTTAAAATTCTAGAGAGGCCACTGACTTGTCTGCAATGTGAGAACAACAAGCCTTGTGCTTTGGCCTCATTGAAGGAGATGTTAATAATGTTGACAGTTTTAGATTCCACAGAATACATGAGTGACAGACGTGATGCTGGGCCATTGGCCCATAGGAGAGATCAGTACTCCATTTAGCTACGGACAAAGGCATTGTAGGCTGTGAGTATAGTTCCGATTTTTCAAGGAAAGACGAGGTACAATGGGGCTTGCCCTCTCTGTGATTGGCTTTAGACATCAGCTTTGCTTTATGGTCAGCCCACTAGAGGTCATGGCTGATGGTGAGCCTGAGGCATTCGAGAGACTGAACCTCTTCCAGTGTTTACCCATGCAAATAGGTGGATTACTTTTGATGATCCTTCTGGACAGGCAGTCGGGTGATCCTGTGAAGTTTTCCACGATTGGAAGACATGTTCCATTTATCATACCACTATCTAATCACTTCCAGATCAGTGGAGAGTGATGCGATTGCTGTATGCCTGTCATTGGGATGGGGTATACTGTACAACACAATGGGGATTCATCTGCAAAAAGGAAGTGAAGCTTTGCCAGAAAATCATTCATATAGGTCGTTCATGTAGAGGAAAAATGAGACGGGACACAAAACACTGCCTTGGTGCACCTCAGCCTCCATTTGGAGAAGAGAGTAGAGGAGAGAGGGTTTTCTTCAACATCAAAATGTATTTTGGCATAAACTTTGTTAAACTTTTAAAATGCATTTCTGCCGCCTTCTTGTATTTTGCTTTTGGTGTCATTTGTTCTTTCTCTTTCCCTTTTTCCCCCTCTCCCTATATTTCTGCAACCTTTGTTTTTATCTCTGCTGATAATCACCAAAGTTCATCCATAACCAAGGCTCTCTTTTCATTGGGGCCAGTGTTCTTGCTTCAGTAATCAGCTGGCTCAGTCCTTGAGCAAATACCAGGAGTTTCTGAAAATGTCATCAGTACTGTCATCATGGATGCTCATAGTGGAGGAGGAATCTGTGAAGGAGACAATGGACTTGGATGCACGGGAGATGCAGAAACATCTCGAGCAGACTAAGGTGTGTGTGACCTGGTCAAGCAGAACTTTTTTTAAGGGACACTATGCACACATCGGTGGTGGAGAGATAGCAGTAATAGCACAATACCATATTGAGTTAGTTTTAGCATGAGTCCCCTTTCACTGTTGGTGGGACATGCAGCAATTATGTGCCACAAAGACTGTTGCTGCATCGATCCTGATCATTGGGATGTGTCTGTCTCACATCACTCTGTCTGTGGGCCAAACTAGCGGATTTGTATAGACAGCTGGAATAATTACATTGATAAGATGCATAAATTGTTATGGCTATGTGCAGGCTGATGAAGCAGATTCTGGTGTTCATGACAGCCACCTATGGGATAGGTCATATTTGCAGCATTATAGATCTGGGAACATTACCTTATCAACCTTTGTGGGCCAGCTTGTTCAGGGATAGCACCATCCTTGAACAGGTGTTTCTGGCTGGTTGGATGGACATCATCAACACATAGATGAGACAATGCCCCACCCCCTCTCTCCCCATTTCCTCAGGTGAGCTAGTCCTGCCTCAGTGAAGAATAAATACTAAAAGGAGGATATAATGTCTCATGAGGCATGACCAGCTCACTCAAAGTGGGCGAGGGAGGACGAAGGTGGTTTGCTCCATTCTTGTGACAGACATCTAGTCATAAATATGTTCAAGGATGGTGCTCCCCCCAGGCAAGCTTTACCATAAAGGTTGAGAATGTAATGTCCTTGTACCTTTAATACTAAAGTATGACATATCTTATAGGGGGCTGTTATGAGCATCAGGATCTGCATTGTCAGTCTGCACATAGCCAGAAGAGCTGATACTTTTAAAAAGTTGATTATGGTTGTTTAATGGAGTTAAATTCTTCTATATTATCCTCATCAGACATTTCATCTACAGTATCATTTGAACAGGTTGAGGCCATCAGGCCAGTACAATGAATGAAATCTAAATTCTTACCATCAACCCACTCGAATAAGGACAGAATATCCGATACGATATGATAACACTGCCTGAGACTGGGATTTTCATTTCAATAAGGTGCATACACACAAAGTGTGGGGGAAGGGGGGGGGGGTTGGGGGTGGGGGTTCCTCAGAAAGGTGTCTTCGAGCTGTCAAGCAGTCCATTGAGAAAACTCCCCGTTGCAAGGCAGCAGATGTTGCAGAGGAGGTCCAGGTTAGCTCAAGAACTGCCATGCAGTACCTTCATCAACTGGGCTACTATGGGAGAGCAGCTAGGAGAAAACCTCTTCTTAGACCAGCCAACATTCAAAGGAGAAAGAAGTGGGCTCACGAGATGGCCAACAGACTTGGAGTTTTGTCAAACTGAATTTTTTCAGATGAGTCCCAATTTGCTCAATTTTCTGACAGTGGACGCGTATGGGTCTGAAGACTTCCCAGTCAAGAGTTTTCTTTGAGCTGATTGTAGCCAACTGTGAAACACGGTGGTTTTTCAGTGATGGTGTGGGGAGCAATCTGGAACGCTGGTCAGTCAGAGCTTGAGGAGTGTGTTGGCAACATCAACACTACAACACACATTTCTATCCTTGATGACGGACGACTCCTTGTCTTCTCCACTGGTCAGATGGTCAAAAACAACACTCTTTTCATGGAAGATGGAGCTCCATGGTACACTACAAAAAGACCAAAGAATGGCAGGACAGCAATGGGATCAAGCGCACTTCCACGGCCAAGTCAGTCTCCTGGCATAAATCTCATTGAACACCTCTGGGCCATATTGGATCGAGCTGTGTGGAAAAATTCCAGGAAACCAACATCACAAGCAGAATTGCTAACCCGTTTGCATGAAGCCTGGGCAGAAATCCCACAACAGAAAATTTCGGAACTTGTTAGTTCGATGCCTGAAAGAGTAAAAGCATTGAAATCTGCAAATGGCAAGTCTACAAAATATGAGAGTATGTATTAAAATGAATCCGACATTCAAATGTTCAATAAATAAATTCTCTAAAAATCATGGTGTTTATTTACTTCTGTCATGTCTCTGTATGTCCACTCCCTCCTCTCTGCTTTTCCTGTCTTCTCCCAAGGTCCTTCCTTGCCTGTCCTTTCCCTTTCTCTTCTGCTCTTTTAAATTTCACCCCTCCTCACCATGTGTACATAATATATAGATTTCTGCTTGTTAATGACTAATTTTGTAACAAATTATTCGATTGCCACAGTAGTAACTAGAAGGGCACTTGGTGCAGCGCATACCTCCGCCACTTAATGCCTGATCCACAAGAACATATCAGGTCCAATACATTTTTGAAATATCATGCTATATATCGTTTTTGAGCCCTCTCTCTCGATGTTGAAGAATCACTTTAAAAATTTAATAATTCTCGTATCCAGATCCGGATTCAGATCTTCACCAAAATCGAATCAATTTGTCATGGTCACACACCCAACCTGTCCACCAAGTTTTATCCGAATCCATCCACAACTTTCTGAGATATCATGCTCTATATTAGTTTAGCCCTATCTCTCAAGTCTCAGTGGTGAAAAATCACTTTAAAAATTATAGTGGTCGGATCCGGATTCGGATCTTCACCAAAATCGAATCAGTTCGTCCTCGTCACATACCCAACTTGCCCACCAAATTTCATCTGGATATGTGCGCAAGTTTTTGAGATATCCTGCACACAAACAGATAAACAGACAGAGGTGAAAACGTGTCCTCCTCCACCTTCAGTGGCGGAGGTAATAACTTAATGGCAGAGATTTATACACTTCCTTCATGTCACTCTTAGTTCTAAGTTAGAGATATTAAATACTGAACCACAGACCACATTTATTATTGATTAGATTGCTCTGTGAACTGTCATTTTTCTGCTCTCAATGTGGACGTGTAATGGTCCTTCACCAACCTCTTATTACTGGAGCTGATTACCTCTGCTTTCAAGTTCATGAAACTGATGTAACTGCACTTGATGCCATTTGCAGTCTCTACAGGCAGACCTGACTGCTCAGGAGCAACCGTTAGAGCAGCTCAAACACATGGGTCACGACCTGCTGGACATGGGCCAAGATCTCCCATTGAACAATGACCACATTCATCAAACAATGGGTAACTGCTCACAATACCACATGTATCCCAATATTCACTTAGCTTCTATCCTGTGTATACATTCAGTGTTTTGATAAAATAATTTCCTCTCTTTTCCCACTCATTGGACAGATGAGACCGAAACACGGCTCAGGACACTGTCCCAAGATGCTGCAGATCGTGTGGAAAGGCTGCAGGTCTCCATGGCTCATTCCCTCTGCCTCAGTGATGACTTGGAACGACTCGAGGCTTGGCTAACCCAAACTGAGGCTGAACTCAAAACAAGCTGTAGGGGACCGATCAATTCAGCTGCTGTGAAGCAGGTGACAGAGAGGAATATGGTAAGGAGGCAATGAGATTGGAAGCTTTGAACACTGTCATTTTCATTTGTCCATGGTTTATGAAGGTACGCTCCTCTTTCCAGATGCTTCAGCAGGAACTGGACACACGACAGGACAGCCTGGAGGTGATTAAAAAAAAACTATCTGCATTGAGTTCATCTGGAGATGCTGTGTCACCTCCAGGAATCGAGAAGCGATTTGAGCAATGCCAAGATGATGTTCAATCCATCTGCACAAGGCTCAAGGTGGGATTATAGTCTAGGCTCTGGGGGGTGTTTGTGTACATGACTCTTTTAGAGCTCACCATATTTTTTTGTTCTATATGACAAGACCTTCAAAAAAAGTTTGGGTAACACCTCCAGATCAAGTACGTTTTCTCTGTAGGGTCCATCTTGGATTGCAGTTGGCTACCAGCAAACTATAATTGAACCAAAATGCCCATATTGGTTTAGATGGAATAAATCATAGTAAACATCCATAAATTATTCATTTTGATTTACTTCAATTACTTATGCATTGCTTAACACATTTTAGCATGATTTATTCTCTTAAAACTTGGTTCACAGTAGAAAATGACCATATTTTACGTAATTTTAGTCAAAATAGTCAAAAATAGCTTTCAACTTGAAAGTAGCTCAAAGTTTGATGGTCTCTGAATGACTTAATATTGTAAGTAGAGCTATAAAATTTGGCCAAAAGTTTCATTATTAAGTTCTCTGAGCAATTCAATTTTCATATTCTCACAATGGGGCTATGTGTGATGACCACAGAGCTCATTGTAAACAAAGTCACCCCTACCCCCAAATGGCCACTTTTGCAGTATTTCATCAAATGATGATATCTCCTTAATTAAATGCCATGGAAAGTTGATTTTTTTTATACTAAATATAGGTTATTGACCCCAAGGAATTCATTGGTAACATTTTTGTATTTTTTAGCTGATCTAATTCGCATAATCCCAAGATTTTCCTCAAAATGACTGCCAAAATAATGAAAAGTAGACATTATTTAACATTGAAGCTTTAATTAATGGTCTAAAACAGTGATGTGCATATGCTTCAATCCTACAGAGACTATATTGAGACACTCATCTTAATTAGATGGAGGGGAACTTGGGGCACAACCAAATACCGAGGCAAGGTCAAGTACCAAAAGATTTCCATATTTTATTTCTAGCCATCACACCATGTTTAGAATGATATGGGCTTTTCCTCGATAAAGGTAATACTGTGATGACAATGCTGTTCGGGTCCATTTGACCTTGACCCCATTGTTCGAGGCCAACCACCATGTAACCAAAAGATTCCATATGTTATTTTCCATTTATTCATAACACATACTGGATATGTAACTGAGCCATCAGACCATTTTTTTTTTAGAAAGATAAGGACATTTTTTTTTACAAAGGGAACACTGTTGAGGGTCAATTTGACCTTGAATCCTTCACTCAAGGTCAAATATCAGGTGACCAAATGATTCCCATATGTGATTTCCTATTAGTGTATAATACATACCTAAGCCCTCAGACCATTTTAAAGTAAATTACAGGGATATGAAAGTCTATGATGTCATTTTTGGGGATACCTAAGTGAGGTAAACTATGATGTCACAGTGAGGTTAACTATGATGTCACTTCCTCTTGGCAACTGGATTTTCAAGAAAAAGAAGCGAAAACAATGCTGCAAATATTCTAGAAACTATCCAGGTACATGTATGTATGTAGTAAATTATGTCGTGTGTGTAATAATATTAGTACTAGCGGTATGTAGCATATGTAATGTAGCATTTAGAACAAGTTATCTTGAATGCTGGATGAGTGATAATTCAAGAAAATATATCAACAACAAGTCAGGAACATATTGAGCTATTTGGCAGCAATGTGTATGTAACTACTAGTATTGATGTATGTGCACCACTGTATTCATGGTTGTGCATAAACCAGAACTTATTTCAATGTGTAAACATTAAAATTCTTAAATTAATATTGCTTTTGATTTGTTTTAATAGATAGGCTAGAGGGAGTGGGAAGGATATTAAGTTAGAGTTTCATCTTGAATATTGTTCTGCATTCCGAATTTTCAATATTTTGGCAGCAATTTGGAATTATAATAAGTAGATAAACTCCAAAAATGTAACCAATGAATTTCTTGTGGTCAAAAACCGATATATACATGTAGTATCAAAAATCAACTTCCCATGCCATTTAGTTGAGTAGACATCATCATTTGATGAAATACTGTAAAAGTGGCCATTTGGGGCAGGGGTGACTTTGGTTTACAATGAGCTTTTTTCAATATTTGGCAGCAATTTTGGAATTATGCTAAGTAGATCAACTACAAAAACTACAAAAATTTTATCAATGAATTCCTTGGGGTCAATGACCTATATTTAGTACAAAAAATCAACTTCCCATGCCATTTAGTTGAGGAGATACTCATTTGATGAAATGCCGTAAAAGTGGCCATTTGGGGGTAGGGGTACTTTGGTTTACAATGAGCTCTATGGTCATAACCCATAGCCCCATTGTGATAATATAAAAATTGAATTGCTCAGAGAACTTAATAATGAAACTTTTGGCCAATTTTATAGCTCTACTTACAATATTAAGTCATTCAGAGACCATCAAACTTTGAGCTACTTTCAAGTTGAAAGCTATTTTTGACTAAAATTACGTAAAATATGGTCATTTTCTACTGTGAACCAAGTTTTAAGAGAATAAATCATGCTAAAATGTGTTAAGCAATGCATAAGTAATTGAAGTAAATCAAAATTAATAATTTATGGATGCTTAATAATGATTTATTCCATCTAAACCCAATAGGGCATTTTGGTTCAATTATGTTTGCTGGTAGCCAACTGCGAATCCAAGTTGGACCTACAGAGAAAACGTACTTGATCTGGAGGTGTTACCCAAACTTTTTTTGAATGTCTTGGCATATAGAACAAAAAGAATTAGGATAACGCTCTTAAAGAGTCATGTACACAAACACCCCCCCCCCCCCCCCACCCAGGGAGTATTACCAAGAAAGGATATTATGAGACTGGAATTTTTATTTCAATGAGAAAATGCATGAGCCAGGAGCTGAAAGTGGTCACTGAGAAACCAAATCTATGAAGGTAAGATGTGACCACCACTTGTATGTCTCCAGGCACGTGGAGATCGACTATACCACTTGTCCGAGAGACTTGAGATGTTTGATCAGGCTGCTAAAATGGTGGAGTCAGCCATGGAAAGGATCCATCAAGAACTCAGGACTTCAACAAATGGTCCAATAAGTCACATTGATCAAATATCTCAACACCTGAAGGTAGGCTAACACCAATATATCAGAAGGGATTAATGTGATGCAGTTTCATGAAACAAACTCTATGATATACGTGAACAAACTCAGTCATAAAATATGAATCCACATTCTTAGTTTATCCACCCTGAAACACAATTTTCAAGTGCTATAAGGAAACAGGCATTAGATGCTTTTATCTCATTGGGCTTCATTCAGTCATGCAAAAGAGTCAGTAATCGATGATGATAAAGTTTATTGTGTTTCTCTGCAGTTGGTGAGGCAGGATTTTATAGGGAGTCAGAAGTCCGTAGATTCACTGCGACTTGTGACTGAGCAGCTGGCCGATGTCAGTCCATTCACCGATGGCTCCTCTTTGGCACAATACTCTGTCGAGCTGGCAGACTCCTGGCTTTCAATCGCATCTGCACTCGATCGAAGGTCAGAATACATCCCTTTTTCACCTTAGCCTGGACATATCTGCACAAGCATTTTCAGATTATTTCTTTGAAATAAACTCAGAGTGGGTCCCGGTGTCCGACCGTCCGTCTTTTCCTCAAAAACTACCCGACCGATATGGACCAAATTTGCTACGATGCACCAGGACAGCAAGGTCTCATGGGGTGTGCTGCCCATCTCGATCCGCCCCCTATAAGAGGCTGAAAAGGGGGGTTTTGCCTCAAATTCAGGTAATTTATTTTATAATCTTCTCAGAAACCGATGGCCAGATGAAGACCAAACTCTTCATGAAACAAAAGGACCATACCGTTAACTTAACTTGTGCTCCCCATGACCATACCACTTCAAGAAGGGGGGTGGGGGCATGGCCCTTTCCCCTTAATCTCTCATTTTTACCCCACCTATTGGGGAAATAACCATTAGTCCTCCACGGGGAAATTTTTGATGTTGTGGGAACTTTACTCTTTCAGAAATTCTGCAGCATTTTTTCTATATATTTCTGTCATTCGCCATTTTAATGAGAAACTGGCATAGCAATGTCTGTGTTAATGCGTTAATACCACACTATGCAAGGATATAAGACATAATTCCATGAGATCACCAAATGTGTACTATAGCTTGTGTATTCAGGTATCCCCTCTTTTAACAATCCCTCAACCCAAACCATTAATACTGTGCAACGAATTAGCATAACCATCATTATCGGATATCAAAATCAGTTACGTACAGTATATGCAAGCATTTGGAAAATATCCTTGACATGTGGAAAAAAAAAGTGATATTTAAAATGACGACAACAACAATAACAACAATGGTGCATGATTAGCTTAAAATTTGTTTTGTGAGGATTAGTTGCTGTCTCGTTTTCTATATGTCATATAAGACCATTGTTGTGTGCCCCCCAGAGAGGAGGCAATGGCGTCCTACAGGGAAAGCCTGGAGGAATTCTCACAAACAAAATCACAGTTACTCTTATGGTTTGATGATGTTGAGAAAAATATTCCATCGAAACATGGCAGATTCTCCACAAGTGAACTTCAAAAACAGCTTGATGACGTCAAGGTTGAGCACACCATTACAACTTTTCCTTTCTCGCTGCGGAATTATAGAGATTTATGGTGCTTTAAAGTAATATGAGGCCACTACTGTGATGGGGTTAGATGGACACAGAATTGTACAGATTGCTCTCTTCTCACAGGATGTGCTCAGTCAGTGGGGTGTAAAGAAGGGATTGGTGTCTCAGCTGGAGAAGCAGGGGCTGAATGTGGAAACACTTTTTTTGACTTTGACTTATGTCATCACAAGCCCAGGATCTCCATCCAAACACGGTCAGTACAATGGAATAGATCATTATGGGAATGTCATAAACAGTTTTTGGCCTCGTTGTTTTTCAGCACTTGAAGAATAATAATCCTTGAAAACACAGTACCTTGTTTATCCTTAGTGATTGTGTTTTCATTGTGTCCTCTCTGTCCATTTTTCTCTCAAGTTGCACAACATGAAGTAGATGCAGATGCT
This sequence comes from Eptatretus atami, assembly GCA_035128595.1. NCBI lineage: Eukaryota > Metazoa > Chordata > Myxini > Myxiniformes > Myxinidae > Eptatretus > Eptatretus atami. The sequence goes on along the minus strand of CM068962.1, from coordinate 74,679,304 downwards.
ACAGATAAAACGTTCAATGGTCATCTGTTGAGTCAAGGTAAGATCTTGTACTGATAATTCTTACGTCACTCTTGGGTCGTATACTGAGAGTCTGCCATTAAATTGCTCATCCATCATACTAATGTCTTGATGTTCTGATAAATGTGAGTTTTAATCCAATTTATCACTATTGCTAAACTAGTGGATTCTTTCATTTTACCCCAATGATTAAACAACCAATCTTCCTCAAGAAATGATATCAAGAACCACCTTTAGGTGCTCCATGTTAACTCCATTCTCGTTTTACTCAGATGCTCAAGCCATTTCTGAAGGTGTGGAGTCAGTCAGGAAGCGTTATGACCTGCTCGGGAACAACTTGCTGGAGCGCCAGGCGTACCTTTCTACGGTTTTACAGAAAACCATTTGGCTGCTTGAGGAGTCGCAGGCCGTGCTCGAATGGCTAGGCCAGCAAGAGGCGGAAATGGCTCTTTGGGAAGATTCCTCTGCTGAGGGTCCCACTCCAAGAGCCAATAGCGAAAGGATCAAGGTAAATCGAAGGTGGAACATAAATTGTTGTCGTTCCACTTGTGAAGTATGAGTGTTAAAGGAATGTGTTTAGAAATCAGGGAGTAAGTTCAACAACCATTATTCAATACTACTAGCCAAACCCGCGCTCTGCGCGAAGCTTCGAAAGTGAGGGTCCGTTAGGACGTCAATATATCCAGTGTTCACAATGTGGTTTATCGAATTTCTTTATATACAATGTTTTCTGTACATTTTTTGTGTCAAATTCACCTTCTGAGGTAGTCAGCATGTGCAGAAGAGGGTTTTACATTGCAGACGCTGTTTTCTCGGAGTGGCATTACGCCTCTCAGCGTGACGGTCTGTCGACGACAGACGTAATGACGTCGGCGAATGACCGATGATGTCATGACGTCATTACGCCTCTCAGCGGTGACGTCACCCGTCGCCATGCAAACAAATGTAAAAATTAGAAAATCGCCAAAAATTCCCAAACCTGTCCGTCTGGCACGATCTCACATAGCCCATGCTGTTCATTAGACCACAGAGCACCCGCATGCCGAAAGTGGCGACAATCCGTCGGGCAGTTTCGGAGGAGAAACGTCAAATTACGCGCAGATGTTAACAGAAATAATATATAGGATTTTCCTTTTTTTCTTTCCTTCACATAATCATTAATCTTTCTGAACCAACCAAACTGGATTTTTTTATTTCTGATATTATTACTCGTACCAGCAGGGACCCACATTTGCTGACGTCAAGTTGTCACATTCTACATTACGGAACATCTGCGTAATGTAGAATGTGACACTTCAAGTCCTCAACTCCCCTCCCCCTTACAGATACCAAGCCATCAACTCCCCCACCCCATCTCAAAACCCAAGTCCTTAACCTCCACCTAACAAACCCAAATAATCAATCCCCTCCCCACTCCAAGCCTTCAACCCCCACCCCCACTCCGTTCCCCACCACAACTCAAGCCCCTACTCCCCCCCAAAGCCTCAACCTCCTCCATCCAACTCTGTTCCATCTTTGCTCTCCCCCTCTTCCCAACCCCAACTCTCTGTCCTCCCCTCTCCCTCCTCCCACTCATCAGAGCAAAAATACATTCTCACATCGATCATTACATATTTCTTCATTACCTCATCAACACTGCGGAATATTTAATTATTTCCCTTCCTGTATCATGCTATCACTGACTCTTTTTATCTTTTTTTGTATATTTGTATACATTATCGAGACTCGTATGAGAGCTTCACACAAAAAAAACTTCACAGACTTCACAGAAACACCGAATCCTGACAAACAGCATCAAAGTGGTCGCACTGTCCAACTGATCTGGGTGCTTTGAGCAGGTTTGTGAGCATGTTTGCCATGTTACCGTGTTCAGGTTGAACGCCAGAGCCAGTCAGGAGATGCGGTTTTAAGTACAGTGTGCCTGATCACCCAAATTAGTGACCCAAGTGGTGGCTGCTCAAATGCAGGCACGTTTTTGTGGTGGGCACGAATCACCACTACACCCAATCAGTAGTTTTAATGGACATTTGTAGCCAATGTAGCTCATGATCAAAACCCTGAAACCACTCCAAGACCAAGGGATTTCATCATGTGGTATTTGGAAACGGGCAAAAAGGGTGGGAATGCAAGAAGCAATGCAATATTTTTTATTGGAATTTAGCATAAACAAGGCTGAAAGCCACTAAATGTGAAGGGCTACACAGAAAAAGGAGGAGGAAAACCTGGCAAAACCTTCACTTCATCATGAAACAAGGAAACTTCTTCACAGGATCACTGTGCAGGAGGGGTAACTAGGCCAGTCGGAAAAAAATATTTTTTCCTTCTCCCATTGGATGTTTGATGATTTACTATCTTCAAATAAACCCTGTACGTGCCCGAAGCAATGAACGAGCGGGAGCTCCTTAATTATCAATAACCTTAAAAGCCTCAGATATTCCACAGAAGAAGAACCAGAAGAATGACAATACTGAAAAACCAGTACTGCGTTCAATGGGACGCAGCGAGACCCAAGTGAAATATTTGGCATGCCGGTAACAGTTTGTGATGCAAACATGAGTTGGCACAAAGGAAAATGGGTCCTAGCATGGTCTGTGGTGGGTGCTGGTAGAAAACGACCATACTGCAGGTAGGGGGCATCTCGACAAAGGCACCTGGAAATCATGCGCAGCTCTTCCCATCAAGTTCCCAAGCATCTCTCCGCCCCCATGATTCCCATCAAAATTTATGGTCTAAGCTGCCACGTCTGTCTGTGGTGCCACTGACCCCACTCGCTCGGCTGTGAATGGCCCGCTGGACTAATCCATGGGTGGGGCATTCTGCTATGACCTCTCACCTGGATCAGTGATGTGGGGCGTGATGGTGGCTTCCCCACCTGGACTCATGCCGATGGCCTGACTGATAGTTTACAGGACATTTAGGATAGATAACAAGGGTTAAAACATAAAAAGGTGTCACGGAAAAGCGGTTTTAGACGCACACACGTCAGGCAGGAAGACACAGCAGCTTTCTATATAGTGGGGCGGCTTAGCCCAAATATTCAAAAGAATTGTGCATTTTGTGATACAAGCACCAAAATATGGCAGCAAATGTACATTAATATGTTGCGAACATTTTCAGATATTGGGCCACTTGAAATTCTCTCTTTATGTCTGCCATATTGGATTTCAAAATGGCCGCCACTTGAAATCTACATTTGCTATTATCTCTGGACGTAATGCAGCTATTGACTTGATTCTGGTATCTAAATGTATGTTTTTGGGGGCAAGGAATCCAGTGGTACCATTTTCAACTTAATATTATCTATCACAGTCGCCCCCTTGCCGCACTACTACACTGATGTACCCCCTGTCACTAGCAGCATCAAGAAGTCGCCTGTCCCAGCTGCTAAAGTGGCGTCATTGACCAGAGGAGACTTCAAACAGCAGACTGATGAAGAATACCAATGGCTAGGCAATGCAAAGCGAGTCCTGGAAGACAACACTGGTACAGTGGACAATGACAACACATCTTGGGCTGCATTTCATGCAGCCGACAGCACCAGATGCTCGAGTCATCTGCCCCACGTCGCTGCTTCCACTCTTCCTGGAGAGTGCCCACACAGTGGCCATGATCCGGCACTCAATGGACGTCGTGAAGAATGCTGTGGAACACCTGAATCCTGGACAGACACCAGTGATCACCGTTGATCAGCCACTGTTTGCTTTGGCCAAGCAGATACAGTGGAAGTGGCCAGAGAGCTATGGTGAAGACCAGATAGTAGTGATGTTTGGTGGCCTCCACATAGAGATGGCAGCACTGAGGACACTGGGGGACTGGCTGAAAGGGAGTGGTTGGGTGCAAGCATTGTGCAAGCCGAGATTGCGACAGCAGGGACAGCAGACTCATTCCTGCGAGCATCCCATGTCTTGCGCACAAGAAGAGCACATCAAGTGACTGCAGCAGCACTGTACATCCTGCAACACGCGTGCCTACAACCACTACTGTCTGGGAGAAACAGGGATGCAGAGGACCTTCCGGAGTTTGAAGACTGGTGTTGCCAGAGAGGAGAAGACATCCCCCAGTTTCACTACTGGGCAACCGTGCTGGAACTAGAACTGTTGGTTCTAGTGTATGTGCGTTCTCTCAGGCAGGGATCGTTAATGATGTACCTCGATGCTCTGACAGAGCTGGTCCCCTGGTCCATGCACTGGATCACACCACTATGCTAGGTGGATACAGTGCACCTGAAGGACATGGCCGAACTCACCATCAAACACCCAGATGTAGCCAGGAAATTCAGGGAAAGCCACTTCACCGTTCAGAAAACACAGAGTGTTTTCTTCAATCCCGATTGACCAGGCACATGAGCAGAATAATGCCTGCATTAAAGGAGACGGTGGAGCAGTTGGGCTCACTGACAACCCTAGTGCCCTACGTCGCTGGATGGTTGCGGGACCAGAAGTTGCCAGGGTGATCGAAGAATTCCAGGATGGGAACCAACACTGGAGACGGCAAACAGCAGACACACGTCATCATGATCAGACGCCAATGTACAGGCCTCATTTGTGAAAGATGTTCGCTCTCTCGTCGGTGTCATAGAGGAGATGGGCAACCCATTCGAGGAGGAGAGTCAGGATGTAGTCAAACTGGACACAAAGGAGATCGCAGATCCTGCTGCTGTGGAGACCGTGATGAATGCCAAGAGGATTGGCCAAGAGCAGTTCGAGGCTTTCACCAGAGAGTGTCTGTTGGACAGAACAAAGGCAGTGGAGCACCCATTCCTCGTAACAAGCTGAAGGTGTTCAGCACTTCCACTCCAAGAAGCCAGAGCAAAGTCAGCAACAGCTCGCCTCCATCAAGAATGACCGTGAACTCTTCGCACGCCTGTACATTGGCTGCCAGACGAGGGATGGAAACCTTGAGGAGTTCTTTTGTCACGAGAATCAGGCATGTCCTCCTGCATTGTCTGATGGTGGAAGCCTCTGCACTGGTACCAAGAGTGATCTCCTCACATGCTTGGAAGAAGTCTCTGATGCAAAGACAGAGACTCCTGTCACGACCTGTATTGTGCTTGATGGAGCAGCCATCGTCCAGATGCTGAAGCCGGCTGCATCAAAGACCTTTGAAGAGTATGCACAACAGATCTTCATCCCATATATGTCCACGAAACTGCAAACAGTGTCACGCCTGGATCTGGTCTGGGATACTTACCTTGCTGATTCACTGAAAGGTAGTACACGTGCAAAGCGGGGACAAGGTGTGCGGAGACGTGTGGTGGCTGCCGCAGCCATACCAGGAAACTGGCAGAACTTCCTATGAGTGGACAGCAACAAGACCGAGCTGTTCAGGTTCCTCTCAGCAGCTCTCATGGAATGGTTTGACCATGAGGACAAGCAACTCGTCATTACTGATGGAGAGGCAGTGCTCAGCAAGCCACTACTGCCAGATCTGACCTCACTGGCCCCATGTAACCATGAAAAAGCTGACAGTCGGATGTTGCTGCATGCATCTCACGCAGTCCAGCATGGACACCATGCAATACTCATCCAACTGTAGACACCGATGTTGTGGTGCTGGCAGTGTCCCTGGCACAGGAGTTGCAACCAGAAGACAAACTGTGGCTGGCATTCGGAACAGGCCAGAGTTTCCGATACCTAGCAGCACACGAAATAGCAGCTGGATTGGGACGAGAGAAGGCTCGTGCACTGCCAATGTTCCACGCTCTAACTGGATGCGACACTGTGTCTAGTTTTCATAGACATGGCAAGAAGACTGCGTGGGCAGTCTGGACGGTACTGCCAGAACTCACTGAGGCGCTGCTGCTGCTGTCCTCTGCACCTCGTGACATACCAGACGATGCAATGCGCATCATCGAGAGGTTCGTGATCCTGTTGTATGATCGAACCAGCAAATGCACAGACATTGACAAGGCCAGGAGGAAACTCTTCGCAAGGAAGAACAATGTGCAGCTCATCCTCCAACGAAGGCAGCTCTGGAGGAACATGTCAAGAGGGCAGTGTATCAAGGTGGACATGTGTGGGGTCAGACACTGCTGCCAGCACCAGAGCTCCCTCCACCAACCAACTGGGGTTGGTCAAGGACTGGAGAAGGACAGTACACACCTTACTGGACCAGGCTAACTGAGGCAGCTCACAGCTGCATTGAGCTGGTTTCTTGCAAGTGCAAGAAAGGTGTGTGAGGCGCTGCAAGTGCAAAAAGGCTGCCCTTCAGTGCACAGCCCTCTGTGTGTGTGAAGGGGACTGCACATGACGATGAGTCAACAACATACATGTACTTGTGGCAATGCTGAACTTGTTAACATGACACTGTTTATGTACACGTATCTTCAGTACCGGTATATACCTAGCCTCAGATACCAGTACACCTAGCCTCAAATACTAGACCATGTAGCATGTCAGTATTATACCTAAGACATTTACAGAACTAAGACATTCTTTTCAAAGTATTGTGTTGAATCCAATATTTGCCGAGATAATTTCCAAATAAAATTATATAACAGACTGTGATAGATAATATTAAGTTGAAAATGGTACCATTGGACTCCTTGCCCTAAAAACATACATTTAGATACCAGAATCAAGTCAATAGCTGCATACGTCCAGAGATAATAGCAAATGTAGATTTCAAGTGGCGGCCATTTTGAAATCCAATATGGCGGACATAAAGAGAGAATTTCAAGTGGCCCAATATCTGAAAATGTTCGCAACATATTAATGTACATTTTGTGCCAAATTTGGTGCTTGTATCACAAAATGCACAACAGGTTTGCTATGCTGCTACACTAATACACATAACGATGCATAATATTATATCACAATAATATTACCTCACGCTTATTCAAATACATGCACTTTGGAAATAATGATCATTATACTTTGCAAAGTTACCCCCTTAAGGGCATTCCCACAACACTACCCCAACCTTCCTTCTTCAGACTCTCCCGAGTCTACGTCCAGAAGGAGTACCAGTGTGAGGTCCGTCTCCACTTACCATACAATACAGTTCCCTGTCCTAGTCTAAAAACCACGTGCAATGAACAAAAACAGTTCATCCATAGTCTAATGCACTGTTCCATTAATCCTTCGCATTCACTCACTAATACACGTAACTTATACTTTATGCCCCAGTTATTTATTTAACTATGTACAAATGTGGTTGGGAGTGTGTAAGTGTTCCAGGATGGGCCTTTTCTTCTTTTCTCCTAAGAGTTCATGAAGTCCATTCTTTCTTGTTCCTCCCTAACTGATAGCACCTCTCTACCCAACACTGTTCCTGAGGGCCCTGGGTCTTGGCACTTCAAGCATTCTGGGACACTAACTTGGCGCCATTTTATTTTACCACTCCGGGTCTTCCACAACACCTGGG
>CM068962.1:74657119-74670461 GCA_035128595.1 Eptatretus atami | reverse complement strand
AAATTTGTAGAATTTGTTTTTCACTTGGAAGTTGGGGGTTGCACTATGTAAATGAAGGTGGGAAAAGTCTGATTTAATGTAATTTTATTCCAGGCTATAATGCAACAAAAGGTGAACATTTTGAAAGCGGGTGTAGACTTTCTACCGGCACTGTGTACTCTGTGGATCCTTGATTTGTGCTCCATCAGGCGGCACCCCGGGTTTGTCACTCAGCTCAATCGTGGGACCGTGCTTTCTAACACAGTGGGGAGTCACCCTGGTACTGTCCCTTACCAGTTCGCTACATGTGGCAACTCTCCTGGGAGAATTCGTTCTGTCTCCTTTATGTCCATACTTATACACACTCCCCTGTACTCACACTCACATTCACACTCATCCCCACTCTCGCTGGCATGCACGGCCTGCATGACTTCGACCTCCCATGCCAGAAGCTTAACTGGCACAGAGGTGCACGTCTCGCTGACCGGCGGTTAGATCTCCACTGTGCATATCCATGTAGCGGCTTTGGAAGCAGGAGCAGGCAACTCATGTGTGGACTCCATCCCACTCCTGGCAGCAATGTTATCGTTGCCAGACTCGTCCCAATCGCCTGGTCCAAATCCCGTCAAACAGCATCAAACAGTCATGCCAGCAAACTGATCCGGGCGCTCCGGGCAGATACCTGGGCCTGTTTGCCACATTTCCATGCTCAGGTGGAAATTCAGAGCCAGTCGGTAGACGCTCTGATAAGTACTGTGTGTTAGCAACCCAAGCAGTGACCACTTTGATGCAGGCGCTTTCAACAATACAAAATGTAATTTAGTACAGAACTATATTTACTCAGGACATGGCCATAATTGCAGATTCCAGAGTTGTGTGTGTGTGTGTGTGTGTGTGTGTGTGTGTGTGTGTGTGTGTGTGTGTGTGTGTGTGTGTGTGTGGTGTGTGTGTGTGTGTGTGTATGTGCATGTGTGCGTGCGTGATATCAAGCTCTGTCCCAAACTTGGGGATTCCAACTGCTCATGTTGTCGCGTTATTGTTCCGACAAACACACAGACGCGTTGATCACAAAACTCATGCAGGAAGCACATCAAAAGAGTTAGCAGGCACAAATACAGTGCCTTCAGAAAGTATTCACACTTTTTCACATTTTGTTGTGTTACAGACTGAACTTAAAATGAATTCAATTTAAATTTTTTGTCACCGATCTCCACAAAATACCCCATCATGACGAAGTGAAAACATGTTTTTGGAAATTTTTATAAATCAATTAAAAATGAAAAGCTGAAATGTTTTGTGTCAATAAGTATTCAACCCCCTGTGTCAATACTTTTGTAGAAGTGCCTTTGGCAGCGATTACAACTTCGAGTCTTCTTGGGTATGTCTGTATCAGCTTTACATATCTAGATTTGGGGATTTTCTCCCAGTCTTCCTTGCAGATTTACTCAAGCTCTGTCAAGTTGGATGGGGAGCGTTGGTGCAAAGCAATCTTCAAGTCTTTCCACAGATTCTCAATGGTGTTCAAGTCTGGGCTTTGGCTGGACCACTCAAGGACTTTCACATTCTTGTTCTGAAGCCATTCCAGTGTTGCTTTGGCTGTATGCTTGGGGTCATTCTCATGTTGGAACGTAAATCTTCGCCACAGTCTAAGGTCTTTTGCACTCTGAAGCAGGTTCTCCTCAAAGATTTGCCTGTGTTTGGCTCCATTCATCATTCCCTCTATCCTCACAAGTCTCTCAGTCCCTGCCACTGAAAAGCATCCCCATATCATGATGCTGCCACCACCATCCTTCATGGTAGGGATGGTGTAAGATGGGTGATGAGCTGTGCTTGGTTTCTGCCAGACGTAGTGCTTTGCATTCAGGCCAAAGAGTTCAATTTTCATCTCATCAGACCACAGAATATTTTGCCTCATGCTCTCAGCACATGCCTTTTTGCAAACTCCAGGTGTGCTGTCATGTGTCTTTTTCTCAAGAGTGGCTTCTATCTAGCCATTCTTCCATAAAGCCTCGATTTGTGAAGTGCTGCCGAGATTGTTGTCCTTGCAGCAGGTTCTCCCATCTCAGCCAAACAACCCTGTACTTCTGTCAGACTGGTCATTGGGTTCTTGGTGACCTCCCTAACCAAGGTCCTTCTTGCCCAGTTGGTCAGTTTGATCGGACAGTCAGCTCTCGGAAGAGTCTGGGTAATTCCATATTCTTTCCATTTCCTGATGATGGAGCTCATTGTACTCTGAGGAACTTTCAACACTAGAAATTGTTTTATACCCTTCCCAAGATCGATGCCTCCTCACAATTCTATCCCGGAGCTCAATGGATAGTTCCTTGAACTTCCTGGAAGAGTTTTTGCTCTGACATGCACTTTCAGCTGTGGGACCTCATATTGAAAGGTGTGTTTCTTTCTACATCAATTGAATTGGCCACAGGTGGACTCCAATCAAGTTGTAGATCCATCTCAAGGATGATAAGAGGAAATTGGATGCACCTGAGCTCATAGCAAGGGGGTTGAATACTTATCGACACAAGACATTTCAGCTTTTCATTTTTAGTTACTTTGTAGAAATTTCTAAAAACATGTTTTCCATTTGTTATTATGGGGTATTTTGTGTCGATCAGTGACAAAAAATTTTTAATTTAATACATTTTAAATTCCAAAATTAAATTTTTGTTAGCACAACAAAATGTGACAAAAGTTGAGGGGTGTGAATCATTAAACTGTATACAAGACTGGAAAGGTTATGAGTGGTGCTAATTTGTCACCATCAAGCGCCATCTTGGTAGGCCCACTCGTCGCAGATATATTTCTACTCGCGTGATAAATTCTAGGGAGATCTTGCATATTTAATGTTAAATTTGAGTTGAAAGTGAAAGCTGATGTGTACACTTTCTCACACTCGTGGGCCCGTTGGTCCAATGTACCAAATTTTCATTGGTCTTCACAGCCTTGTTGCACACCCGCCTGCTGTATTGCTTGAGCATATTAGCTTGCCTTTCACCAAGCCCAGATGTGCTTGGGGCCAACGTGGGGATTATATATGTTTATTTTTATTGCCATATGTAACTACTATTCTTATTATTGTGGTAAACATTACTAGTGTTAATTAATATCTTCTTTGTTGCAATGTTATCATTGTTTTTGTTTTGTATTTTGTAATTTGAATGAATGCCATGCCATGGTAGAAGGACATATTAAGCTGCTTTATATATCTTAACATGGCGTATGTTTAAAACATGGGAATTCTCACAGATTTTTTTGTAGTATAGTCGAGTCTTAAAAGGTATACAGGATCGACAGTCTTAGCGGTCTTTTGGGTCCTCAGGACTTTTGGGTCATCAGGGACTTTCAGGACTTTTGGGTCCTCGGGAACGTTTGGGTCCTTGGGAACTTTTGGGACTTTTGGGTTCTCGGGGATTTTCTGTTCCTCGGGGACTTTGGGGTCCTGAGGGAATTTTTGGGACTTTTGGGTCCTTAGGGAAGTTTTGGGGATTTTCAGGTCCTTAGAGACTTTTGGGACCTTTTGGTCCTCAGGGTCATTCGGGTCATCAGGGACTTTTGGGCCCTTGGGGACTATTGGGACTTTTAGGTCTTTGGGGACTTTTGGGTCCTCGGGGACTTTTGGGTCCTCGGACTTTTGGGACATTTGGGTCCTCAGGGACTTTTTGGGATTTTCAGATCCTTAGGGACTTTTGGGTCATCGAACTTTTGGGAATTTTGGGTCATCGGGGACTTTTTAGGACTTTTGGGTCCTCGTGGACTTTTGGGTCCTCAAGGACTTTTGGGACTTTTGAGCCCTTGGGGACTATTGGGACTTTTTGGGTCTTTGAGGACTTTTTGGGACTTTTGGTTCTTTAGGGACTTTAGGGTCCTCAGTGACTTTTTGGGACTTTTTGGTCCTTAGGGACTTTCAGGTCCTTAGGGACTTTTGTGACTTTTGGGTTGTTGGTGACTTTTTGGGACTTTTGGGTCCTCAGGGACTTTTGGGCCCTCAGTTTTCAAGGTCTTTTTTGGGTCTTTGGTGACTTTTGGGTCTTCGGGGTCTTTGGGGTCTGGGTTCTTCAGGGTGTTCAGGGTTTTTTGGAGTCGTCAGGGTCTTTGGGGTTTTTGGGGTCTTGAGGGTCTTTGCGGTCTTCATAGTCTTGGGTTATCTTGGGGTTTTTGGGGTCTCGGAGGTCTTCGGGGTATTTTGGGGTCTGGTATTGGGGTTCTTTGGGGGTCTTCGTTGTCTTGGAGGTCTTCGTGGTCTTGCAGGTCTTATGGGTCTTGGGTTCTTTGAGGGTCTTTTGGGGTCTTTGGAATCTTGGGTTCTTTGTGGGGCTTGGGGGTCTTCGGGGTCTTCAGAGTCTTGGGTTCTTTGGGGGTCTTCGTTGGTCTTGGTCTTGGTTTATTTGGGGTTTTTGGGTGGTCTTCGGAGTCTTGGGTTCTTGGGAGGGCGGTCTTTGGGGTTTCAGAGTCTTGGGCTCTTTGGGGTCTTGTGGGTCTTTTGGGGTCTTCGGGGTTTTGGGGGGTCTTCGGGGTCTTAAAGGGTCTTCAAAGTTCGAAGAGTTCTCAGCAGTCTAAAGGGTCAAAAGGTGATAGATGTACGTAATTAATAGACAAAAAGTATGACCACACACACACACACACACACACACACACACACAACTTATCCATTTATAGTAGATAAAATAAACATCACACAACGCTGGCCTCGGTGAACCATCCACTGGCCGAGCAATGTGGTGGCGAGAAGGGGCTGTGCAGTGGCAACAATGGTGTGTGCAATGTGAATGGCAATCTTTGCAGTCTTTTGAAAGGTCAGGTGATCGATATTCAGATGAACCACATCTGTGCCCGAGGAGTCGAAACAGCTGACACTAACCAGGGATAGGAAGTCAAAGCCCGAATCCAGAGTAAGTGGGATGACCGTTGAGCAACAAGTGATCATTTTTAAACAGGAAACAATGAACCTACACAAATATTATTATTCACCTTAACTTTGCCACTATCTCCCCATCCTTGTGGGCAGGGCCGGCGCCAGACTATTTTGCGCCCGAGGCAAGGCCAGCTACTTGCATCCCCACAAAAACATTGCCAACTTCGATTTTTAAAAACAGATGTTTTATAGAAAAAAATAAAAAGCACAAAACTTGAAACTGCTAAATTTATTTTACCACAATATTTTGCTTACAGTCAGACAGAGAAACAAACAAAAAACAGACAAACAGAGTTAAAAACGTCTCATAAAAGTTTCAATTTCAGACACATCAAAATCTCACTTTGCAAATTTTGTCACCAATTCAACCAGATCAAGTGCTGATGCTTGGGCATGTTCAATTGATATAGTTGCCAAGCCAACTAGTCTCTTTTCCAACATTGTAGAGCATATGTAAATTTTTATAAGTTTGAGCTTTAAGAAACTACGTTCACCACTTGCCACTGATAAGGTCAGTAATGCGCCCCTCTGAGGTCTGCGCCCTAGGCAGCTGCCGAGTTGGCCTTATGGTAGCGCCGACCCTGCTTGTGGGGGGACTCCCCACTGCAAGTCGTAATAAGAGAATGAACAGAATGGAAGACATTTGCTCTCTCTTCATACTGGGAACATTCATGCAAAGTTAGTCACTTCTAAAAATGTTGTTGTCGTGCATTAAATCACAAAACAACCATGACTTTTTAGATGAGAATCATAACGGCATGAGTCAGCACCTCCCTCAAGTGCATTATTGTTTATTTTATTATTATCCTATTTGAATTTGTCTTTTACTACTAATCTATTTTTATTTACTTCCATTCTTTCTTTCTTTCTTTTTTCTCTGACTTGTCTTTTCTTCCATTCACCTTCCCTCCAGCTCTGTGAAATGTATTTGTTAATTTATATTATTCATACAGTCATCTCTTTCTTGCTCTCTGTGCAGAAGTTTACACTTGAGCTCGAAAAATCAACACCACGAGTGGACCTCCTCATTGAACAATTGAAGGATTGGTTGGAGACTTCACCCGAGGCTGCAGAGAGTGACATACTCAACAATCGTCTGCATGACATTGGTCAGGATTTCTGTTCTTTCATTTTAGTTCCTCCGTTGTACAATTCATTTTGCTTTCTGTGAATTTTTCTTCAGCACAATCCAGTTGCCCAAACTGTTTGAACAACTGATGGAGTTTCTTTTTTATGATTACATTTTAAACCCTTTGTTGTGCATCACAGCAACTAAATCTCATGTTCGGCACACTTTATTCAGAGTCACGGTGGAGGAATGTGACCGTTGGTGCAGCAGAGCGTCAACGCAGGCTCGAGGAGTCGCGTGATCTTCATGTCACGTTCCAGAGTGTGCACATGCAACTCAGTCAGTGGCTGGCAGAAAAGAAACTCATGATTGGTGTTCTGGGGCCATTGGCACTGGACCCTAACATGCTGTCCAGTCAAAGGCAGCAAGTGCAGGTAGGCTTCAGACAGTGTAAGCTATGATCACTTGGATTATTTTCTTCCATTTCCACTCAACCTAAGATAAATATTCTCATCGGATATATCAGTAGACACATTCTCATCTCAGAATAATGTTTACAGTAGTTCATTATATTTTCTTGGAAATAATACTCTTGAAGAGTTTGTTGTTTTTTTGATCTGAAAATTGTTGTCTTTAACACTCTTTGACTTTCTCAACAGTTCCTGCAAAAGGAGTTTCAGACACGGAAGACGCAAGTCGAACAGCTAACATGCATTGCTCATGAAATCTCCAGCGGTGGATCACCAGTAGATCAGAAACACAATGACAACAATAATTTTTCCACTCCCATCGAGGATCAACTTTCGGACGTAACAGCAGCATGGCATGACTCGTCTCAAAAACTCACTGAACGTGCTGATCACATTGACGCGGTGCTGAACACGAGTCAAACGTTTTCCTCCACCTTGGAAAAGATCTCAGATGAAACGCACAATCTTGCAAAGAGGCTCCAGCAGGTGTCGGGAGCAAGAGGTGCAGCCCAGGCTGAGGCAGTGAGCCAGCGACTTGCAGAAGCACAAGAAGTGCTGGATGGTGTAACAGCAATGACTGTACAATTGGTTGATGCTGAGCAATTATGCAAACGTCTATCAGTGCTGCTGCAAGAGCAATACCTGCAGCAGGAGGTGCACAGGAGGTTTGAGGTTACACAGAAACCCTGGCAGCAACTACAAGAAAGTGCAGGTAAAGACACTGCATCTTGCAGCAGTTGCCCAGTTGAAAAGGTGTGCCTTATTTTCTCTTAATTTTAAGTTCATACCCCCAAATATCCCACTTCTTTGTTAAAAATTAAAAAGCCATTTTCAACTCAAAGCTTGCATTACTTTGCTCGTCTTTAAGTAACACTTTTCTCTCTTTCTTTTCTTATGTCCTGTTCATTATTTGTTTTATGGCTGAAGTAAAGCATGTGGAGCAGCTGCAGATGACTCTTACAACCTCCTGCCAGTTTTCCCACTCCATGATGCAGTTGAAGGGCTGGCTCAAGGCCTGCCGAGAAGAGCAAAAGAAGCTACCTCCGATTTCAACTGACCTTGACATACTTGTGCAGGAGCTTGAGAAGCAAGAACAGATCCAAGATCAACTCAAGGGCCGGGAGAATGAATTCCAAGCCACACTGTCTGAGGGAACAGCTTTGCTGAAAAGCCTGCAACAAAGGCCA
This sequence comes from Eptatretus atami, assembly GCA_035128595.1. Classification (NCBI taxonomy): domain Eukaryota; kingdom Metazoa; phylum Chordata; class Myxini; order Myxiniformes; family Myxinidae; genus Eptatretus; species Eptatretus atami. The sequence goes on along the minus strand of CM068962.1, from coordinate 74,662,844 downwards.
GAAGAGCAGGCAGTTGGAAGGCAGATGGAAGACCTGAAGAGTCAGTGGGAGGAGGTATCAGAGAAGGTGAGCTCAAGGAGGAAAGTGTTACATCATTGTTTGAAGAAGTCAGAGAAGCTAAAAGAGATGACAGAAGTAATATCTCACTATGTCAAGGAGCTAGAGGTTGGATTGAACCAGGAATGTGTCGCAACTTTAAAGAAGGAACAACTGGAAGTCCAACTGAAAGGTACTCGAGCCATCCAAGACAAGACAAATCAAATAGAAGAACTGCTTGAAGAACTGAATTCAGCAGCTGATGATTTGTGTGACAGTTGTGAAGTAGGTGTTGAGTCAGTGACTGAAATGAAAACTATCTTGTCTCACAAAATAAGAAATGTGGTGTCACAATCCCAAACTCGTGTTAAGAAAATTGAAATAATTTATGAGAAGCTCAAGGAATTTGAGAGCAAGGCTGTGACAATTGAGGAAAAGCTTAGAAAGACAACCCGGATCCTTGAAAGGCATAGCTCCCATGAATTTGCATCCTTCCTTGAAGATAAAAATTTGGAAAAGATGAGGGCCTGTTGTGCTGAACTCGATGTTTTGGAGAAAGAGGCTAGTGTATTGCAGGTAACTGCTAAACAACTTGCAGAGGAGTCTGGGGATTCAACAGGTGGATCTCGCTTGGTAGAGCAAGCTCGTAGTCTTGCAAAGGAGGTCTTAGAGGCTCACGTCACTGCACAAAAGGCATGCTCGGTGATGGAGTCCCAGATACAGGGTTTGGATCAGGCACGTTGCTTGATGAGACAGCTATTAACAGAGCAGGCAGATCTTGGAGAAGAATTGGACGCAGTGGGGGCTTTGAGCCGTGGTCTGCCTGAGCTGAAATTGCGGCTGGAGGCACTGAATGAGTTGATACACAAAGCTGAAGAGCTCGGGACACGAGCAGATGAAGCGAGCAAGGACTTTGAGCAGTTGCGCTCAGCCTTACCAGTTACCGGCTCAGAGGCCGTAGGCATGGAACGTGAGGTGAAAATGGTACAACGCAGGCATTCCCGACTCTTTGAACGGATATCTTGTGCACGAGAAGAAACCCAGACAACACTGAACAGAGTGGAGGAGTTCCACAGGAAGGTGGATGAGGTGTCAAGACTGCTAAATGATGCTGAAAAGGAGGGTTTATCTCAAGATGCTGTTGGGACAGAGATCGAGGTCATCAACCAACAGCTGCAGCAGTTGCAGGTGTGTTTAGCCTGTGTGATGTTATATTTCCATGTGTAAGTCATGCCAACATCTAATTATATGATTTCAGGTTTCCGTTTACGTCAAATTCCACACTGACAATGTGAAATATCTGCTCTTGGATACGTCACATTGAGGAACCTTTCTGTGCATCTTACTATGTAGAATATGAGGAGTGTTTGTTTGTGTGTTCATTTGACCTCCATGCACTCCTAAACCACTGGACGGAATGAATTGAAAACTGATGATTCTACTTGGGGTGTTCATGGGACGCTTTTAGTTGGTAAAAACAATTCCTAGTCCGGGGGTTCACTGTGCGGTGATGACCACAATCTTCTCCATGTAAATGTGCGTCGTGTAGCAACACTTGTGGAAGCCCTTATTTGATGTCCTAAAATATGCCGTAGATGTAAAAGTGTGGGAATTATCCTGTCCGAAAGGACGAGTTATTTGCTAGTACTGTATTAATAATTACCAAGCACACTTGTTTAAATGTGCCCAATTCTTCCAGATCTTGCGACCAAAGTGGAATCGAACTTGGTTAGTATCTCGATGGAAGGCCGGGGTGTTGTAAGAAGAGCTCATATTGTTTGTAAGCTGAGGGGCTGTAGGCTAGTTAATTTAGTAGCCTGCTCTCCTATGAGCCCTGTGGTCATGGAATTGTTCTCCGACACGGAGTTGAACTCAAAAAAAAAAAAAAAGCCGGCTGTTCAATCTGCACTTAGGTTGTGGACATTAATAATCCTACATCCCCTCTTTATAAGAGTGCCATTGTGTGATTGTACCCTGACTAAATTCCTGGAGATTTAAGGGGTATGTTTTTCATTATAAAGGGATGTGGATATTAATTTTCATCAAGGTTTCATTTCCCTTCAATCCTGGGGAATCTGTTTCACCATATCACTGATAACAATCAGCCAGAAAGTCTCAACCTTTCCTCCACCAACCAGCGTACATACTAATTCCAACGTTCCCTCCCCCTCTACCTTCTCTTTTCTTGTTCATTCATTCCCTCAATGTTTTTCCCCACTGTCAGTTCGACATTGCTCTTCCATGAGCCTCGCTGCTGTAAACAAATAAATAAAAGGACGCTGACAATTGCGTTGGGAAATAGACGATAAGTTGATTGATACAATTAAGATAATGCAAATATGGATATAGTACAGATGTGATGGGCCAAATGACCTCCTCCTAGGTCTTCTTCCAGCTTTGCACAATTATGATGCACCAATTGCCTCGACATTGCACGAATTGCAAGTAGACATCCTGTGTCTCGTGATGATATTACAAACAAGGTTTAATGTGAAATTCAGCAAAAGAACGTCAGTTGAGAAAGAGCAAGAAGAAATGAAAACAAACGTGTTTTGACAGAAGGGGGCGATGAAGAACAGTCTGTGTATACATTTCCAGTAATATAATTGAGTCACGGTTTAACGCGTCACGGTTTAACGCGTCACGGTTTAGCACGTCACAATTTAGGATGTCACAGTTTTGACAGCAGCTTTTAATTTTTATCTCTTCTGCACTGTTCTGAGGCTTGTAGAGGAGAATTTACTTATACAATCACTTGCAGGCCAACATGAATGACAAGGACATTAATCCATATGGTGTATGCTTTGGAACCTGCTTTCACTGCATGAGTCACAAGTCAAGAGGTCAGGTGGGAACATTAACAGGCCTATCCAAGGGCTTAAATGCTTTTAAGGGGTCTTATTGGGGCTTGTAAATCCTGAGGGACAATAATCTGACCACAAACTGCCATCCTGACAAAAAGCACATGTCCTTCAGAGGGTTGTAATGGGGCTACTCTCCTATCGGCGGTAATTCGGATGTTCAAGGTGTGATGTGAGCAAGAGAGGGCTCAAAGTAAATAACCACTGCCTCCAAATTCACGTTAACTATCAAATAAAGTTTTAAGATGAGTAAAGGATAAAGCATGACTAAAACAACAACAACAACAACAACAACAACAATGGCAGCACACTTGAAGATTGTGGTTTGTTTGCCCACACTTTAAACATGCCCATTGCAGCCAAACCGTGGCAGTGTGAAAAAGGCCGTGGTATCATTGAGTCACCGAAGACACATGGCGACCGACGGTTTCCATGGCACGCCTCAGGAAAGACAAATCACACTGTAGTAAAGGCGACAGCTGGAGCCATGTGCAAGGGATAGAGCGGCCTGATGGGCTGAGGTTGGCAGATGGTCTTTGTCTTTTGCTCCTGTGTTCATGGTCCGTGAATTTGTGGCTGGAGATGAATCCGTCTCTACCCCCGCAGACCCCATGAAATCACGTGAATTAAACAGCCGGTGTCCGCAACTCCTCAGGCCTTGCCAGGAATGAGAGGACAAAGCTGTGTTTTTTTTTTCTTTTTTTCCTGGAAACCATATTCTGAACCTTTAACCAAAAAATGGGTATAAAAGGAATACGATGACAATCCAACATGGCATGTTTTCCTCTTATTCCAGATTTAGCTAATTCTCCTTCCAAACTTCGCTTTATTTGTCTCTTTCATTGTTGTCGATGTTTATTTTGTTTACAACAAAAAGACTTTTGGTTTGGGTTTTTACTATCCAGACATGTCGTTGCTTGTCTGTAAATGCCTGGGAATCGATTATCGTTATGTATTAATAAGCAAAAGTAAATTGAAATATGTTTCAGATATGTTACGATCAGATTTTGCATGAAATGCAATGCATCTGTTTTTCTCAACCATCCCGACCTGGCTATTACACCAATGGAGACAACGCTTTTAATCTCTACCAAGATCTCATTGTCTGGCCTGTGTTGGCAGACAAAGAAGGCATTAAAAAGAAGGAGGTTGTTCGTGGTATCTGCCTCATTTTGTCGCAATGACCCCCCTGGAGTGCTTGTAAAGGGTCTGCCTCGGGCCATATTTCGGGTTGATGCAGCTGCACATGGTTAAGAAAGGGCCAAAGTGCACCAGCGCAGGTTGTGTCTCGAAGGAGGCCCAGAGTTCTGGCTGATTGTTATCAGCGGAACGTGAGGGTCTTGATCACGAGGGTGAATAGCTTTGAGCCCGGGTGGAGCTGGCCAAAAGGGGGTCTTGAGGATCAGTATGGGCCGTGAAAACGCAGTCATAAATTGCTGCATTTATGCGTACCAACAATGGAGTGTTTGTAAAATGAGTGTCATAACTAATTCATTCGTTTCTCTCTTATTTTCATGCGCAACTTCCTGACAAATGATGGGAATTAAATGTGTCCAATGTGTTGATTTCCTGTAAGCTGTTGGGATTGTGTCGGTGAGACTCGCTGAATCTCGTATTGTTTTGTTATTCTTTGAAACCTTGTGTGTATGGTGCACTGTCAGCTTTTAACTTTAAAATATGTGGATGATTTCATCCATTTAGTAATACACCCAGTCATTTCTAATTCTGAATGAGCACATTGATCTTTTTTTTTTTTTTCAATGTATCGCTTTGATGTATCCTTTTGAAGTTTGATGTGCGTCTTTCATAACATTTTGTGTTCATGTATCAAATTATTCCTCTTGTTGTGAAAGCAGAAAGCTCAGAACACTATGATTCTGCATGCTGATGCCTTAGCCGAGGCCTCAAGGTTGGAATGACATGTGTGCAAGGGTACACGTAACCACAAGGGGAATTACCTCCAGTGTCAGACAAGAAGCAGGTGGTGGGTGTGCATAGGAAGTGACCAGCTCGTAACGTTTCGCATATGTTGTCGCGAGCGATACGAGGACGGTTCGTTTTTAGCATGGACTTTTTATTGAGACACATTTCGTAATAATGGTTCAATGCAGAAATTTTGCATAATCATATTGTCTATCCTGATCAAGTTATACAGGATGTGACATCAGCACTGGCCAAAACATTTCTGGGTAGAAGCAACATGGTGGCTATCATAGTCACGTGTGCTGTGGAGCAGAGTTGTTTCATTAGGTTCCTTGTGAAGAACATCAAAGGAACTGAAATTCACAGTGGACTGTACAATTTGATGAGGCATAGCTTTCACATATTGTGTTTAAATAGTGCAGCGAGTTCAAAAATGGCCAGGAATTGGTCAGTGATGTTAAACGTCCTCATGCACAACCACCTGCCATCACTCAAACAAATGTTAAACTAATTTTAGGGAATTCGCCAAATTTTTAGATGTGAAATGGCAGAAAAATTCGATATGTAATGTTGGAAGTATGGAAGCCATCATTCATTCTCGCTGGAAATGCTTTTCTATGAGGTTTTATTGCTCTTCCATGAGCCTCTATATTGCATAGACCAAAAAAATCATATAAAGGTCAGCTCAAGGTGGGGTACTATATGGCCTCTACCTCACTTAATGGTGAGTTCAAGGTGGGCTACTATATGACCTCTACCAGACTTTCTTTCCTTCCTGAGAGTTTGTTTCTGTATCCATCTTGTTCACCCCATGCATCCTCCCCTACTCCTTTGCATTCCTCCCCACATCCCTTATTTCTCCAAAACGCCCTCTATTTTGTCCCTCATCCTTGCTGTTGGTGTGT
>CM068962.1:74619463-74651077 GCA_035128595.1 Eptatretus atami | reverse complement strand
GTTGACAAAAGGAGGAAAAACTGACTTTATTGAGGCTAAATATTTTGACTATCTATATTCGACGTGGTGTTGGCAAAGTGAACTGACATGTTTGAGTTGAAAGTCCAAATCTATTCATACATAACATGACATCAGTTGCAGGAAGTATATTTTATTATCCCTTTATCATTGACCACAGAGATTACAGATTTCTTCACCGTCGCTTGCACACAGCACTCTTACACTGGCAGCAGAGATGAGAGTTAAACACTACCAGGACGTCCAAGCAGCAAGATTTCCAAAGTTTTGCTCGTGGAATTGCCCTTGGCAGTATTATCATCATCATTACAACTCAGTTAGATGTTGTAGTCATGAAAACATGCATTGATAGAATTCCATCGAAAACATCACAGTCGCACCCGGATGTCAAACTCTTTTGACTTCTTCTGTGAGGTGTGCAAGTCAGCAAGTTGTGCGGATGATACACACCGGTTTCAGTACCCTGACCCACATGCACCAGAAATGCGATCTGACCCGTCCGTGTCCCTTTGGCTTGGGGCGCATTCCGCGCTGGTTCGCCGGGCCCCCGAGCTTGCCAGCCGATGTTTCCAACTACTCGAGAACCCTAAGTAATATACTTTCTGCACTTTAATTTGAAGGAAAAAAAAGTGGTCCAAGCGGTGCAGAAGAACCCGTCATATCTCCATACCCTCGTGCCTGCACGGTACTCGAGCAGCATTGTGTTCTCATTCGTGAAAGAAGGGCAAACAATGGCGCTTGAGTTCCAGCCAATGCTGGCAAAATGCAGAGGCAAGAATGCAAAGAAGAAATATTTCATGAGTGAGATGTAATTTTTTTGTTGGGAATGTGAGACGATGGGCAAGCAAGTAAAAACGTTCAGGATGTCGGACTCAGACATGAAAATCTTTCCATGTCTTGGTTTCAGTGCAGTTGCTGGTGAGTTGAATATGCAGTTGCTTAATACACCTACCGGTATTTATATTTGTTATAGTTATGTTTGCACATTGTATTAATGTTTTTTTCAAAGCTTACTTGACAAACCCAAATGATCGCTGATAATTTTTGCTTTGGCCTTCCTCAACAAAGCACCACTTATGACACGGAAATATCCACAGGTCATTATCACAGGTTACCACCCAAAAGAGGGGTTGTGTTATCTAGACTCGTGAGTTTGAAAAAGTTTGCATGAACATTGTTTTTCGATGATTGTTTTGGACAATTCAAGTTTTCATCATTAAGACAAAATGGTAAATTGAACCTGCATCCATATTTACATATGGATTGATTCATGGCAGTAAAAGGTCATACATTTATACAGTATGTAAAAACCAGTCTTTTTGGACGTTTTCTATGATTCCTGATATGTTGGTTGTGTGTGTGTGTGTGTGTGTGTGTGTGTGTGGTGGGTGTTGTGTGTGTGTGTGTGTGTGTGTGTGTGTGTGTGTGTGTGTGTGTGTGTGTTTTTGTTGTTGACTTCTCTTTCGCAATCACCCATCGATGGTCATAGTGCTGCTTGCGCTACTCTGACATTGTCAGGTTGTCCATCTGTGTCACTATCATACCGACGGGTTATTCATAGACTGCTTTGAGTATTCGTTTGTTGACGAACAATGACCTCTGAGAAGGGATGCTTTGGCAACACTGAACCTGGCCTCGGGCAGAACACTTGAAATGAACAAACGATGAACAATGAGAGAGGGATTTTTGTATGACTGTCTCATTCTTGAATATCTATCAAAATTATAAAAGGAGTCATGTCTGTCTGTCTGTCTGTCTGTCTGTTTGTTTTCTGTTGTAGTGCTATAATTTGAGAACGGAATCACAGATTTCAATGCAACCAATGGCGATGGGTTCAGGGAACCCACAGGAAGATTTGAGATTTTTTTTTAAAAAAGGGAAAGAAGGTTTGTGTATGCGCCACACATGGTGAAACTGCAAATGCCAACTTGTGATCCTCTCTCTCTCTCTCTCTCTCTCTCTCTCTCTCTCTCTCTCTCTCTCTCTCTCCCTCTCCCACATCTCACCCCCCTCTCTTCCTCACACCCCTCACTTTCTCTGCCCTCTTTCTCTCCACCCCCTCTCTCTCTCTCTCTCTCTTCCCCCTCTCTTAATATTCCCGTCAGCGGAGCAACGGGTGGTGTTGGCTAGTACAAAATGAAACGAGCTGATCCCGGATCATGAAATGTCCTGAGTATTGTGTACTAACGTTGCTATATCTCTTTGTCTTTCTTACCAGTCTTTGTTTCTTCTTTGCTTCCTTTCCTCATTTTTACTTTTCTTTGTTGTGTACTATTTTGGGCAATTTATCCACATAGGGTCGACAGCAGATGTATGTTTAAACTACACTCGATTTGTTTTTAGCATATTCTGTATTATATAATTATATTTCCTCCAGCTGATATGGTGAGTCAGCAAATATAAACTTTAATGTTGCTCCTTGTGGGGGAGCTGCCTGTGTGTTATCATTTTTTAATCATGTGGTTTTTCAAACCGAGTTCAGTAATCACATTTGTACCAAGGTAGCAAAACAATCCCCCGCTTCGAGAATGGTGACAGCTGTGCCTTTTGCGAGCGATGGAGGTAGGGTGGAGAGAGAGAGAGAGAGAGAGAGCTATTTGGGTGTGGGTGTGTTGTGGAAAGGAAGATGGGGGGAGGCAATTGGTGGATGGTGGACGCTGAAGGGAAAGCGGAGTTAGAGGAGGGTGGATTGTGTGCAGTTGCGTCAAGCTCGAGATGGGAGGACGGAGAAACATTGCAAAGCAAACGGGGGAGGTGGAGTGAGATCGGAGGAAATACCAGGCTCTAGGGCACCACAGCTCACAGAAAGGCCTGGCCGCTTGTCTGAGCTGTACAAGGCTGCTTGCGCAGCTTCCACGCTGCACTTTTCTGGCTCACGCCTTCTGATGGAAACTACAGCTTGAGGAGCGCTCATCTACCCATGGGTTGGATTCTGAATGCATGTTGTTTGCTTTGACTTTCATCTGAATTCCAAAGTTACCATTCCAAGGAAATGAAGGGTTGTCATGCACGAACCGGCCTTCGAGTGTGATCTCTGACAATGTGCTGCCTACAAGGATCTTGGGATTGTGCTTCCAGATACAAGAGGTATACTCTTGGTTTTTTGCCTCACCGGACTTACAAGTGCCCTTATTGCCTCAGCCTCACTGCCTCGGAAACCGACTGCCAAGCTTTCCCCCAACCTAAAGGGACTTCATCCAGTATCAACCCTCCAAGACAGCAAGTTGGTTAACATTTGATGGATTTACCTTCACTGTAAACTACAACTTTGTTTAATGGTCTTATGGGATGGGTCCTGTCGATGAGGCTGAAACAATGTAGTTCTTGCAGTGCCACAAGCATGTGTGAAGGAAATGTTCAAGGATGACATGTCATGAATGAGATGGAGAAAAGCCAACGTTAGGACAACACCTGAAGAAGATGCAACTGACGACTGCTGTGAGCTGTATGGTATTCGGATCAATTTATTGTGGTTTGACACTGACCTTTCTTTTACCTTTTGTAAAAGCTCTGAACTTCTGTCTCTAGCACATGCAAAAACATGTGGGATTTTGTCTTTATCAAGTTACTTTTCAATGCTTTTCTCATAAAAACATTGCCAAGCTTGAGGTTTCTCTCTCTCACTCTCTCTCTCTCTCCTTCTCTGCTGCCTAGAAGAAGGTAACAGACTGGCCATCTGTTAAAACTAAGAACTTTATCACCGTGTAGGGACCTCATAATGATTCTTTGGAGGATGGATGCAACTTTGGACAAGTGCAGGACATAAAGAATTCTTCGCGAGATGGGAAAACCACTAAGCAAACCGGACTGCCTTGGTGAACACCGTGTGGGTTCATGCCTCAGCAAGAAAGAGGATGATGATGATGGTTATATTGAGGACTGTTATGTGCCCCAGCGCTCTATCTATGACACGGTGCGTATCAATGAGCAGATCGACTGTGGATCCAGTGCCAGCCTGCTGTCCCGGCAGCTGGCTGAGCGACTCCTTCTGCCGGTGTCACAGCGTTCACTGGAGCAACCCACAGGGACCATATCCTCCAACGGGTCTCTGGGTACTAATGCTATCACTGTCTCTGCAGCGTCTGGTTCAGCTTCCTCTCGTGAGATTCGTCGACTTGATGAAAAGGCCATCTTTGATGCTCTCAAGCTCAGTGGCCCGATCGGTGGATGCCCTGAGACTGCAGCAGCCATGAGGCCGCAAATGTCGTGCTCGTCTGAGCGTCGAGACAATTGTCAGCGTCGCTCTTGGAAGGTCTTCTCACCTCGAGAGATTATGGAGGTGGATGCTTACATTACAGCTGAACTTGGCAAGTTTAACAGCACACCTAAGCCCAGAGCTAGTGCTCCTGAATTGCCTTTTTGTACAAAGGACACAGATGGACCTGCTGATGAGCTTGCTGAGAGTATGCCAAAATATAATGAAGAATCGCAGGGTTGTGGTGTTGGAAATGAGCTCCATGAGCAAGTGATGAGAACGTTTTGTGGAAGTGGAAGTTCTTTAGATGTATACTCGGACAATGTTTTTGATGAAGTTTTCAGCACAGAGGCAGAGGGGGGTGAACTTAAAATGGGGATTGATAAAACGGTTCAAGTTAAATCAGAATGTATACTTTCAGATGATTCGGCAACAATCCATTATCAAACTGAAAATTGTTCCTGCGATATGGAAACTGCTGCTTGCATGCATGCTTGTATAAATGGAGAATTCTCATTTCTGCCCCTGGAGGAAGGGGCTATCGATACAGGGTGTCAAGAAGATGTCCAGGACAATTCAACACCTGCAGGAGAAGAAAACTCTCAACCAGAACACAAAGTTGTGCTGGAATTAAGGAAAGAATTGGAGGAAACCGAAAAAATATTCCCTGCGGTAGTTGAGCTTGGAACATTAATAATTACTGATTCTGTTTCACCAAAGACCAATTGTTTGACAGTTACGCAGAATGTTGGGTCGAGTGACAGCAAATGTGCTGAAGAAGACCCTAGACTTGAGTTCGGTTTGTTCTTGTCTGGAAATGAATGTGCAGTTGAAAGGCTGCAGATTGAGAACAATGGGAAGTCACAGAAATGGGAGCAAAAAGATGAAGGGTCACTTGAGGTTCACGTGGACAATCTCACGGAACAAAGGGAAGTTGAAGAAGAGTTTGTTTTTGTTGAGCACACGACTTCCTGCGGGGAGATTGAGGACTCTCTTACAGTGAATGTGGACAATATGGGTCCAGAAGAGCTGGATGTAGATAGTTTCTTGGATTCACGATTGCCGTCTGAGTCATACATTAGCAGCGACCATGCCTCCTCAAGTGCTGAAGTCTCCAGCATCACTGACGGTCCGTCTGACCTCGCGGATGATTCCATGACGGATACAGAACCATCAGACATAGATTTCAACGACTACACTATCACAGACTTTACGTCGACACGTTTTGGACATGAGGCTTTAGAGTTAGACTTGTTAGGTGGATACGAGAGTTGCCCTGATGACCTCGAAGTTCTGGATATGGAGGCTCTTTTGCAGGAAGCACCAGATATTATGCCTGGGCATGGTCAACTCCTCACCGATGTTACAACAGAAGGAGATTCGTTCGAGAATGACAAGAAAGTTTTGGTGAGTTTATTCCGTGGTTATCATCAGTTGTGCAATAGCAGCCTTATCAGTGCAGGCCAAAATTTAAACAATCATTGACAGGCCGAGGCATTTACAATTTAATTTGTGATGTAACGTAATTGATGAGAGGAACGGAAGTTGTTATATAACATGAGCATGTGTTTTGCATTACAGCATGAAATGTTGGCCTGCTAAAGCCAGGCCTTTGGAGCTTTGTCAGGCATGTTTTGCCAGGGTAAATCCATGGCAGCTTAACTTCCTGGAATCCAGGGTTGAGATAACTGCACTTAACTGCTTATCTGTAACTGTCCTTGTGGAAGGCTTGCCTTGAAGTCTTGACCAGAATATTTTTGTCGTGTCGTATTTCACAAAGAAAGGGGCGACGCACCTGGAAGGAAAGCACATCACGTGAGGCTCGACCATCTTCTCCTTTCAGAGCCATGAATTTAACCGTGTAACCGAATGCTTTGTATTCATTTGTTTGGCTGAAAAGCAGTTCGATCACAACTGGGGACAGAGTCCCAGATTCATCAAGATTGCTTTCACGCTACTTTAAGCTGTTCCCGGCGCAAGTCGTGACTCATTAAGTTTAGGTTTTGCTGCACACATCACTTCTCAAGCAGCAATTATCAAGTCATAGGATCAAGCCCTTTGCGATGACAAATTCCTTTCCGTCGTTAACGCTGATGGATATTTTCATCCGAGATCCTTATTATCGTGTAAGATATCCTCACGACAAGGACAATTGTACATGTTGTTGCTCTCAGGAAGTGTAATTTTGACTTTTGGACAAGCACATAGCGCATCGGTGTTCAGTGGGTAATAATCCTCAAAGTGAATGGAGGTGACAAAAGTTTGCATTAAAATATCTTATCATCTGCAGAATAATTGCCGAGACACCATGTTTGTTGATAGTGAATGTAATATATTTTTAATTTTTTGTTTTCTTTTCACCAAACTATTTGAATGGCTTCTATTGTGAAACTGTTTTGAAAAAAAATGAAATTGAGGATTTAGATGAAGAATGCAAAAAAACAAATGCCTCCATTGTTGGGTGTATTTTTATCTTCGAGCAAAAAGTCTGATCTCGAGCGCAGGAGCGTGGGAGTTAAAACCGAAGTCTGTGGAGTGATTTGTTGGTAGTCATACAAAGTTATGCATTATCATTCTTACCAAGGAACTTGTTTTTAAAATCCTTCTGAGAATGGATAGCACCTGTGTTTGAATTTTGCAATTTGTTGAGGCCTGGAGGTTGGTGCTGTCTGTATAGTAGCCCACTGTGATAGCCACCCGTGGCCATTTGTTGAGATGATTGTACTACCTCTGAGCTATCTTGCCATCCCATAGTTGGGAACAATAAATGGGATGAGGCAACGAGACTCCACGACGTCTCCTTGACTTATCTCTCCGGGTATTTTTGTGTGGCTATCAGGTCTCCGGTGTTGTCGATATAGAGAACTCGATGCTCCTTTATGGATGTATACTCGAGACATGGTTAAGGTCAAGGCTTCGAATGATCATGTATGTTTGCCTTTGTCGCTCAGTGGATGTGTGCCCAATTTGAAGAGCTTGCGAGATGTTTTGTTTTCCCCCTCCATTGCCTTCCAACAAAGTCATTTCTTAAAAGGTGAAATGGCCTTCCATGGATGGTTGCTCCAGATTTCACACTGCTCTTTTCTCTGGCACTATTGAGGACCAATACGGCAGTCTTTGGCCAGATTATCCGGTTTTGGAAGATACTTGTGCTTATGTCTGCACAAAATTAGCATCAGCTGTTAGCACTACACAGAACCAGCATGTGCTGCTGTTTTTTTTTTTCGAGATCCAGCCTGTGCCCAACCTCTGCTGGAGCCAAACCTTCAGCACTACTTCGTTTGCACATGCACACAGTTTGTAAGCGTGTCGGAAACACGACATGTTGAATCAAGCGTCCATTTTTGACGCACTCTATTTACAATCTCCTGGTCTGAAAGCGTTTGGTTTCTTTCCTGGAACTTTTAGAAAGTTGTTCGATAAGGGCCTCATGCGATGAACAATATGCTCGCTATATGCGGTGGAAATGGGAACAAGATTTCTTACTTCTAGTTTACAAGTATGTAAACCTGCCTGAACTTCTGCCCCGATGCATTCACTAACTTTGGAGCCATCTTTTTTATTATGCGTGCAAATATGGTGTGGTATTGTTAACTGCCCCCAACATACATTTCTGTATGCTCCATACATTCCCTTCCTCTCCCTTTCTCTCCTGTTATGTCCATATTCCCAAATCCATCTTTGTCTCTCCGATCATCCTCCCTTCCTTAATTTTAATTTTCTAATGTTAGTCCCCACCATGGGCATGCCTATGATAACATATATGGCCCCTTTCTGTTCTTCTTTGGCTCCTCCCCCTGATCGACCATTGCACCACCCACTCTGTCAACACAGTTTTATTCTTACTTGCCCAACCCCCAAACTCTCATCATGGTTTGTTGATAGTGAGAACTGTACATCAGTGAATACTGCGGCAATGAGTCAATTGAAGTGTCCATCTTATAAATGATGCACTAGTTTGAAGGAATGGGAGTTGATTCCAAAATTACATTCTGAGCAATGTATGCTCTGGACCCTAAACACTGTACTTTGGAGGGAAGGTTAAGTCGTCTGGTCCCTCTGGAATCCAATGTATGTAAAATATCCATAGGAAGGCCTTTAGTCTGGTGCAAACAAAATCCTGCTTCCAGGTTTTTTTGATCTCAGTGTCATCCCAAACACTCAGTGAGTTCACTGCAATGTGGACGAATACCGTACACAATGGCACATTTGATTAACTCGACTAACTCATCACTTTAAATAGTAACCCATGGTTGAGGCAGGCCGATTTGGGAAAGCATGCAAAGCAGTGGTTTTAAATCACATGCCACAAGTGGGACATTGTTCGCCCCCCACCGTGTTCCGGTTTCAAATGGCTAACACCTCCGTGCCCCTAATGTTTTACGTCCTTGCTGTGCTGTCCGGCATTATCAGGGCTTTCTTGAAGCCCTGGTTTTGAATGCACGGCCGGCCATCATCTCTCTGAGCCCCTTTGTCTCACGAGCTTTCCCGCTCGCAGCAAGTGCTGCCACGTGTTCTGCCTAATGTTTGCCAGAAGCCTCTTCCACATAGCAATGCGGCAGCAGAGTTGCATAAATTGCTTCTCTGTCTCCCTTGCTACTTTGTCTTGACTCCGATGAAATATAGAAGGGAAAATAATTGGTGCTTCTTTTCTCTTTACGACCGGGGCGCGTTGTCCGATTGCATTAAGTACACACCTGCATGACAATGATAGCCTCTGCGAGTTGCTTTGCAATTGGTCATCGATGTAAAATTCCAGCGCACTCAGCTTGCACGATAATGATCGGAAACAAACATTGACAAACGCTCGATAATAAGTGCAGGTGCTGCGTTTGAGATTACCGAACAAAGAGCCTTCTGACTTTACCTGTTGTGGACCAACGAAGGGGCCTGCATTCCTTGGGCCTTTTCCACGATGTTCAAATTTGACGTGTCCATTTAATATAAAAGTTTGGAGATCAAATATTGGCTGTAGTCATATGATTTGATTCTGATAACTGGAGAGTCTGAGTGAAAGGGATACGGGATGCATTTGTAAGCATGATGTAGAAGGTGTCATCACGTGGTAAAGCTTGGAGGAACAGTCATAAACTCTCGTCCCGTTGCTTTAATCCCACAGTGCTTTAATCATGGCATTGCACACCGTCACCCGATGATAGCATCTCAAGAGCAGAGATTGTAAACCATCGGACAAAGTGCTGGGATGGAGAGATTCTCCGAGATGCAGGAACTGTGAGCGGCTTGTTCGGAGCTGGAAGCAAATGACATTCTCGTTCCAATATTGGGAAAGTATTTGAGCTAAATGAGTGTTTGGCAGCTATTCCTATTCATTTTCGAGTCTGTACCATGCCAACAATTCAATCCTGTAATTCGTCAGTCTTTCACTTCGGCTTTGAAAATGAAATGCCATTGAGAACCTTCTGGTCAACATCCAGGAGCCTGTGTGGTGCTAACCACTGCACAAATATGGCACCATCATGCACAGCAGATTTGCTAAACTGTACATCCGTAATGTCGTTTCCAAGGCTGTGAGCATTGTTTTGCCTCTTGTTCAGCTAAAACTA
The DNA here is from genome assembly GCA_035128595.1 of Eptatretus atami. NCBI lineage: Eukaryota > Metazoa > Chordata > Myxini > Myxiniformes > Myxinidae > Eptatretus > Eptatretus atami. The sequence continues at coordinate 74,641,300 of CM068962.1, read as the reverse complement.
CTAAACACTTTGGGTTCACTTACAAGGGACTTCAATGCATGAGGAGGCCATTAGGCCCATTAAAGCCTGAGCTATGAATGCCAACAATATGGTTGTTTGTTCATGCTGATCCTTTTTAAATGCTGAGCATCAAGCAAGAAAGCAGCACAGCCCTTTCTTTTTAAAGTCATTGATATGATTCAACCAGGGTTCAAGCCACTGACCTCCCAGGCTCAGAGCAGACATTCCAACCATCACACCACCAAGTCTGGTCCTTTTCTAAGTTCTCTTGCCATGTGCAATTATGTCCAGGTAAAATACCTATGTTGGTTTCAAACCACCCACATTGTGTCACCACAATTGCATGGGAGAAGTTGGAAGGGGGAGAACGAAGGGGGATAAAAAAAATGTTTGTCATCATTTGAAAGGTAATTCTTCACACTCGACTCACACTGCGTCTTTGTTTGGCGCCATGCGTGCCTTGTGATATGTGCTTAAAGACTGGCAGATTTCTCCCAGATTACATAATGTGCTCTGTTTTAAAGGTCGACATTGTTGCCGATTTAATTATGTTGGATTGATGTCGTTATGAGTCCAAACTTTAACGTCCAATGGGGCGCAGAATTCACTGAGACTTTTTTGTTCTGCATGCCAAACAGTCTTTGCCGAAAGAGCCACAAGAGGACAATAAATATGCAGCAGTCAGCCATATTGATGGAAGGCTGTGTGTTCGTTCCATGGAAAGCCTGTTGTTTCTGCGACACCTGCGCACCACATTCTTAATCGCTTGCTTTTTCCCTCGGTCTCAGACAGCCCGGACAAATGGTATGTGCCATGCGCAGTTGAGCCTGTAAAAGCCGTCAGACATTGATCTTCATCGTCAGATGTAAAAGTCTCGTGATATTGCTCCTAGATTGGTGAGTTCAATGTAGCGTCAGCATATTGTTGCAGTAACTTATCCTAAACGCTTTTTGGGGAGTCGCATGGGGATACAAGAGACACTCGACAGGAACCTCCGAGCAAGACAAACCAACCAGCTAAATTAATTGCACATGACGTGGTTGCCGACCTTTTTCAAAGTTTCAGAGAAAAATCATGCAATTTTCCATTACCTAAAAGCAGACTTGATGGTGTAATGGTTAGAGTGTCTGCTGTGAGTCTGGGAGGAGATTGATGGATCGAACCTGACCTTGGCTGGGTCATACCAAAAATAATTTTTTTTAACTGGTATGTGCTGCTTCCTTTCTTGATGCTTAGCATTTAAGAAAGATAGAGCACATATGAACAACATTACAACATCAGAGCACAGCAACCATTACACAGGCCTGATGGTCCTCGCAGCTTCCTCCTGAATTGAAGTTCCTTCTGGGGAACTTATATTATCATAACAACAAATTATCTTCCTTCTGCTTTCTTTGTCTTACCCTAATATGCTGCAAAGCTTGGCCTTTGCAACAAATATTATATTGATTCGATCTCCTTTTGTAAGATTACGTTTCCTTGTCCTTTGTTCCACTTTGGAAGTGCACCGAGAAAATGACATCATTGTACTTTGTAAAATGCTCCAATATGAATGCATCGAATTCCATTAAGATTCCATACAAACATGATTGAAAACTTAATTCCTTCGCAGAACTATAGACATTGATGGGAATTGTTTCTGAAGATCTTTTCGCTGTCTAAACTACACTCGTCTACCTGCTTGCCATTTGAATGGTCTCTGCCTGCTCAAGTTTCTACATCCACAGTTTATAAATGGAAGGTCGATAAGAGCATGTTTACTGCAGTGAGAAACGAGCTGCGGTTGACCGTTCGTCCGAGCAGAAAAGGTCTTTTTTGTACTCTGACGAAGAGTCAAGGCTCGAAACGTCAGCCGCACCTCATTTTCCCATGACAGTATGCATTGCTTTATCGACTTTCAGTTGACAATATCCACTGTTTATCTTGTCCACCAATGCAAAGTAACACTAACCTTCACAGAAACTTGTACTCCTTTGTGTCTCCACAGGCATTCCAAAAGGGGAAGGTAGAGGCGTTGCAGACAGCAGTCCAGGCAGTCAATTGGCAGGGACAGGCACTGGTGCAAAGTGCACCACCTACAGCAGATACCCACAACCTTGAGACCTCACTTGAAGATGTCAACACCCGCTGGAATTCCCTCAACCGACAGGCAAGTGCCAGGGCGAGGCTGAAGCCGTTTGGTTTGCGAGAGCTTGAGTCGTAGATCCCACACTCAAAGGACCTTTTCAATCATTGCTCCTTTTCCTTCGGTTCAGGCTGGAGTCGGTGATCTTCTGGGAGTAGCATGTCGAGGTGCAGTTCGTGTAAATAAGCATCAACTTGCATTGTGTGGACACGATTGTTTTTGGGGTTTTTTGGCCTGTGCAAGTGTGATAATCTGGTAAAACAATCAGCAGGAACACAAAGTTGTTCCTTTCATTACTTGCTTGTTTTACTGTTGTAGAGCTGCCAGGTTTGTTGATTTTTTTTTTTCATTCTAAGTTGATCAAGAAGTTCATTCCCTCCTGTTCTTCAAGACAGCTGCTCTCCACCATCTCAGATCATCCCCAATCCATCCAAAACCATAATAAAATTTCTACCTCGTTAACCCCACTCAAATCCCTCCTCCTTATAATTTTCCAGTTTCCTCTCCTTGGAGTTTCCTTGTTTATCCAACTTGTCCATCCCATACATTCTCTGTGTCCCACTTGTCCACCCCATACATGCGTGTTTCCATCCTGTTTTTGCCTGTTACGTCCTAATCCGTTCGGTGTGCTCACTCTTCCATGTTCCTCGACTCAGTATACAAAGAAAAATAAAAAAGACATTTTTTTTGAATGATAAGAGCAACGACGATTCCTCATTCCCAGCTGATATACTTAGAGACTGTCTGTTTCATCATTGTCATGTTGGAAGTTGATTTCATAGTGGAAATGGACCGGATTGTTGTATCTCCGGCCTGGAGACACTGTTCTTAATGATTCATGAAGTCTGCTGCAATTCATGAATGATTCAGCAAGGAAAATACCATTCAAAGGTGGCCAGGAACATAGTCTGTTACAGCGCTCAGGCCGTTGGTTGCATCCTGACCTCTTGGTTTGGAATGTTTGGATATTGTTTTGACAGGAATAGCAGAGCAATCCTAATGATACCTTTACTTGGCAAACAAAAAGTCAGGTGCACTTCACTTCCCAATGACTTCAAGTTTGTTTGTATCTATTTTTCAGCACACTAAAATATAGTTGGCTTGGAACCATCCGTCTTCCTACAGAAGGATCCTTTAATTTTTGAACCATCACTGTTCAGACATTTTGCTTTCCTAATAGTCAGCCATCATGTGTCAGTTTCCCAGATAAGCTCTTAATTATTACCTCAACCACCCAAGGTGAAGGTTTGTTTGTTTGTCTGTTTGTTTGTTTGTCTGTTTGTGTGCAGGATATCTCAAAAATTTGTGGATGGATCTGGATGAAATTTTGTGGACAGGTTCGGTGCGTGACAAGGAAGAAATGATTCGATTTTGGTGAAGATCCGAATCCGGATCTGCAGACGAGAATTATTTAATTTTAAAGTGATTCTTCACCATCGAGAGATATGGCCAAAAACGACATAGTAAGGTATAGCATGATATTTCAAAAATGTATCGGGCCCGATATGTTCTCGTGGATCAGGCATTATGTGGCGGAGGTATGTGCTCTATTGGGTGCCCTTCTAGTTTTTTTCAGTAGCTGATGTCGGTTCACCTCTGATTGTCACAGACAAATATCGGACCGGTGTCGATCAAGCAGAATCGAAAATACGCCAACAGAACTGAACTTTCAAACGAAGTCCCAAAAACTCGTTTTGATGTCTTCCATGAGCATTTTCTCGAACTCCAGTTTTATTGTGGCAGTGGAATTGTCTTTATTTGCTGAAAACCTCTCATTCACCAAATGCCTTTTGCTACTAGTTAGCTGTTGTTTAAAGGGCACGTAAAAAGCTACACCCATTGGCCGTGCCTGTAATTGCAGCATTGAAGAACCACTAAAGCTGTGTAGTTTCATTACACATTCAGGCCGTCGAGTGTGATTACCTTGGAATAACATTTCCAATCTGAGTGAATGCTTAGGGAGAGGGGGGTTTGGGTGTGGGAGTAAAGCAGATGCTCGTAAATTACGGGAGTGGGAGAAAATGTGTTACAATAATTGTCGATTGATTTTAATCAGAGACCACATTGATCACTTTCACATCAACCTCATAATACATGATGTACATGTGCAGGGGCACTTATAATAAATACCATTTTCTCGTTTTTAAATGCTATATCTATCAATAGCAATTTTATCTTCTGGGTGATTGCTTACACTGGCATGATGAGATTCCCTCTGTGCTACTTTCATGCCACACATCGGAAAATACCTTGGACTCCGCAGCAACGGTATTCTTGCAATGTGCGCAGGTGGCTGAGCGAGCTGCCAAGCTACAGGAGGCCCTGCTGCATTGCGGCAAGTTCTACGAAGCTCTCGAATCCTTACTCAGCTGGTTGGCCGACACTGAAGAGCTTGTGGCAGGGCAGAAACCCCCCTCAGCCGAATACAAGGTGGTACGAGCCCAGTTACAGGAGCAAAAGGTATGATGCAAATGGAGTAAACCATTTTGGGGTTTTGAGGGATGGGGGCAAGAGGGAAGGGTTTGTGGAGCATTTGCTGATGGAATAGTGAGGGTAGGGGTGGAGAGGGATAAAGAACTTTGAAAATAATATTTATTTTTTATTCGTTTACATATTTATTCTTTAAGTTTCATGTCAACTTTATTTTTAAACTCCTTAAATCGGTGAGAAATTGTTCTTGCACCACAAGGGCACATTTTGCCAAGTTTTAATAGTTCTTGTAAATCAATCTATATCCATTTGCTAATGGCTGATGTCCAAAGTATTGTACTGTTATTTTTATGTCATTGTAACTTAAGGCATGAAATACTTCAAGAAAGTGATACATTTGGAAAAAAAAAAGTTCGAATTTCCAATTGGTTTTGCATTCCATTACAATTTGACTTAGTTTTCGTTAGCGGAAAATATTCCAAAAACGGAGTTTAGACATTTTGCTTTCCATTCTCCTTCACTGTTACTGCTGTTAAAGCTCAGCTCATAGCAGTCTGATCTGGACTTTCTTTCTTATGCAAATCCACTATGCATTGATCTCATGAGATTTGGTGAGAATTTGATGAGCATCTCATCAGATGCCCTGATAAATCAGAGAAGAGTTTTGTAAGGGCAGTTCTTGATGGGCAAGTCATTACAGATGAACAAACATTGCCCCCATCCTTTATCATCACCTTTTTGTTCCCCTTCCTCCTCCCCACACACACATCCTTCGGACATTAACCCCAACAGTTGCTGCAGCGTGTGCTTGAGGGCAATCGGGTGCGTGTGGAAGCTTTACGAAGCGAGGGTGAGCTCATCGCGGAGCAGACTTCAGAACCAGTCGAGCGACAGAGGGTTCTTGGAGCCTTGGAGTCACTCGATCATAGATGGCAGGCCCTGATAGACAAAGCCGATGCTAGGTATGTAATAGTGCTTCTCTTTATGTTGCTTCCCATCAATGTATAATGACGAGAGACACAATTAAAGGTTGGGCAGATTCATGATAAGGAAGTCACTGGACTTCCTTTGTAAGGATGGCACGGACACTCCATAGTTTCAATACAACACAAATCCTCAAAAAAATCCACTAGGATACAAATATCAATCTTTAATGTACTTACCAGTTGTCTGTGGATGATTTCACATACAATAATACTCATTATACTTTTGGACAACATCACTGATCAACAAAACTGACCCATTCAAAATAGCATAATTGTAATTCTTCTTATTCTTCTTTTCAGACAACCTAACTCAAATTTGGTTGAAGCTAAGGACTTGGTTTAAACACAAATCCATTGCATTTTATAGTGGAAAGGTCCATGACCTCAAAATTTTCACAACTTGAAAGGATTCCATGAAAAGCAAGCAAAACTGTTTAACTACGCATAGGAATATGAAGGGAAAAGTGAGGTGGGCAGGACCACGCCAGTCGATCAGCCTGGTGGGGACCGTCGCCACGGCGACAATTGCCCGAGGGCCAATCACACTTTAATGAGTGTGGTTAACTGCATAAAATGACATGCAGCCCTACAGTAGCGACAACAGAAAACTCCTTTTAAAGACAGGTGTGCTTAATTGTGGAATGTTATGGACAGTCGGACAACCATTGTTGCCAGATGTGCGATAATTATCTATGTATATAAAACCGAAAAACACGGTGAAGCCTCAGTCGACCCATGTGTGATGTGAGTATGTCAATTAATTATGTACCGCTTGAATGTGAGGACTGTACTGTACTTCCATCAAGTTTTTAATGACATAGTATTGGACCGTGAGTACGTCTAATAGTTATGTATCATTGCGCCGAAACAACATCTGGACCTTTCAATTTGACCTGTAGACCTTTTAGACCATTCAACCTTTCAACCTTCATGGAAGGGCTCATACTGAAAGTACAGTGTGCTTGAACACATGGATGTGCAGCAAGTTTAGAAATTAGAGAATTTCAGTTTCCGAGCACAAATTATACACAACACCAGAGACAAACAAATCAACTCTCTTCTTAAAGTCTAATAATTTTCATAATAACTGCCTGCTAGTTATCAAGTGTTCTACTAAACCAATCGCCATAATGGAGCCAGCCAGTTTTCCAACTAACAAGTATTATACTCGTACACGGTACCTCTAATTCAAAAATTACTTACTTGTATTACCTGTAATTTAAAATTATATAATGCTAGCTAACAAATGTTATAATTATATGTGGTAGAAACACCAGGATGACTGTTTATTGCTGGGTCAGGATTCAAACCCAGCCTAGATAGCTCAGAGGCAAGTGCACATTCCTCAAGACTATCCCATTGGTCCCCTTACATTACATTTTGGGAAAGTTCCAATTTTATTTTTACTTTTTCCCGAACGCATTTTGCTGCGCCCAAACAGAAGAGAACCGATCGTCTTGGCCACCTCTTCACTCCAAAAATAGATTTGGAAACGAACACGCAGAGGCGAGGCGTGCTATTCTCAAAGTTGCTTTATTTTGGACTTCACTGATCTCGGCGTGCTCCACTTTGCTGGCAAATTCTTTAAACAAAATTGTTTCAAAAGAGTCCAAGCACGACCCAGTGCTGAATTATTGAGGCCACATAATGACGCTTGAAGCAGTTCAAGATGCTGATGTTTGTTTTTCTTTTGTACCCCGTTTCTTGATTTTTTGGCAAATCTTTCATAAAGGCGTTTTCATTGCTCTAATGACAACAGATCGTTCCATTTCCCAGTGTAGCACAAACACAAAAGAGAAAAGCATTCATTTGATATTCACTCATGATTTGAGCTCGTTCCAGCTGATGTAATGATTTGGTGTTCTGGGGTTTGATGCAACATAAAAGAGTTTTAAAGTCATTTCATGTAAACCTGACCCTATGTAAACGAATCGACAGGTGTACTGATCAGGCTTGTCGGTGATGACACCGTCATTACCAAAACATTAAACTTGAGTTTCACAGTAAATGCCTCTCGTCCTCAGGTCTGAAATATACGTTGTAGACATGAAATGATGTTTAAACAATCAAGAATATAGGAAAGGTTATTTGACCATTTATGCCTCATTTACAATCCCACAGACCTGTAAACTTGTTTTATTATCCGTAGCTTGTTACTTACATTTATTTTGAACCATCTTACTGTTTAAATGTACAGTAGTTTAGACTTCGGTCACCGATGACATTCTCTACAAATGGCGTCGAGAGGGCCATTTCATGTCAATGGATGAAATTTATTTTGGAAAACATCAGAACTATGTCTTTCGTATATAGTGGGCCAATAAAAATCGCTTGTAAATATTGTTTACATTACACTTTTGAATTATTCATAATTGATTTGTCACATAATTCTGCTACATTTGTTTGTCGTCGGATAAGAACAAGCTCAAATGAGCTAAGATCCTCGTCCTCTGAATGATGACGTCATAAAAACGAATATGACGTCATTGTGATGTATCAGGTTTGCAATAAATTATCTGTTCTAATGCCCGGCTTGATTCCCGCAAACAAAATTCAAACAGCTTGCCTAGTTTCGGAGATAATGTATAGGCGATTTCCATTAGCGGCGGTATTATGACATCAACTTTTTTTCTAGGAAGAATTTCCAAAATCGGAGATGGTTACTGCCTGCGCGTGGCTTTCTGCATATACATGGCAAGTTTCACGAAGATCCGATGAAAACTCTGGGTTGTGAAACAAAAAATGTCAAAAAATAGGAATGACGTCATAGTGATGTATCATATGTGCGGTAATTCATCTCTGCTAATGCCCTGTTCGATTCCCGCAAACAGAATTCAAAAAGCTTGCCTAGTTTCGGAGATATATTTTTAGGCGATTTCCATTAGCGGAGATATTTTGACGTCATAACTTTTTTCCTAGGAGGAATTTTCAAAATTGGAGATGGTTACTGTCTGCGCAGGGTATTTTTACATATATATGCCAAGTTTCAGGAAGTTTCGATGAAAACTGTAGGCTGTGAAACAAAAAAGTCCACAAGAAGAAGATGAAGAACAACAACGTGAGTAAGACTTAGAGATCCTCCACGAGGATCTAAAAACTAGGCTGAATCATCAGGCCAGGTGTAGCTTTGACCAGGAGACTAATTTACGTGGGAAAGGGAGGAAGTAAGGGTTTGTGGGAGGGGGTTGGGGTGAGGAAGGAAGGGTGACGAGAATAAATAATTTGACATGAAGCAAACAAAATTACAATTATAAATACCCTGCTATACCACAAACAAGGCATTCCCAAGTGCAGTTACTTGGACCATACAGACAGGAATGCTGGCAGGCCGTTGTTGAAGAATGTAGTTACATACCTGTTTAAATTTTTCTTAATGTCAAGTGTCAACACTCTTAGGGGTTTGTTGCTTGCAAATGTAATGAAGAAGTCGAGTGTTCTTGGATCAATACCGGAATTGAGCCAAACTTGCACCTGCGTAGTTATATCGTTTAGTTTTCAAAGATTATGGTTTGTGCTTGACTCAATTTTACTCGCTTTTATTGAGTCTTGGTCAAGAAACTCTCAAATGGACCTCAACTGTGCTGGGATGTACATATGTGATTAAAAACGATGTTCATCAGAGAGGTACATTGAGTGCAATAATTTGGCTAACTTTGGGATGGAGATTTCGAGATGAGGAAGGGAACTGTGAGCGGCTTGTTCGGAGCTGAAGCAAATGACATTCCGTTCCAATATTGGGAAAGTATTTTGAGCCTAAATGAGTGTTTGGCAGCTATTCCTATTCATTTTCGAGTCTGTACCATGCCAACATTCAATCTGTAAATTCGTCAGTCTTTTCACTTCGGCTTTGAAAATGAAATTCCATTGAGAACTTCTGGTCAACATCCAGGAGCCTGTGTGGTGCTAACCACTGCACAAATATGGCACTCGATGCACAGCAGATTTGCTAAAACTGTACATCCGTATGTCGTTTCCAGGCTGTGAGCATTGTTTTGCCTCTTGTTAGCTAAAATACTAAACACTTTGGGTTCACTTACAAGGACTTCAATGCATGGAGGAGGCCATAGGCCATTAAGCCTGAGCTATGATTGCCAAAATATGGTTGTTTGTTCATGCTGATCCTTTTTAATGCTGAGCATCAAGCAAGAAAGCAGCACAGCCTTTCTTTTTAAAGTCATTGATATGATTCAACCAGGGTTCAAGCCACTGACCTCCAGGCTCAGAGCAGCATTCCAACCATCACACCACCAAGTCTGGTCCTTTTCTAAGTTTCTCTGCCATGTGCAATATGTCAGGTAAAATACCTATGTTGGTTTCAAACCACCCACATTGTGTCACCACAATTGCATGGGAGAAGTTGGAGGGGGAGAACGAAAGGGGATAAAAAATGTTTCATCATTTGAAGGTAATTCTTCACACTCGACTCACACTGCGTCTTTGTTTGGCGCCATGCGTGCCTTGTGATATGTGCTTAAAGACTGGCAGATTTCTCCCAGATTACATAATGTGCCTTGTTTAAAGGTCGACATTGTTGCCGATTTAATTATGTTGGATTGATGTCGTTATGAGTCCAAACTTTAACGTCCAATGGGGCGCAGAATTCACTGAGACTTTTTTGTTCTGCATGCCAAACAGTCTTTGCCGAAAGAGCACAAGAGGGCAATAAATATGCAGCAGTCAGCCATATTGATGGAAGGCTGTGTGTTCGTTCCATGGAAGCCTGTTGTTTCGCGACACCTGCGCACCACATTCTTAATCGCTTGCTTTTTCCCTCGTCTCAGACAGCCCGGACAAATGGTATGTGCCATGCGCAGTTGAGCCTGTAAAAGCCGTTCAGACATTGATCTTCATCGTCAGATGTAAAAGTCTCGTGATATTGCTCCTAGATTGGTGAGTTCAATGTAGCGTCAGCATATTGTTGCAGTAACTTATCCTAAACGCTTTTTGGGAGTCGCATGGGGATACAAGAGACACTCGACAGGAACCTCCGAGCAAGACAAACCAACCAGCTAAATTAATTGCACATGACGTGGTTGCCGACCTTTTTCAAAGTTTCAGAGAAAAATCATGCAATTTTCCATTACCTAAAAGCAGACTTGATTGTGTTAATGGTTAGAGTGTCTGCTGTGAGTCTGGGAGGAGATTGATGGATCGAACCTGACCTTGGCTGGGTCATACCAAAATAATTTTTTTAACTGGTATGGTGCTGCTTCCTTTCTTGATGCTTAGCATTTTAAGAAAGATAGAGCACATATGAACAACATTACAACATCAGAGCACAGCAACCATTACACAGGCCTGATGGTCCTCGCAGCTTCCTCCTGAATTGAAGTTCCTTCTGGGGAACATATTATCATAACAACAAATTATCTTCCTTCTGCTTCTTTGTCTTACCCTAATATGCTGCAAAGCTTGGCCTTTGCAACAAAATATTATATTGATTCGATCTCCTTTTGTAAGATTACGTTTCCTTGTCTTTGTTCCACTTTGGAAGTGCACCGAGAAAATGACATCATTGTACTTTGTAAAATGCTCCAATATGAATGCATCGAATTCCATTAAGATTCCATACAAACATGATTGAAAACTTAATTCCTTCGCAGAACTATAGACATTGATGGGAATTTGTTTCTGAAGATCTTTTCGCTGTCTAAACTACACTCGTCTACCTGCTTGCATTTGAATGGTCTCTGCCTGCTCAAGTTTCTACATCCACAGTTTATAAATGGAAGGTCGATAAGAGCATGTTTACTGCAGTGAGAAGCGAGCTGCGGTTGACCGTTCGTCGAGCAGAAAAGGTCTTTTTTGTACTCTGACGAAGAGTCAAGGCTCGAAACGTCAGCCGCACCTCATTTTCCATGACAGTATGCATTGCTTTATCGACTTTCAGTTGACAATATCCACTGTTTATCTTGTCCACCAATGCAAAGTAACACTTAACCTTCACAGAAACTTTGTACTCCTTTGTGTCTCCACAGGCATTCCAAAGGGGAAGGTAGAGGTTGCAGACAGCAGTCCAGGCAGTCAATTGGCAGGGACAGCACTGGTGCAAAGTGCACCACCTACAGCAGATACCCACAACCTTGAGACCTCACTTGAAGATGTCAACACCCGCTGGAATTCCCTCAACCGACAGGCAAGTGCCAGGGCGAGGCTGAAGCCGTTTGGTTTGCGAGAGCTTGAGTCGTAGATCCCACACTCAAAGGACTTTTCAATCATTGCTCCTTTTCCTTCGGTTCAGGCTGGAGTCGGTGATCTTCTGGGAGTAGCATGTCGAGGTGCAGTTCGTGTAAATAAGCATCAACTTGCATTGTGTGGACACGATTTGTTTTGGGGTTTTTGGCCTGTGCAAGTGTGATAATCTGGTAAAACAATCAGCAGGAACACAAAGTTGTTCCTTCATTACTTGCTTGTTTTACTGTTGTTAGAGCTGCCAGGTTTGTTGATTTTTTTTTTTCATTCTAAGTTGATCAAGAAGTTCATTCCTCCTGTTCTTCAAGACAGCTGCTCTCCACCATCTCAGATCATCCCAATCCATCCAAAACCATAAAAATTTCTACCTCGTTAACCCCACTCAAATCCCTCCTCCTTACAATTTTCCAGTTTCCTCTCCTTGGAGTTTCCTTGTTTATCCAACTTGCTCATCCCATACATTCTCTGTGTCCCACTTGTCCACCCCATACATGCGTGTTTCCATCCTGTTTTTGCCTGTTACGTCCTAATCCGTTCGGTGTGCTCACTCTTCCATGTTCCTCGACTCAGTATACAAAGAAAAATAAAAAAAATTATTTTTTTGTGATAAGAGCAACGACGATTCCTCATTCCCAGCTGATATACTTAGAGACTGTCTGTTTCATCATTGTCATGTTGGAAGTTGATTTCATAGTGGAAATGGGACCGGATTGTTGTATCTCCGGCCTGGAGACACTGTTCTTAATGATTCATGAAGTCTGCTGCAATTCATGAATAATTCAGCAAGGAAAATACCATTCAAAGGTGGCCAGGAACATAGTCTGTTACAGCGCTCAGGCCGTTGGTTGCATCCTGACCTCTTGGTTTGGAATGTTTGGATATTGTTTTGACAGGAATAGCAGGCAATCCTAATGATACCTTTACTTGGCAAACAAAAAGTCAGGGTGACTTCACTTCCAATGACTTCAAGTTTGTTTGTATCTATTTTTCAGCACACTAAATATAGTTGGCTGGAACCATCCGTCTTCCTACAGAAGGATCCTTTCATTTTTGAACCATCACTTTCAGACATTTTGCTTTCCAATAGTCAGCCATCATGTGTCAGTTTCCAGATAAGCTCTTAATTATTACCTCAACACCCAAGGTGAAGGTTTGTTTGTTTGTCTGTTTGTTGTTTGTCTGTTTGTGTGCAGGATATCTCAAAATTTGTGGATGGATCTGGATGAAATTTTGTGGACAGGTTCGTGCGTGACAAGGAAGAAATGATTCGATTTTGTGAAGATCGAACCTACCGGATCTGCAGACGAGAATTATTTAATTTTAAAGTGATTCTTCACCATCGAGAGATATGGCCAAAAAAGACATAGTAAGGTATAGCATGATATTTCAAAAATGTATCGGGCCCGATATGTTCTCGTGGATCAGGCATTATGTGGCAGAGGTATGTGCTCTATTGGGTGCCTTCTAGTTTTTTCAGTAGCTGATGTCGGTTCACCTCTGATTGTCACAGACAAATATCGGACCGGTGTCGATCAAGCAGAATCGAAAATACGCCAAGAACTGAACTTTCAAACGAAGTCCCAAAACTCGTTTTGATGTCTTCCATGAGCATTTTCTCGAACTCCAGTTTTATTGTGGCAGTGGAATTGTCTTTATTTGCTGAAAACCTCTCATTCACCAAATGCCTTTTGCTACTAGTTAGCTGTTGTTTAAAGGGCACGTAAAAAGCTACACCCATTGGCCGTGCCTGTAATTGCAGCATTGAAGAACCACTAAAGCTGTGTAGTTTCATTACACATTCAGGCCGTCGAGTGTGATTACCTTGAAAACATTTCCAATCTGAGTGAATGCTTAGGGAGAGGGGGTTTGGGGTGTGGGAGTAAAGCAGATGCTCGTAAATTACGGGAGTGGGAGAAAATGTGTTACAATAATTTGTGATTGATTTTAATCAGAGCACATTGATCACTTTCACATCAACCTCATAATACATGATGTACATGTGCAGGGGCACTTATAATACCATTTTCTCGTTTTTAATGCTATATCTATCAATAGCAATTTTATCTTCTGGGGTGATTGCTTACACTGGCATGATGAGATTCCCTCTGTGCTACTTTCATGCCGCACATCGGAAAATACCTTGGACCCGCAGCAACGGTATTCTTGCAATGCGCGCAGGTGGCTGAGCGAGCTGCCAAGCTACAGGAGGCCCTGTGCATTGCGGCAAGTTCTACGAAGCTTCGAATCCTTACTCAGCTGGTTGGCCGACACTGAAGAGCTTGTGGCAGGGCAGAAACCCCTCAGCCGAATACAAGGTGGTACGAGCCCAGTTACAGGAGCAAAAGGTATGATGCAAATGGAGTAAAACCATTTTGGTTTGAGGGATGGGGGCAAGAGGGAAGGGTTTGTGGAGCATTTGCTGATGGAATAGTGAGGTAGGGGTGGAGAGGGATAAAGAACTTTGAAAATAATATTTATTTTTATTCGTTTACATATTTATTCTTTAAGTTTCATGTCAACTTTATTTTTAAACTCCTTAAATCGGTGAGAAATTGTTCTTGCACCACAAGGGCACATTTTGCCAAGTTTTAATAGTTCTTGTAAATCAATCTATATCCATTTGCTAATGGCTGATGTCCAAAGTATTGTACTGTTATTTTATGTCATTGTAACTTAAGGCATGAAATACTTCAAGAAAGTGATACATTTGGAAAAAAAAAGTTCGAATTTCCAATTGGTTTTGCATTCCATTACAATTTGACTTAGTTTTCGTTAGCGGAAAATATTCCAAAAACGGAGTTTAGACATTTTGCTTTCCATTCTCCTTCACTGTTACTGCTGTTAAAGCTCAGCTCATAGCAGTCTGATCTGGACTTTCTTTCTTATGCAAATCCACTATGCATTGATCTCATGAGATTTGGTGAGAATTTGATGAGCATCTCATCAGATGCCCTGATAAATCAGAGAAGAGTTTTGTAAGGGCAGTTCTTGATGGGCAAGTCATTACAGATGACAAAACTGCCCCCATCCTTTATCATCACCTTTTTGTTCCCCTTCCTCCTCCCCACACACACATCCTTCGACATTAACCCAACAGTTGCTGCAGCGTGTGCTTGAGGGCAATCGGGTGCGTGTGGAAGCTTTACGAAGCGAGGGTGAGCTCATCGCGGAGCGACTCAGAACCAGTCGAGCGACAGATTCTTGGAGCCTTGGAGTCACTCGATCATAGATGGCAGGCCCTGATAGACAAAGCCGATGCTAGGTATGTAATAGTGCTTCTCTTTATGTTGCTTCCCATCAATGTATAATGACGAGAGACACAATTAAAGGTTGGCAGATTCATGTAAGGAAGTCACTGGACTTCCTTTTGTGGCACGGACACTCCATAGTTTCAATACAACACAAATCCTCAAAAAATCCACTAGGATACAAATATCAATCTTTAATGTACTTACCAGTTGTCTGTGGATGATTTCACATACAATAATACTCATTATACTTTTGGACAACATCACTGATCAACAAAACTGACCATTCAAAAAAGCATAATTGTAATTCTTCTTATTCTTCTTTTCAGACAACACTAACTCAAATTTGGTTGAAGCTAAGGACTTGGTTTAAACACAAATTCATTGCATTTTATAGTGGAAAGGTCCATGACCTCAAAATTTTCACAACTTGAAAGGATCATGAAAAGCAAGCAAAACTGTTTAACTACGCATCGAATATGAAGGGAAAGTGAGGTGGCAGGACCACGCCAGTCAATCAGCCTGGTGGGGACCGTCGCACGGCGACAATTGCCCGAGGGCCAATCACACTTTAATGAGTGTGGTTAACTGCATAAAATGACATGCAGCCCTACAGTAGCGACAACAGAAAACTCCTTTTAAAGACAGGTGTGCTTAATTGTGGAATGTTTGGACAGTCGGACAACCATTGTTGCCAGATGTGCGATAATTATCTATGTATATAAAACCAAAAACACGGTGAAGCCTCAGTCGACCCATGTGTGATGTGAGTATGTCAATTAATTATGTACCGCTTGAATGTGAGGACTGTACTGTACTTCCATCAAGTTTTTAATGACATAGTATTGGACCGTGAGTACGTCTATAGTTATGTATCATTGCGCCGAAACAACATTGGACCTTTCAATTTGACCTGTAGACCTTTAGACCATTCAACCTTTCAACCTTCATGGAAGGGCTCATACTGAAAGTACAGTTGCTTGAACAATGGATGTGCAGCAAGTTTAGAAATTAGAGAATTTCAGTTTCGAGCACAATTTTACACAACACCAGAGACAAACAAATCAACTCTCTTCTTAAAGTCTAATAATTTTCATAATAACTGCCTGCTAGTTATCAAGTGTTTTACTAAACCAATCGCCATAATGGAGCCAGCCAGTTTTCCAACTAACAAGTATTATACTCGTACACGGTACCTCTAATTCAAAATTACTTACTTGTATTACCTGTAATTTAAAATTATATAATGCTAGCTAACAAATGTTATAATATATGTGGTAGAAAACCCAGGATGACTGTTTATTGCTGGGTCAGGATTCAAACCCAGCCTAGATAGCTCAGAGGCAAGTGCACATTCCTCAAGCTATCCCATTGGTCCCCTTACATTACATTTGGGAAAGTTCCAATTTTATTTTTACTTTTTCCCGAACGCATTTTGCTGCGCCCAAACAGAAGAGAACCGATCGTCTTGGCCACCTCTTCACTCCAAAAATAGATTTGGAAACGAACACGCAGAGGCGAGGCGTGCTATTCTCAAAGTTGCTTTATTTTGGACTTCACTGATCTCGGCGTGCTCCACTTTGCTGGCAAATTCTTTAAACAAAATTGTTTCAAAAGAGTCCAAGCACGACCCAGTGCTGAATTATTGAGGCCACATAATGACGCTTGAAGCAGTTCAAGATGCTGATGTTTGTTTTTCTTTTGTACCCCGTTTCTTGATTTTTTGGCAAATCTTTCATAAAGGCGTTTTCATTGCTCTAATGACAACAGATCGTTCCATTTCCCAGTGTAGCACAAACACAAAAGAGAAAAGCATTCATTTGATATTCACTCATGATTTGAGCTCGTTCCAGCTGATGTAATGTTTGGGTTCTGGGTTTGATGCAACATAAAAGTTTTAAAGTCATTTCATGTAAACCTGACCCTATGTAAACGAATCGACAGGTGTACTGATCAGGCTTGTCGGTGATGACACCGTCATTACCCAAACATTAACTTGAGTTTCACAGTAAATGCCTCTCGTCCTCAGGTCTGAAATATACGTTGTAGACATGAAATGATGTTTAAACAATCCAGAATATAGGAAAGGTTATTTGACCATTTATGCCTCATTTACAATCCCACAGACCTGTAAATTGTTTTATTATCCGTAGCTTGTTACTTACATTTATTTTGAACCATCTTACTGTTTAAATGTACAGTAGTTTAGACTTCGGTCACCGATGACATTCTCTACAAATGGCGTCGAGAGGGCCATTTCATGTCAATGATGAAATTTATTTTGGAAAACATCAGAACTATGTCTTTCGTATATAGTGGGCAATAAAAATCGCTTGTAAATATTGTTTACATTACACTTTTGAATTATTTCATAATTGATTTGTCACATAATTCTGCTACATTGTTTTGTCGTCGGATAAGAACAAGCTCAAATGAGCTAAGATCCTCGTCCTCTGAATGATGACGTCATAAAAACGAATATGACGTCATTGTGATGTATCAGGTTTGCAATAAATTATCTGTGCTAATGCCCGGCTTGATTCCCGCAAACAAAATTCAAACAGCTTGCCTAGTTTCGGAGATAATGGTATAGGCGATTTCCATTAGCGGCGATTATGACATCACTTTTTTTTAGGGAGAATTTCCAAAATCGGAGATGGTTACTGCCTGCGCGTGGGCTTTCTGCATATACATTGGCAAGTTTCACGAAGATCCGATGAAAACTCTGGGTGTGAAACAAAAAATGTCAAAAAATAGGAATGACGTCATAGTGATGTATCATATGTGCGGTAATTCATCCTGCTAATGCCCTGTTCGATTCCCGCAAACAGAATTCAAAAAGCTTGCCTAGTTTCGGAGATATATTTTTAGGCGATTTCCATTAGCGGAGATATTTTGACGTCATAACTTTTTTCCTAGGAGGATTTTCAAAATTGGAGATGGTTACTGTCTGCGCAGGGTATTTTTACAATATATGGCAAGTTTCAGGAAGTTTCGATGAAAACTGTAGGCTGTGAAACAAAAAAGTCCACAAGAAGAAGATGAAGAACAACAACGTGAGTAAGACTTAGAGATCCTCCACGAGGATCTAAAAACTAGGCGTGAATCATCAGGCCAGGTGTAGCTTTGTACCAGGAGACTAATTTACGTGGGAAAGGGAGGAAGTAAGGGTTTGGGGAGGGGGTGGGGGGTGGAAGGAAGGGTGACGAGAATAAAAATTTGACATGAAGCAAACAAAATTACAATTATAAATACCCTGCTATACCACAAACAAGGCATTCCCAAGTGCAGTTACTTGGACCATACAGACAGGAATGCTGGCAGGCCGTTGTTGAAGAATGTAGTTACATACCTGTTTAAATTTTTCTTAATGTCAAGTATCAACACTCTTAGGGGTTGTTGCTTGCAAATGTAAGAAAAAGTCGAGTGTTCTTGGATCAATACCGGAATTGAGCCAAACTTGCACCTGCGTAGTATATCGTTTAGTTTTCAAAGATTATGGTTTGTGCTTGACTCAATTTTACTCGCTTTTATTGAGTCTTGGTCAAGAAACTCTCAAATCGACCTGAACTGTGCTGGGATGTACATATTGTGATTAAAAACGATGTTCATCAGAGAGGTACATTGAGTGCAATAATTTGGCTAACTTTAACTCTTGGGTTTGTAAAACAAATGAGACGAGAGATCTGTGTGAGCCTGTATGATGGACATTTGTCCGAAAACAAGCTTCGCACGCAACACCACACGTCGCTGCACAAGCATAGGCATCTTTGACCATGCCTGCTTTCTCTGAGAGTGAGGGAAAGGGGGAATGGTGGGTATTGGGTAGTGGGAGTGATAGTGTATTGGGGGCATGGGGGAATGGTGGAGGGGGTGGGGTGGATGGTGCTGGGGGGATGGTGGAGGAGATCGGCCAAATCTATTTGTGCTCTGACTGAATATATACTGTAAATCAGAAGTCAGAACCTAACACATATAAATAAAAAGGAAGAGCACAAATTTATATTTATTTTTACACAAATTTTACACAAACACAATTTATACTTCAAGGCCTCAGCTCTCCGCTCTTCCCCCTCCACCCCACACCTTCTCTACCCTCCTCCTCTATGCCCACCCTCTCCCTTTCTCCCCCACTGTCCCCCATCCCTTCCAATCCATTCCCCTCTCTCTTCCCTCCCTCCTTCCCTCCCCCCCCCCCAGCCCGGAAGGCTTTCAAAACGGTTTATATAGTATTTCAAAAGCTTTTAAAGTAGTTATGATGTAACTCCCTCCATCTCTTCTCCACCTTGTCTCCTCCTCCCCCCCCTCTCTCAACAACTCCACTCTCCTTCCCTCCTCTTCCCACCTCTCTCCTTTCCCTGTGGCTGGAAGACCTTTCAAAGGGCTTCTATAGAGTATGCATGCTATATAGAGTATGCATTGCTAGAGATCCCTCAAGGTTTTAGATCTCTCTTGAGATGTTCCACATGAAATCAAAAGAAAAAAGACAGACAGCGAAATCCAAGGGGACAGGTTCGAACACCTCTCCCCATGACGGGAAGATCTTCAAATATAGTATGCATGCATCTCACAAAAAAGCAGCAGGGACATGTTCATTTTTCTCCAGATTTAAAAAAAAAAACGTTAATTTTTTTCCCCAGCTTTCTGCCAATTTCATTCAGAACATCTCAAGGGACGTTGAAAGATGCAAACACACGCGAATAGACATTCACGTAATAGACCTTACGAACAACCCCAATGGGACAGGTCTGAAAGTGACATCTATTTAGTTATTTAAAATTAATTTGTTTTTCTAAAAACATTTAATTTGTCAGATTTTTTTTTCAGGATTTTGTTTAGTTGAGTCTTAAACTATGTCGGCGACAGTCAAAAATGATATCAGAATAAATTGTGGCATTGCCCAAGAGGGTTTAGCCGTTTAACTTTGTGAGGCCTCAAAGCACGGGAAATTTATTAACATTAATAGAATCAGAACCTGAGACCCCCACAAACACTCGACTTCCTTTTTACCTTTTTACCTTATTCTTCTCAGGAAATACAGGAGACCACCACAAAGCAAAAATATGGTGGAAATTTGATTTTAAAGCCCCTCCTTAAAGGGGCTGTGACACCTTGACGTTTTAGCCAGCATATGGCAACGTATCAAAATGTATGTAAACGCTGGCGTTACGCTGAACTATTGATGTTTTTTTTAAGTTTTTGGCGTATTCATAACGAGTTGGACGTATGCATAACGTATTAGTAACGTACACAGAACGCTTCGATAACTTATAGATAACTTATACCAATGAATGCTTAGCGTGTTGTCGGCGTTCACAACGTATGCCCAATGATAGTCTAACGTATGCATAGCACGCGGCAGCGTATCCGCGACGATCACGTGGCGTAGCCTATTAAAAGGCTGCCGCTCGACGATTCAAATTAACCGCCACTAGAAATCGAAGTGTCAACATCACCGCTGCCTGTCACACCTTGACGTTTTAGCCAGCATTCTTGAGTATGAAAATTTGTCTAAAACGCTGGCACACGTCCAATACGTTATGGTAAGTTTTGTATACACGTTGAAGATCGCTGGCATACGTCGTAGTACGCCGAGCTAGTCAACAAATTTTAAGCATGCTCAAAATTTTTCGACGTATGCCAGTGTATGACTCACACGTCCGCGTACGCTGGCCATAAGTTGTAGGCACGTTATGCGATTGTTGACACACGTCGACACACGTTACTTGTAAGTTACTCATAAATCGAAACACGTCGAGGTAATGTTTAGCGTACCCGAAACTTATTTCTAACCTATGAGTAACGTGCTTTGAACCTATTGAGTAACGTGCTTTGAACCTATGAGTAACGTACTCCCCAAGCACATTGACGTATGTAGACGTATTTGATTGACGTTCTTCCGGACGACCACAGAACTTACTGAACGTGTTTCTAACTTACAGCTACCGTATAATGGCATATTGGCAGTGTTTTGGGGAATTGGTATATAAAAATGGGTTTCACACAGGAGGAATCCGTCAGTGTTCCAGACTCCATGTTTTTTTTTTTGTTTGTTGTTTGTTTTTTTTCTTCGGCATGACGGTGATGTTGACACTTCGATATCTAGTGCGTTATAATATAATATAATATAATTAAAAGGCTGCCGCTCAACGATTTAAATCATAACCGCACTAGAAATCGAAAGTGTCAACATCACCGTCATGCCGAAGAAAAAACAAAAAAACGTGGAGTCTGGAACACTCACGGGTTCTTCCTGTTGTGAACCCCATTTTATATCACATTCCCCTAAGCGCTGCCAATAGCCATTATACGGTAGCTGTAAGTTAGAAACATGTTCAGTAAGTTATGTGGTCGCTCCGGAAGACATCAAATACATCTACATACGTCAATGTGCATTTGAGATACGTTACTCATAGGTTCAAAGCACGTTACTCATAGGTCAAAGCACGTACTCATAGGTTAGAAATAAGTTTCGGGTATGCTAAACATTACCTCGACGTGTTTCGACTTATGAATAACTTACAAGCAACGTGTGTCGACGTGTGTCAACGATCGCGTAACGTGCCTACAAATTATGGCCAGCGTACGCGGAACGTGTGAGTCTCTACTGGCATACGTCGAAAAATTTTGAGCATGTTAAAATTTGTCGACGAGCTCGGCGTACTACGACGTATGCCAGCGTGCTTCAGCTGCTCTTAACGTTATACAAAACTTACCCATAACGTATTCGACGTGTGCCAGCGTTTTAGACAAATTTTCCATACGTCGGCATACGCTGGCTAAATCGTCAAGTGTGACAGCCCCTTAAGCAGGGGAAACCCTGCCTTGAATTGACAGACAGGTGGAGAAATATACA
>CM068962.1:74603652-74619438 GCA_035128595.1 Eptatretus atami | reverse complement strand
ACACTTTAGTGGTTTGTAAAACAAATGAGACTGCAGAGATCTGTGTGAGCCTGTATGATGGACATTTGTCCGAAAACAAGCTTCGCACGCAACACCACACGTCGCTGCACAGGCATAGGCATCTTTGACCATGCCTGCTCTCTACTGCCTTTTCTTCCGAACTTCCCTTCCATTTCCTCTCGAGTTAAACTTCAGTATAAACGCACATCGAGGCTAGCCATTACGAGATAACATATACAGGATTACCAATCACCGAGTGATTGTATTATTAATGGGAAAGCTCGAGAGATTAGTGGCTCGACTTGACCAATTGATATCGATGGAAAGCCGAGCTGAAGGGGTCGCCATCTACCTGCCCTTAAGACGCCCGAATATTTTTAATCAGTAATTAAATCGCAAATCAATTTCATTGAAGATTAAATAACAAAGGAATAATAAAAATCCAAAATAACTTGAGGGAAGCGATATTGAGAGTTCAAAGACAACCATCGTTTAACGCAGCCGTCGCAAGAGTGACAGTTTCCAGTAACCCATGATGGCAGTGCGCGGCGCATTGATTGGTTGGCATGAGGAAGTGAATAAACATGGCGGCCGCGCACGGCATTATGGATAGCTCTTGGAACACGACACTGCCAAAGAATTTTTTTTTTTTTTCACCCGTCGGATCAATCGTAAAATCTGATTAATAACCGAAAAGTAAAAATCAAAAATTGCAAGGCCCTAAAATTATGTCAGGTAATAATGTAACGGAAGGAATCCTAGTGGTCGATGACACGCCATTGTTCTTTGTGAATGTTTTATTTTCAGTTTTATTCATGTCGCGTCAAGTATATACACCCGGCTACCGATGCAGTCAGCGAACAGATGTCGTGACAGCTATTTCTGAAAGCGACGTATCAATATTCAATTAATATCTCAATAATTAATATAAGCAAAAGATCATCAAAAATATAGACTAAACACGAAGAGGAAAAGGTAATATCGCGAGGAAAGAATAGAAGAAAAATATTACTCTACTCAGAGAATCAAAATCAAAAGGGGCGGGTGAGAAAAATAAGATACGTTATTCAGGCAAAGACGTGCAGGAGATAGAGAAGAATATTTGAATGAAGAAGTAAGATAGCAGAATGAGGATAAAACACGATCGCAGAAAATTATATGGAGAAGAAGAAGAAGAAGAATTGAATAACCATTAGAAGAAGAAGAAGAAGTATGAATAACCTTAGAAGAAGAAGAAGAAGAAGCAGATGATAACCATTAGAAGAAGAATAAAAAAAGAAGAAGAAGAAATGAATAACCCAGAAGAAGGAGAAGAAGAAAAGGATTTACTGAAGAGGAAAGAGCTTTTGACGTTTGAAGTCAGTGGCGAGGTGAGATCAGCTGAACATGGTTTGAATGTGTTGTTGTTATGGTTTTTCTATTCCGCTGCAATGATTCCCAGTAAAAATAATGTCCGTCTTTGTGGCCCTAGCCCTTCACTCCCTCATTAAGTCGGGTGAAAAGTTGAGTGCGGTATTAAGCTCTTCAGTCGACCTTTTGTTTGTTTAGCATGTTGGGCGAGTAGTCGGGCTCTAACTGGACCTCTCGGATAGAAGATATCGACGTGCAGATACAAACCGTCCCGTTGTGTGTTGGCTACTCCTGTTTGCACTTGTTAATGTCTCGCATTTCCCAGTACACCAAAGAGTTCGGAGGGGAAAACTTCTGATGGTGCAGTCATTCACAATGTCTCGTAAGTTTTTTACCAAATGGCACATTTACATGTGATATGTTGATGACGCTGTTGCGCCTCATCATTGTCAGACTAATTCCTTATACAGTCGTTCGGTTTGTTGCCAGAGGGAGCAAAGAAAAACGATGACCGTCACCCTGTGTGTACTGGTCACTCGGTGTACGTGGAGGAGCGTCTTACCATTTCGCCTTGCCAAACGCAACGGTGTATTGTGTGTTAAATGACCTCTCACGCGGTGAACCCGATAAATTGTGTGGCCCCTTCCGTAGGCCAGCTGAAGGCGAGATTCATGCGCCGCATCCCGAGCAAATCATTACCAGCGAATTCCGCTTACTTACCTGAGGAGGCTCGTGCTATCAGGACTGCTTATCAACTACGTTCTCCAGCAATTGATGTAAATCCAGGGTTGTGTTCCTTTACGCACTGGTGCTCCCACATTCTCTTGCAAAACAGTCCAATTCTCGTTTCAACACACTTTTGCAAGGTGCTGCTCGCCAAAGCCGCTTCGTTCCCCGGAACGAAAAAGCTATTGAGGAGGTTGCTTCGTTCCGTAGCAAAACGAACTGCTGTCATCTGCATTCAAAACGCACCACAACAAACCAGTGGAATGTTCAGAGGCAATTGATTCACTTAATGGTGAACTATGTATACGGTATACTTTATCTCGATACTAAAACATTACATTCGATACTTTATTTTTACCTAATTTTCACACACACACACACACACGGACACACACACATACACTAGAAGCACCCGCTCCCTGCAGAAGCCGCCAGGGGGGTCATGTTATTATCTTTATCCCTATATCAAGGCAAAGCTCTTTGTTTGTTCGAAATCTATATATGAATATGCTAAGGGACTGGCCGAGGTGCTCAGTCCTATAATAACTTGCTCCTGCTTTGAGATGATGTCAAGGTCACTTGCTCTTGGTGCAACACTGCACGAAAGCAAAATGGCTTTCTGTAAGGGGCGGAATGCATGTTTGTAAGTTATCTTGGCCTGGTTCACAAACGTCTTTGTCGTCTTGACCTGGTTCGCTGCAGTCGGCCTACACATTGTATAGAAGAGCTGATGACTCATTCACGAGGTGTTGCAGTCCTTGAATAGCTTGCTCCTGCTTTGAGATGATGTCAAGGTCGCTTGCTTGTGGCGCAAAAGAGAATTTTTTTTATACTCATCCACCACAAAGAACTTGTGTGTGACAGCTGAACTTAAATATATTTATCCTGCTTTGAAACTATGTCAAGCTCGCTTACTCGTGGTGTTGAACAAAACGGATATTTAAAATATATATGTATATATTTGACACGAGCAAGATTTGAACTAGGAACCTGTAATTCCACAGGTCAGTGAGTTAACTGCTGAACCATATGGTTAAATGCCACTGAATGTGAAGACAAAGTATATAGTATAAATGAAATGGATACATATGTCTCATTTGCATGAAGCAAAATGGCTGTCCGGAAGGGGCAAATCCATCCATCCATCAGGACCATACTCTGTACAGAGCATGATAGTCCGTTGCCACCCGTTATATGTTCTGTACTCAACCTTGTTGTAATGAGAAGTGTATTGTTTTTTGATTGTTTCGTACTCACATGGGTCTATAGAGAAATTTGGCTTGGTTGCCGAACGGCAACCTTGGGAACTCCGCTAATTTACATAAATCCAAGATGGCCAACAAGGACAGGGTGGAATATAACTTTTCAACCAATTAACTTACAATCACGTGTGATACCTCTTTCTGATAATTTGACCTGAGGAATCGATTTCTGAGGTCAAATTTGTGATTTGGGTCAATTCAGGGTCAAAGGTGAAGTTCAAGTCTTTTTCGGCCAAAAATGAAATAAAATAATAATAATGATATTTTCAGAGCGATGGTGGTCAAGCGTTTATTCAGTAAGTCGATCACTCCCATTCATCATCAGAGCCGAATGCAAGATCAAGATGTTCAGTTCCTCATCATCTCCACATCTTGCTTCTCCTTCCTCTTCCACTTCATCTTGGTCTTCGTCTCCTGTCTTGACGGGTTGAAGCAGGCGTCACGCCAAACACAAGCGCAATATACAGTGCATGATATCTTTCCATGGTGACAGCTGCAACGTTCAGTGCCGCACGACAAATGCCTTTTGCTCACTAGTAAGCTGTTGTTTAAAGGCACGTAAAAAGCGATAGTGGTGCTACCAAGTATGCCTGGCCTTGTAATTGCAGCATTGAGAACCACTAAAGCCTGGATGTAGTTCATTACACATTCTCAGGCGTCGAGTGTGTTTACCTTGAAGAACATTTCCAATCTGAGTGAATGCTTAGGGAGAGGGGTGGTTTGGGGTGTGGAGGTAAGCAGATGCTCGTAAATTACGGGAGTGGAGAAAATGCTGTTACAATAATTGTGATTGATTTTAATCAGAGGCACATTGATCCCATTTCACATATTACCTCATAATACATGATGTACATGGCAGGGGCACTTATAATAACCATTTTCTCGTTTTTTAATGGCATATATCTATCATAGCAATTTGTATCTTCTGGGTGATTGCTATACACTGGCATTGATGAGACTTCCCTCTGTGCTACTTTCATGCCGACATACGGAAAATACCTTGCGACTCCGCAGCAACGGTATTTCTTGCAATGCGCGCGTGTGGCTGAGCGACTGGCCAAGCTACAGGAGGCCCTGTCCGCATTGCGGCAAGTTCTACGAAGCCTTCGAATTCCTTACTCAGCTGGTTGGCCGACACTGAAGAGCTTGTGGCAGGCAGAAACCCCTCAGCGAATACAAGGTGTACGAGCCCAGTTTACAGGAAGCAAAAGGTATGATGCAATGGCAGTAAAACCATTTTGGCGTTTGAGGGATTGGGGGCAAGGGGAAGGGTATGTGCGAGCATTTGCTGATGGAATAGTGAGGGGTAGGGGTGGAGAGGGCATTGAAAGAACTTTGAAAATAATATTTATTTTTCTATTCGTTTACTATTTCATTCTTAAGTTTCATGTCAACTTTATTTTTAAACTCCTTTACATCGGTGAGAAAATTGTCTTGCACCACAGGGCACATTTGCCAAGTTTTAAATAGTTTTTGTAAATCAACTATATCCATTTTGCTAATGGCTGACTGTCAAAGTATTGTACTGTTATTTTTTATGTCATTGTAACTTAAGGCATAATGAAAATACTTCAAGAAAGTGATTACATTGGAAAAAAAAAGCTTATCGAAAATTTTTTTTTTCCAATTGGTTCTTGCATTCCATTACATTTGACTTGTTTTCGTTAGCGGAAATATTCAAAAACGGAGTTTAGACATTTTGCTTTACCATCTCCTTCCACTGTTACTGCTGTTAAAGCTCAGCATCATAGCAGTCTGATCTGGACTTTCTTTCTTATGCAAATCCACATTGCATTGACTCATGAGATTAGCGTGAGAATTGATGAGCATCTATCAGATGCCCTGATTAAATCAGAGAAGAGTTTTGTAGGGCAGTCTTGATGGGCAATGTCATACAGATGACAAAACTGCCCCATCCTTTATCATCACCTTTTTGTTCCCTTCCTCCTGCCCCACACACACATCCTTCAGGAATTAACCCAACAGTTGCTGCAGCGTCGTGCTTTAGAGGGCCAATCGCGTGCGTGTGGAAGCTTTACGAAGCTGAGGGTGAGCTCACTCGCGGAGAGACTTCAGAACCAGTCGAGCCGACAGATGGTTCTTGGAGCCTTGGAGTCCACTCGATCATAGATGCAGGCCCTGAAGGAGACAAGCCGATGCTAGGTATGTAGAGTAGTGCTTTCTTTATGTTGCTTCCCTCCAATGTTTATAATGACGAGCAGACACAATTAAAGGTTGGCAGATTCATGGTAAGGAAGTCATGACTTCCTTTTGTAGGTTATGGCACGGACACTCATAGTTTCAATACAACACAAATCCTAAAAAAAATCCACTAGGATACAAATATCAATCTTTAATGTACTTACAGTTGTCTGTGGATGATTTCACATACAATAATACTCTTATACTTTTGGACAACATCACTGCATCAACAAACTGACAATTTCAAAAAGCTAATTGTAATTCTTCTTATCTTCTTTTCAGGACAAACTAACTAATTTGGTTGAAGCTAAGGGACTGTTTAAACACAATTCATGCATCTTTATAGATGGAAAGGTCCATGACCTCAAAATTTCACAACTTGAAAGGATTCATAAAAGCAAGCAAAACTGTTTAACTACGCATCGGAATATGAAGGGAAAAGTGAGTGGCAGGACCACGCCATGTCAATCAGCCTGGTGGGACGTCGCCACGGCGACAATTGCCGAGGGCCCAATCACCAACTTAATGAGTGTGGTTAACTGCATAAAATGACATGCAGCCCTACAGTAGCGACAACAGAAAACTCCTTTTAAAGACAGGTGTGCTTAATTGTGGAATGTATGGACAGTCGACAACCATTGTTGCCAGAGTGCGATAATTATCTATGTATATAACCAAAAACACGGTGAAGCTCCCAGTCGACCCATGTGTGATGTGAGTATGTCAATAATTAGTTGTACCGCTTGATGTGAGACTGTACTGTACTTCCATCAAGTTTTAATGACATAGTATTGGACCGTGAGTACGTCTAATAGTTATGTATCATTGCGCCGAAACAACACTGGACCTTCAATTTGACCTGTAGACCTTAGACCATTCAACCTTTCAACCTTCATGGAAGGGCTCATACTGAAAGTACAGTGCTGCTGAACACATGGATGTGCAGCAAGTTTAGAAATTAGAGAATTTCAGTTTCGAGCACAAATTTACACACAACACCAGAGACAAACAAATCAACTCTCTTCTTAAAGTCTAATAATTTTCATAATAACTGCCTGCTAGTTATCAAGTGTTCTACTAACCAATCGCCATAATGGAGCCAGCCAGTTTTCCAACTAACAAGTATTATACTCGTACACGGTACCTCTAATTCAAAAATACTTACTTGTATTACCTGTAATTTAAAATTATATAATGCTAGCTAACAAATGTTATAATTATATGTGGTAGAAACCACCAGGATGACTGTTTATTGCTGGGTCAGGATTCAAACCCAGCCTAGATAGCTCAGAGGCAAGTGCACATTCCTCAAGCTATCCCATTGGTCCCCTTACATTACATATTTGGGAAAGTTCCAATTTTATTTTTACTTTTTCCCGAAACGCATTTTGCTGCGCCAAACAGAAGAGAACCGACGTCTCTGGCCACCTCTTCACTCCAAAAATAGATTTGGAAACGAACACGCAGAGCGAGGCGTTGCTATTCTCAAAGTTGCTTTATTTTGGACGTCACTGATCTCGGCTGGTTCCACTTGCGGCAAATTCTTTAAACAAAATTGTTTCAAAAGAGTCCAAGCACGACCAGTTGCTGAATTATGAGGCCACATAATGACGCTTGAAGCAGTTCAAGATTGCTGATGTTTGTTTTTTCTTTTGTAACCCCGTTTCTGATTTTTTGGCAAATCTTTCATAAGGCTGTTTTCATTGCTCTAATGACAACAGATCGTTCCATTTCCAGTGTAGCACAAACACAAAAGGAGAAAGCATTCATTTGATATTCACTCATGATTTGAGCTCGTTCCAGCTGATGTAATGATTTGGTGTTCTGGGGTTTGATGCAACATAAAAGAGTTTTAAAGTCATTTCATGTAAACCTGGACCCTATGTAAACAGAATCGACACGTGCGGTGTACTGATCAGGCTTGTCGGTGATGACACCGTCATTTACCAAACATTAAACTTGAGTTTCACAGTAAATGCCTCTCGTCCTCAGGTCTGAAATATACGTTGTAAACATGAAATGATGTTTAAACAATCAGAATATAGGAAAGGTTATTTGACCATTTATGCCTCATTTACATCCCACAGACCTGTAAAGACTTGTTTTATTATCCGTAGCTTGTTACTTACATTATTTTGAACCATCTTACTGTTTAAATGTACAGTAGGTTAGACTTCGGTCACCGATGACATTCTCTACAATGGCGTCGAGAGGGCCATTTCATGTCAATTTGATGAAATTTATTTGGAAAACATCAGAACTATGTCTTTCGTATATAGTGGGCCAATAAAAATCGCTTGTAAATATTGTTTACATTACACTCTTGAATTATTTCATAATTGATTTGTCACATAATTCTGCTACTTTGTTTTGTCGTCGGATAAGAACAAGCTCAAATGAGCTAAGATCCTCGTCCTCTGAATGATGACGTCATAAAAAACGAATATGACGTCATTGTGATGTATTCAGGTTTGCAATAAATTATCTGTGCTAATGCCGGCTTGATTCCCGCAACAAAATTCAAACAGCTTGCCTAGTTTCGGAAGATAATGGTATAGGCGATTTCATTAGCGCGATTATTATGACATCAACTTTTTTTTAGGAGAATTTCCAAAATCGGAGATGGTTACTGCCTGCGCGTGGGCTTTCTGCATATACATGGCAAGTTTCACGAAGATCCGATGAAAACTCTGGGTTGTGAAACAAAAAATGTCAAAAAATAGGAATGACGTCATAGTTGATGTATCATATGTGCGGTAATTCACTCTGCTAATGCCTCGTTCGAATTCCCGCAAACGAGATTCAAAAGCTTGCCTAGTTTCGGAGATATATTTTTAGGCGATTTCCATTAGCGGAGATATTTTGACGTCATAACTTTTTTCCTAGGAGGAATTTTCAAAATTGGAGGATGGTTACTGTCTGCGCAGGGTATTTTTACATATATATGCCAGTTTCAGGAAGTTTCGAGAAAACTGTAGGCTGTGAAACAAAAAAGTCCACAAGAAGAGATGAAGAAAACAACAACGTGAGTAAGACTTAGAGATCTCCACGAGGATCTAAAAACTAGGCGTGAATCATCAGCAGGTGTAGCTTTGTACCAGGAGACTAATTTACGTGGGAAAGGGGAAGTAAGGGTTTGGGGAGGGGTGGGGGGTGGAAGAAGGGTGACGAGAATAAATAAATTATGACATGAAGCAAACCAAAATTACAATTATAAATACCCTGCTATACCACAAACAAGGCATTCCCAAGTTGCAGTTACTTGGACCATACAGACAGGAATGCTGGCAGGCCGTTGTTGAAGAATGTAGTTACATACCTGTTTAAATTTTTCTTAATGTCAAGTATCAACACTCTTAGGTTGTGCTTGCAAATGGAACGAAGAAGTCGAGTGTCTTTGGATCAATACCGGAATTGAGCCAAACTTGCACCTGCGTAGTTATATCGTTTAGTTTTCAAAGATTATGTTTGTGCTTGACTCAATTTTACTCGCTTTTATTGAGTCTTGGTCAAGAAACTCTCAATCGACCTGAACTTTGCTGGGATGTACATATTGTGATAAAACGATGTTCATCAGAGAGGTACATTGAGTGCAATAATTGGCTAACTTTACAACTCTTGGGTTGTAAAAACAAATGAGATGCAGAGATCTGTGTGAGCCTGTATGATGGACATTTGTCCGAAAACAAGCTTCGCACCGCACCACCACACGTCGCTGCACAGGCATAGGCATCTTTGACATAGCCTGCTTTCTCTGAGAGTGAGGGAAAGGGGGGAATGGTGGTATTGGGGTAGTGGGAGTGATAGTGTATTGGGGCATGGGGGAATGGTGGAGGGGGTGGGGTGGATGGTGCTGGGGGGGAGGTGGAGGAGATCGGCCAAATCTATTTGTGCTCTGACTGAATATATACTGTAAATCAGAAAGTCAGAACCTAACACATATAAATAAAAAGGAAGAGCACAAATTTATATTTATTTTTACACAAATTTTACACAAACACAAATTTTATACTTCAAGCCTCAGCTCTCCCGCTCTTCCCCTCAACCCCACACCTTCTCTCCCCTCTCCTCTATGCCCACCCTCTTCCCTTTCTCCCCACTGTCCCCCATCCTTCCAATCCATTCCCCTCTCTCTTCCCTCCCTCCTTCCCTCACCCCCCCCCCAGCCCGGAAGACTTTCAAAACGGTTTATTATAGTATTTCAAAAGCTTTTAAAGTAGTTATGATTGTAACTCCCTCCATCTCTTCTCCACTTGTCTCCTCCTCCCCCCCCCCTCTCTCAACAACTCCACTCTCCTTCCTCTCCTCTTCCCACCTCTCTCCTTCCCTGTGGCTGGAAGACCTTTCAAAGGGCTTCTATAGAGTATGCATGCTATATAGAGTATGCATTGCTAGAGATCCCTCAAGGTGTTTAGATCTCCTTGAGATGTTCCACATGAAATCAAAAGAAAAAAGACAGACAGCGAAAATCCAAGGGGACAGGTTTCGAACACCTTCCCCATGACGGAAGATCTTTCAAATATAGTATGCATGCATCTCACAAAACAGCAGCAGGACATGTTCATTTTCTCCAGATTTAAAAAAAAAAACGTTAATTTTTTTCCCCAGCTTCGTGCCAATTTCATTCAGAACATCTCAAGGGACGTTGAAAGATGCAAACACACGTCGAATAGACATTTCAGTAATAGACCTTACGAACAACCCAATGGACAGGTCTGAAAGTACATCTATTTAGTTATTAAATATAATTTGTTTTTCTAAAAACATTTAATTTTGTCAGATTTTTCTCAGGATTTTGTTTAGTTGAGTCTTAAACTATGTCGGCGACAGTCCAAAAATGATATCAGAATAAATTGTGCATTGCCCAAGAGAGGGTTTAGCCGTTTAACTTTGATGAGGCCTCAAAGCACGGGAAATTTTAAACATTATAGAATCAGAACTGAGACCCCCACAAACACTCGACTTCTTTTTACCTTTTTACCTTATTCTTCTCAGGAAATACAGGACCACCACAAAGCCAAAATAATGGTGGAAATTTGATTTTAAAGCCCCTCCTTAAAGGGGCTGTTGACACCTTGACGTTTTAGCCAGCATATGGCAACGTATCAAAATGTATGTAAAAACGCTGGCGTACGCTGAACTATTGATGTTTTTAAAGTTTTTGGCGTATCATAACGAGTTGGACGTATGGCATAACGTATTAGTAACGTACACAGAACGCTTCGATAACTTATAGATAACTTATACCAAGAATGCTTAGCGTGTTGTCGGCGTTCACAACGTATGCCAATGATAGTCTAACGTATGCATAGCACGCGGCAGCGTATCGCACGACGATCACGTGGCGTAGCCTATTAAAAGGCTGCCGCTCGACGATTCAAATCATAACGCACTAGAAATCGAAGTGTCAACATCACCGTCATGCCCTGTCACACCTTGACGCTGTTTAGCCAGCATATGCTGACGTATGAAAAATTTGTCTAAAACGCTGGCACACGTCCAATACGTTATGGGTAAGTTTGTATACGTAAGAGCACGCTGAAGCACGCTGGCATACGTCGTGAGTACGCCGAGCTAGTCAACAAATTTTAAGCATGCTCAAAATTTTCGACGTATGCCAGTGTATGACTCACACTGTCCGCGTACGCTGGCCATAAGTTGTAGGCACGTTATGCGATTGTTGACACACGTCGACACACGTACTTGTAAGTTACTCATAAGTCGAAACACGTCGAGGTAATGTTTAGCGTACCCGAAACTTATTTCTAACCTATGAGTAACGTGCTTTGAACCTATGAGTAACGTGCTTTGAACCTATGAGTAACGTACCCAATGCACATTGACGTATGTAGACGTATTGATGACGTTCTCCGGACGACCACAGAACTTACTGAACGTGTTTCTAACTTACAGCTACCGTATAATGGCATATTGGCAGTGTTTAGGGAATGTGGTATATAAAATGGGTTTCACACAGGAGGAATCCGTCAGTGTTCCAGACTCCATGTTTTTTTTGTTTGTTTGTTTTTTTTCTTCGGCATGACGGTGATGTTGACACTTCGATATCTAGTGCGGTGTATAATATAATATAATATAATTAAAAGGCTGCCGCTCAACGATTTAAATCATAACCGCACTAGAAATCGAAGTGTCAACATCACCGTCATGCCGAAGAAAAAAACAAAAAAAACGTGGAGTCTGGAACACTCACGGGTTCTTCCTGTGTGAACCCATTTTTATATACCAATTCCCCTAAGCGCTGCCAATATGCCATTATACGGTAGCTGTAAGTTAGAAACATGTTCAGTAAGTTATGTGGTCGTCCGGAAGACATCAAATACATCTACATACGTCAATGTGCATTGGAGATACGTTACTCATAGTTCAAAGCACGTTACTCAAGGTTCAAAGCACGTTACTCATAGGTTAGAAATAAGTTTCGCGGTATGCTAAACATTACCTCGACGTGTTTCGACTTATGAATAACTTACAAGTAACGTGTGTCGACGTGTGTCAACGATCGCGTAACGTGCCTACAACTTATGGCCAGCGTACGCGGAACGTGTGAGTCATACACTGGCATACGTCGAAAAATTTTGAGCATGTTAAAATTTGTCGACGAGCTCGGCGTACTACGACGTATGCCAGCGTGCTTCAGCGTGCTCTTAACGTATACAAAACTTACCATAACGTATTCGACGTGTGCCAGCGTTTTAGACAAATTTTCCATACGTCGGCATACGCTGGCTAAATCGTCAAGTGTGACAGCCCCTTAAGCAGGGAAACCCTGCCTTGAATTGACAGACAGGTGGAGAAATATACACACACACACACACACACACGGACACACACACATACACTAGAAGCACCCGCTCCCTGCAGAAGCCGCCAGGGGGGTCATGTTATTATCTTTATCCCTATATCAAGGCAAAGCTCTTTGTTTGTTCGAAATCTATATATGAATATGCTAAGGGACTGGCCGAGGTGCTCAGTCCTATAATAACTTGCTCCTGCTTTGAGATGATGTCAAGGTCACTTGCTCTTGGTGCAACACTGCACGAAAGCAAAATGGCTTTCTGTAAGGGCGGAATGCATGTTTGTAAGTTATCTTGGCCTGGTTCACAAACGTCTTGTCGTCTTGACCTGGTTCGCTGCAGTCGGCCTACACATTGTATAGAAGAGCTGATGACTCATTCACGAGGTGTTGCAGTCCTTGAATAGCTTGCTCCTGCTTTGAGATGATGTCAAGGTCGCTTGCTTGTGGCGCAAAAGAGAATTTTTTTTTATACTCATCCACCACAAAGAACTTGTGTGTGACAGCTGAACTTAAATATATTTATCCTGCTTTGAAACTATGTCAAGCTCGCTTACTCGTGGTGTTGAACAAAACGGATATTTAAAATATATATGTATATATTTTACACGAACAAGATTTGAACTAGGAACCTGTAATTCCACAGGTCAGTGAGTTAACTGCTGAACCATATGGTTAAATGCCACTGAATGTGAAGACAAAGTATATAGTATAAATGAAATGGATATCATATGATCTATCTGCATGAAAGCAAAATGGCTGTCCGGAAGGGCAGAATCCATCCATCCATCAGGACCATACTCTGTACAGAGCATGATAGTCCGTTTGCCACCCTTATATGTTCTGTACTCAACCTTGTTGTAATGAGAAGTGTATTGTTTTTTGATGGTTTCGTACTCACATGGGTCTATAGAGAAAATTTGGCTTGGTTGCCGAAGCGGCAACCTTGGGGAACTCCGCTAATTTACATAAATCCAAGATGGCCAACAAGGACAGGGGTGGAATATAACTTTTCAACCAATTAACTTACAATCACGTGTATACCTCTTTCTGTATAATTTTGACCTGAGGAATCGATTTCTGAGGTCAAATTTGTGATTTGGGGTCAATTCAGGGTCAAAGGTGAAGTTCAAGGTCTTTTTCGGCCAAAAATGAAAAAAATAATAATAATGATATTTTCAGAGCGATGGTGGTCAAGCGTTTATTCAGTAACGTCGATCACTCCATTCATCATCAGAGCCGAATGCAAGATCAAGATGTTCAGTTTCCTCATCATCTTCCACATCTGCTTCTCCTTCCTCTTCCACTTCATCTTGGTCTTCGTCTCCTGTCTTGACGGGTTGAAGCAGGCGTCACGCCAAACACAAGCGCAATATACAGTGCATGATATCTTTCCATGGTGACAGCTGCAACGTTCAGTGCCGCACGCCTTCACCGCCGCCTTACAGCCGCACCGCACTACATCCATGAGATATTGGGTCCTGGGGGCTGATCGGAGGTTGCTGGTACTGGGGTGCCATCTTTTATTTCCCACCATACTTCGTGATGTCAAGTTCAGGTGGAGCCTGCTGGTCAGCAGATTTGCAAGTATGGTCTGCATCCCTGGCTTAGCGCGGCCATACTCCAGCATACCTGCGGGATGAGGTTGCTGGAATTCATGTGAGAGGACATGGGTAGTGTGTCGACCATTGGGTGTGAATACCTGGAGATCGAAGTTGTCAAACCACGCGAATATGGCGCCGACGGTTCTACACAACCCCATGAACTGGTGGAGAACCTGTACATTGTCACCTAGTAGACGAGCGGCCAATTTTCGGAATCTCAGGCCTCATCGTACGAGGTCGTGAAGCCATGTTCATGAAGGGGTTTAAGAAGTTCGGAACTGCCGTGCCGGTGCAACAGTTTGACGGCCAGTCCTAATGTTGTCTGATTTCTGGTTCCTGTAACGTGACTCTGAATTGACTGGCTCAGGCTCAGAGATTCTTGGTCACTTTACCACCGGAGACCAGGTCCGAACCAACTTCAACAAACTTGGGCTGGTCGCCTTGATTGTGTTGGCCTGTGTAAACTCTGATAGGTCATAATGGCACTGCTGTACTTGACCGACCGTGCCTCATGCTTGATCTGCCTCACCACGGAAGCAATGCTCCTCTCATCCGTATCATCTACCTTAACTCTCTTGAGACTTTTAGCAACGGACTCACGGAAACCAACAATGGCAGCACAGCCATCTACCTGAACAACGATAACATCCTTACTCATGCAGTCAGTCAACTTGCTTAACATGTCACGTCGAGCGAGCTTGCCACCTCGATCCGAGTACAGGAATGCAGTTCAACACTATTCCATATTCTGGACCTGTCTCGGTTCATGTACTCAATGACTTCCTTCAGAGCATTTTCATCTGCACTACCAGTTGGCAAATCGGCATATGTGGGACTTTCGTGAAACTGTTACAGCAGCGGACGTGGTACTTGCACTCAGCAGAAGGTAGATCAGAAACAAAAGCAAGGTGCAACTTGACCCTTCTCGCACATCATCATTACGCTGCTCAGCAACATCAAGGAGCATATCTTTCATAGTTGGGAGTGGGTTACGTTCTGTGTCAAAATGTTCTTTGGTCATACACTCACGAACGCGGTCCCATCTTTCGGGTGTCTATCATCAATGGGTAAACATTCCTCACTACAGAACATACAATCACGTTTGTATTCAAACACACCTTTGTCAGCTACCTTTGTATGAGGCCTTGTAGTTGTCCTTACACCCTCTTCTCAGCCTTTCTTTTCTGTGACTTTCTCACTCTCTCAATTTTCTCTTTTGATGCATAAGTACAGTAGCAACCTTTGTGGCAGGCAATGCTTGCCGCATCTCCACCAACATCAATAATGTTCTGTAGCTTAGCCTGCAGGTCCCCATCTCCACGGGATTTGGCGCACGAGATGAGCTTCTTGATCCCGATCTCAGTGAATTTCGTTTCTTCTCCGTGACACACTGGGAGAAGACACCTTGAGTCAGCCATCATACGTTTCTCTGAAAAGAAGAAGAGTGAGGTTAGAATCAATGGGATCGTTCATCAACTATCGAGTAGGAGTGATCTGCAGTTGATGCAGGGGTCAAAACGTTTTAAACCCCTCAATAGTCCAAAAATGACATTGAACTTGACTTTGACCTGAATTTGACCCCCGAACCACACAACTGACCTCAGAAATCGATTCCTCACCTCAAATTATCGGAAAAAAATGTATCCACATGAGTTGATTAGGTGATTGGTTGAAAAGTTATTTCCACCTCCGTCCGCGGTGGCCATCTTGGATTTATACAAATTATCGGAGTTCCCAAGGTTCCACTCCGGCAACCAAGCTAAATTTTTTCTATAGACCCATGCGAGTATGAAACCATCAAAAAACAATACACTTCTCGCAACAACAA
>CM068962.1:74581257-74594722 GCA_035128595.1 Eptatretus atami | reverse complement strand
CTCCCGCCTATGGAATCGGGTTACCTAATTAACCACGCTGTTTAACCACCAGGGAACCACGCCCTCGGTACGCCTTGTCCGATCCGGATCACTCTACCAGATCGGATCACCTTTCCGGATTGGATGCAGCCGAGCGACACTGCCAAGGACGTAACCGGCGAGAAGGAACGGACCGTTGGGAATATCACCTTTCCGGATTGGATGCAGCTGAGCGACACTGCCAAGGACGTACCGGCTAGAAGGAACGGACCGTTGGGAATAAAGACCCGGCTAAACCTGGATTCGAACCATGCTGGACCAATGAGGGAAAAGACAAAGGCGAGCTGGGAACATTTCTACAACAATTATTTATTTACAGCAAGCGAGGAAAAGCATGTGGCACAACAAAGGTTTATTGGGTATGTAACGCAGGGAAAGAGGAGAGGGGTGTGGGGGTGCGACAATTATACAAGCAACTTACTAAAGCAGACACAGTGCAGACTTGACGCGAGATTATTCATAGTAACAACAATAAAAGATCTTCTGTAGGCTTACTTAACAGACAGATGCCAGCACACTCAGACACACACACAGAAAAAGAAGAAACCCCAATAAAAAAGGACTTTTGCAGCCAGGGAGGGAGGGGGTCGAGGTTATAGTTTTTGGTACCTGGGTGTTTCGGGGGAGGGGTGCTCTGTGGTGCGGCACCTGACAATAGCCGCGTTGTTCTGGCCACAGCCGCACGTGTTGAGATCGTGTTCCGAACAGGAGGAGCTTGAGTGGAGAAGGGAGGAGTCCAAAGGGCGAGGGTGGAGAGTAGGTGGGACCAGGTAGTGGAGTCAAGAGGCAGGAGGCGGTTCGACGTCGTGTGGCGGAGATGAGGACCAGGAGGCGGGCCGTAGAGGCAAGACGTGGGCAGAGTCGATGACAGGAGACACAGCGTGAACACACACACACACACACACACACACACACACACACACACACACACACACTCGCAACGGAGGGACTTCTCTGTCTTTATAGGACCCGAAGCTCGGGGGAGGGGCCATGCCGAATCCGACGTCATCGTCCGAGTCGGGCGCCGGACTGGCTCCGATCCCTCACGTGGTCCGCCAGCCTGGGCCGGGCCTCGGGTAGACGCTGGTGCAGCCCGCTCACCTTACTGCGGGACTCGCTGCACATGTCTGGTTTCGGGTAGATGCTGGTGCACGGTTATGGTAAACGAGACGAGACGGGGCAAGCGAGGCAGAAGGCACCATGGATCGTCACGCTGTGGTAAACGAGACGAGGGGGCAAGCGAGGCAGAGGGTATGGTGGATCGTCGTGCTACACGCTGTGGAAGACCAGACGAGGGGCAAGCAGGCAGATTTACCTCAGGAGTGAAAAGAGGAAGAGTGGGAAGTGGAATGGAGGGGAAAATGATTTAATAAACCTAACTAATAGCCCATCGCAACGCACTCCCTTGTCCTCCCACTTCACAAAAGGAAGGGGTCTATTTGCACATATATTAATGGCATAACTGACTCGGGACAACTATCTGTTGTATGCATGCGGTTCCGAGAACCACAACAATATTGTTGCCCAGATTGGTTCCAGTATGGCTGGACATAATTTTAATGGTAGCTGCAGGTTTTCTAATCGACTTGGTTGATGTGTATTGTGTATTTCAGCCATCATTGTGAAGTGTTTTGATTTTGCCAGTGGCATTCGTCTGCGGAGGTTATCTGAATAATAATAATAACAATAATAATAATAATAATAAAGTACCTTAAGAAAACCTCGCAATTTGCCAAATTCAGGAAGTAATCTGACCATTGCTGGTGGCTGTGATGAAGGTTTACATTGAGTGCTAAACAATTGGCTGTTTGAAAACTGGTGCTGTAATAACATTTGTGTGGTACTTATTTTACTTGTTTTCAGGACAGCAATGACAATTGTACAAGGTAACCTTCCACATTCGGTTTTTTTGTTGTAAAATATTTCATAGTCTTATAAAACATCCAATTAACAGTGGAAAACATCCATGATTTTGGGCTGGCAGGATAGCCTAAAGGTACGCACACTCCCCTTTGGGATGTGTAGCCTGGGTTTGAATCTCGGCCCAACAATAAACTCTCATCCTAGTGTCTTGCAGGCAGGGCGAAGCATCAATGTGTGTGTGTCATCCCTATGATGGACGTTAAACTGGACGTCCCGTCTACCAACATTAGTTGGTGGACATTAAAGATCCCACGGTGTCTTTCGCAAAGAGTAGGTGAGCTATCGCCGGGCACCCTGAACAAATTGCAATTCCTGCTCTCACCGACATGTGGCACTGCATCAGTGGCACAGCTGTGCCCCCACCAAATGATGCTACCCACAGCCTGCACTGCATGTGAAAGAAGAAGAATCGATGATTCTATCCTGTACTTCAAAAGAATAGTTTATCCAAGAAAATAAAAGGAAAGATGGACACAAGATACCATTTGGCCTATTTCAGCTCTTCTGCAATTTTATTCGGGCATTAATCCTATGTACAATGGGGGCTAATCAATTTCTGCTAAAATGATGAGAAAATAGATGTTGTTTCGAAGTGATTTTATGATGAAAATAGATGGTTACATTTGAGGAAAAATGTGAAGTGTGAAGATCACTTGCTGTGAACACACTTGCCCATGCAAAGAAATATTTACTGCCGTGAGTATGCATGATACAGTATGCAGATATAAGGCAGAATTGTACAATACAAAGTATGTCCCAACCTGTAATTGTGCAATAGCCTGTGTTGTTTTCCTTCTTCTTTTTCACTTTTGTTATGCTGCTGCCATTCCAGTTACTTCGGGAGTCCGTGGCGGAGCACAAGCCCCACATAGACAGGCTGGCAAAGACCGGTCCGATGCTGGCTGAGCTGAGTGCGAGAGAGGGCCTTGTGCTGGCAGATCAAGCCACTAATGTCAGACAACGTTACATGGCCTTCCGCACAGAAATGCAGCACAGAGCCATTGCCTTGGATGAGGCAGAGGAACTGGCTACGCAGGTCAGTAATGGTTTGCTAGGCCCACAATAATGACTCGGAGAAAGAAACCTGTGTGTAATATTATCTCCATGATTTGATGTGGCATCAACACTGCAATGGATTTGAAACGAACAGATCAGAGTGCTGATATGGGAAAGCACTCAACCATGTGTTTGCTACCAAACATAGAAGGTGGAACACCCTCGAGCTCACCACTTTCCCGTGCATGTACCCTACACAGTTCCACGATAAAATCAATCCCATGATAGAGTCACTGGAGCGAGTGGTGGAGCGACTGAGGGAACCACCACCAACACCGGCCGAGGTGGAGAAAATACGAGAGCAGATCCTGGAGACCTGTGCTGTTACGGCCGAGCTGGAAAAGCTGCAGCCATCATTCATGGCATTACGCTCACGTGGGGAGGAAATTGTTGCGCGATCTGAACATACAACTAGCTCAGATAATTCAGCTGCCAGAGGTTGGGACAACACTTTGACATGATTGCTCTGTCTATTCATATCTGTCTTCCTATTTCAAATTAAGTTATCAAGGGAACATATAAATTTTAAAAAGAGTGGGTCTTTGTTTTTCATTTGTATATTGACTGCTTAAATGACATTTACATGTGGTACATGCTTGGGAGCCTCATTGGTGCATTTTTCTGTCTGCACTGTCGCTGATGATTTGTCAACAAACGATGAAATCAGTTCGGCAGCTGAGGGGGTGTGTAGTATTGGGATTGCAATGTGTGTACGATTTGTGAATGTTTTTACAGCTGTGGAGGAATTCTGGGAGGGGTTTGAACAGCAAAGGGCTTACCTTGTGTGGCGTTTCATGGTTGCTTTATGCAGCTTCTTCGGTTAGAAGAGCATGTGAGGAAGCGATGTGTGTGTGTGTGTGTGTGTGTGTGTGTGTGTGTGTGTGTGTGTGTGTGTGTGTGTGTGTGTGTGTGTGTGTGTGTGTGTGTGTGTGTGTGTGTGTGTGTGTGTGTTAATATGTATATATCTATATATCTATACACATACATGCAGATCCAGTCTCAGGTGACCTTGAGGTGACAATTCATTTCCCGTCACTAGATATTGTGAGGGGTCAATTGAGTGTGGAGAAGGTGAGCAAAAAAATTGTGCCGATCTTAGGCAAAAAAATTGTGCCGATCTTAGGCAAAAAATTCCAATCGCATCATCGATGGTCTGCTCTGCTTATTATATTCACTCGTGATCTGGTGCTGTATGTATAGGGGTGAATAAATGTGTGTTCATTCTTGTTTTTGTGTTTCCATGACGTCAACGTTACGTTGTGGTATACTTCAACCCCTAGGGGACATCTTGCAGCGTGAATCAAGCCTTATGGACAATGGTTCAAAATGCCACAAGCAGAGAAAATAGCATAGCTGCAGAAATGTTTCACCCTTATGAGAGATCATCAGTGCAGCATAATACTTCAAATTGCATGTCTGTCCCACGACTGTCTCCACACACAGCTGTACAAGAGTGTCTTGATCACCTGGCCTTTTTGTGGTCTGACATCGAGGCCAGGGCGGAGGAGCGTGAGGCTCACTTGCTGGACGTCTTAGACATAGCCGAACGCTTCTGGCCGGACCTCACTGCACTCCTCACCACGCTGCGTGACACCTTTGACTGCATACGTGATCTCGATGAACCAGGGCTGGACCCCTCGGTCATCAAGCAGCAGACTGAGGTCACTCAGGTGAGTCTCAAAACAGGAGGGAAATGTTGATAAATGTGATCATGATGACATGTAGTCTGAAACAGCACGACAGATATGCTTCACGTGTTCCTCCTCGTCATTTGTAAACCGACGAGTCATTGTGCTAATCTCGCAGTACATTCCAACTCCAAAGGTCGTGATTACACAGAAACTTACAGATCGATACTAAATGCTTCTTTTAACCATAAATTGTTTACACGGGCCTATAATAGGGAAAGTAAATGTGTATCTGCACTTTCCAATGATGTGTCTGCATGGTCATGTCAATATAATGATTAATGGATGACACGTGTTCTGTGCTGGTTCCCTGCTTCCTGGCAGAGCTTTCGAGAGGAGATCGACACACTTCTCGATGAGCTGGAAACTCTGAGGGCCACGGGGGATGACCTTATGTCTGCTTGTGGAGAGCCTGACAAGCCCGACGTGAAGAAGAGTATCGATGAAGTGAGTTTATTCGATGAACGGAAATACAAACCTTCTTCCTCAGTACATATCAACCTTTATTTTCGGGTTTTTTATTTTCAATCATGACCTTTATCTTTGCATTCGTTTTCTCTTTTTTTCATATAATTTTCCACCTTTCTTGTAAAATTTGTGGCTTCCTATCAAGTTGAAATTGAAGCCTCATCGAATGTGTTATCTTTCACCTGTTACACACAATGCCTATTGGTTGAGATATAACATTTTAAATTTTCCAAAAATACTCTGTTTTGGTTTCAATTTTTTCACCATCGG
This sequence comes from Eptatretus atami, assembly GCA_035128595.1. Classification (NCBI taxonomy): domain Eukaryota; kingdom Metazoa; phylum Chordata; class Myxini; order Myxiniformes; family Myxinidae; genus Eptatretus; species Eptatretus atami. Next base: position 74,589,278 of record CM068962.1, on the reverse strand, counting down.
AAGCAAACTGAGTTGCCTAAGAGATCCAGGACAGCAGCAAACATCTTTTCTTTGTGCAGGTCAATGTGCTGTGGGACTTGCTCAACAAAGCATGGCAAGACCGCATGGAACACCTTGAGGAGGCCATGCAGACCACTATCCAGTTCCAGGACATGCTGCAGGCAAGTCTTCTCTCCCTCTACCTCTGTCCCTCTTTCCCTCTCTCCTTCCCTCTCACTTTCTCTCCAGTGAAATCAACTTTCAGTGCTCATTTAAGGGTGATATAAGAGGATGTTTCAAATTTGACCTCGGCTTTTGTTTGTAGTTTTAATTAAACTTGCATGTATATTACAAAAATGACAAGTACATTCAACGTAGTTCTTCATCTTTGGACACACACTTGTCCCACTGGAATGAAAACTGTTATGCCTTCACCCTTCAGTGGAGAACTATTTAGGACTTCTATACAGTCAGACTTGTACACAAAAGGTGACAAAGTTAGATAGAAACGAATGCAGACAAAGAGGGATACCTTGCTACAAGACTACCTTTTTACCTGGCTTTCTGACTTCCTCCACTCGTACAGTCAATGGGTTCCTATCAATGGAAAACTCTCCTCTCCTCTCCGAGTGAAGAATGGAGTACCTTGAGGCAGTCTTATGCCCAGTCTTGCTCCACATCCATATTAATGACCTCTCTGATGCTGTGGAAAACCCTCTCTTCCATTTTGCAGATGACTCGACATTGTGTCATAGAGTACCCCGATCCCATGACGGGTATCACTCTTTTCTGATCTGGAATTGAATAGTTGCTGGTCTGAAAATGGAGCATGTCCTTCAATCCTGAAAATCTCTGTCTCACTCTGTCACGTTGGAAGGTATCGTCAAATGAACCCCCCTATCTATTTCTTTGGCATCCACTGGAAGAAGTTCGGTCTCCTGAAATTCTAGGCCTCCCCATGAGCTTTGACTTCTCCTTGGTTGACCACGTAGCAGAAGTTGGTAGTCATCCTTAGGCATAGGCTGGGAATCCTCCCTCTTTCCAAATAATTTATTGTAAAAACAGAACTACTCACAGCCTACAAGGCCTTTGTCCCTATCTCAATGGAGTACTTCTCTCCCCTATGAGCTAACATCGCAACATCACATCTGTCTCTCCTGGATTCTGTTGTTGAACCTAAAACTTTCAACATACTTGGAATCTCCCGCAAGGAGGCCGAAGCGCAAGGATTGTTGCTCTCACATCACAGATAGGTTGGTGGCCTTTGTTTGTTTGTTTTATCAGTCGAACTCCATATGCTCCCTACCCCCTCCCCAGCTCTTCCAGGATGTCTGCGTTCTTACAGTAACCTCCCCCTGGTTAAACTCCAAAATTCCAAGCTGACTGCACAACTCAACTCTTTTGTTCCTATTTTCTCTCATTTATTGAATGCTTTCTGGAGGTGGTCCAATCACATTGTTCCCTCCAGGCCTTCAAGCAGGCAGTCCATCACCATCTCATCTCCTCTATCAGACGTACATGTAATCTTTTCTACCTCCATGAACCCTACCTAAACTAACCCTATTACTTTGCAGGTTAATGTTTCCTCCTCCTCTCCTCTCTTACCTCTTACCCTGTTCTTTCATTCCCTTGTTGTTTTTTGTACCCAACGCTATTCCCATTGACCCACCGTCAGTACGTTGACCATCGCTTTTCTCTTCCAAGAGCCTAGATCTTATACTTGAAAAGGCAAATGAAGGTTACAAACTTTTACTCGATCTTAAAAATTTCACTCCATTTCTAGGTAACTGTGTGCTCATTGTTCCCCTTATTGGCCTCTCTTTATAGGCTTTGATGGATTGTATGAAAACAAAGTGCTCTTTCTTTCCTGTTTAACCACTTCGGTGCTCTTTGTGCCTCAAGTCTCCCCAGATCTGAATGAAATAAGCCACACAGGTGATGTGTAACAAACCGCAAGGAGGACAACCTATGAGCATGAAGAATTGTGCTGCCAGGCAGCGATCCAGCTTTGAGATTATTTAGCCAAGAGATGACATTGGTTATTATTCTTAAAGATAAAGAGCAGTTTAAAAGCTTCGGGTACTCTTGGCTGTGCAATAACCTTTCGCAGCAGGGTGTTTGTGGAAACTCCGTACATGGCTCTCGGGCTGGATTTTCTGGCTGTTCCCCAGAGTGATGCAGTGACAGAACGACAAAACTCTGAATAATCTGCATGCCTGAATTATCCTTTGTATTTATTCGTCCTGCCTCAGTCAGAGCCTGTTTAGTAGAACAGAGGACGTGTTTCGAATGAAAGCGGGCTCCGGTAATACGTCTCCTACAGATACTTCAGGAATTTGACTTTTCCCCCTTCATTGGGATAAATTCCAAATATCTGGAGGTAATTATTCACATGGACTTGTCATCCTCATTTTTGCAAATTGAGGCAATCCCGTTGAGTCTTAAAAGCGCCGATCACGCCAATTCATAGCCGATGGTGATGTATTTAAATTTTAGCCTCGTCTGCCCCCTTGGTCTGGTCCACTGGTGACATGGGATGGTTGGAATGCTGCCCGAGGACCTTGGTCTTCATGATCTGCTCACACAAAGCTGCAAATATTCAAGGCCACAGACTCTGAAAAACATTCTCCATGCCTCCAAACCGGGGGAAGAGAAGAGGTGGTTGGGCTATGTGAATGAATTTCCTTTCGAAAGATGGTGTCAGGAGGAAGTCGGTTTCCTCTCCAGACACTCGCTGTGGTCCACAGGGTGCTCAGTTTGATTGAAACCGTTTACAGCCTGTCATTTACAATAGCCAAACCGCATGGGAAGTACCTGTCGGAGATGTGGGCACACAGCAGCTCTTGGCACACGTGCTTGTGAATGCATCCACCTGGAACCATCATTTATATTATCTCTCACATAGCGACCGTTCATCGATTTCCTCTTACCATACATCACACATGTTTCAAACACACTTCTGTGCTGGTGAACTGCAGGAAGAATAATATGGATGCCTTGTGGTCACATTTTATAGTTTAAGATAATTAATTAAAGGAAGGAAGATCCTGGCATTTATGGTGTTTGAGGATAGCTGGGTTGGAAGAGTATCCGACATTGAGCTGGTCAACCCTGGCATTGTTGGATGTATATATGTAAAACTGACGTTATGATGCTGTGTCAGCAGGGGGTTCTGCATTTTGGAGCATGCTGTCCTCCAGATGAGAACGTAAAACAAGCTGTCCGATCTGCATTAATCTTATCGATATGTTTTTTTTTAATCCCACAGTATATCTAAAAAAAAGAGCAGGTTAGTGTGTGTCAGAACTGTGAAGAAATTCACAGCTTTTGTTTCCTCTGCCACCGAAGGTGAACAGAGGTTATGTTTTCACCCCAGTCTGTTTATCTGTCTGTCTGTCTGTCTGTCTATCTATCTGTGAGCAGGATATCTCAAAAGGACAGGTTGGGTGTGTGACGAGGAAGAATTGATTCGATTTTGGTGAAGATCTGGAAACGGATACAAGAATTTTTATAGTGATTCTTCACCATTGAGAGATAGGGCCAAAAACAATATGAAGCACGATATCTCAAAAAGTTATGGACAGATTCGGGCGAAGCTTGGTGGACAGGTTGGGTGTGTGACGAAGACTAATTTATTCGATTTTGGTGAAGATCCGAATCCCGATCCAGATACGAGAATGGAGTGATTTTTCACCATTAAGTGATAGGGCCAAAAACTATGGATAGCACGATATCTCAAAAAGTTGTGGATGACTTATGACAAAACTAGGTGGATGAGTTGGTTAGGTGACAAGAACAAGCCGATTAGATTTTGGTTCAGGTCTGAATCCAGATCCGGCCTATCAGTGCGATACAAAACATAAACTGCTCAGCCTGGCGGAGTTATGCACTCTCCCGAGTGTCGTTCTAGTTAGCTGTGTAATTAGCACTGCTTGTCGAAGTGGTGAGTGCCTTGATGTGGATGCAATACAGGTGTGATGGACATAATGGCCTCATCTTGCATCTAATTAGATTTTCCTTGTATTTGCTCAAATCTCACACTTTCCTTCATACAAATCTCTTCCTGCCTGTTTCCTTCTGCCCTCCTATATGAAATTATGTCACATTTACTCATAATTTTTCTTGTGCCAAATAACCTTTCCTTTTATTTTCTTTCTTGCATATTCCCATATTATAGCTGTCTACCAAGTGATTTTCACAATTTCCTCCGATTCCTCTATTCCAAAGAACATATTTGATTGGCTGGACTCTTCTGAAGCCCAGCTGGTGGCGATGTCTCCAGTCGGCACAGAGCTGAACACAGTCAAAGAGCAAATGGTGGAATTAAAGGTAACGGTGGACCAGACCAGACCGACCCCGAAGAACCCTTCTTGTTGTTATTCATTCGCTGCACCTTGATCTGACAGAAAAATTTGGAGTTGATTGTAACCCAAACTGCTTTGGGCTTTTGTTGCACACCTGCAACTTGCCATATGCTGTGTGCCATTAAGTGGAAAAGGCTGAATTACATTGGGGGAAAAGCGAAGGAAAGGGTAGGAGATATAGCTATGAGGGGAGTAAATGAAACATTTCTTCAAATGGTGGGTCACAAAACTACTCATAAGATAGAGCTGTTGACATAAGCATATGATCACCAAATTTGATGTCAACCAGTAATAGGCATTTGTTTAATATCTTTGGGATTGAATGAGAGTGACAGACAGGGAGCATGGGATTAGCACTCGCAGGTGTTTGAACTACACCTTAAGCCTAGGCCTGATGGAAATCAGACTTGCCGCAAACGTTCTTTTCCATGTGTGGTGCAGGCATTCAAGGAGGAGACATACCAGCAGCAGATTGAGATGGAGAAGTTGAGTCACCAAGGAGAGGTGCTTCACAGGAAGGCCGAGGGAACAGCAAACAGGGACATGCTCGAGGCTCCACTCCGTGAGCTGCGCCGCCAGTGGGCTGTACTGGACAGCAAGATAATCACTCGACAGGTAGAAGAGCACCCATGACCTATAGTGCGGTATAATGCATTACAGTATGGTACAGTTGAACACGGTGCATCGCTTCGCAGTGCAATGCAGCGCAGTTTGCTTGAGTAAGAGTCCATTGCAGTCCTTTCGAAGGCAATAACTTTACATAAGCAATAAATAAATAAAATTTCATGCAAAATATTGCACAGTACCTTACATTTGGCGATTCTGTATCATTATTAACGATAACACTAAGGGAAGGCAATGCAAGCCTTTTAGGTAAACATTTCCAGTTTTCAGTGTAATAAATATAATACAATAATAATATGACGTATATATTCGCTCTTCCACACCTCGGGCGTAGTGGCGTGCGCCTGTAATCCGGCTACTCGGAGGCTTGGGTTGGAGGATCGCTTGAGGACGGGAGCTCTGCGCTGGGCCGCGCTATGAGAGGGTGTAGGGCAGCCCGGAATCATGGCGAAACCCAATCCTTATCCCTGTGTCGTAAGAGGCGACCAGGGTTGCGTCAGGAAGGGCATCCGGCGCAAAACCTGTGCCAAATTAGTATGCGGATCATAACGGATGATCCGCTGTGGCGACCCCCTAACGGGAGCAGCCGAAAGACGAACAACAACAACATATTCGCTCTTCCACACCTCATATCTGTAAGAAATAAATAAATGGGAAATGGCAAAGCAATACAATGACAGTTCGATAGGATGAGATGCAGAGGTAGCACACTTCATTTTGAGCTGTCTAGTCTGGCTTTGATTCTCGGTTTAACTATAAACTTGGATTGGTATTTCACAGGCAGGGCGTTGCATCACAGAGTACACTGTCCCTCAAGCGGATGTTCAGCTGTGTGTCCCCTATGCTGGCATTAGTTGGTGGACGTTTAAGATCTCGGTGTCATTCGCAATGAGTAACTGAGTTATTCCTGCCCAAATATTATTAGGCACTCGAGCTAAATTTCAAATTCTTGCCCAAATCAGCTCCAGTCGAACGTCAGGCCCAGCCAGTTGGTTCATGAAAGACTTAGGCTGAACTTCCCACCCCAGCTGAAGTGACAGGAAGGTGGGGTTGATTGTGGCTGTTAAAGTAGTAGTGGAGGAAGAAAAACTACGACGGCAGTACAATTACAGACCGTGTGACAATATGATTGTTTGTTCCCTCATGACAACCCAACGGGAATTCTAAGCACAGTGTGGCGGAGAATACAATATATACTTAATCAGGACTTGCTATGGCAATGTGAAGATGAATAACATACACTGTGAGTTTCCAATAGCACAAAGGCCTCATAGAGGTGATACGATGTATGAAACCATTTTATGATCACTATTGTCTGACTTGTGTGTGCTGTTCGACAGCACAAGCTCGAATCATCGCTCCTTGCACTGGGACAGTTCCAGCATGCCTTGGAGGAGCTTCTGTCCTGGTTGAGTCACACCGAGGACCTCCTGGCAGAGCAGAAGCCAATTCGGGAAGATCCAAAAGAGATTGAGATCGAGCTTGCCAAACACCACGTAAGACCAGCCTGGTGTCTGCGCATTCTCCAGGAGACATTTGCATTTTAAAACATTTCTTTACATCTATTTTCATCCACAGAGTTAGATAGTCCGAGATGGACCTCTTTGAGGAAACAAAATGCTGATGACATTAAAACCTCCACCACAACTCCTGTTTATCAGTAACCACTATCCTACTCAGGTGTTGCGTAATGATGTGTTGGCACACAAAGCCACACTGGAGAACGTGGCACAGGCTGGAGGTGAGCTTGTGCAGTTGGGTGATGGAGACGTGGCAGGCAGTGTGCTACGGCAAAAGCTGAATCGCCTACAGAAGCGCTGGGAAGACCTGCTTAAGGAGACTGAGCTGAGGCAGAAGAAGCTGGAAAGCGCATTGAACCAGGTTGAGTGAAAAAAAGCAGTCTTGCTGTCACAAACTTCATGCAATCATTGCAATTTGAGTTTTCCCCCAAATCTCACTTCCTATAATTGAATAGCTTCAAGGTTCATATCTCTCCTTACAAACCCAATGAGTACATTTTTGCTCTTGTTTTAGGACACTCTAATGAGAAAGGCTTACTATGACATCACAGTTTACTCATCGAGAAGTCAGATACTCCTTTAACGGCGCACACTATGAATCGAGCAAATGTCAGTGCATAAATTTACGAGCTCCAATAAAACGTCCAATGAAATGATAAACAAGCACCACATGTTGTTACAAGAGATAATGTGAACAATGATTGTTCTTTCGAATCATTCAACGTTTATCAAACATTCCACAATCCTCCTGAGCTTTAAAAATCGTCCAGCAGAGTCCATTATTCTTTCTTATAGCGGGATGGACAGTCCAGTATGTGATAAAATTGCATGGCATCCATGTCACTGTTTCTTTAACCAGGCGCAAGGCTTTCAGGGAGAAATTCACGCATTGCTAGCCTGGCTGGGAAAGGTGGAGGCTCAGCTGCTGTTATCACGACCTTTTGGTGGACTTCCTGAGACATCACGAGATCAGCTCAATGCACATCTGGTATGAGAGGAGAATTCATAGCTTTGACTATGGATTAGAGTGATGTAATTGGGGAGAGGAGTGAACCTTGAGAAATCATATGATATTCATGGGAAAAATAATTATTACAACTTTAAAACTTTCCATTGCTTTGAAGTTCCCCCCAGGGTAAACTTTACGTGTACAAAGGTGAGCGAGTGCCGAGTGTGAGTTACACACTGGTTGAGCCTCACATCAGCATTCCAGCAAATCTACACAGTTCACAGGCTTTCAACATTACCAATTGATTCTCGTGAAAATTGTATGATTCATGTCCTCATGCCGTGCAGGAGCTGTGCGCAGATCTGGACAAACGTGAACCAACGTACCTGTCCTTGATGGAGCGTGGAGTGGATGTCCTCTCTGCGGGAAAGACGTCATCATCCACCAACACGGCACAAGTGTTGCATTCGCTGGAACAGCGTTGGCAGAATGTGTGTGCCAAGGCTGCAGAGCGCAGGGTAAGGAATGTTCGTTTAGCCTTTGTTTCCTTTTGTGTTTCAGAATGGTACTGTTGCTATAACCGTA
>CM068962.1:74564361-74578361 GCA_035128595.1 Eptatretus atami | reverse complement strand
GCAAACCCTCCCATCTACTTTCTTAACAACCCTCTTGAAGAGGTTCAGTCAATCAATCTTTTGGGTCTCACTCTCAGCCACGATCTCTCTTGGGCAAACCACATTTCACCATCTACTTTCTTAACAACCCTCTTGAAGAAGTTCAGTCACTCAGTCTCTTGGGTCTCACTCTCAGCCACGATCACTCTTGAGCAAACCACAATTCAAAGTTGGCCTCCAAAGTCATTCGCTGATTAGGCATCCTCTTGCTCAGCTTGACACTGTGAAAACAAAGACCTTCAAGATCATTGGAATCTCCTGCGATGAATCTGAGTCCATGGGCTTATCACTTTGCCATCGCAGACAGGTCAGTGGTCTCTCTGACTGCTACCACCTCCTTTCTGGTCTTGCACCTTTTGCCCTCTCTGTGGTTTCCCCTTCCCCCTCCCCCAGGTATCTGCAGGGAGCATGCACGGCACCAACCCTCTCTGAGTAAAATCTCAAAAATCATCCAGAATTACTGCTCGTCTCCACTCATTGTTCCTCTTTTTCCCACTGTGGACCAACTTTCCATTCTCTTCAATCCCTTTCTTCACTCCAGGTCTTTAGACAGCTGTTCACCACCATCTCAAATCATTCCCCATCCAAAACCATGATCTTTTCTAACCCCCTTAAAACCACCTACTCCTCCCCCCCCAATCCCAATTTTTGCTTCCGCATCCATCTTGTCTACCCCTTGCAATTATCCCTAACTCTCATTGTTACACGCATCCCTTGTTTGGTCATCTCCATCTATTTCCCCGTCAGCCCTGCTGTTGGCATTTCCCCCTTCTGTTTTTGCTGTTCCTTTTGTTATGTGGCGTCCTGATCCGTTCTTTGTTCTAGTTCTACCACAAGCCTTGACTGTATTTTTTTAATAGCAATAAAATACTATGGACGTCCTAGCTTGCTGTATCACATCATTTTCCCTTTTAAGCACCGGTGATGTAATCACCAACAAACATCTCGAGAGTTTGGCTTTTTTAAATCTTTTTTTTGCAGGCTCGGATGTCATGAAGCTATTTATAAGTTAAGACCCCAGATTTATGAACAATCTTGGGAACAAAAAACCCTTGTTCGATTTTTGGCTAATGGTTGTGTTGGTTTTTGTTTTGTTTTTTGACATTGCAAGCATTGCAACTTGGAAGACAGACAACTCTCATTGTATGAGAAATAGAAAGTGCGTAAATATTCAACAGCTGATAAAAATGGTAACTTCATCTGAAGGTTATCTCGATTTCTCCCCTCCTTTCCTATTTTATACTATTCATACTATTCTTTTCTTTTATACACAATAGTGTACACTATAGTTTCTTTTATACACAATATATTCTTTTATACACAATAGTATAATATTTTATACTATTCATATTATTCTTTTCTGTATGCATAAGCATCACCTATTCCGCAACGAGTTCAGCACGAAATGCCGCTTCCTTTCACAATCATGAGGCAATTCTATTGTATAGGATGCACCATCTAAAGGCCAATTTATTATTGATGGTCACTAAAAAAAAATCTCACGATGAGCGTTAGCTTCTGTATCTGTGCCCCTCTCCAGCAAGGAGTGTTTTGTTGACACGAGCGGTTGTGCCTTACAACAGGATTTACGATACATTGGGTATATCTGTAATTATTATCCCCCATTGGAATTAGTCCCAAACGGGGGCGTATGGATTTGGTCTGGATTTTTGTGTCCGTGCGTGTGTGCATCCTCAACCATATCTCGGACATGTATAGACCGGTTTTATTCATACTCGGCACAGAGACAACACATGATGGTATACATAAGCACGTCGTTTTGTTTCGAGATCAGATCCAAGATGGCCAACTGCCAGCCATTTTGGTTGTAAAAAAAACCCCCAATGTTGAACACGTCCTTCACCATTTTTCAGACATGCATTTACCGATGTTGGTCAGACTTGACACACAGATAAAGAATGATGGCTTACATATGCCCGTCATTTTTTTTCGAGATCAGATGCAAGATGGCCGACTGGTGGCCATTTTGTCACTTAGATGTTTCCCCAACCATTTCTCAGACATGCATGGTCCGATTTTGTTCAAACGTGGCACAAGTACAGTACATGATGGCATACACGTGCTCCTCTTTATTTTGCAATCTGATCAGAGATGGCCGACTGGTAGACTGGCAGCCATTTTAGTTGTACATAAATATGGACGAGCCCTTTAACTCCGTACAGCAAAATTACTAAAACAACAGGGGCTATGACATTTTATGTCTTTTTTTACTTATTTGACTAATGACCAGGTATATCAGAGCCTTGTATTATAACTAGAAAATCTTTTTTCTTCATCTCCAATTGAGTTCTTGGATAATGGTTAATGAACCAAAATGATCACTCACAGCCATTTTATAACTTATCAATGTACTTCTGAAACTTCATTTCCCCACACTGCTTGTGATTCACTGTTTGTGAATTATACCGTGGAATTTTAATATCTGCAGGGAAAATCCACAGTGCAATAAACGTTACGTTGTGCAATGTTAACCGACACTTGGCGATTTTACGATATTGAAAGCATAACTACATTCATGTCAAATTTGATTATACTGCATTGTAATTCAACTTGTACCTTCTGCTGTCGCCCCAGGTATTCGTGATGGAGCTGAATGGGCGCCGGGACAACCTGCTGCAGCTCGACCGTACAGGGTCCCAGCTCAAGGTCCTGGCCCAGAAGCAGGACGTGGCTTTAGTAAAGAACCTGCTGCTGAGTGTGCAGGCTCGATGGGAGAAGGTCGTGCAGCGCTCCGTCGAGAGAGGTCGTGCGCTCGAGGAGACCTGCAAGAAGGCAAAGCAGGTAACACTAGCACTTGTGTGCATCCTGGGTTAGTCTTCCTGAGTTACTTATCTTTTTAGTTTTTATGTTTTTATTTCGCTCAAAACTAAGCTGTGGTAGGTCATGAGATTTTAACTAGGATTCTTAATTTCTGCACGTTGGGATTCACAATCCAGTTTGTATGAGCCAATGCAGTGGCTATGTTCAAAAATAATTATTTGCTTGTTGTTTCACCTCATAATGACCTATCATACCCTGTAGTCTTGGGTCTTAAATGCAGCAAATGACTGAGGTGAAATGCCAACAACAGAAATGCCAACTTATAGGGTAGAGGTTACAGCCTTGATTTTGCATCCCTTCTGTGATCATTATTATATTTAAAAAAATTTTTATACATAGTTGAGGCTCATGGAAGAGCTAGTACGAGTACACTGAACATATCAGGATGCAACAGGACAAAAGGAACAGTGGAGAGAGAGAGTGGGAAACACCAACAGCAGAGTTGAAGGCAAAGGTAGAGGGAGACTTGGACAAACAATGGGTACGGGGCTGAATGAGGGGCAGGAGAGGATGCATAGCATGGACAAGATGGACATAGAAGGAAACTCTAAGGAGCGAAAACTGGAAATTTGGAAGGAGGAGGGATTGGGGTGGGGTGGGCTAAGGAGGGCAGAAAAGATCATAGTTTTGGATTGGGGACGATCCGAGATGGTGGTGAACAGCTGTCTTGAATTGAAGACCTGGAGGGAACAATGAGATTGAAAAGAATGTGGAAGTTGGTTCCACATGTGGGAAAAGAGGAACAATTGAGTGGAGGTGAGCAGTGATCCTGGATTTAGGTAGTTTCACCACGAGGGGGTTGATGGTGGACTATGTGTGCCCTGCTGAAACCTTTTTTTGGGGGGGGGGAGGAGAGGACAAAGCAAGGAAAGAGCAGAGGGTGCAAGTCCAGAAAGGATGCGGTATAAGACAGAGAGACCACCTACCTGTCTGTGATGTTGAAGTGATAGGCTCATAGACTCAGCTTCATCATGGGAGATTCCAATAATCTAAAGAAGGCCTTGGTTTCCACAGCATCAAACTGAGCAAGATGGGCCAGGGGAGCCACCCCAGAGGAAAGAGCAGTACTCCATCAAGCTGTGGATGAAAGCCTTGTAGGTGGATAGGAGTCCAGGTGTGCCAAGGACGGACTTCGTATGACGGAGGATGCCCAGACGGCAGTTGGCTTTCGATGCCAACTTTGAAATGTGGTTTGCCCAAGAAAGATCATGGCTGATGGTGAGACCCAGGAGTTTGAATTACTGAACATCCTCAAGGAGAGATTGTTAAGAAAGTAGGTCGGAGGGTTTGCCAGATGGTCCTTTCAGAGAGCAATAGTGAGAGTTTGAGATTTATCAGGATTAAAGATATATTCCAAGCGTTTGAGCAGCTTGTGATTTTGTCAGCAGAAGAGAAGAGGCTGCTGCCTGCCTGTCTGAAGGATGAGGGATGTCGTGGCAGAGGGTGGACACCAACTTGAACCCATCAAAGAAAGTGGAATTGATATTGAATAACCAACCTGGAAAATGTACAAATAGTCAGCTTCAGTTTGGCACCAGACATGTGATTATCCTAAAAAAATGTTTGTGCTTTTTTTCCAATTGAATATGTGTGGAGCACCTTCCAGGAATGCGATTCAGCTATCAGTCATCTCATTGGTTGCTAGCACAATATTTGTATGCAGACAAACACAAATATGACCCAAGCGACCAAAAAATTTTTTAGCAATCATATTCCATACCAAGTCGGAGAATAATCATGATGATCCACCTGGGGTTTTGGGGGGTTTTTTTTGTTTGTCTTTCTTTTTTATACAGAAATCCATCGGCTCATGGAGGACCTAAATGACAGAGAGCAAAGGTTCACACACTGGCAGTCAGGGTAATAGGGTGACAAATATATCGCAAATGAGTGGCAGAGAGAAAAGGAACCGGGAGAGCAGAGGGTCAACAAGAATAAAGGAGAGCAGGGGTTGATAAAGCATGGGGTGATAATGGGCAATACTCTTGGAAGAATGGAGGGTGGTTACACAGACCAGAGAGTAGAGGGATGAAGGAATGGAGGTGAGAATTCAGCTTTTAATTTGGGAGGGAAAGCAGCTGTGCTGTTCTGGAAGAACGCTTGTGACCTTGGCAAGTTGGGGGAGGATGAAGCGACAGAGGGTGGGACGAGCTAGGCCAGAGGTGAAGCGATAGAGAACTGACTTTTTGAGGTTTTCCCAAAACAGTTCGCAATTTATTTTGTCCCCACTGCCAAACATGTGAGGTCATGTTGTAACTAATAACCAATTTACTTTCCATAAGGCCTTAAGTGATTTACCAATTTGGTGGTGTTTAGTTGCTGATAGTGATGAAGTCAACTTCCCTATGAGGCCTTGCATGCTTTATCAATTGGCCTGCCAGAGTTGGCCTGCCAATAGTGATGAATTGTGCCTTGAGAATCTGCACAAATCAAGATTGGAAAGGTATGCAATAGTCCAATCCCAAAAATGCAAGTTGTAAGGAAGCCATTCAGGCCACAACGAAGCACAAACAAACCACCACCCTGGAAGATAGGTTGTACACAAAGTCCATGTGATTCGGTATTTTATGTAGAAGAATAAGATTATTAGCTTATCTGGAATTTGAATTCCATATAAGATTTTGTCATCGTGCACCATCTGTCCATCTGTCCGTCCTTCCGTCTCCTATTTTGACTTCTCCAGCCAAGCCTTTGGGCTGGTCCGGCTGAAATTTGGCAGCAAGGTTCTGGTAACAGGTATTGCAAAGCTCGTTCCGGTCGCTTGACTTTAAGTACGTCAAAATGGCGGACTTAGGTAATTCCTTCAAAAATCTTCTCCAGACCAATCAGTCAGAATGTTACCAAATTTAGATTACAACATTAGGACAGGGTCCTGATGCTAAATTGCGGAAGCCATGCCAAGTGTGTCAAAACGGCGGTTGCGTAAGTTCCTTCAAAATCTTCTTCTCCAGACCCATCAGTCAGAATGCTACTAAATTTGTGTTACATCATTCGGCCAGGTCCCAGATAAGCTCTAGGTGGTTCTATTTTTATAATTATGTCTCCATTGATGAAGTTACCAGAGGAATTATGTTTTCAGGTTATCCTTTCGACTGTCCGTCCGTCCATGATAGGTTTTTGTTTCAGTTTTTAACTTAAGAACAGCTGTAAGGACCTAAGTCAAACTAGGTACAAGTATACATAATGATGTAAAGCTGAACTGATTAGCTTTTTGGGTCGAGGTCAAAGGTCAAAGGCCATGTCAGATAAAAATGTTTTTGAGGTAGGGTTTTGAACTAAATTAAGTACATGTACCATGATACAAACGTGGAGATTAGATATTGAGGTCAAATGGTCTTGAGGGTTGAAGTCAAAGTTCGAGTAAGCAAAGACTTAATATGGGTGGAGGCATATCAGTCGAAGTCGCGATGTCAAATTATGTCTACTTATTATTATTATTTATTACTATTTTTCGGAGGTAAAATGAAGGGCTTTTATTGTATTCATCCTTGATATTGCCTTCCTCTCACCACCTCCATGGCAGTTTCATGAGCTGTGGAGTACCCTCATAGGCTGGTTGGAAGAGGCAGAACGTGGCCTGGATTCGGAGCTGGACATTGCCAATGATCCAGAGAAGATAAAGGTCCAGCTGGGAAAACATAAGGTGAGATCTCTAAACCATCTTCCTCTCAGTTACTTTGTTAAAAATTAATTGCAAATTATTTTGCAAAAACAAATATTTACATATATAGTAGCTTGGAATAAACAGTCCAGACACAGACAGACGAGGAATTTAGGCACTTAAACACATTTGAAGGCTTTTAGACAGAAGAAAATGGCCATTTGACCTTTCACACCTGTGTTGTATCCACGTCCCATATTATATTAACATGGTGAGTCAAATTACCTTAATGTATCCAATTACTGGCATTTTTTTTAATGAAATACTTAAAATCTACACTGTGATTAACTTGACTTGATTGATTAACCAGGAGTTTCAGAAGGCCCTTGGAGGGAAACAGCCACTGTATGACAGTGCCGGCCGAATGGGCCGCACCATGAAGGGACGTACTGAAGCTTCCGATGACCGTGAGAAGCTGGAAGACGTAATGTCAGAACTGAGAGATCATTGGGACACTGTCTGCGGGAAGTCTGTGGAGAGGTGAGGGATGTGGGTGGAAAGGAGATTGGAGCAGAATGGTATAAAATGATAGTAAACTTTGTGGAGGACTACTTAAATAAGGAAGATAATGGAAGTTTTCTTCCTTGCCTTGGAAATGCAAAACTTGGAGCCTAGGTTCTGGAAGCCAAATGTTCTATTTGAGAGTTCCATGGCTTGCTCTTCCACAGGCAACACAAGCTGGAGGAGGCACTGCTCTTCTCTGGACAGTTCACCGAGGCCCTGCAGGCCCTGGTAGACTGGCTTACCCATGTAGAGCCACAGCTTGCTGAAGATCTCCCTGTCCATGGCGACCTTGATCTGGTTCTCAACCTCATCGACTCACATAAGGTCTCGTCTTTGTTTTAAGCACAATTTATGCTCTGCACACAACATCATGTCTAAATAAAGGTGAAATGTGGCATTAATGTCAAAACAAAATGAGACTTGGGGAAGAGACCCACAGCCTGGTCTTTGTTTTACGCTGCACATGACATTCCTTCGGCATTGCTGGGTTTTAGGATTTTCTTAATCCTTGTGTTGATTATCGTGTTGTTACCTCCGCCACCGAAGGTGGGCGGGGGTTATGTTTTCACCCCTGTCTGTTTGCTTGTTACTTGGCGAAATCTTCGATTTTGTCAAGTATGTTGGTCTGTTCCGTTTGTTGTTTTGTATGTTTGTTTGTTTGTCCGGTCATCTACAGCCCAAACGGCTGGACCAGTCGTTCTTAAATTTTTACACCTAATAGGCAATCCACCTGAGACGGTCCGCGTCCAAACCCCGTCTTAATCGGACTAAACGTCGCGACGTGACGTCCACAAACGTGAAAACACATTTTTGGACATAACTCGTGACCGGAAGTCGTAGCGACTTCCGTTGACGCCAAATTAAACTTCATTCAAATATCTTATAATGACAATGCATCTTATTACAAATTCGCATAGTTTTCGCAAGCGTATGACGTCAAAGTTTTTCTTATTGACGTCATTTTAAAAAATATTTAGCTCGTGTGCAGCTGAAACTACTGAAGCAATCGTTCTCAAATTTTAACACGTGATAGCCAATCTTGCTGAAATAGTCTGGGATCAAATCACGTCATAATCGCACTTAACGTCACGACGTTACGTCAAAAAAGGTGAAAAAAAGCTTTTGAACATAACTCAGTAACCGGAAGTCGTAGTGACTTCCTGTTGACGCCAAAACAACTTCAATGGAATATCTAAATGTTTTAAAATGCATGTTAGTACAAATTATGCACAGTTTTCGCAAGCGTATGACGTCAAAGTTTTTAGCTATTGGCGTGATTTAAAAAAATTCTATTCGTTCTACAGGTCACAATTCTTAACCGATTTGGATGAAATTTTAACAGCTGATAGAAATCCACAGTGCAAAAAGATATGTGACTTTTGGTGAT
Organism: Eptatretus atami; assembly: GCA_035128595.1. Classification (NCBI taxonomy): domain Eukaryota; kingdom Metazoa; phylum Chordata; class Myxini; order Myxiniformes; family Myxinidae; genus Eptatretus; species Eptatretus atami. Next base: position 74,569,929 of record CM068962.1, on the reverse strand, counting down.
GTTCAAGATCAGGATCTGGATTCTGCATCACTTTTTATTATCGCCCATTATAAACCAATGGGGAATTTTGTGATTACACATGGCTATTTCTCAAACAGTTTTGCACTTATTATATTGAAACTTATACTGTCTATTTATGCATGTAATATTAACATGTGTACAAAGTTTGATCGAAATTGACCCAGGTCAAGGTCAGGGTCACCCAAAACATGAAAAACACAATATAAATACATTATTTTGTTTACAACATATTTCAAACCTGATAACGGGATCGTAAAGCTGGTTGAAAAGCAATGTTCCTAGGTATTTTCAAATATTTTCTACGATCAGAATGAAGGCAACAAGCACCGATGATAAGTTGTTGAATGTCACATGGTGGCTTTAAATGAGTTGTGAAAATTTTCAATCTGCTGCCGTTACCATGACAACGCGCGCCTGATAATGTTATTTGTGACGTGCGTCATTTTATTAATGTACGAAACAAATAAACACCACACATTCCATGACATTACAGCTTGGACCACCACACGGAAAGGTCAACTAATTCGCTAGTCAACTAAGTGTCGTGCTCAGCACGATTTTTCATTCTGTTTGTTTGTCTGTTTGTCTGTCTTTCTGTGAGCAGGATATCTCGAAAAGTTGTGGATGGATTCAGACAAAATTTGGTGGACACGTTAGGTATGTGACAAGGACGACTTGATTAGATTTTAGTGAAGATCCAGATCAGATACTATAACTTTTTAAGTGATTCTTCACCAACGATTAAGAGATGGGGCCAAAAACGATATACTGTCAGACCCCGCCGTTCACAGGGGATATTTTCCTGGAAAATGCCATGAATGTCTAATCTGCAATTCCCGAGGCATTGTTTCAATGTAAAAAAGGGGGATAGGTTCTCTGCAGTTTGTGATTCCAAAAGGAAAATCAAAAATCCCATGAAAAACTATGAAAATGCGAGAGAAAAAAAAACTCGCAAATACGCGATGCTGCAAATATCAGTGTTCCCATGGTCCGACAGCATCACACGATTTCTCAAAAAGTTCTGGACAGATGTGGACGAAATTTGATGGAGAGGTTTGTTGTGTGACAACGACGAATTGGCTCGATTTTGGTGAAGATGTGGATCCGTATCCGAGAGTTGTTTAATTTTCTCATGTAATTCTTCACCGTTGAGAGATGGGGCCATAAACGATATAAGGCACAATATTTCAAAAAAGTTGTAGACGGATTATGACAAAACTTGGTGGATGAGTTGGTTAGGTGACAATAACAAGCTGATTAGATTTTAGTTAAGGCCTTGATGCAGATCCAGGCTATCAGTGGGATACAGAATGTAAACTGTTCAGTCTGGCGGAGCGATGCACTCTACTGAGTGCCGTTCTAGTTTATAGTAATGACTCCTTTATTGATATTATGAGGGTAGTTAAAATTTGACCTGAAATTTTTATGAGGGAATTTATTTATGTCTGTAACGTCACGTGTTTCCTGCTTTAATGCACGTGCCAATTACCGACGTGTCGATAATGAGATAACAAAGAGGGTGGAACATCAAATAATTATGGAAATTCTGCTCGACAAAAACCTCAAGCCTGTTTCAATTTACAGACTACTGTCTGCATATTAAGGTGATGGAATATCCTTTAAGGACATCCGTATTTGACTCATACAAATTGTTTAAAATGGATGTGAAAATGTACAGAAATAACCAAACAGTAAGATTGGTTGCTTCGATCGACATTCAAGCAAATTTAGGATCTCATTTTGACTGACCAAATAATTTCTGTTCATTTGATTGACCAAAGCGTTTCATTACATCAGTTTAAAGGTGAACGCTAGTTTTGAGTCCATCGTTCATGACAAGTTAAACTTCTGAAAGTTGGTGTTTGAGATGGAGGAGAAAAGACACCTGACATAATCTTTGACTTGCAGATGTCGGCTGATCTTAGCTCGATTATTTCAAGAAGATTATGGTTTTTTCCAAGTTTGTTTTTTTTAACCTCAAATCTTCTTCTTCTTTCGCATGCAGCACATAGCTGCAAGTAGCATCATTTTCTGGGGGTGTGGCTGTGCTACTGATGCAGTGCCCCCTGTAGGTTAGTGCAGGAATTTGTGATTTGTTTTGGCTACTGGCGATAGCTCACCGACTCTTCATGAAGGACGCCGTGGGATCTTAGCATGCCGACTCTTCAAAAAGGACACTGTGGGATCTTTAACGTCCACCAACTCATGCTAGCAGATGGGATGCCCAGTTTAACATACGTCTGAAGGACAGCACACACACTGATGCCTCGCCCAGCCTGCAAAGCACCACATTGGGTGAAAATTAAAACCCACGTGAGACAGCTCAGAGGCAAGTGTGCATACCTCTCGGTCTCAGCTATCCTGCCAGTCCCTGACCTCATATGAAACTTGGATAGAGCCACCACCGTCTGCATTCAAAGAGATCGTGCATTGGAATGAATTTCTTCCATGAGAGGTACATAATGAATATCCACCACCGAATGAATTAAAACTTCAACATTCAGGAGGCAAGCTGATTGCAACAGTGTTTTTGGAGAAGCAAGGGATTGCCCATGTCAATTTATTCGAAGACACAAGGACTATCAATGGACAGTACTATTTTGACCTCTCCAACAAGGTTTAGCATTCGGAAGGAAGTGAGCTGATCAATTGCAAAATGGTGTCATTCTTCTGTATGCCATTGCTCACACTCACAAAGCAGAGATGATATGACTGCTGCTTTTGCAGAACACTCTTTAGGAAGTCCAACCACACCCGCTTTGCACTCAAGATTTGACACCTTGTGCATTTCATCTGTTTGTTTTTTTGTAAAAGAGCACCTGGTAGCCAAGAGGTGTTCATGTATGAGGTTATTATAAAAGATGTCCAGCATTGGCTGTGATGCCTATCATTAGGATGATAAGCCTAGCATTAAGGATGCACACATCCTCATGAATACTCCACTGAAGGCATACAAATGATCCCACCTCACATGTGCAAAGCTGAAGAGTATAGCTTGTCAGTGTTGCTTTTCTACTATGTGAGGTATATAACCCCTTGTTACTGATAAAAGTAAAATCCTACAGCCTGGTTCAGAAGACTAGTTGCTGGTACCTTTGCAAAAATGTCAAGTCAAACCCCCCACCACCTCAAGTGACATTCTTTGTGCTTTTTGCTCTCCTCTTTGCTTTGTTGAGCAGGTCTTCCAAAAAGAGCTTGGGAAGAAGAGCAGCAGTGTGCAGGCTTTGCGTCGTTTAGCCCGTGAGCTGGCCGAAGGTTCACGTGACGATACGGGGTGGCTGAAGAGCCAGATGGCTGAACTGGTGGCACGTTGGGAGATTGTGTGCCGCCTTTCAATTTCAAAACAAGTGCGTCTAGAATCAGCTTTGAAGCAGGTCAGGACAGCCTCTGATAACTGTTTTATTAATTTCAAGTACTGGGGGGGGGGGGGGGGTTAAAAATTGCTTAAAGTGCAAGTGATACTAAATATCATTGTGGATGTTCATCTAGTTGTGAAAATAAATCTAAAATGCCTACCTGCTTAACCTGAACAGCTTGCCAGCCTACCTAGAACAAATCAATTTTGATTGATGCAAATTTGATCAAAATAATTTTTTTTGTGGTAGTTCCTCATCAGAAGTCTGATTTTCTTTCTTGATGGCCATCAAGGAGCCATGGCATCAGAAGAAACCCAGGATATCCGTTAGTTATATACCCGAGGAAGCATATTGCAGTTATTGTTATTTATAGGATGAGTGTGTTCCAAATTCAAGTATCGTGCTAAATAATTGTAATAGCTAAAGTCACGACGTAAGAATGCTTACTCATCTGACCGCAAAGCAAAGAATGCCTTGCTCTCAGATAGTAATAAACATGACTGACTGGCGAGTGTCACACAGTATCATACACATGAACCATTGCTATAAAAGTTGAGTGAAATGTAAAGTACCATTTATTTTATTTCAGGAATCCTTCCCATAATTCACAGGCAGGTGTTTATGTGTTTGTTTGTGGGTTTGTTTGTTTGGCGCACTACTCCTGCTACAGTTCTGGGCCAATTACATCCAGACTTGCTACAGAGGATCAGAATGACCCCAATTAATGTATAGGGGTGTTTTTTTTTTATCTTCGCCGATGGTCTTGAGGGGATGAGGGACAGAACGCAAATTCTCTATGTAAATGTGTTTCGTGTGGCGCTGCCTCCAGGTGGGGGAGGATATTACAAGTCTCCACCATTTACAAGACAGTGTTCCTGTCCCCACATTATCCAGTACAGTGAGGTGTTTGAATTATAAGTAGTAGGTTTGTTTTTGCTTCATGCACATAAAGTGGGGTTTTTGATATATATATATATATATATATATATATATATATATATATATATATATATATATATATATATATATATATACAGAGCTGTCAGTTGCCTATACACCATCCAAACAAAAGTATGTGTCAGAAGAACGTGTTGCACGCTTGGAACAAGAGTGCTCGTCGGGCGGGTACTCTGCCTCTTTGACCTGAACTTCTCTCAGAATTATGTTCACCAGCAAACGGAATTATTTTCGATTTTAGTTGTTTGAGTTATTTGAGCAAACTGAGATTTCAGGAAAAGATACACTTTTTCGCTAAAATGAAATATCTATGGTTAAGACAGAAGAGCATCCAAGTTGGAAGTTTGATTAATTAAGCTGGTAAAAGCGAAAATACAGTACATTTTATAAATCGAGATTACCAGGTGACGTTACAGAGTAGATGAGAAGAATCACACTCAACAGATCACATCTGGAGAAAGCTCAATGTTTGGTCAGTAGGAAGAAGAAGCAGTTCAAGTATAATCAAATCGACCACCAATATAAACAAGTGATAGCTGTTTAGTCAACTGGTTAGAGAGTTCTTTCTTTCACCACTCACTGGTGTGGGTTCCATAATACATACATACATACATTCATACATACATACATTCATACATACATACATACATACATTCATACATACATACATACAAACATACTTACAATCATACATACATACATACATTTATACATATATACATACATACATTTATACATACATACATACATACATTTATACATACATTTATACATACATACATACATTCATACATTTATACATACATACATACATTCATACATACATATATTTATACATACATACATACAACATACATTCATACATACATACATACATTTATACATACATACATTTATACAAACATACATTCATACATTTATACATGCATACATTTATACATACACACATACATACATTCATACATTTATACATACATACATTTATTCATACATACATTGATACATACATACATACATTCATACATTTATACATTTACATACATACATTTATACATACATACATTTATACATGCATACATACATTTATACATACATACATACATTTATTCATACATACATTTATACATACATACATACATTTATACATACATACATTTTACATACATACATACATTTATACATACATACATACATTTATACATACATACATTTATACATTTATACATACATACAT
>CM068962.1:74503484-74519622 GCA_035128595.1 Eptatretus atami | reverse complement strand
GCAATGAGTTCAGATCTAAATCCCATTGAACACTTGTGGGGAGATCTGAAAACAGCAGTTGGAAGAAGGTACCCTTCAAATCTGGGAGAACTGGAGCCGTTTGCACAAGAAGAGTGGGCCAAACTGCCAGTAGAGAGGTGCAGGAAGCTCATTCATGGTGAGAGGAAGTGATTGACTACAGTTATTTTGTCCAAAGGCTGTGATACCAAATATTAAGTGAAGGGTGTCAATTTTTTCAATGCCATTTCTTTTTATTTTCTGTTTTAAAAGTATATTGTTACGGCTGTGGAAATTCGCAGAGCACCATATAGGTCCTTAGATCAGTTATGCCGATAACGTCCGTGTTCAGTTAGATTTCCCCACCGTTGTTAAATGGGAATTATCCGTGTGGACAGGGCTGTGATCTTTGAGTTAGCCGTTTTTCTTTACTATCGTTATTTTGGACCAACCGCCATTACTACCACCACAAAGCGCCACCAACCACAACAACCACGACACCACAACCACCTTCTCATCAACCGCCAACATCCCACAGACAACGAACAGCTGCCTTCACAACAACCACCTTAACCACCACCGCCCAACCACACCACCCTCACTACCACCACAAACGCCAGCCACACCACCCTCACGACCACCACGAACGCCAGCCCCACCACCATCAAGACCACCACAAAAACGCCAGCACGCCACCATAACGCCAACCACACCACCACCGCATTTCCACCTCAGCACGTTGCGAGAAGCCTGGCCGTCGTGTCATTTTCCCCATTGAAACGCCATATTGCATTTCGGAATGGTAGCGGGCTTTATTGATAGCCGATAACAGAATCGGGTCCAGCGAGGTCTCGCGATAATACCCCGCTTTATCCCAGAACGGACGAACCGCTTAAGCGGTTCGTGTCCGAGCAGACCTCGCTGAGGTACGGTCTCTCGGTAGGCTGCCCGCGCGAATAATTAGGTATATCGACAATTCGCGCATTGACCCTGGCGCGCGTGGTAGAATATTGATTAGCCGTATGTGCGCTTGGAGCACACCCGTGACTGGTTTTCCGCGTTGTTCCGGAAAGTCGCGACTGAATTGTCCGTCCGGTGGGCGTACGGCCACGATTCGGCTAAAAAGCGGCTGTCCGCACGCCGGCGGGTGGAGAATTCGTAACAATATATTAAGTTTTGAATCAAAAACAAAGGTTCTGTAATATTAACAGTGAAATCATGAATTGTGGAGACAAAATACTTTTGTCAATTTCAACTTATTTTTCGAAAAAAATTGTGAGTTCTTTGAAAAAATGGCAAGGATGCCAATATTTTTGGCCATGGCAGTACCTATAATCAAATAACTGACCAAATACAGCACTGGAGTATTAGGCAGAACCCAAATCGACAAAGATGGTGTCATCAGGAGGAAGCTGGATTGGATTCGGGTTTCAGCTGCTATACCTCTACCCTGAAAAACCCATCCAGACACAGCCAAGTGAAACTAACAAAAACTATTCACAAGAGGGAGATATGGAGGATGATAAGAAACCACACACACTCACACATTATAATTGTACTAGCAAATACATGTCGCTTCGCTGACAGAGGGTATTAAGGAGGGGGGTTGAGAGAGGAAGGAGGGAGGGGAGAAGAGAGGAGGAGGAGGGGAGGGAAGCTAAGAAGGGGGGGTTGAGGTGGGGAGAGCTATGCCTCACCAAACGTTGCTAAACCGTGGGAGGAACAGATGTGAGAGAGAGGAGTATGAAAAAAGAAAGAATAGAGAAAGGTGAGGTGTGGAGGTGGGGTTAGTAAAGAGAATGATATGTTGTGCTTAATGACCAAACGCACACAAAAACAAACTCATGTCAGAACAGCTGTACACACACAACAGAGTTTTTGCACATCTGCAAAAAAAATTGATGTCCCAGTTCCAGAAAATTTGTGGGAACATGAACCAAAAGTCATCACTGAAAATATGGAAGCACCGAGCTAATGATCGAGCTAATGATCACATACGAGCTAATGATCCTATCGAGCGTGAACATCGAAAACAAAGCATTGCGACCAGGTATCATACTTAGGTACAAAAAAGAGAAGAAGGCATTGCTGTTTGATGTGTTAATACCAGTGATTTTGGATTAAATGATGCAGAAATCAAGAAAATGACCAAACACCAAGACCTCAAGAATGAAGTGAGAAGATCCTGGAAGCTGAAGAATTCCAAAGTTGTACCAGTGATAGCTGGACCTACAGGGATGATGACAAAGAACCTCACAGAGATATTAAACATAGGGCCACTGGTGGGCATGGACGACCCACAAAATATATAACAGAGAAGAAAGTAAATCCCTATGGATTATTTTTTTATGTCATGAACAAGCCTTGCTACTTCACAGATGATAAAGATGGTGGACAAGTTTCATCGAAATTGTGTGTGTAGTTTCTGAGAAGAAAGCAAATGCATATTTTGGGGGGCTCTCCCCATAGACCCTCCTAGACCCCAATGTTTTTTTAATGTCGTGAACAAACTTTAGTACATCACGGGTACTATCATTGGGGGGGCTCTCCCCTCTCCCCATAGACCCTCCTCGACCCAAATGTTTTTTAATGTCGTGAACAAAACTTTAGTACATCACGGGTGGTGAAGATGGTGGTCAAGTTTCATCAGAATTGTATGTGTAGTTTGGGAGAAGAAAGCAAATACATATTACCCCCCTTTGAGCCAGATTTTTTAATGTCATGAACAAACTTTGGTACGTCATGGGTGATGAAGATTGTCGTGAAACTTCATCGGAATTGTGTGTATCGTTTAAGAAGAAAGCAAATACCTCTTTGGGGAGGCAGCCTGTTCCAAGTGACAGCATGGTTGAGCAGGCCAAAAAACATGGCGGCTTATGACCCTAGCGAGGTTACCCAGGAAATGAATGAAGACCCCAAACAGCAAGGTGGCCGACGATCGCCTGATGAAGGATATAATTAAATAAGGCCGTTAATTATTTCCTAGGGTTGTCAATTACAACAAAACAAATTTTCCCTGCATTTCTTAATCTTAGTAAGCATGCAAAGTTTAGTCTGCTAGGTTTATAGTTTTGGAGTATGGAAGAGACACACACACACAGCACTGAACACCACACACACACAACCACAGCACACAACACACAAACACACAAACACACAAACACACAAACACACAAACAAACAACATCAACAACAATACAACATTACAACTACAACAAAAATAAAAAACACACACACACATGCTTTATATTATAATTATCACACTCACCACACATATTATTGTCCAGAAATACCCTACTGCTTCTTAACCACAAACAGAATGTACACAGGAATTACCAGCACACAAATCAATTCATGCATATTTAATGAAGTTCCTTTCCAGAAAATAATGACACACTTCAGCTTTAATAATAATTATAAATATTAATATATTTATATTAAAATATATATCCTCCACACAGCCGAGTTGTGGATGATTGACAAACCTGTGGAGGTGTAAGTGTGAACAAGACATGATTGGATTTTGCTGAAGCTCCGGATCCGGAGAATTTTTGAATGATTCTTCACCATTGAGAGATGGGGCTAAAAAACGAAATATTGTTGCGAATCTGGAAGCTATGATCACACTCAACATTCAGGTCCTTTAGGTCAGTTATATCGGTAAGTACATGTTTTATAGATAGCTCTCGTCCCTGGTCTAATGGGTAGAGAAATGTTCGTGCGCTGTGGAGTTACTTTAATAGTCAGGTTTTCTTTTAGTTTATTTTTACACCACCGACATCAACGCCGACCACACCGCATCGCCCTCGCCTTCACTTCGCTTCCTTCACCTCGCCTTGGCTGACGTCATGGTGGGCGGAGTTCGGGGAGGAGCATCGCGGTGGCTCTCGACCAATAGGCGCAGGCCACGCGGAGACAGGGCGAGCCCGAAAACGAAAAAGGAGAAACGAATGCTTGCGTCAGTGGGCTCGAAGAGCGTACAGTCTGGTTTTTAGCGCTGACTGCATCGCACGTGCGCGTCCAGTCTGTCGAGTGCGCATCTCTGGCCGGGTCCGGCGCTGACTGCATCGCACGGATCGGAGGCGTCTCGCTGGCGCCTGGTTCTGCAGACCGGGTCGCTCGTCAGCTCGAAGACCACACGAGGTGGACAGGTGCGAGGCAAGTCCTGGTCTTCAGTTCGCCTCTCCATCCGAGCTGGAGGCCTTGATAAAGACCCCACTGTGGGTCCGATTCTTTTGTGTGTGTTTGTGGCGCCAGTCTGCCAAGTAATGAATTGTTAAGTGCCTTGCTGCACATACGTGCTTATCAATATTCGGATAACTCTGCCCTTACGTGCTCCCCTCATTTCACCATTGTTGAATAAATATCCCCAGTGGTTGAATGTTCCAGCTCGTCCTCGTCCTTTCTTGCATTGACTGAGCGTGTCGCGTGTGAGGGATTAGCTGGCCATTGCCGTTGTAACAGGATAATCGGACGACGTTCTCGGCGATTAAACGCTCGCGAATCGCACACGGAACGAGCTCACTAAGCGGCTCGTTTCGTACGAGTTCCGTCGAGGGTGTGAAGATCGGTAGATCGCCACGTGGTCTCTTTGGTATTTTGAAGATTTGGCAAATAACCCTGTACCACGTGGTGGAAACATTGACCCTTCACGGTCCAAAACAAGGATCCGTCGACTCCGGACTTATCCGGGGCGACGATCTGAATTCCGGGCGATCGGTCGGGCCGACTTGCGGCTCCTCCAGCGGACGGACCGCGGCCACGTCCCGGCCCCGCAAAAATTGGTAGTCAGAAGCGGAATTCGGACCCCTCCGTCTCCGTAGCGAAATCACGGACTCGGATCAGGGGTATACGGAGCGAACCCCCGTTTCCTCCAAATTACGAGCGTTTAAATTTTAATTCCCAACACGCCACATGGCCAGCCAAGACGAGCTGAGCCAGGTGAAGTGATAATCTATCTATAATTCCAGCAATCTCTGTGTGTGTGTCTGTGACCGCTGTTTCTCGACAACCACTGGTCCGATCTAATTGAAACTTGCCAGGTATATTGCTGGGGACCTGAGGATGTGCCTTTTCAAGGTTTGATATTAATCGGACAAGTGCCTCCCAAGTTATGGCCATTTATTTACCAAACCAATGACAAGACACGTTGTTGCGTGGCGTGGCCGATGGGGAAGGGAAGCTCAGTCGTGTTCCCATTACGGGTTACAACGTACGGGCTTCCGGATAGTGATGACTTCGTGTATTCTAACAATTTATCGATTACTTATGCGCATTTATAGATAACACAATGCCCCAAGTTATGATCGTTTTCATATTAGACGGTGCATAAATTTCGGTAACATCAGAGTGAGCTGGTGTGCTCCGAACCAGGAAGTAATTTTTTTTCTCTCTTCTCTTCTCTTTTTGTTTTTTCCTTGCGATGACATTGCGAAAAGGCAAAATACGTTGGCGCTAATTGAATATTTTGGCATTAAAACTAAATTGCGAATAATCGTAACTGCGATAATATGCGAACTTCCGGGCCACGCACGTACGGGCACGCGAGAGCGAAGAAACGGCCTGTGTGGTTGTTGTTTCTTGCTCGCGGTTTTAATTATTTGTTGTTTTTTTTTATTTTTTTTTTTTTACGGGCACGTACTTGTAGGCCATGGGCCAGATGGGTGATCATTACCATCTCGGGTGGCAAAGGTTGACTGTACTTTTTGGAAAGATCTTTGTCTGGGCCAACTTTTTGGGTATGATTGCCACTCCAATTAGCTTTGTTGTAGTTTTTTGGGAAAATAGGCATTTTTGGGGTAAAATCGTATTTTTTTAAATTTCAACTGTAGAAAAAATATCTGCAACAAAACAACATATTTGAGACTTGGAATAAATAGCTATGTAAATACAACCATTTTGGTGTGCTTTGTGTTGGGTTTCAATCACCAGTTACCATGGCAACAACCATTTTAGGGTAAAAAACATGGTTTTTAATAGTGAAACTTTAAAATTCATATCTTCAGAAATGAAAAATGATTTTTGAACCATTTAAACGATAAACACATCCCGATGCATCAGGGCAGTTTTTAAATTCCATAGTATGAGGGTAGGTTTAAGATAAAATAATCGTTTTAGGGTAAAAACATCACATTTTGAATTGCATTTCTTGCTAATCTGACAGAAAACCCATTTTTTGAGATATAGAGGACTGTTTTTATTTTATCAACTTCACAGAGTATCCAAAGTCTACATGTATTTATATATCACTTTACATGTACTAGTATAGGTTGTATGAGTTACCTCGTTCAAATAGATTGGCGTTGCCATGGAAACGATCAATTTTGTGGGTAAACACGTTTTTTGACGGTAAAAGTTGAATTATTCATAGCTTGCAAGTGAAATAATATTTTTTCAGAGATCTGAAGGCTAAAACCACCCCGATGCACACAAAGTTGTTTATTTCAATGTATAGGGCAGGTTGTCAACAAACTATCTGTTTTATGGTAAACCATCAACTATTCAATAGCATTCCTCGATAGAACTGTCAAAGCAGAGATTTTGAGAAGTCTTTAGTTTTAAAGATTTTTCAATCGTACCATATATCAAAAGTCCATTTTGGCTAACAATTTATATGAATTCTCTCTTATGGCAATCAATAAGTTGAACTACACTGACGTTTCCATGGCAAGGTAATTTTGTGGAGAAACCATTGTGAAGTGTATTAAATATTTCAGTGTTTTTACATCTTTTTCTTTTCAGGTGACTGACTGATCATGGAAGAGTCATTGCCTCCCCCAAAGCGGCCACGTACCGACTGTGTTATCCACTGCACTGATGACATGATCTTGTGTACCAATAGATTTCGGTTCATGGACAACTCTGTGAAAGGCTGCAGAAATTCGAGGTCATGGACAAACAATATCTGCTGCAAAAGGTTTATCCGAAGGAGAGATTGCGCCAGTGAAATATCATCGCAGGTGCCGTTCTGTGTTTACCAACAAAAAGGACCTCAATAGACTAACACGTGAGAAAACAGACATACACGAGCAACCCAGCCGACATGGGACACCTAGGCAAGGGGCTGTCTCATCTCGCGTGTACGAGGCAAAGTGCGTATTTTGTGATAAAGTTGCAAAATATTTGAAAGGACAGCGTTCTAAGGAAACCCTTGTGCAGTGTAAACAGCTGCGAGCGGACACAGCTGTCAGACAAGCTGCTGTGCGAAAAATGGACAATAAGATTCTTAGCATAGTCAGTCGAGAGATTGTTGCAGCTGAAGCACATTACCATAGGTCCTGCTACCGGCAGTATACAAAGCATCGATTACCTCGGACTGGAATTGCCGCAACCAGTAAGGCATCAGCAGAAACTCTATGAATCAGCTGAAACTACCGCTTACAAAGAGTTATTTGACTTCATCAGGAACAAAATATTTCCAAATCCAAAGGTTCTGCACCTCACTGATTTGACAACCCGTTTAATTTCACTGATGAACTCGTACGGTTTCAACGAGATCAGCGACTCAACTAAGACACATATGCGTCGAAAATTGGAGAGTGAGTTTGGTGAGTCACTCCATTTCGTCCGAAACCACGGTCGCAGAGTCTTGGTTTACCCTGACACCTTGACAAGGGACAACTTGCCTGCAGCATATCGAACTTAGAACAAAAGTTGAAACATTGCTGGCTACACAAAGTAATTCTATGGCAGAGCTATCAAGGGCCACCCTGCTAAAGGAAAGCTGAATGCACTAAAACTTACCAAGAAGACCGGGGACTATCAGCAGTGCTTCAGTGAGCTTGGACGGTCATGGCAAATGTCCAATGGACTGTTTGCAAAGCTTGAAGCATTCACCTGCCATCTCTATGTTTCTAACAGAGCTATAGTTGAAGTCAACCAGTGTCGTTATCAGCTCTTCACATCAAAGAGGGGAAACATGATTTCAGCACAATTGCCACCATGCAGAGATTGCCTGTTCCAGCATGCCAAGCGGGCAAATTACCAAGCAGCCATATGGCGTAGATCCCTTGAATGCACTTCTGAAGTAATCCCACCAACAGATTGTGGATGGTCTACAGATGACAGCGGTGACCTTGAGATTCTCTGGATGACTGGTCCACCAGCTCCATCAGCTGTTTTGGAGCTCATGAGCTGTAGCTGTGTACGCCACTGTGATGCAAAGGACTGTACGTGCATCCGAAACGGACTGAAATGCACTAAGATGTGTGACAACCAATATGAGGATGACGAAGCAGACACAGACGTAACCGTATATGCAGATGATGAAATGTGATGATGATAGCAATCAAGGAATGTAAATCTAAGACACTTACACGACAGCTGCCTGCAGGTTATTTTACCTATTGAACAAACAAACAGCCTTAGGGTGTCAGTGTGGTAGCTAGCGTTCAAATTGCTCGAAAATATTACATTTCTACCAAGTTTTGGATTTTTAAACTTTCACCGTCAAAAAATGTGTTTTATCCCAAAATTGTCGTTTCCATGGCAACGTCAATCTATTTGAACTAGGTATCTCATCCAACCTAGTATGCTAATACATCTACAGTGATAAATGGACTTTTGATACTTTATAAAATTGAGAAATATTTAAAATGCTCAAAAACTGGGTCTTCTCCATTGACCGAGAAATGCAATTCAAAATGTGATGTTTTTACCCTAAAATGATATTTTATCTTAAACCTACCCTCATACTATGGAATTTAAAAACTGCCCAGATGCATCAGTATGTGTTTATCGTTTAAATGGTTCAAAAATCATTTTTCATTTCTGAGATATGAATTTTTAAAGTTTCACTATCAAAAACCATGTTTTTACCTTAAAATGGCTGTTGCCATGGTAACCGGCGATTGAAACCCAACACAAAGCACACCAAAATGGTTGTACTTTACGTAGCTATTTTATCCAAGTCTCAAATATGTTTTTGTTGCAGATATTTTTTCTACAGTTGAAATTTCAAAAAACACGATTTTACCCCAAAAATGCCTATTTTCCCAAAAAACTACAATAAAGCTACCGATTTGGAGTGGCAATCACACCCAAAAAGTTGGCCCAGACAAAGATCTTTCCAAAAAGTACAGCAGCCTTTGCCACCCGAGATGGTAGTGAGAAGTCCATTTGGGTGATTGGCCCATGGCCTATAGTAGTTTAAATGAACCCATGGCCCAGGACGAAACCACCTTGCAAGAACTTTCCCTGCGATCGGACCCCGAAATAATGAGCGCGGCAGGGGCGGCGTATGATATTCCCCCCCCCCCCCTCCGTCAAATTCCTCCCCGATCCCGCCCGTTTCCGCGACCGATCATGGCGGATCAGCTGTGCCGAGTTCCTTTGAAATGGGCCAGTTGATGGCAATGCTGGCAGGAATGAACAAACAGATGGATGCAAATGCACACAAGATGGATGCAAATGCGCGCGATATGCAAAACAAGATGGATGTGAGCGCGCAAAGCATCAGGGTGATTTACAAGCCACGAACGACAAGATGGATACAAATATGCGAACACTGCGGGTGAGATGCAGTGCATGGGGTTAGGCCTGCAGACCAGCTTGGACGAGGTGAAAGACAAAATGGCGAAGGAGATCGGCACGGTACTAGGAGAGGTGACCGAGTTGAGAGGCAATGTAAAAGGTGGGTGATCCGTAATGAAGGCGGGTAAGGAAGACGTGACAAAAAAAATGACGGTTGGACAGGAGGTAGAGAAACTCGGACAGGGGTGAAGGAAATTAAAGAAGGACAAGGGCAATTAGAGAGAGAAATGGGAAGAAACGCAACGGCAATAGAAGGACTAAGACAAAGCCAGCAGGAAACGAGGGATGAATTAGAGGCCGTAAAAGAGGGGTGCAGGGCGAGACACGAGGAGATGACGGAAATAGTTGGAGAGATGGGACGGAAGGTAGAAACAGAGACGCAGGAAATGGGAGAACGACTGGACAAACATATAAACGAGACAGAAGAAGGATTTAAATTGGCAAAAGGGGAATTATGGAGACACAAGGGGAAATAGGGCAGGTTAGGGACGAACTGGAAAAAGTAAAAGACGGGCAGGCACGAATGGAGGGGAAGGTAAGGGATATAAAAACAATTGGTGGAACGTATTGAGACCCGATGTAAGAGGCAGGATGGCTCCTTAAGAACAGAGGGATGGATGGAGGTCTCCCAACAATGGATGGAGGTCCTCAATGCCGGACATGAATCAGACCATATCCAAGACATATCGCGTGCTTTCGATACGGTCTGGCACCCTGCCCTGCTCACCAAACTCTCTTCCTATCCAAGGCCATCTCCATCATGGCTCACAGACTTCCTCTCCTGTCGCAGCCAACGTGTGGCCCGAAATGGAGTTCTTTCATCCCCTCTTCCTGTCCAGGCTGCAGTTCCTCAAGGTAGCGTTCTGGCCCTGTTCTTTTTCTGGTTTTCATCAATGATCTCTCCGATCTCTGGAAAATCCTCTTTATCTCTTTGCTGATGACTCCACCCTCTGCCGTACTATCTGTCATCCTCAGACCGGCAAGAGCAGCTTCTTTTACTCACTGCAGATTCTGGGTAAAATCACAAACTGGTCCAACACGTGGAACATGTCTTTCAATCCTGACAAATCTCGCACTCTCACTATATCTCTCCAAAAGGACCCACCATCTGTCTCTCACACTCACCATCTGGAAGAAAAAAAACCCCATCTACTTTCTCAACAATCCTCTTGCAGAAGTCCTTTCATTCAAGCTTCTGGGCCTCTCTATCTGCCATGATCTTTCCTGGGAAAGCCACATTTCCAACCTGACCTCCAAAGCTAGTTGCTGACTGGGCATCCTCCATCGTGCAAAGTCCTTCCTCTTTCCACCTGAGCTCCTGACCACATACAAAGCTTTCGTATACAGTCTAATGGAGTACTGCTCTCCCCTCTGGGCTGGTGCTCCCGCCTCTCACCTTTCTCGGCTTCACGCTGTGGAAACCCGCCTCTCACACTCTTCCCTTCAGGTCTTCCAAATCCCTGTTCACCACCGCCTCTTATCTTGCCCCATCCAAAACCACGATCTTTTCGACCCCAATGAATCAACCCCAAACCTACCTCCTTCAAATTTTCTGCTTTCCTTCGTGAAAGTCCCTGTTATGTAAGGACCTGAAAGTCCCTGTAGTGTCCATCTTGTTTACCTTGTGTACCCTGCCCTATCCCTCTCCCTTCCACAGATCTCATGTGTCTATTCCCCACTGCTTTGCCCTTCCCTCTCTTGCCCCTCTTATCTCCTGCTCCCCTTGTTGTATGTTCTGTGTGTTAGCTCTCGTACAAGCCTCGACAGTGTATAAAAAAGTGTGTTTTTTAATGTCATAGGTGGCTTCGTTATGACGTCATAATTTCATATGACGAACGTTTGCATAATTGCATACGTCGAATTTACTCATATCCTTTATCCAAACGCTTTTTCACTGCTGTCAAGATGGAACCTCAACTCATCTGAAAAGAGGATAGGAACCCAATATTCTCTCCTGAACCTCAGACATTGTCCACACCAAGCTAGGTGCACATGTCGATGACATGGCAACAAAACTGGATGTACTGCTTGTCGTCGTCGTCGGATGTTATGCTCGCGTAACCAACTCCTGACAGTTTTGTCACTGAGTGGTTGCAAGCCAGGGATGCTGCAAGCTGTCAAACTTGCTGTCTGTAACCGATCCCACCAACCGGATATGGTTATCCTGCCCACATGTCGTCACACCTGCTTGCCCAGAACGTGAATGGTCCCTGATGTTGCCAGCTTGTTGATAACGTCTCCAGAGTGACTGTATGGTGTTCCGATGAACACAGAAACGCCTAGCCGCAACATGTTATGGCATTCCTGTCTCAAGCATGCCAATTTCACGTCGACGTTCATCTTTGGAAAGGTGTGGCATCACGTTTACGACGTTTAGACGTCAATAAAAATGTTTTTCACACCTGGGATGGTTCACCGAATCGTGCTGCATTGCAATTTGCTCAATACCACGTGTAGCACTGTCACGTGACTCAGTACATGTGCATGGCAATTTGTGCTTGCAGTGCACAGTATGCACGTGAAAACTCCCCATATTCACGGGTAAACTGGGGAACATGTCAAGGCACATGGTGGCTGACCATTATATTGCTCGGGTACATGTCAGTATCATTTGGTGTAATTTTTTGATGGTGCACGGCAACTTTTTTCCATTAGTATATTTACTGTTAAAAAACTGAAAAACACATGGACGGCGAACCCTCCTCGAGGTGGTCTTTGTCGACACCTGTGAGTATGTCTATTAATTACGTACAATTTGAACACGAGTTGGACCGTGAGTACGTCTATTAATTACGGACTATTAGAACATACACTACATGGCCAAAAGTATGCGGACATCCCTTCTAATGAGTGGATTTGGCTAGTCCAGCCACACCTATTGCTGGCAGGTGTATAAAATCAAGTACACAGCCGTGCATTCTCCATAGATGAACATAGGCAGTAGAATGAACCGTACTGAAGAGTTCAGTGACTTTCAACGTGGCACCGTCATAGGATGCCACCTTTCTAACAAGTCTGTTCTTCAAATTTTTGCCCTACTCGAGCTGCCCCGGTCAACTGTAAGTGCTGTTATTGTGAAGTGGAAAGGTCGAGGAAAACAACAGCTCAGCCGTGAAGTGGTAGGCCACACAAGCTCACAGAACAGGACCGCCAAGTGCTGAAGCACGTAGCGCGGAAAAATCGTCTGTTGTTGGTTGCAGCACTCACAACCGAGTTCCAAACTGACTCTGGAAGCAACGTCAACACAAGCACTGTGCGTCGAGAGCTTCATGAAATGGGTTTCCATGATTGAGCAGCCGCACACGAGCCAAAGATCACCATGCACAATGCTAAGCGTCGGCTGGATTGGTGTAAAGCTCACCGCCATTGGACTCTGGAGCAGCAGAAACGCGTTCTCTGGAGTGATAAATCACGCTTCACCATCTGGCAGTCCGACGGACGAATCTGGGTTTGGTAGATGCCAGGAGAATGCTACCTGCCTGAATGCATAGTGCCACCTGTAAAGTTTGGTGGAGGAGAAATAATAGTTTGGGGCTGTTTTTCATGGTTCGGGTTGGGCCCATTAGTTCCAGTGAAGGGAAATCTTAACGCTACAGCATACAATGACATTCTAGACGATTCTGTGCTTTCCACTTTGTGGCAACAGTTTGGGGAAGGCCCTTTCTTGTTTCAGCATGACAATGTCCCCGTGCACAAAGTGAGGTCCATACAGAAATGGTTTGTCAAGATCTGTGTGGAAGAACTTTACTGGTCTGCACAGAGGCCTGACCTCAACCCCATCAAACACCTTTGGGATGAATTGGAACGCCGACTGTGAGCCAGACCTAATCTCCCAACATCAGTGCCCGACCCTCACTAATGCTCTTGTGGCTGAGTGGAAGCAAATCTCTGCAGCAATATTCCAATATCTTGTGGAAAGCCTTCCCAGAAGAGTGAAGGCTGTTATAGCAGCAAAGGGGGGGGACCAACTCCATATTAATGCCCATGATTTTGGAATGAGATGTTGGATGAACGGGTGTTCACATACGTTTGGCCACATATTCTACCTTTTAATCCTGTAGACCTTTAGAGCACTTCTGGTGAAAATTGGTCAAAGTTCAATGTCAATGCCATCCAAAACATGTAGAACATCTACTCGGCCACAATTAAAAAATGTATCAACCAAATTTATTCTGCACAACATTCAATCATAGAAAACACTCGACCGGTCAAATTTTCAAAACTACCAAATTGCTGTTTCCATGGCAACTATTGTATATTTGGATTGTGCAAGTGGCATGCTGTGCACAGCTTTCTTGTTTGTCTATTTGTTTGTCCGTGAGCACGATATCCCAAAACGTTATGGGTGGATTCGGACGAAACTTGGTGGACAAGGTTGGGTGTGCGACACAAGGACGAATTGATTCGATTTTGGTGAAGATCCGGAATCGGATCCGAGATTTTATTATTATTATATTTTTTTTTACTTGTAATTTTTCACCATTGACAGATGAGGCCGAAAACGATATATACTATACGGAACATCATGATATTTCAAAAAGTTGTGGACGAGTTGGTCAGGTGATGAGAACGAGCCGATTCTATTTGTGTTCAGGTCCGAATCCAGATCCGTCCTTTCGTGAGAGGATACAAAATGTGAATTGTTTCAGCCTGCCCGAGGTTTGCGCTCCACCGAGTGCCCTTCTAATTACAGGTGTAATTGCCCAGGTGTTTAAATTCCAATAAAAATCACGTTTGACGTTACTAATGAATATCGTCTTCATATTGACGTTTGACGCTGCAATATTTGTGCCGTTGAGGAAACAATTTGTTTAGGGTGCCGGCGATAGCTTGCCCGCTGTTCGTGAAGGACGCTGCGGCATCTTTCACGTCCACCACCTAATTCCGGGAGACGGGACACCAAGTTTAACGTCCATCAAAAACCAAAACTTTTACAATATTAATTACCACCGACAAAACGATCTGAGGATATATTCTGGAGCACTTGCAGAGCTTACGATGCGTCCCCGCTCTGTGCCGATAACTATAACTATAACTATAACTATACACCGCAATCCGCGGTGAGGAACACAAAATTCGTGGCCGCGCAATGCATTCTGGACTACATATGTAAGAGAGGGAGAGAGTATTACTGATCGGTTTACATCCCACGTGTTTCTGTTGGGACATCACCACTCCCTGCTGCCATCACGTGATCCCGGATCCCAACAACCTTTGCACTTTGGACCTTGAAACACCCCCATGACTGATTGGCGGGACTTGAAGCCAACCCTCCGTTATTGATTGGCTGGAGTTGCAGCCATGTCCCCTTCCAAGAATTGATATGTGCTTACCGTTGTGGGGTAGGGGTAGGGAGATCTTCTTTCGTTACTCCTCCTCCTCACAGATTCCGAACGCAAGTTGAACGAGGCAGGAAAAGTTCGAGAAATGGCGGCGATTGTGCGGAGAATCATTAATACGAGCCGGGCTCCGGCAGCCATCGGCCCATACAGGTGCAGTGTCGAGCCACGTGTTTTGATTCCAAGCATCTGATGGTTATCCCCATATTTCTCTGCGTGTCCTTTGCTGGTTTATGATTTCCTTCTCTACCGCCATCCGAATACGGACAGAATGTTTCGACACTTTTCTACGCAACTCCCTTCTTCCAACCCATCAACTCCGCCTCAACCCCTTCCCCCATAACCCTCCCCCTCGTCCTCAAAACCTCCTCCTCCGCCTCCCACCTCCTCCATCTCACCTCAATCCTCAACGCATCGCCACCACCCCCGCCATCGCCTTGAACCCCCCCCCTCATACCTCTCCTCGTCCTCCTCAAAGCTCCCCCCCCCAGACACCTCTGTCCTTCTCGAACCACCCCCCCCAATTTCCTCTGTCGTCCTTGAACCCCCCCAAAATCACCTCTGTCCCCCTCGAACCCCCCTCAAATCGCCTCGGTCCTCCTCGTTCCCCCCCCAATCACCTCTGTCCCCCTCGAACTCACCCCTAATTGCTCTGTCCTACTCGAACGAACCCCTCCCCCATCGCCTCTGTCCTCTCACAACTCCCCTCGCTTCCGTCCTCCTCGACCCCCCTGTCCCCTCGCTTGGACGTTGGATTAAAACTAGTTATGCCGTGATATTCTGTTTAGCAATGAAATTTACATCGTGATCATGGGGATAGATGAATCTGTGAATGTGAAGAAGACTTAGTTCATGTTCTTTCCACCTTTAACTTTCACATCTCGCAACATTTCATACCAAACACACTTGAACTCACAACTCGACATCGACATGCGCCAAGCTCCTTATTTAGCGGAGATTAACGCGAGATCAAGACAGGAACCCGAATGGAAGCCATCCATCACAGTTGATAGGTGTGTGCTGGCTTCCAAGACAGTTGATAGCTGTCCCCCTTCCTGGAAAAGTGACCTCTGCGGAGCCACTCCGCCATCAGGCACTGTTATTGGGTTGGGACACGAAACCGCGCAAGTCCTGCACTGATGTAGGGCACCGAGTATGAGGAAGCGGTGGGGGATGATGGGGAGGGGTGGGAAGGAATAAAGATTGGGAACTCATGGAGCTTAAAAGAGATGCGAATGGACAGAGCTTGCTTCCGCTTCATTCCAACAACT
>CM068962.1:74486986-74502484 GCA_035128595.1 Eptatretus atami | reverse complement strand
CCTCGCGCGAACACCCAGACCCAGCATTCCAGAGGGAGGCGAGCCCCAACAGAGCTTTCAAATAAAACTTAACATATAGAGCTGAGCAGTGGGTGACTGCAGCCTCTACCGAGGTTGCAGAAGGTGCATTGGCGTGTGTCGGAAGACTCCACACTTCATATCTCGCACCCTCGATTTCTCTACCCCTCTTCCCACACTCTCTTTTCTTCCTTTGGGTGGTTGGATCCATTTCATGTAAAGGTGTGAGGTCATTGCTTTAAGGCTTCTGAGGGTGGGTTTATCCCCGAAGGGGATAAGTGGAATGTATACAGTAACCAGCAAAAGTATTCACCCCCCTCTAAAGTTTTGACATTTTGATGCCACCTGAGCTTATTTCATGATGCTTTCAAATAAAACTTAACATATAACGTCTTCACAAACTCTTCCACAGTGATAAAGTTTCAAAAAAATGGAGATAAAATGTGAATAAGTTAGATTAACAGACAAAATCAGATGATTCATAGTTGCATAAATATTCCCTCCCTTTGCCAAATTAACCCGAAATCACTTCAGGAGCAAATTATTTGTTTGAAATGCTTTCGAAAGAAGTCAGACATAAAGTGGTGAAGAAGCACCGTTCAGGAGAGGGTTATAAAAATATTTCAAAGTCACTCATCATCCCTTTGAGTGCGGTGAAATCCATCATTAAGAAGTGAAAGATGTATCGTACCACTCAGACTCTACCCAGATCAGGTCGCCCATCCAAACTCAGCAGCCGGGCAAGCAGGAAACTGGTTTGGGATATTACTGTGAATCCAACAACGACTTTGAAAGATCGGCAAGGTTCTGGGTCAGAGATGGGGGTCAGTGTTCATCAATCAACAATAATCCGTTCCTTTCACAAAGCTAGCCTCGATGGACAGGTGGCAAGAAAGAAGCCATTATTGAAAAAGACTCATCTAAAAGCTCTTATAGAGTTTATGAGAAAACATCTTAATGATACTGCAAAACATGTGGAGAAACGTTTTGTGGTCAGACGAGACAAGCTTGTCACGATTGAAGGGACAATGGACAGTGTAAAGTGCAGGAGAATCCTCGATGAAAACCTCCTCGAGTCAGCCATGAATCTTGAAATTTGGTCGGAGATTCACATTTCAGCATGACAATGATCCGAAGCACAAAGCTAAAACCACACTAGAGTGGCTGAATGAGAAGAAAATAAATGTTCTTGAGTGGCCCAATGTCCTGACTTGAACCCAATTGAAAATTAATTGAGAGACTTGAAGATCGCAGCCCATCGACAATCTCTATCAAACTTGACAGAACTAGAGCAATTTTCACATGAAGAATTGGCAGACTTCACCATCTCGCTGTGCAAAGCTGTAGAGACCTACCCTAAAAGACTCATAGCAGTCATTGCTACAAAAGGTGCTTCCTTTTGCTAACTTATCGTGCTTGGGGTTGGTCTGAGATAGTGCTTATGAGGATAATTAGCTCAAATGATCAATTGGCCCATTGGATAAAACAGTGTAACATGCAGCATTGGTTTGCTCGGCCAACTAGTAGCCATTACGCAATCTCAGGCATGGTTTCCCCATCTGATCCAGTCATTTCACAGGTACGGTAAACTGACCCTGGGTGCAAAGATCCGGCCAAAGTTGAGTGCTGTCGTGTAGATGGTGTACATGATCTTTTTATAGACTCGTTGGGTTTCAGAGTTATCTGACTCATGACTGTCACAGTGATGAGGCATGGGATTTGGAACTCCCCGACGACTGTTGCAGTTTAGAAAACATTCAGTGTTATTTCACGATGTTCCGGTACTTTGGTTCTCATGTTTGGTGTATGATTTACAAGTACAATGTACAAAAGGCTCCAGTATTCAATCATTGTGTGTTTGGCTGATGAAAGTGTTTGGGGTAGTTGTGCTGGACACCAGAGGATATGCCAGGAAACAAAGGATAGGACTCGTGGCTGGCTGTTTGTACCATTACCTGCCACACACGCTGCCGTGCCTGCAATGCATGCTGCCATATGTACAACTGGTGTCCGAAATGAAGGTGTGGTAACCTTGACATTTTCTACCATTGGGACATTTCTTAAACTCCATCGTGGGGATCCAGTTCCTTTTATATAAGACCTGAGCTGGTTCATTCACATACATCCCAACAGTGACTTTGCTAACAGCTGCTCTGGCGTTTGGTGTGGGTGAATCAATAATGGAGGGAGAAACTGTCTCTGGCTGGGTGAACCCAGTCGGGTTACCTTTTTCAGCTCCAAAACTGACTTGCCCTGGTGTCGACCCATGTTTTTACAGCGCGTGCGCTGTATACAATTGCACCGAGTTTGAAATGTCCCCGGTGTCTACCATGTCTCCGGTGTCCCCCCCCCCCCCCCCCAGCGCCTCAAGTGACAGCCAATGACGGCCGTCCGGTAGTTGGCAGTGCGTAACCGAGACGGAAATGGCGACAATTGACGGAAATACCCGAGTATTTCAATGGAAATTTGTGAAACTAATGTGTTATATATTGTGAAAACCATTGAATTTATTGCTTGACGGAAAAAAACCAAGAAACGCTCCCCTTCATGTACGAACGAATGAAAGACGTCATTTTCGCGCCGAACGCTGAAACCTAAGTTCTTCTTATGCCATCATTCTCTTTAATATTAGCCATAAACAAGTGTTTCGTCATGCATTAGTAGTTGAAATTTACTTACAATTATGGCAGATATTGGTGGCAAAGTGATGTGTTCTTTCAACCAGGGACATCTGAATTATTTTCATAACTTTGTACTGTACATTCAAAATATGCAAAAATTAAATATGCTTAAATTCAAAATGTGTTCGTCTATATTTTATATAATAACAATATAACTAATATTATGTAGTTGGTGTAACCACTATGTTTCAATGTTTTGCTCAACAAATATTTTAGCTTTGCTTTCATCTTTTCATCAGAAAAGCTTACATTTTACTCATCATTTGTTTGTCTGTACATTAACTTTATGATTATTATTTTTTTTTACATCAATCTTTTGCGGCCCCTGCCATGCTGTATCGAACGATTTCATTCCTTCTGTTATATATATAAAGGTGCTTATCACAATAATAACAAGATTTTTACATTTCAAATATTAAGTACGCTTTTTAATTGTTTTTCAACTGAAAAAGCCATAATTGCATATTTTAACATTAGTGTACTCATTTGCTTCACCACACGTGCTGTATTGAAGGATTTCACTTGTTTTGTATTGGTGGAACCTGACCTGATCTAAATTGCCCACCGAGTTTTGTGTGTTGAAAGTTGTGAAATACATTTGGCCAACTGTGGTATACAGTGACCTTAACACCAGATGAGAGTTTGCTTTTGTTTTTCTTTCTATGTGCAGCCAGGCGGTGCTTGTGGATCGCACGTTGTACATATCAGGGCAGCTTGGCTTGGACCCTCAGACAGGCAATTTGGTGACAGGAGGGGTCCAATCGCAGGCCCAGAAGGTATGGCTCTATCCAAATCCAATCTAATTGCCAGGAATCGTGGTTTTGAATCTCTCATCTTATGTTGATTTGTTTATTGGTCAATATTATCTTTGTCTTTCTACAGTTCACATCATGGACCAATTGTTTTTCTTCCCTCATTCTGTGCTGATTATATTGTTATGAAAATGAGAATCTGTAATTTGGAGTGAGGTTTATTTTATTTTATTGCTGAAATGGCCGATTATGTAATTATTGTTTTGGAGAACTAGTCTATATTGTGAAGGCCAGTGTTGATCTGCATTGGTGGACAAGTAGAACAATGGATGAAATCAATACGACATTGCTTGAGGTAGGCTAATCACAAGGGGAACCAAGGAAGGATGACGTTTCAGGCGTTAATCTTTCCTCGAGAGGTATGCACGTTCAGTTCTGAACCGTCTGGCCTGGGTTTGAATCCCGACCCAATTATAAGCTGTCATCCAGATGTTTCATTAATGTGTTTGCCGTCTCTTGGATGGACGTTAAACTGTGCGTCCCGTCGGCTGGCGTTAGTTTGTGGACGTTCAAAAATCCCATGGTGTCCTTTACGTGGCATAGGTGAACTATTGCCAGCACCTTGAACAAATTACAAATTCTTGCTTTAACATAAAGGAAGCGCATTGCGTCAGCCACACAGCTGCATCTCCAGCAAAATTATCCTATGCCCAGCCACATGCTGCATACTAAAGATAGAGGTTCTGTTGATTTCATCCATTATTGTCCTTGTGTGGCTTGCAATTTAAAATGTGCATGATTGTTGCTTGTTATTATACAATTGAATTGTTTAGTGTATGTAATGCTACTTAATTAAAGAGGAGTGAAATGTGAACGAGTTTGATATAATCAGAGCCAAAACCAACATAATCTATAGCAAGCAAGTAATAACTTGCTATGAAGGTCAGCAGTGTTCATCATTGAGCAAAGGTTTGCCCAGACATGTGGAGAGCGTGTCAGGACCTTGGACAACCTGCATGATTGATCCTTTTAGGGACGAGGGGTATGTCTAGAACTTCAGAAATGAAAGTGTGTGGATTGAGAAAATTAGAGGGAACTGGAGAATGGATATCTACAGACGTGGAAAGCAGATCCAGAAGAGCCGCTGGTGAAATCACTTTTATGCAATTGCATTGCCTATCAGTGGGATACAAAACGTAAACTGTTCAGCCTGGCGGAAGGAGGTATGCACTCTACCAAGTGCCGTTCTAGCTCTTTCTGTAGACTATTGTGTATTGTTATGGAAATTATTCCTTGGGGTTAATAAATGTTTAATACAGTATAGCAGTTATGAGTGTTTAGAATAAGCATTTAAGTAATCAAATATCATGTCATCTTTGGAGCAACCCTTCCATTGGAGTGCCGACTTCAGTGGGGACGGAGTCTCCTATTTGGGGCATCCATAGTTAAGGTGTGTGTGCTCCTGTCGGGCTGTTTATCATGCTAGTAATTTGTAGCAAGAAGAAAGAAGAATCCTATCGAGTAGTCTTTGCACACAGACTCCAAAGCACCTGTTCTCAGCACCATTGTGCTGTACTGATCCTGTCATGTCATGTCTTTTTTTGTGCTGTTTCATCATCATCTGTTTCGCTTGCCTGTGTTGTAAATTAGTTGCCGTTGCCTGTATTGATCATTACTTCATGAAGTCTATCTTAATGTGCTTAATGCAGCATCTTCTTCAAGTGACTGCTGCTCTGGTTTCAGATTGTGAAATGGATTAGTTAAGGATACGTTTTGGATAATCCGAGTAAACTATAAATAGTTAATCTCGCCATCGAAGATCGGAGGTTAGTTTTGACCCCTTTCTGTTTGTTTGTTTGTTTGTGACAGTATTACGGAAAAAACTCCTCGACGGATTTCGCGAAACTTGGTGGGGGATTAAGGTATGGGCCAAGGCATTATGCCATTAGTCAGATATACATGAAACTGGTATGGTAGGTTCAGGCTATGTCCTAGTTATGTGTGAGAAAGAACCGTTGCTATGGATGCTTTTGTTGGCTAGTAACGGCTGAAAAAACGACTAAATTCGACTTGATCGACTACCCATGTCCGCCTACCGGCTTGTATGTATGTTTGTTTTAATGTATGGACAGCTCTGGAAGCCAGAGGAGTCAACCGATTTTGATGAAACTTGACAGGTAGGTTCATAACAGCATCTGTTATGATGCTTTTGAGCACTGTGCTTGTGGATACCACCGTTGCTGGCAACGGGGATTTTGAATTTTTTGATAATCCTAAAAAAAATATTTTTTCGAAAATCAAAAAATCGGCTTCAAGGCTTTTATGCGCACTATAATCACTTCTTTGTCAAAAATTTCAGCCCGATCCGTCAAAAACTGATGACGAGTATGTGCATGTATGACTAAAACTGTATGAATTAGTATGTCGCCATGTATGAACTAAAAAAGGCCATGTCGCCTACCGGCTTGTATGGTTGTTTGTATTTATGGACAGCTCTGGAGGCCAGAGGCAGTCAACCAGATTTTGATGAAACTTGACAGGTAGGTTCATACCATGATCTAGTTCTGTGCTTTTGAGCACCGTTGCTATGGACACCACCGTTGCCTAGCAACGGACTTTGAAATTTTTATAATCCAAAAAATATATTTTTTTTCGAAAATCAAAAATCGGTTCCACGCTTTTATGGCCGCACTATAATCAGCCTCTTCGTAAAAATTTTCAGCCCATCGCGTCAAAAACTGTATGACTTAGTATGCAATTATGTCAGCGACCCTCCATGTCGCCTACCGCTTGTTGGGTGGTCGCTGGAGTACGCCTTAATTTTACTTTTTCCGTCTGTCTGTATGTTTGTATGTTATGTATGGACAGCTCTGGAGCCCAGAGGAGTCACGATTTTGATGAAACTTGACAGGTAGCGTTCATACCAGGATCTAGTTCTATGCTTTTCGAGCACCGTTGCTATGGACACACTGTTGCCTAGCAACGGGACTTTGGAATTTTTGAATAATCCTAAAAATATTTTTTTTTCGAAATCAAAAATCGGCTTCCACGCTTTTATGCGCACTATAATCAACCTCTTTGTCAAACATTTCAGCCCGATCCGTCACAAACTGTATGACTAGTATGCAATTATGTAGCGACACCATGTCGCCTCCGGCTTGTAGTGTTTGTATGTAATGGACAGCTCGGAGGCCAGAGGATCAACGATTTTGATGAACTTGACTAGTAGGTTCATACCAGGATGGGTTTGGTATGCTTTTGAGCACCGTTGCTTATGGACACCACCGTTTGGCCTAGCAATCGGGACTTTGGAAATTTTTGAAAAATCCTGAAAACATTTTTTTTTCGAAAATTCAAAAATCGGCTTCCAGGCTTTTATGCGAACTACAGGGTGCCGCACAGAAAACCAGGAATTTTTGAGATGTTTAGTTTTGGCCGTATTTTACCATATCAATAAACTAACATATAATAAAGTGTATCTTTGATTACACTACATCTAAGTTGCTTATGTTTTGTTTTGAAAATAAATGTGTCTTCTGTTTTACACTACATCTAAGTTTTGCTTTTTTTAAATTAAACGTACCAAATTTCAATGGTTTTCTGTGGGGCACCCTGATAATCAACCTCTTTGTCAAACATTTTCAGCCCGATCCATCACAAACTGTATGACTTAGTATGCAATTATGTAGCGACCACCCATGTCGCCTACGGGCTTGTTTGGGTGGTCGCTAGAGTACCCTTATTTTCACTTTTCCGTCTGTCTAGTATGAATGTTGGTGATGTTTGTATGTAATGGACATCTCTGGAAGCCAGAGGATTCAATCAATTTTTATGAAACTTGACAGGGTAGGTTACACCGGATCTAGTTCTATGCTTTGAACACCGTTGCTATGGACACCGCCGTTGCCGAGCAACGGGACTTTGAAATTTTTGAAAAATCCTAAAAAATATATTTTTCGAAAATCAAAAAATGCGACTTCCAGGCTTTTATGCGCACTCTAATCAACCTCTTTGTCAAAAAATTTTCAGCCACCGATCCGTCAAAAACTGTATGACTAGTATGCAATTGTGTAGCGACACCCATGTCGCCTACCGGCTTGGTTGGGTGGTCGCTAGAGTACCCTATTTCACTTTTTCCATCTGTATAGACAGACTTTTTATGTTTTTTTTTGTTGTATGTTCTTGGGTGGTCGCTAGAGTACCCTTATTTTCACTTTTCCGTCTGTCTGTTGGGTAGTCGATCTAGTGTACCCTTATTATCAGTATTTCCGCTCGATATGTTTGGCTGTATGTCTGTCTGTAGTGATGTCTGTCGGTCCAGTCTCCGTTAATACAATGGCGATTTCGATCAAATTGGTTGGAGGTTCATACCATGAGCTCGTTGTGTGCAAATGAGAACCGTTGCTATGGACCCATCCGTTGCTAGCAAGACCTTTGAAATATTGCAAAAAAAAACTCAAAATTTTTTCCGAAAATCAAAAATCGGGCCAAAGGGAAATGTGGGCAGTACATTACGCATTATTGTCAAAAATTTCCGCCGGATCTATGAACAACTGTCGGAGTAATCGCTTTGCAATGAACCCTGGTCGAACAATAAACAAAACGAAGTTTGATTATTCTCAGAGACTATGATCAGATATACATGACAACTGGTATGGTGTCATGGTATGTCCTAGTTATGTGTGAGAAAGAACCGTTGCTATGGATGCTTTTGTTGGCTAGTAACGGCTGAAAAACGGACTAAATGTCCGACTTGATCGACTACCCATGTCCGCCTACCGGCTTGTATATAATGTTTTGTTTGAATGTATGGACAGCTCTGGAGGCCAGAGGAGTCAACCGATTTTGATGAAACTTGACAGGTGGATTCATAGACAGGATCTAGTTCTATGCTTTTGAGCACGCGTTGCTGTGGATACCACCGTTGCCTGGCAACGGACTTTGAAATTTTTGAAAATCCTAAAAAAAAAAAAAATCGAAAATCAAAAATCGGCTTCCAGGCTTTTATGCGCACTATAATCGACCTATTTGTCAATTTTTTTTAGCCCGATCGTCAAAAACTGTATGACTAGTATGCAATTATTGTCGGCGACACCCATGTCGCCTACCGCTTGTTGGTGTCGTAAGTACCCTTATTTTTACTTTCCGTCTGGTCTGTAATGATGTTTGTATGTTTGTATGTAAATGGACATTCTGCAGGCAGAGGAGTCAACAGATTTGATGAACTTGACAAGTGGTTCATGACCAGATCTAGTTCTATATGCATTTTGAGCACCGTTGCTATGGACACCACCGTTGCCTAGCAACGGACTTTAAATTTTTGAAAAATCATAAAAAATTATTTATTTTCGAAAAATCAAAAAATGGCTTCCTGCTTTGATGGCGCACTGGAATCATCCTATTTGTCAAAATTTCAGCCCCAATCCGTCAAAAACTGTATGACTAGTATGATTATGTAGCGACCACCATGTCGCTACCGGCTTTGTTGGGTGTTCGCTAGAGGTACCCTTATTTCACTTTTTCCGTATGTCTATGTTTTATGTTGTATGTTTGTGGGTGGTCACTGGATACCCTTATTTTCACTTTTTCCTCGTCTGTTGGGTCGTCGACTAGTCTCCTTATATCAGTATTTTCCGGTCGTATGTTGTTGTCTGTATGTCTGTTCGGTCTAGTGCTCCGGTTAAACAATGGCGATTTCGATGAAACTTGATTGTAGGTTCATACCATTACCTAGTTGTGTGCAAATGAGAACCGTTATTGCTGATGGACCTATCCGGTTGCGAGCAACGACCTTTTAAAATTTCAAAAAATCAAAAAAAATAATTTTTTCGAAAAATCAAAAATCGGGCCACCGAGCTGAACTTGTGGTGGTCAGTACATATCGCCTTATTGTTGTCACGTTATTTTCCTGAGCGTCGCTAATGTAGAATTACTGGGGAGATTCGCTGATGACCCTGGTCGAAAATTTCATTTCAAAAACGGTCTGTTGGTGATCGTCAGAGTACCCTATATGTCACGATTTAATGGTACCGTGTCATGCTATGTACTAGCTATGTGTAAAGAATGCTTATGCTTTTGGCTAGTAAGGGACTAGATACACACTTATATTCGACTTATTACCTGTCTCGCCTACGTTGTATGTTTGTTTGTATGTTGTATAGTAATGGACAGTCTCTGGAGAGGCCATGACGGATTCAACTCATTTTTGATGAAACTGACAGGGTAGTTATACAGATCTAGTTCATTGCTTTTGAGCACTGTTGCTATGGACTAACCACGTTGCCCTGCGCAACGGCGGACTTTGTAATTTTTGAAAAAATCCCCTAAAAAAATTTTTTTTCAAAAATCAAAAATCGGCTTCCAGCTTTTATGCGCACTACTAATCAGACCTCTTGTCCAAAAATTTCAGCCGATCCGTCAAAAACTGAGACTAGTATGTCGCATTATGTAGCTTACCACATGTCGTACGTTGTGCCTGGTACGCCTAATACGCCATTCGCCTTCCGCATGTCTGGTATGTTTTATGTTGTATGTAATGACAGCTTCTGAGGCCAGAGAGTCAACCCGATTTTGATGAACTTGACAGGTAGGTTCATAAGGATATGTTGCTCATGCTTATGAGACACGTTGCTATGGACGCCACCGTTGCCTAAGGCATACCACTACATTTTCGAAAATCCTAAAAATATTTATTTTCGAAAATCAAAATGGTCACTTCCAGCGCTTTTATGCGCCTATAATCAACACTCTTTGTCAAACAATTTTCCAGCCCCAACGTCAAAAACTTATGACTAGCTATGCGAATTATGGTAGCGACCACTCCCATGTGCCTACACGGCTTTGTTGGGTGGCCCTCGCTAGGAGTACCCCTTATTTTCACTTTTTCGTCTGTCCTGTTTTTTGTGTGTTTGTAATGGACAGCTCTGGAGGCCAGAAGGCAGTTCAACCGATTTTATTGAAAACTTGACAGGTAGGTTCCATACCAGGATCTAGTTTCTATGCTTTTGAGCACCGTTGCGATGGAACCCACCACTGCCTAAGCAACGGGACTTTGAGAATTTTTTGAAAATCCTAAAAAAAAATTTTTTCGAAAATCAAAAATCGGCTTCCAGCGCTTTATATGCGCACTTATAAACTCAACCTCTTTGTCAAATCATTTTCAGCCCGATCCGTCAACAAACTGTATGACTACGTATGCACATTATGTAGCGACCACATGTGCTGACCGGCTTGTATGTCTGTTCTGTATGTAGTGGAAGCCTGGAGGCCAGAGGAGTCAAACCGATTTTGAGAATACTTGACAGGTAGGTTTCATACCAGGAATCTGTTGTATGCTTTTGAGCACCGTTCTATGGACCACACCGTCACTTGCCTAGAACGGGCTTTTGCAAATTTTTGAAAATCCTAAAAAATTAATTTTTCGAAAATAAAAATCGGCTTCAGGCTTTTATGCGCATATAATCACCTCATTGTCAACATTTTCAGCCCGATCCGATCAAAACTGTATGATATTATCAATTATGTAGCGACCACCCATGTCTGCCTACCGGCTTGTTGGGTGGTCGACATGAGGTAACCCTTTATTTCTTCGTCTGGGGTTCGCCAGAGTACCTTATTTTCACTTTTCGTCTGTGTTTGTTCTGTTTCTTTGTTTAGCTGTGTTTGTATGTTCGGTATAACTGGACAGCTCTGAGAGGCCAGAGGAGTCAACAATATTTGATGAAACTTGAAGGTAGGTTTCATAAGGATTAGTATTATCTTTTGCGGCACCGGTTGCTATGGACGACCACCGTTGCTTCAGCACGGGACTTTGACATTTTTTTGAAAAAATCCTAAAAAAATTAATTTTTTCGAAAATCAAATAATGGCTTTCCAGGCTTTTATGCGCACTATAATCACCTCTTTGCAATAAATATTTTTCAGCCGATCATCAAAAACTTATGACTAGTATCATATGTAGAAGACCACCCAATGCTGGGCGGCTCCCGGCTTTGGTAGCTAGCTTCCCATATATTATAGCTACTTTCGTATGTAGGTTTTTTGTATGTAAGACAGCTCTGGAGGCTCAGAGGAGTCACCTTTATGATTTGATGAAACTTACAGCTACGGTTCATACCAGGATCTAGTTCTTCTTTTGAGCCCCGTTGCTTATGCGACACATGCACCGTTGCTAGCAACGGGACTTCGAAATTTTGGAAAAATCCTAAAAATTATTTTTTCGAAAATCAAAATCGCCTTGTCACAGGCTTTTGATTTGGCACTATAATCGCAACTCTTTGTCAAAATTTTCAGCCCAGAATCCTCAAGAAACTGTATGAGAAAGGACTAGTATGCAATATGTAGCGGACCACCCATTGTCGCCTACCGGCGTGGGCGCTGGTACCTATTAACTTGCGTCTCTGTATGAATTTGTTGTCATTTAATGCGGAGCAGCTTGGAGGGCCAGAGGAGTCAACCGAGCACCACTACCCAATGCCGGTTTGATGGAAACTTGACATGGGTTAGGTTTCAACAGGATACTAGTTCTATGCTTTTTGAAGCACCGTTTGCTATGGACACCACCGTTGCCTCGCAACTGGACTTGAAATTTTTGAAATACCTAAAAATTATTTTTTGTCGAAAATCAAAGAAAGAAGAATTCGGCTTCCAGCGCTTTTATGCGCACATTAATTCAACCTCTTTGTCAAAAAATTTTTCAAAAAAGCCATCCGTCAAAAACTGTATGACTCTATCAGTTATGTCCAACATAGTTGCTACCGACCTTGTTGTGATCGTCGTACCTATTTTCCTCCGCGTGTATGCTTTGTATGTGTTGTGGGTGGCGTAGAGCTAACCTATTTTCACTCGTGGGAAGTGGTCCTAGTCTTTTTCACTTCCGTCTGCTGTATGTTTTTTCTAGTAGCTACTTATCCTTTGCTGTATATTGTGTTGTAGCAGTAATGGCATCTCTGGAGCCAGAGGAGTCACCCTGTGCAGAACCTGCCCGCCAGTATGTTTTGAGAAACTTGACGTTAGGTTCATGACCAGGATCTTGAGTTCTATCTTTTGAGCACCGTTGTTATGGAGGACGGCGACCGTTGCGAGAACGGCAACTTTAAAATTTTTGGAAAAATCCAAAAAAATTAATTTTTCGAAAATCAAAATCGGCTTCCAGGCTTTATGCGCACTATATCAAACCTCTTGTCAAAAATTTCAGCCAATCCGTCAAAAAAACTCTATGAATAGTATTGCAATTATGTAGCACCAATGTCCTACGGACTGGGAGTCGCTAACCCTTATTCCCTTCCTCTGGCTTGTTTTTGGGTGGTCGCGCTGCAGGGTACCTTATTTTCACTTTTTTTGGCGTCGCGAGTCCTTTTTTGTCTGTATGTTTGTTGTATGTCTGAAGTAGTGACAGCTCTGGAGGCCAGAGAGTCAAGCCGATTTTGATGAAACTTGACAGTAAGCTTCATACCAGGATCTACGTTCTATGCTTTTGAGCACCGTTGCTATGACCACCGTTGCCTAGCAATGGGCACTTTTGAATTTTGACATATCCTAAAAAAAATTTTTCGAAAATCAAAATCGGCTTCCACGCCCTTTTATTGCGCCAATCTATAATCACAACTCTTTGTCAAATATTTCACAAAAAGACCCAATCGTCAAAAACTGTATGACTAGTATGCAATTATGTAGCGACGACCGACAGCTATCGCCTACCGGCTTGTTGGTGTGGTCTGGAGAGTACCCTTATTTTACTTTTTCCCTCTTTTTTTTCGTCTGTCTGTATGTAATGGACAGCTTGAGCCAGAGGAGTCAACCTCACGGCACCACGCACCAACGCTCCACCTGCCACCCGCGATTTTTGATGAACTTGACAGGTAGGTTTCATACCAGGATCTAGTTCTATGGCTTTTTGAGACTGCGTTGTTGGAACAGAACCAACCGTTGCCTCGCAACGGGACTTTGAAATTTTGAAAAATCCTAAAAAATTTTGATTTTTTCGAAAACAAATCGTTCCAGGGGGAGGGCAGCATTTTTTTTTTAGGCTTTTTTTTTTTCTGCGCCATACAATCAAGACACAACCTCGTTGTAAAAAATTCACACGAAGCCAATCGTCAAAAACGTATGAACTAGTATGCAATTATGTGGCGACCACGCCTGTCGCCTCGGCTTTTGGGTGGTCGCTAGAGTACCCTTATGTTCCACTTTTTTCCCGTCTGTCTGTATGTTTGTTTGTTTGTTTGTTGCTGTATGTATTAATGGACAGCTCTGGAGCCAGAGGATCCAACCTATTTTGATGAAACTTTGACAGGGTAAGGTTCCATCCCGGGATCTAGTTCTATGGCTTTTTGAGCACAGGTTTGCTATGGAACACGACCGTTTTTGCAAGCAACAGGACTTTGAATTTTTTGAAAAAATACTAAAAAAAAAAAATTATTATCTCAAAAAATCGGCTTCCAGCCTTTTATGCCATATATCACAAACCTCTTTGTCAAACATATTTCATCAAAGCCGATCGTCACAACTGTATGACTAGTTATGCACTATGTAGCGACACACCATAGTCGCCTACCGGCTTGTATGTCCTCTGTATGTAATGGACAGCTCTGGAGGCCAGAGGATCACGAATTTGATGAACTTGACAGGTAGTTATACCAGGGATGGAGTTGTGTGCTTTTGAGGCACGCGTGCATGGACACCATCCTGGTTGTCCTACAACGGGACTTTGAATTTTTGAAAAATCCTAAAAATAATTTTTCGAAAATCAAAAATCGGCTTCCAGGCTTTTATGCGAACTCCAGGGTGCCCACAGAAAACCAGGAAATTTGAGATTTTGAGATTTTATTTGCCGTATTTTACCATATCAATAAACCAACATATTAATAATGTATCTTTGTTTTAACACTACATCTAAGTTTGCATTTGTTTTGTTTGAAAATAAAGGTGGTATCTTTGTTTTACACTACATCTTAAGTTTTGGCTTTTGTTTTAATATAACTGTACCAAATTTCTGGTTTTCTGTGGGGCACCTCTGTTATAAATCAACCTCTTTGTCAAACATTTTCAAAAAAAGCCCGATCCATCAAAACTGCTTGTATGGACCTTAGTATGCAATTATGTAGCGGGAGCGCGACCACCCATGTCGCCTACCGTTGTTGGTGGTCGGCTATGAAAGTACCTTATTACTTTGTTTCCGTTGTTCTGTATGAATGTTTGTATGTTTGTATGTATGGACATCCTGGAGGCCCAGAGATTCAATCATTTTGTGGAGAACTTGAACAGGTAGGTTCATAACCCATCTTAGTTCTATGCTGTTTTATTTGATGTGCTTTTTTGACACCGTTGCTATGGACACCGCCGGTTGCCGAGCAACGGGACTTGAATATTTGAAAAAAATCCTAAAAATTTTTTTTTTTCGAAAATCAATGGCTTCCAGGCTTTTATTGCACAACTCTAATCAAACTGTCTTTGTCAACATTTTTCAGCTCGATCCGTCAAAAACTGTATGAACTAGTATGCATTGTGTAGCGACCACCCATGTCGCCTACCGGCTTGTTTGGTGGTCCCGCTAGAGTACCCTTATTTCAGTTCACCAAACACTTTTTCCGTCTGTTAGAAAGCTTTTTTTATGGTTTTTTTTTCCTGTTTAGTAGGTTTCTTGGGGTCGCTAGAGTAACTATTTTCAACATTATTCACTTTTTTTTTTTTTTTTCCGTCTGGTCTGTGGTAGTCGTTAAGTGTAACACCCTTAATTAATCAGTATTTTTCGTCGATATGTTATGTTGGCTGTCTGTCTGGGGCTGTCGTCTGGTATGTTCTGTTGGTCCAGTGCTCCGTTATAAACCATGGCGAATTCGATGAACTGGTTGGTAGGTTATCCAGTCGAGTTGTGTGCAAATGGAGAACGGTTGCTATGACTATTTTCCGTTGCCTAGAACGGACCTTTGAAATTTTTCAAAAAAAAAAAAAATACTCAAAAAATTTTTTTTCCCGAATAAAAATCGGCCCACGAGGGAAATGTGGGCAAGTTACATTCAGCCATAATTGTCAAAATTTTCCAGCGG
>CM068962.1:74472532-74486886 GCA_035128595.1 Eptatretus atami | reverse complement strand
GATCTTCACAAAACTTCACCACATGGTAGAGTTTGTCATAAGGAAGAAGCATATTTTTTGAGGTCAAAAGGTCAGCAAAGGCCAAAACTCAACAACCTTGGTAGGATTTCTAAAATCCTCAATTTTCATCCGATTGATTTGAAATTCCAAGAGGATTTATATTTCAGGTCACTGAATTCAACTCAGCCAATTATTTGAGGTCAACATTGACCAAAAGGTCAACATAGGCCAAGGGCAACAACTAAGGTGGTATTTCTAAAATCCTCAATTTTCATCCAATTGACTTGAAATTTGAAGAGGATTTGCATATCAGGTCAATGAATTCAACCACCAATTATTTTTGAGGTCAACATAGGCCTAAAGGTCAACAGCGCCAAATTTCTAAAATTGTCAATTTTCATCCGATTCATTTGAAATTTGAAGAGGAGTTGCATATTTGTCTTTAATTCAATCACCAATTATTTGTGACGTCAAATTTGTTTTATGGATTTTGCAAGTATCGTGCTCTGCACGACGTCTTCTTGTTTATTTATTTGGCATGAGGGCTGTGTACTTTGAATATCCTACTTTGTTTGTTTATCTGCTTGTGTTCAGGATATCTCAAAAAGTTGTGGATGGATTCGGATTAAATTTTGTTGACAGGTTGGGTGTGTGACAAGGACGAACTGATTAGATTTTGGTGAAGATCCGAATCCGGATCTGATAATTACCTCCACCACCGAAGGTGAAGGAGGTTATGTTTTCACCCCTTTCTGTCTGTTTGTTTGTTTGTGTTCAGGATATCTCAAAAAGTTGTGGATGGACCGGATTTAATTTTGTGGACAAGTTTCTTGTGTGACAAGGACAAACTGATTAGATTTTGGTGAAGATCCAGATCTGGATCCGACTTCTAGAATCTTAAAAGTGATTCTTCACTATTGAGAGATATGGCCAAAAACGATTTATAGCATGATATCTCAAAAAGTTGTGGACTGATTCGGACAAAACTTCTTGGACATGTTGGGACAAGGAAGAATTGATTCAATTTTGGTGAAGATATGAATCCGGATCTAATAATTTTAAAAGTGATTTTTCACCATTCATAGGGCTAAACCGATATATAGCATGATCTCAAAAAAGTTGTGGACGGATTCGAGTGAAACTTGGTGGACAGGTTGGGTGTGTGACCATGACAAAGTGATTCGATTTTGGTGAAGATCTGAATCCGGATTCGACTACTAGAACTTTTTAAGTGATTCTTCACCATTGACAGATCGGGCTCAAAAACGATATATAGCACGATATTTCAAAAATGTATTGGGCCTGATATGTTCTCATGGATCAGGCATTACGGGGCGGAGGTATGCGCTCTACGGAGTGCCCTTCTAGTTTTTTAAAGTGATTCTTCACCATTGAGATGTGGGACTAAACCTCTATATAACAGGATATCTCAAAAAGTTGTGGATAGAGTCGGACGAAACTTGGTGGAAAGGTTGGGTGTGTGGCAAGGACGAATTGATTCTATATTGATGAAGATCCGAATCAGATTCAGATATGAAAATTACTTAATTTTAAAGTGATTCTTCACCATTGAGAGATGTGGCCAAAAAAAAAAGAAAAGATATTTCAAAAATATATTTGGCAGGATATCTTCTTGGGGATTAGGTATTGCATAGCGGAGGTATGCACTCTCCCGAATGCCTTTCTAGTTTTAGTTATGCATCGCTCATTCATCTAGATAGAAATGTCAAACTCACCCCATTGTACCTAAAATTCTTTATTCCTCTCTTTTCTGTCTAAATTTACCCTTTTTTGTGCTGCACTCGGTCATTTTCCCCAAGTTTAGGTGGGAAAAAGTGGTCATCCTGGAGACACGGTCTTCACCGAGACAGACGCGGATACAAAAGAATCATGACTCAAGGTTGGAAAGGTGTAAGTCCTGCCTACCAGTTGGGGCTTAGACCAATGGCAAAGGTGAGGGGAGAAGCATAAATCATCAGTTGTGACAGTGGGGCTGTCTATAAAGGTGTGGACTGACCGGAATCGATAGCCAGAACCCTGGAAGTGCTGAGCTGAAGGCTGCACCCTGGAACAAGCTCAGAGAGGAGGAAGCCAAGCCCTATCCTGCCGGCGTCATGCCCACTACATCGGGTTATGTGCCCCCCATAGTAACCTGCCTGGACAATTGCATCTGAACTGAGCATTCTCCTCGTGAGCAACTTACCTGGTTTGCCCGAGGAACTCCACTGTCTTGTGGCTTCCTTTGTCTTCTGTCATGTGTGGCTGAAAGCCAAAGGCATAGCATAATTAAAGTTCCCATTCGTACCATGGGCACTTATGCGGTAGTGGGTAATTTTTGAGATTATTGTTTGCTTTTGTACATTTATGTCATTACACAATACACTTTATAAAGCTGACTTTGTCTCCGGCTCATCCTGCTTTCTCGTGACGGTTTTATCTGGTGGCTCTTGTGTAGTCCTGTTAAAGGAAGATTGATTGGTTTAGATGAGATTGCATCACGTGATTTAGTAAGCTCGGCCAAAGGTGAGATCTGTCATATGATTTCCTCGGCAGGGCACTTGTCCGGCGCAGGACTTCAAACCACATGGTAACGCGGCTTCGGTAATATATTTGGTTACAAAGCTTTTCCCTGCAACCGCTCAGAATCATCTCCTTAACTCATCTCGTTAACGACCATCTTCTTAACTCAGGTTGTGGTTACCACCTCTATGTGTGTGGTTGTGACACCTCAACCCTCTCTCCTACCCAGGCACATGACAATGTTACTGTGTTTATATTAATATGTTTAATTTGTACTTTTTTCCACCCTTGTCTTTTCAGGCTCTGGAAAATATGGGGGAAATCCTAAAGGAATCAAATGCAAGTTTTAGCAATGGTAAATTATATTTGACATTAAAAAATGAATAACATTCGTTGATACCAAACTGCCTTCCATTTGAAACTAATGCCCTCATCATCGTGTTCACCTGCAGTTGTGAAGACTACGGTGCTTCTGGCAAATATTGACGACTTTGTAGCTGTCAATGATGTGTACAAACAATGTAAGTGCATTCATTATTCTTGCCCCAAAGAGGTTGAGACTATTGTAACGCCGCATCTCTGCCCACGTCCACATATTTCACTTAAAATCTTTTAATTCTTTTTTTCTTTGCAAAGGCGAGTCCAAATGATGCGAAACTTTAATCAGAGGAGGAACTCCCCATGGAGAATATTTTATTGACAACTGATGTCATATGTCACATGGTATGGCAGCCATATTGGATTAAAGGAAAAAAATTGGACGACATCTCCGAAACCACTCAATGAAAAAAATTGAAACTTTGCATCTGTCATCAACTCCCCATGGAGTATATAGGGTGACTAGCGGCGTATGGTTACACATTGTAAGCAATAACAAACTGTGCTTTCCCATTGTCTCGGGTTGCTCAGTGCATTTGTTTTTAGGTCATCTCTATCATCTCAGTAGAGATGACCTAATAACCCCAGTCTCGAAGTCTGTCCGTCCGTACGTACGTACGTACGTCCGTCGTCCACAATCAAACCGAGTGGAGACAAATAACCAATAGTGGAATGGATAGAGGTCGATGAGACATGCACAACGATATAACTTTCAAGGTCGTCCAATGTCGAGGTCAACGTCACGAGGCTGTCAAAGTTGCGAAAATCGTCGATTTCAAATCGTATCTCCTCCCTCATTTATCAAGAGAGATCAAATGTTATTAGTGATTCAGATACTATGGACTATTATCTAGAACAACATGAGCCATTTTTTTGAAATTTGCTCTCGTTCCGATTTTATAGCCTTCAAACTTCGTTCCGATTCCCCGTATGGGCCGTTCATAAAGTACGTACATACAAAAAAAGTATTAAAAAATTAGAACCGGAACTCTCCGAGACAAATATTACATTTGAAGCTTTTGTCAGATTTAACTAAAACAATGGAATACAAGTTTATATGCACACTTACTTTCATTTATGACATTAACATTGTTTTGAATGTCAATTTGTACTTTTATTTTCAAAATTGACATGTGCTGTGATATTAAAGAAAAAGGTAAATTACACCGCTAGGGACTGCATCGTCATGGCTTACAAAACATCGGTTCATAAGGAACTGCTGGCTTTGCAGGCGATTAGCGATGTATGAGGGGTGTGGGTGGGTGGTCACTAGCCTGCATACAGAGGGGGGTGGGTGGTGTTGAAACCCGGAAGTAGAGCGTACGTACTTTATGAACTGCCCCTATTCCAGTCTGGCACAGAGTTACTTTCGACCTCTGGCAGAAGTGACGCGCACTCCCTCTTGGGGTATTTTTTTCATTTATTTATGTTCATTTATATTTTCATTTATGGACGCTTTGCGAAAGTTCTGTGATTCCCCCCCCCCCCCGGTTTATCGAATTGCACGGCAAATTACCATGCCTCCTAATTGTCTTGGGTCACTCACCTACATTCTATTATTTTTTTCATTTACGGACGCATTCCGAGGGTTCTGTGATTTAAAAAAAAAACATTTTCCTGGTGGATCGGCTTCGATGTCCACCAGCACGCATAATCACAGTGCTTTCCCATTGTCTCGGGTCGCTCACCTTCATTTTTTTCATTTACGGACGCTTTCCAATGGTTCTGTGATTTTTCCTGGTGTATCAGTTTTGATATCCGCTGGCAAGAAAAATTTCAGCTTTCTACATCACCGGAAGGTACCGAACTTCAATATCAGTCAATCAGTCAGTGGGTGAAAGCATGGTAAATGGGACATTTCAATATTAGGGATCAAAAGTAAATGTTTAAATCCATAATGATGCCTGTTCAATAGATATAAATTTCATATTAAATCTAGATCTGACCAATATGAATAGATGTTATGTTGAAAATTTTGAGGCTCTGTTGAACGGTTACTATTTTACAGGCATGTGAATATTGCCATGTTTCTGCATTTACAGTGTACTCAGTGGCCAAATTTGACATGGCATTTTTATTTGTATAATATAAAACATCAGATGAAGGCACAGGTAGTAATTAATGCTACCAGAAGGAGGCTATGGCCTTGACCTTTCATCCACATGGAATTTTCCTAGAAATGCAGCATGGTTTTGACAATATAACCACTGCAGATGACATACCTTCGTAATCAGCTTGTGAAAGAAATCCATAGATGCCGCAATAGCCCACACAGGTAAGCTTAATTGTGTGATTTTTAAAAACATGTACAGTGGAAAATCGATATAACGCTCACTGGTGGGGTCCAAAGCGACTAGGGCGTTATAAATGATACAGCGCTATACTGATGCAGTGAAAAATATTTTATATTACATACAAACCAGAGCCAAAACACGTGGACATGTACGTCCGCCATCTTGGATTGTTGGGGTTGATGACGAAGCGGTCAAGTGAGTTACAGGAGATACGGATGCTATGATGATTTGAATTGAATTGATTTTGTTCATCTCAGCTTCGCCATTTATACGGAAAGGTGCGAGAAGATGACAGCTCGTGAGTATTTTCACACCAATGTCAACTCAACACAGGGTGATGACAGCTTGAATTTTTTTTGCCACTTAGCGCTATTTTGGACTAACTTTGTGTCTATTTTCTCACTTTTTGCCTTTAAACATGAAATAGTAGTATTTTTTGGGGTCCAAGGTGAATGAGCGTTATATCAGTACAAGCGCTATAACGCTTAGCGTTATATCGATTTTCCACTGTAATTACTTTTCAAATATTAAGTAGAAGTCACACTACTTATAACAAGTGCTAAAACTTGTATTTGGTGCTGTGTATTTAATACATCAGCTGTGAACTGGCAAGTAGTCCATTTCTGTCACGTACCTCAACACCCTACTTACCCCCATAATTTTGTTAAAATTTTCAAAAAATATAATATTTACAATCATTTTCTTTATGTCAGTTGGTACAGGACATGTTATAAAATGTTATTAGTAAGTAAGGGCATCTCTAGAATATAGATTTATATTTTAAAATAATTAACTTATTATTTTCTGTCACGTACCTCAACATTTTCTACATATTTGTTATTTGTGCAATATTAGGTGCTCTATACTGAAAATTCTACACAATGAATGAGCCTTGTGCATTAAATCTCTCCATCTATGGTTACAGCTAGTATGAATTATCCCCAAGAGGCTTATTTAACAGACTTATTTGACTAATTTTGGTATGCCAATATATGCGATCTGCAATATATCCCAAGTAAATTGTGGAAAAATTGTGCTGTGAAGCACTTTTTGAGGATTGCTACTGTCTCCAAAAGTATGTATGGCTATATTCTAATTTTATTGGCATAACTACCTAGTAATAAAGCACTTAAAATGAATAAAACATATACAGTGCTCCCTCGCTATATCGCGGTTCACTTTTCGCGGCTTCACTACATCGCGGGTTTTCAAGTAGAAGAGTAGAAGTCTCCTCCAGTAGAAGAGAGATTTAATGCTCTTCTTGGCTGTGCAGTACTACATTCATCTCATCATCATCATCAGTACTGCACAGCTATCATCATCACTCTCATTCTTCATAGGTCAGT
Organism: Eptatretus atami; assembly: GCA_035128595.1. Taxonomy (NCBI): domain Eukaryota; kingdom Metazoa; phylum Chordata; class Myxini; order Myxiniformes; family Myxinidae; genus Eptatretus; species Eptatretus atami. Next base: position 74,480,348 of record CM068962.1, on the reverse strand, counting down.
ACCCATAATACGTTTTTTTATATTTTATAGTACACTATAGTATTTTTAAAATTATATTTGGTCTTGGGCTTTGCAGCCCCATGAGGTCGCATTTCCGATGAAAATTTTTTAATTTTTTTTAAAAATAACTGATTAAATGTGTGTGGGGAAGGTTAATAAGAGTGTGTGGATGCTGTATAATGGTTTAAAATACATTTAAAATGTGTTTAAATATATTTAAATAATTAAATATGTGGTTTCTACTTCGCGGATTTTCACCTATCGCGGGTGGGTCTGGAACGTATTAATCGCGATAGGTGAGGGAGCACTGTATATAACATTTAATTATTTTTAAATAAATTGTCAAAAATAGGGGAAATAGCAAAAATGCCTAAAATTAGTCCACCAGCAAAAACTGCAGAAAATGCAGAAAATTGTCCCATAAAGTGTTTTGGACAGTTGCTAATGTGTTAGATAAGTATTTATATGTGTAATATTCTGTTTTTACCTGCTGCAGTCACTCAAACCAATATTCCATTGTTTATAAACAACACCAATGTCTGTGTGTTTATTTATGCTCCATTATTACTTTAATAAACATTGGTAATTGCTAGTATGACAAGGAGAGACATACATTTACTCTAAATGAAAGTAAAAACTCACTGGTCACACATTTTGTGAATTTCTGTGCCAAAGGGTGCTCGGCTTCACCCCATTTAACTGTTCAGACCCTTTAACTATATTTATTTTCTTTTTTTATTTTCTTATTCAGCACACTCTCATGTACATTTTGGTATATGATACATGGAAATATATTGATTTTGAAATTTTCATGTCTGTGGCCACTTTGTGTCCCATTTACCATGCTTTCACCCCAGTGTCAGGAGTGGTTTTAATGAGCTTTAACAATTAGATAACAATGACATCCTCGGTGAAGTATTCCAGCCATAATTAGATGGGTCTGGTGATACATTGATATACCGGTTTATCGATGTAATTTTTCAATATCGATTTGAAAAAACATAAAACCGGTAATAATACCAACAAATCGAAGAAAGGTGTTTACAATCTTTAAGTACCGTACATGATTTAAAAAGCTTTGATGCACTCGGCGTCTCGGCTAAACATGAAACTGGAACAGTGGAACGTATGACGTCAAGACGTACCAGGAAGTAAGTGCAGCATGTTTTAACTTTTAACCCTCAGCATCTGAGTACCCGTACAAGCAATCACATTTTTCTTTGCCCTCGTAGCTGGTTTTAAAGTAATTGTCAATTGGTTATTATTTTATACTAGCCGAAACCCCGTCACAGATGGATTCCATTCCATGAGCCCAATATGCAACCATGGTGGCTCTTGTAAGAGCCGGATCCCAGTCGATGTACTCCATGGCCTTACCTAATGAGGCCTACAAAACGTCCTTGTACACGACATTTTTGGTGTGCACTACTCCTTGTGAAGAATCCCCTGATTTGTGCACGTGTCTACTTTGACGTACACCGTGTCAAAACTTCTCAGGTCACAGTACCGAGAAAAACGTGACGCGACCGCTAGGAGGAGCACAAAAATTGGTCCTTCAGTATTAATTATAGATAGAAGATAGATACAATGTTTCTTGTTACATTTTTGTGTCAAATTCACATTCTGAGGTAGTCAGCATGTGCAGAATAGACGCTATTTCGAGGAGGTGAATTACACCTCTCAGCGGTAACGGTCTGTCGACGACAGACGTAATGACGTCAGCGAATGACCGATGATGTCATGACGTCCTTACGCCTCTCAGCGGTGACGTCACACATCGCCATGTAAACGAATGTAAAACGAAAAGTGTTTATTCTGCTTCAGAGTTGAAAGTTGACTATTGCCTATGACATGTGCGATGCACTCTTACAGGTACGAAGTTTCTTTCAGTCCAGGTCACAGTACCGAGAAAAACGTGACGCGACGCTAGGAGGAGCACAAAATTGGTCTTTCAGTATTAATATTGTTACGGCTGTGGAAATTCGCAATACACCATAAAGGGTCCTCAGGTAAGATATATCGATAAGTTCATGTGTAGTTAGTCCACACCTGTTGTTTAGGGGGAATATGTGTGATTCATCCGGGCTGCGACGCTTTGAGTTAGCCATTTTTCTTTATCGTTATTTTGGACCATTAGCCGCCAACAACTCAAACACCACCACCTTCGCCTCTTTACCTCCACAACTCCATCCCCAAACATCGCTTCACCGCCATTCCCAAACGACGCCCCGCCAACCACCAAACCACCACAGCAAACCCCCCACCCTTCGCCTTTCTCCTTCCACAACCATCAACCACACCACCAGTCACACCAACGTCGTGCTGTCCAGGGCCCGTTCGGTAATTGTTGCCGAACGCGTCGAGCCGCGAGTACAAATGCGTTCCTTTCGGGAGAGGAAACGGATCAGGAAGGCTTCACGCCCCTTTTTTTTCCATCCAATGACTGAGCCTCGGGTGGCATGGCCCCGCCTCCGAACCCGCTGTGAATGCGTTCCTTTTAGGAGAGGAAAACGGATCAGGAGAGGCTCACGCCCCTTTTTCTCCCCGTCCAATGGGCGAGCGTCGGGCGGTGTGGCCCCACTCCAAGCGCGTTTTGATCCGCGAATCTGCATACAAGCTCCTCCCCGTCTATAAAAGACGCGAGCACAACGCAGCTCGTGGGTGAAGAAGCGTGTGCAGAAAGGGGTGCAGAAAGGGGTGAAGAAACGTGTGGAGAAAGTGGCGCAGAAAAGGTGCAGAAAGTGGCGCTGGTCGGAAGTCGTGGAGTCTGAGGCGTGTGTTTGCGGGATCGGACGGCGAAGGGACGGAGGTCGAGGGACGAGTCGCGGAGTGGAGCAGGGACGCAGAAGAGGCTCAGGGCGAGAGTTCGCCGGAGTCGGTGCGGTCCCAGGACCCCGCTAGCGGGACGGAGCGTCCGCCATTCCCCTCTCCCGACCCGAGCATCAACAATTCCCCCCCCCCATCCGCGCTGAGATAGCGCGCGGTAACCCCGTCCGTTCCCCAACCCAACCGTGGTGCCTGCGCGACGCACGCCTGGAGGAGCTCACTGACCATACCAGGGCACGGAGTCAAGCGCGTTACGCGACATTGCGGCTAGCCCGCCATGGCGCGCAAGAGGCGCAGGTAAGACCCCTTCGGTTCGTGGACCTGGCCGATCACCCAGGTCCCACGTTCATTTGGTCCACGGACCTGTCTGCCTCCTTGCTGTGAGGGTGGCTTGTGCATTTTCTTTGCTTTTGGTGTAAATGTGTGGTGTGTGGCGCCAGTCTTGTAAGTAAACCTGTATAAGTGTGCTGAAAATAATTGCTTTTTTATTCGTAGTAACTCTGCGTATTGTTCTTGCTTTGACTGTTATATGTGCATTTTCGTATGACTGTAAATACGTGCTTGTCTGTGTGTGAATACAAGTGCTTGTCAATTGTTTCCCGTTTCATTGCGTCCTTTCCTTCGGTTGAAAGTTCCATCTTGCATCACGTAAGGGATTGGTAGTGGGTTTAGACACCCAGTAAGTAATCTGAACCGTCGAGGTCGACGATAACTCCGCTCGTTATCCCTGCAGCACGGAACGAGCGCTTAAGCGGTTCGTGTCCGGAGTCGACCTGCGGCGTGGTACAACTCCTCGGTATGCTACCTGCGCGGGTACTTAGGTATATCGACATTCGGCGATTCACCCTATTTCGCGCGGGTAGAATGCGGACTGGGTTGTGGTGGAGGTTAAACCCCCACCCGGTGCTTCCTTGGCGGTAGTTCCAGAGGGTCACGACTGAATTGTCCGTTCCGGTGGGCGACGCGTCGCGATTTGAGTTACGTGGCCGATCGCACGCCGGGCGGGCGAAATTCGTAACAATATATAGATGAATCGGGTGTGCTTCAGAAATCCTGTGCCGAGTCAGTGATCTGCGATACTGGTATGATCATACCAGTACAGCGATAGCGATGGATTCCGACCTGTGCCGATTACCATTGCTGCTCTCCTCTCAAAACAAAATCATTTTCAATACAAGTTGAAGTTGGAAGTAAAATAACCGTTCTCCTCATCGAGGGGAAAAAAAAATCCCCATGTGGGAATACTTCTAAAATTACCGTGTGTCAATTATGTGCACATCATATATGAATACATAATGGACCATTGAACCATTACATATTTTTGGAACCTGCGTAAAAAAAAAATCTATTTTTAAAATGATATCAATATACCGGTCGGACCCCACGGTATAATCGATATTGAAAACAATCGATATTGACGGAGCTGAATAGTGGAATTTTTTTTTGTAAATACAAGGTTTCAGGCTCGTAATGGAGCCTGCCTGCTACTCACACACATGGATATACAGATGAGACAAACATTTAAGATAGCCACTGAAGTAGGGGGAAATGCCATCACTTCCTGGAATACTCTGGGTACCAGTGACGGCAACAATGGTGCTATCTTTCTCGCCACACTCAGTGGAGCATTTCTTCAGGAGGAATTTCCTCCTCCCCATGGGGATTGTCCATATTCTATCCTTTTACATGCTGAGTGTCAAGCAAGGAAGCAGCACGTACCATTTTTGAAGTCTTTGGTTAGACTCGGCCAGGGTTTGAACTGCTGCCCTCCCAGACTCGGAGCAGACGCTCCATCCATTACACCATGGAGTCTGGTAAAATAGAAATCCTTAGCCGAAAAATCTGAAACTTCATCTGATCTTCGACCCAATGTGTGAATAATTGAATTTATGACATCATCGGTCATGTCGTCTTAGCGGCCATATTGGATTGAAAATAAAAACACAAAAAAAAATCTTCTCCAGAACCGCTCAACAGATTGACGCAAAACTTCATACATATGATCGACTAGCCATGGGGAATATAGTTTGTAAATGTTTTCATATCCATCTTCATTGATGCAGTTTAGCCTTAACGTGCACAAAGTGGTAATCAAATATCCTAATAATCAATAAAGCTATGGATAATGGCAATGTATGCAATACAATAGGGTGCATGGATGATACAGGTGCTCATTTAACGATGAGTTTTGTTCAGAATGAGCAAGTGAGGTGACTAATGCACTTACCGAGTTCTGTTCTAGTTGTTGAAGGTTTTCTCTCACATTGAGTTCTATGAGTTTGGAAATGTTTGCTCGCTTGCTCCCTCCCCACATGTGTTCACCTCCTTTCTCACCCCCACCCCCCACCCACGCATTTTTGCCCCCTCCCCATCCCCATGTGCGCTTACCAGCCCCCCCCCCCCCGCCACACATTCGGCTTCCCACTGCATTCATGCTAACCTACTTGGAGGGCACAATCTGTGCATTAACGTGCAATGACTTTGCCACCCGTTTAATGGAAGCCTATCTTGTTCATGCATAAAGTGAGGTAATGTTTGTTTTGTGGGATAATTAAATAATTGGTTGTTTCTTTTTGCATTATTCAGTTTTTAGCTCCCAGTTTCCTGCCCGTGCAGCCTATCAAGTCGCGGCGCTTCCAAAGGTCAGTTGAGTGACCCGTGATGCATTTGATTTGATTGTTGTGGAATTATGGCTTACAAAGTTCCTGCCATTTTGTCTCATCCCATTCCCACGTTCCTGCCAGGGTGCAACTGTAGAGATCGAGGCGGTAGCTATCGTCGGTGAAGTAGTTGACAAGCCCTTTGGACACAAACTTTGATTTATTTTGAACATGGTGATTGTGAAATGGTAAAGGACTCAATTTGAATAACCCACACGTAATTTAATTACATCGCCTACCATGAGGAGCAACAAACCACAATTCGGTGTTTGAGGCCGAATAGCCATTATTTGTCCATTATTAATCCGAAGAGATTTTAGATTGAAGACCTAATTACCTTGCCTTGCACTGATGATCCAAGGGCCACTTGTTGTGAGTTCTGCACATTCAATAAAATACTGCACAATGAAAGGTGAAAGTTCATTTTAAGCCTTTCTTTTGTGATAAATACATATGTAAAACAAACATTTTTCAACATTCAGATGGTCTTGAAAAAAGCACATTTTCATCCAAAAAAGACAATCGATCGTTTCATTTAATTTTACTCCAAAGTAAAGATTTTTGTAATTGAAGTGTTCGCAATAGCCTTTCACTAGGCTAGAAAAATTGAACTCACATTAACAGCAAAACAATGTACACACAACTCGAACCTCTATACAACGGCGCTGTGACAGAGCGGACACACGGAACAGCAGGAAATGTCGTGCCGGTCAGCACAATGTTTGCACACTCCACACATCCACAACTCATAATCCATAAGGAGACGGCCAGTTGCCACACATACAGGAGGTTTCTCTTCTGGGAGAATTCTGTGGCATAGGATCCAGTCAGAGGTTAGCACTGAGGAATGTAATCATAAATCTGTCCCTTTCTTTCAATAATCTGTTGCAACAGCTACTGCCATGCATCAGCAACTAAATGTGTACTTCTTCATTACTCATTAGGGGGAAAGCCCATCAAAATAATGGGTGCACAAAACTCGATACAACACAGATAATTACAATAAATACAAAGTTATGGATCGAGTGTCCATCGGACATTAATAATACAGTCCAATAAATGAGACATTCCATGGGAAGGATGAGTGGTGAGGGGAGCAATTAGTCAAAACATTGCATATTTGTATGTAACTTTAGCATGCCCCAACCCCAAACAGGAAAACAGGAGTGCAAGTTCATCTTTAGCATTCCCCCACTCCCCACCAGGATGGTAAGGCCATTTGTAGCATTCCCCACCCCCATCCATCCATTGGGACCAGACTCTGTGCAGAGCGTTGGTGCTGCCTAAGCAGTCTCCTTGGCTATTGGACACAATCCTGGCCACTCCGACAAAGGATACCAGCAAGCTGGCACTCATTTTGCCGACCTCGGAAGGATGACGGGCAGAGTCAACCCCACCTGGTATTAATTCAACAGCCGAGTGGGATTTGAACTCGGGATCCTTGGATTCCAAGCCCACCACCCTCACCATTAAGCCAATACCAGGCATATATTCCCCACCCCCAACAGAAGGGTAAGGCCATTTTAGCATCCAGATACGCACACACATACATACATACATACACATATATGAACATGCACACATGAAGGTGGATATTTCGAGTCCTGGGAGGACTCTGTTCCACTTTCTGAAACCTGAATTATGGAGATGGCAATCAACGACACACACAAGGAGGTGTAAACTTTGAGACCTGGTAGGTCTCCATTCCACCTCGAAAAACCCACCCACGTGTAGAGATAGCAGTCAACAACAGCAACTAAAACGTGCATGCACACAGACCTGGATACGTTGAGATATGGGAGGGCACCATTTCACCTTCTGAAACCCGTATATAGAGACGACAACCAATGACACAGGTGGATACTTTGAGACCGAGTAGGTCTCCGCTCCATCTCCTGAAACCCACCCATGTGTGGAGATAGCAGCCAACACCACACACATTAGTATATTTCATATGCAGCCTATGGCTGTTCGCATCATTGCTGGGAGCGTGGCTGTGCCCCTGTTTGCTGGGAGCGTGGATGTGCCCCGGTTTGCTGGGAGCGTGACTGTGCTCCTATTTACACTAAACTGGTACTCATTTTGCCAACCTCGGAAGGATGGCAGGCTGAATCAACCCACCTGATGTTATTTAACAGCACGACTGGGGCTCAAACTCAAGACCATAAGAACTTAAGCCAGTCACCTTAACTGTGAAGCTAACACCAGGCTTTCGTCACACACATTACCTCAACAGACACAATCTTCAAAACAACTACAACTGCAATATCTGAATTACACGTATGAAGGAACGCCATTATATATTTTCATACTATTCAGCCTTGATAAGT
>CM068962.1:74424280-74447636 GCA_035128595.1 Eptatretus atami | reverse complement strand
ATTGTGAAATAATAACCCTGCATATTTCCTTGATATCCCAATACTTTAAGTTAAATAAAGTGTACACATCTCTCATTCCTTTGCACTTAGTAGCAAACACCCCAAATAAAGTCACATGTTACTCCCCACCTCCGTTTTGTCCTTTTTCTGGCTCCTCTTTATCTCATGGTAGCTTTCCACCTCTAAAGCAGCCAGAACATAGAGTTTTTTCACACGTAATGGCTTCCGTCTCATCTTTGCCTCTTTGTCCGCCAACTGCATAGAAGGGAGCACAATGCATCTAATTTAAATGATCATTTGAGGCAGAGACACAGATTTGCATCTCCACAAGATCGTGGGTGATGACAAAACTACAACAAATATGTGCTGAGAGAGCAGCAATTTAGTTGGAGACCTCACCTGAAACAGAAGCTGAGCTGCCTCAAGGTAGCAATGTGCGATGCGGTAAAGCTCTACGGCTTCCAGCTGCTGCCCGTTTTCTAGCAGATGGGCCACATATTTGGAAAGAAGGGGTTGCACCTCATGCACAATGTGGAACTGTGCCAACTCCACCGCCTGTTTCCACTGTCCAAGACAAACCGATCAGTTTCTCACAAATGTAATCATTTACTGAACAGTAAAGGCAATTTCTAAAGTGTTATCTTAACATTAAAGGATGTAAAATTGCAAACACTAATTCTACAACAGCCTATACTTAAATTTATGTTCATTGTAAATGTCGAAAATTGTTTACCTAAATGTATTGACTTGTGAGCAATCGGTATCGATTTTCCGACTGCTCGGATCATCAACCAGGCTCTGTTATTCATTAAGGTTTCAACCCTTTCAGCAAAGAACCTTTCCCAACGGTGGGTTAATTAATCTGTTAACGTAAACGCACCATGCTAGGTACTTAAACTGTGCTTGCACAGTGTAACCATCTGCTTCATGGTAAACATCTTGTTTAACATTACTAGCTAAAATATCCCCATGAGAAATAAACAAAAATCATATATACTGTATGTATTTGTATATATATATATATATATATATATAATATAATATCATAGCTCCTATTCTTCTTGGTGCTCCGGCTTTGATGCGAGCCATTTTGACATCATGGGGAACTTACCTTGTTGAGCTCCACACAGGCGTTGATGGCAAGCTTTGGCTGGTTGTTTCTAAGAAATGCGTCAATGGCCTCCTGGCACATCCCAACTGACAAAAACACTTGGCCAAGCTCCTGCAGTCACAAAGATGCAGTTAGTGAAACGCCTAAAGTTGGCACAAGAGAACCATGCATGTTTACCCTGCACAGTCAAAGCAAAAAGTGGGGTTAAGCAATTGGTTAATGTCCGTCTGTCTGTCTGTCTGTTTACAAACGTCAATATATGATCGAGGAAAAATTATTTAAACTGAATGTGATGTTTTGAACATGAATCGGAAAACATTATCTCTGAATCTGTCACAGTTGAACATGGGCAGAGAGGAGTGAGATAATGTTTTTACTGTCTGCCTGCCTGGCAGTCAAACAAAATTGAAAACAAGAAAAAGAGCAATCAGAGATTGCAGACCCTCACCAGGACTTGTTTTGTGTGGTGTTTGTGTACTGGTGTGTTATAAAATTAATAACAGACAAAACTAGAACTGTCACTTTATAACTGCTGGCAGTGATGACCGGGTACAAAGATGTCCTGCTTTGATCGGACACATGACCCTGACCCATGACGTTTATTATTATTAAATTGAATTCAGAATACGATTAAAATAAATTCAATTCAAATCAAATGGAAGACCAAATACTGTAGGTACAGTCCTGCATTGGAGTCAGAAGCCCAAACAAGCAAAAAGCAAAGATGAAGTCATCAGGAGGAACCTGGATAGGGTTTGGGTTTCAGCTGCTACTACTCTACCCTCGAACCTATCAAGGTGAAGCCAAGTAAGCCTTATTCAAAAAATCAAAAATAACCAGGATCAAAAAAATTAATAAACAATTCTGGCTGCAAGACCATGCGTCCGATCAAGTTGAAATTTTAATCAATTGATCGATTGATGAAGCGGTTCAAGATAAATACTTTTTTAACATTTTCGCTCAATCCAATATGACTGCCAGATCATAGTGATCTATCAATTATTTGTGAATACTCTGGTATCACCAAGGCTTGGGGAACATTTGTGTGAAGTTTCTCCTCAATCTGTCCAGCCGTTCTGGAGAAGAATATTTTTTAAAATTTGTTTTAGGGTAAATCCAATATGGCTGCCAAACCATGTGACCTCCGATGTCATGTGTGAACGTTTTGTTCCTCATGGATAGCCGGTCATACATGTAAAGTTTCGCCTCAATCTGTTCAGCCGTTTCAGAGAAGAGAATTTTTGAAGGTTTTTTTTTTTAACAAAATGGCTACCAAACCGTGTGACCGATGATATCATCAATTTTTTTTTTCTGTGGACCAATTTATCCCGAGATGATCCTCAAAATTTTTCACACTGATTGGATGTAGCGTTCTATGTATATAATTATGACATCATAAAGAAGGCACCTATGACATCATTTTTTTTAAATCACACTGATTTTCCAACATAGCTGGCACACCACGTGACCTATGACATCATAATTATCATTAAAACATTCTACATGAGAAGTCCCTCCAATGGTGAATATTTTGTCAATCCGACACGTGGTTGCAGAGAAAAAAACCTAAAAGTTCTGTGCGGACAAACAGACAAACAAATGAATAAACCATGTCACCCTTAGGGTGACCCGTATCTTGCCAAAAGGTGACCAGTTGACTTCTTAAAGGTCACACTGAGGTGAACAGAGCTGCTATCCACCAGGAGCGACTCCTTGAGGAATATCTGCCTACGAGGATTCCGATGAGAATCGTTCTACAGAGTAACCATGAAAATATGTGTTTGCCTCATAACGTCACCAAATGACGTCATAATGTCTCAAGCTTGACATATCTAGAAAGCACTCATCGAGTGTTCAATTGAGGTATACAATATACGAGGTTCCTAAAACTTGAAAATTTGACCTTGGGGTCAAATATGTTTGACTCAGGCGCTAACCATGAAGGTCAAGGCCAATCGCCACCAAAAACTAAGCAGCTGAGGGCCAGACCATGAACTATATTCCCATAAAGTTTGGAGACGATTCGATTAAATTACTCAAAAAATAAGGGTTTCGTCGACTCCCCTGATTTGCGACAAAGTGACCTTGACCTTTGACCTTGACCTTCAAAATTTATGCGCTGAAAGGGACCTCTATAGCCTCTGATATGCGAAGTTACAAAAATTTCCAATGATAACTGTGCTCTGCAGAGTGATTTATACGTGATTACAGACAAAAAAAAACATATGAGGTCAAGGCCAATCGCCACAAAAATTAATCAGCTGAGCGCAGACATGAAACTAATTCCCATGAAGTTTGAAGACGATCCGATCAAAATTCTCAAAAAATAAGGGTTTCGTCGACTCCCTGATTTGCGACAAAGTGACCTTGACCTTCAAGATTTTGTGCGCTGAAAGGGACCTCTATAGGCTCTGATATGCGAAGTTACAAAATTTCCAATGACAACTGTGCTCTGCAGAATTTTTATACGTGATTACAGACAAACAAAAACAAAAAAAAAAAAATTAAAAATTAAAAATTAAAAAAAAAACATACAAGCTGACTAACATATCTTGCAAAAACTTCGTTTTGGCAAGATAAAAATCACTCAAAGTGACAACTTGGTGAAACGGAATAGCACTCGGGCAGAGCGCATACCTCTGCCAGGCTGAATAATTTACATTTTGTATGCCACTGATAGGTCGGATCTGAATCCGGACCGTTACCAAAATCGAATCGGCTTGTTCTCGTCACCCAACCAACTCATCCACCGAGTTTTGTCGTAACTCGTCCACAACTTTTTGAGATATCATGTTATACCTAGTTTTTGGCCCCGTCTCTCAATGGTGAAGAATCACTTTTTAAAATTCTCGTTTCAGGATCCGGATTCGGATCCAGATCTTCACCAAAATTGAATCGATTCGTCCTTGTCACACACCCAACCTGTCCACCAAGTTTCGTCCAAATCCATCCATAACTTTTTGAGATATTGTGCTACATATCGTTTTTGGTCCCATCTCTCAATGGTGAAGAATCACTTTTAAAATTCTTGTATACTGATCCGGATTCGGATCTTCATCAAAATTGAATGAATACTTCCTAGTGGAACTCTAAACCTGTCCACCAAGTTTCATATGAATCCATCCATAACCATTTGAGATATTGTGCTATATATTGTTTTGGCCCTATCTCTCAATGGTGAAGAATCACTTTAAAAGTTCTCAGATCCGGATCCGAACTCTGATCTTCACCAAAATCGAATCAATTCTTCCTAGTGGCACTCCAAACCTGTCCACCAAGTTTTGTGTGAATCCATCTGTAACCATTTGAGATATTGTGCTATACATAGTTTTTGGCGGCATCTCTCAATGGTGAAGAATCACTAAAAAAATTCTTGTATCCGGAAATGAATCTTCACCAAAATTGAAACAATTAGTTCTTGTCACACACCCAACCTGTTCACAAAGTTTCTGCAGAATCCATCCATAACCTTTTGAGATATTGTGCTTTTATCCTTTTTGACTCTGTCTCTCAATGGTGAAGAATCACTTGAAAAATTCTCTAATCCGAATCCGGATTCCGATCTTCACCAAAATCGAATCAATTCGTCCTTTTCACACATCCTACATGTCCACCAAGTTTCATCCGAATCCGTCCATAACTTTTTGAGATATCATGGAATATCATTTTAGCCCCATCTCTCATTGGTGAAGAATCAGTTAAAAATTAAACAATTATCGGATCCGGATTCGGACCTTCACCAAAATTGAATTGATTTGTCCTCGTCACACACCGAACCTGTGCATCAAGTTTCGTGTGAATCCATCCATAGCCTTTTGAGATATTGTGCTATATATCGTTTTTGGCCCGATCTCTCAATGGTGAAGTCACTTGAAAAATTTTCGGATATTCACCAAAATCGAATCAATTAGTCCTTGTCACACACCCAACCTGCCCACCAAGTTTCTTTAGAATCCATCCATAACCTTTTGAGATATTGTGCTATGTATTGTTTTTGGCCCTATCTCTCAATGGTGAAGAATCACTTTAAAATTCTTCCGGATCCGGATTCGGATCTTCACCAAAATTAAGCGTTGATGTCCTTGGCTGGTCACCTTCATAAACAAAAATTTCAGAACGATTGCTTGAAAACTGTGGCCAAAATTGTGTGACAGACAGACAGACAGACAGACAAACAAACAGATAAAAAGACAAACTGACAGACAATCGCTACAGACCAACATACTTGGTGAAAAAAAAATCTTTCACCAAGTAAAAATCACTGAAAGAGTGACACGATGGGAAACGGAACAACACTCAGTGGAGCGCATACGTCCGCCAGGCTGAACACTTTACATTTTGTATCCAACTGATAGGTCGGATCTGAATCTGGATCTTGACCAAAATTGAATCGGCTTGTTCTTGTCACCAAACCAACTCATCCACCAAGTTTTGTCGGAATCCATCCATAACCTTTTGAGATATTGTGCTATTTATCGTTTTTGGCCCAATCTCTCAATATAGTGGGGCAACTTAGCTAAATATAGCATAACAATTGTGCATTTTGTGAGGAAAGCACCAAATTTGGCACACTAGTAGCCTATCATATTATGAACAGATTTGGATATTGGGCCATCTCAAATTCAGCCGCTGATGGCTGTGGCAGCCATTTTCCAAAATGGCCGCCAGTGGTTACTGTTATGACACATATCTGCTTTACTGGAGAGGAATGCAGGTTGATAGTGAAAGTTTATTTACTCATAAAGGTCCAATAATGGTCAAAGAAAGTAACAATTTGATTTGGTTGAGAAAAAAAGTTAAAGTGGACGAATTAGTCTTATTAAGACACAGATTCTGAATGAAAACCAATGATAAACATTCATAGCACTATTGCTTGGCACATGGTAGTAGAAGTGGTGTGCGTGCATATTGACCCGGAATCACGCACGGTTGAGTTGCCAGCTTACACTTGTTGACTCGATTCATTGTTATTTTGTTCTTTGCCCATAGAGTTCTCTATGCTATCCCATTGTTAACCGTAGTTCATCAAGTTGAGTTTGGTTTGCGGGGTGCAGTTTGGTCATAGGATTATCTCAGTCACGGATTACGGGTTACGAGGTTCTGCATGTATTTCCGTTCTGCTTCATGGCGCCAGTTCCAGTTTGTTACTGAGTGAGGAAGTTCTCTCTTCGTACCGGCGTGTTGGCGAGATATCTTTACCATGATAACTCGTTAGTTTTCGGGTTATCTTCGTTCGATTGACGACAATGCCAAACCATTTGTAAGTAGTTTCCATTCTAGTTTCCATTTTCATGGCTAAGCTAATTTGATTTGGTCAGTTTTGTGAGTAACCCTTCCTTTTCTGAAACTGCGTTTTTATTACTCTTACAGTCAATTGCAACACATCTCAGCACATCGGCTCAAAGTAACCTAAATATGGATGAATTCGTCGTATTGGGAATGAAGCATGTAACTCAGATGATGGGTGTGAATTGTCTATGTGCCGTCACCAGCGTCTGTAGAAGATTTTACAAGTGGCAATAGTATTTATGACTATGGGCTAGGAGAATCAAGCGTGTCCTCCAGCTCTCTCCGATGGAGAAAGTCTCCGTCTAGGTACGAAGAGTGATCTCCTCAAATGCTTTGAAGAGTTCTCCAATGCCCAATCAGAGGCTCCTGATACCACCAGCCTAGTTCTTGATGGGGCAGTCATTGTCCAGATGCTGAAGCCTGCGGTAGCCAAGAACTTTGATGACTATGCCCAGGATGTCTTCATACCGTACCTGTCAACAAAGCTTCAGCCTGTGGTCACGCCTGGACCTGGTCTGGGAACTTCCTCCGAGTGGACACCAACAAGACCGAGCTGTTCAAGTTCCTATCAGAAGCTATCTTCAGGTGGTTTGACCAGGATGACAAGCAGCTGGTTATCACTGATGGAGAGGCGTCCTGAGCAAGCCACCGCTGCTAGACCTGGCCTTGCTCGCCCATGCAGCCACGAAGAAGCTGACAGTCGAATGTTGTTGCATGCATCCCATGCAGCCAACCATGGTCACACACAATATACTGATCAAGACAGTTGACATCGATGTTGTGGTGTTGGCTGTGTCAGTGGCCCAGGGACTGCAACCAGAAGATGAACTGTGGCTAGCATTTGGCACTGGGAAGAGTTTTCGGTACCTGGCAGCTCACGAAATAGCAGCTGCCTAGGACCAGAGAAGGCACAGGCACTCCCAATGTTTCACGCTCTGACTGGGTGTGACACTGTATCTAGCTTTGCTGGACATGGTAAGAAGACTGCTTGGACAATCTGGACCGTTCTGCCAGAACTTACAGACGCACTGTGAAGCTATCCTCTGCACCAAGTGGCATACCAGACGATGTCATGCACACCATCGAGAGGTTCGTCATATTGCTCTATGACAGAACCAGCACGTGCAACGACATGACAAGGCCGAAGAAATCCTCGCGAAGAAGAACAACGTGCAGCTGATCCTGCCAACCAAGGCAGCTCTGGAGGAGCATGTGAAGAAGGCGGCCTACCAAGGAGGCCATGTGTGGGGTCAAACACTGCTACCAACGCCAGAGCTGCCTCTCCATCCAGCTGGGGCTGGGTCAAGAATGACGAGGGGGTGTACGAGCCACACTGGACGAAGCTACCCAAAGCAGCCCACACCTGCTATGAGCTAGTATCGTGCAAGTGCAAGAAGAGCTGTCTGAAGCGTTGCAAGTGCAAAAAGGCTGACTTGAATGCACAGCTTTGTGTGTGTGTGAGGGAGAGTGTTCACAAAATTGAGAGAATATTAACAGAGCAGACTGTGTCACTGATTCAGAACATTTAAATCAGACATTTCTCGATCAATTCTATGAGTGAGATGTCGGTATTCATATGAATGAGACGCAGCCCATGATTCGTTTGCAACCATGCTCAACAACCACTGACTTTACATATGCGATGTTGGTATTCATATCAATCAGACGCAGCCCGCGATTCGTTTACCACATGCTCAACAACCACTGACTTTACATAAGCGATGTTGGTATTCATATCGATCAGACGCAGCCCTTGATTCGTTTGCCACCATTCTCAACAACCAATTTCTATGAGTGAGATAGTCATCCGGTACAACAAATAATTAGCAGCCATCTGCAAAATGGCGGCTATCTTTAAACTTGAGGTGGCTACAGGTTATGTTTTTCTTAATTCAGCTTTTAATAAATGTTCAAACCAATGTTAGAGTGAAATTATAGTAACCGCTAGCGCCATTTTGGAAAATGGCTGCCACAGCATCAGCGGCTGAATTTGAGATGGCCCAATATCCAAATCTGTTCATAATATGTTAAGCTACTAGTGTGCCAAATTTGGTGCTTTCCTCACAAAATGCACAATTGTTATGCTAAGTTGCCCACTAATAGTGATGACACTGAAAATTCTCAGATCCGGATCCAGATTCGGGTCTTCACCAAAATTAAGCGTTGCTGTCCTTGTTCAGTCACCGACATACACACAAAAAAAAAAATTCAGAATGATTGCTCACAATGCGTGACGACAGACAAATGCTACAGACCAATATACTTGGTGAAAAACAAATATTTCCCAAGTAACAAACAGACAAATGGACCCAAATGCAATACCCTCTCCTCTGGTGAGGGTAAACATTCCAAACAGGAAACTTACCGTTTTTAAGGATGTCATAATGGACACATACAATGGGCATGAAGAACTAATGTAATGTGTTAGATAGGGTGGTATCACAGACACTGCATAAAACAGCGGTAAAACCCAGAATTAATATTGTTGTAGTTATGGAAAGGACACGCATATGCATTTAGAGACAGGATTTTCCCCTGACAGATATTTCTTTAGTTTATGCGAGATCGATTTCCTACCTTTTGTGGCGAGGGAGTTTAGGAGGGATATGCATCGTTATGTAGAATGTTCGAGTTCTCTTTAATCCCTCCATGTATTGATCCATCTTTGGATCCCACTTTGGCTCTGGCTGCCCCTCTATCGCCAGTCTCTCGCCATGTTCGCTTTCAAAACCCATATCACGTCACCGCAATCCACCCGTTGTTCCTCAATCTAAAATCGCTCCCTCCTTTTCCATTCCACATGACGAACACCATACTCCTACCACATACGACACGAACACCATCTCCCTACCATGTACATCACAAAACACTTATGAGTTTGAAACACTGGACCAGAAATTACCTTTTGACTTGCACAAAGGATTCTTAATCGGGTGTTGTACATATAGAAAATAAATGGACCCATTCTTTTGAATTCCTGCAAAAAACCCCATTCGGACACAATGGAGGCAATTACAAGCCCTGTAGTGGTCTCTTGGTTCTTTTGTTTACTTACAAAACAGAATAATTAACGCTGCAGCTATTCGGGCCATGGACGTCATCATAACGGACAGCACGTGCGCTCCACAGAACAACAGCAGATGAGCTTGACCTCTGTAGCAAGAGGATGTCAAAGCAGATGAGCTTGACCTCTGAGGTGAGAGGATGTAGAAAGAGAGTGGATTGTGCGCTCCAAAGAACAACAAGCAGATTGAGCTTGACATCCGTGGTGGGAGAACGTGCTCCATGCAACAACAGACCAAGCTTGACATCCATGGCAGGAGTACGTGATCTGCAACAGCAGATCGAGCTTGAACTATGTGAGAGAGTGGATGTTCGTGGAAGACCTGGAACAAGAAACATTGAAGCAGCCGCTCTTTTCATGTGATCTACCCAAGTGCTTGATCTACCAAGCATCTCGATCTACTGAGCATTCAATCTATCACGCACTCCTCACCACAAGTTCTTTGGCCAAGCCTGCGCTCACGTTTGCCAGTTCGGACCATGACAAGTCTGCATGCGGGACGAGCTTGCACACATTTGAGTCAGGTGGGAAGGAGCCGTATTCACGCTCTGCTCTGCACTCGATCTACTTTTCTTCCTCTCAACATTTCTCCGGTTGTGATTCTAATTGACGCCATGTCTTGTGCATAGATAATTAAGTAAGATTATAGAAGGGGCTCATAAGTATCAAGGGAACAAGTTCTGCCCTGTATCTTTATTGTATTTGCTGTAAATACATGCCATACAAATTTCCCTCATTGTATATGTGTTGCACCCTCACAAACACCCTGCACATGTGCTTTGCTATTTCCTGTGAATAAAAGCTTTCCTGTATACTGCATATATGCCACACAAATTTCTCCCCTGTTCCCCCTATATAAATAAACCCGTACATGTTTTCTTCCAACCTGCTCGTGGTGTCTTTTCCATATTGGTCAAACATAGTCCACATTAGCGAAAGCCAGGAAGTTTTACCCCAACTGTTTTGCTCCATTAAATAGCCAGCGCTCGGCAGTAATCCGCTCTGTTCCGCTCGGCAGTAATCCAAGTGCGCACTGAGGGTGCGAGCTTTGGTTAGTTGGGCCACGTCACACCCAGGTGAAGTGTTAAGACGGAGGAACACTGAGAGATTTGACCATCTGACGTTTGTGGTTGCTTCACAACTCGCCGGGATGCAGAGTTATTTGCGGCACATCGGCCTGCAGGACCCGAGGTTGGGAGGAGTTTGAGGAGCTTCCCCTCATGACGAACCCCAATCCCCAGATCCATAACAATATATTGACATGACTTTTACAATCTTCAGTGTATTAAAATTGAATTATATATTTGAGCATTGAAGAACACAAATTGCCTTCATAATCCTTCCAAGAATCTCCAGATTTGCAGTGCTTGGACATGTTCTACATGGTGGTGTATAAGACTTTCAATAACGATTTTTTTAAAAACAATCTTTAAAATCATTATTTTATTAAAATTTAAGTACAGTATATACCTGAACACTGCATGGGGTATCGTGTTCTATGAACTCCCTAGTTCTGAGATGTAGCACATCATACAAAACAGACTCTAAAAAAACAGTTTCCCACATACAGTACTCTGTTATCTAAAAGCAACACTAGGCCTTGCTCCAACCTGCAGGGTAACTTGCATTACCAGTTGCAAACAGCTGTGATCGGTAAGTGAGAATTTTTGTTTAAAGCTGTCGTAATATGTGGCCGAGAAAAATTATTGGTGTCGGATTTAACACACTCATCGAACCGACTCACCAGTAGTAGTTTGTGCTGCTCTGGGAGTGAACTTGCCAGCTCAGAGAGCTTCTCGTCGTCCTCCAGCATGATGTAACACTCAGCCAGTTGTTCCATATTATGAGCCTCCATGTAGTACTTCACCGAGTTAGACCTTGAGGGTGGAGAAAGTATCAACAAAAACGTGTGAAAATGTCTTCAACAAACTGTGAAGCCATAAATCCAAAATCAGAGAATAAGCAAAAGACAGATGTCACGTGCCATTTCTTCCTTTCAGCATAGTAGTCTCCGATGCCGTTGTTTGCCTGCTCTTTGAGTGCATCGTCTGCATTGCCAGCAGTGGTACTAAGCAGTTGGAGTACCCGAAACCAATCACCCAGCTTAGTGCGCAGCTTCAAGGCGAGGTCTCTGCTCCCCATATGGTATTTGGAGTAAAGGGTTTTGAAGGTATGGCATAGTCAAAGTGAAAGAGAACTAGAAGTGTCATTTCATACGAAAAAGTGATTTGTATCCCTCAGATTCATCAGTATTCAAGCAGGAAGAAACACCAAAATATAAATAACGGTTTAGCACAAACACTGATGCCTCAGCAGTCACCAATCAACAGCAAAGTGTGCTAGCAGAACATCCTCAAAGATCTGATGCTGTAAACAAAACTTCATTAAGAACTTTGCATTGCAAACGGACCATTTCAGCCAACTAAGTAGTACCAAAATCAATTTTAATATTCCTACTGCTGTGCAGCATAAGGCCAGAACAACAGCTCTCCACCTAATCCTATCTTGGGCTAGATGTGCTTCTTCAATAATAATTCCATTTTCCATTAGATCCTTCTCCATTGCTCGCTAACATCTAGTTCCTGATCTACCCACTAAAATAGATGTTAAACTTTGATATTTAAAATGTTGCAATGCACCAAATCAAAATGAGAGAAGTTTTATAAGCAATGGAAAGAGAGACGGTGGGTGGGGGGGGGGGTACTTGGCAGTTTCATCATCATCGTCATGTACCATGCTCTATATCAGGGGTCTCCAACCTTTTTGGGCGGAGGGCCACAAAACCAAAGTGGTGAGGGGCGGAGGGCCGCACCAAAAAAAGGACGCTAAATTCCAAAAGAAAATATATATATAATTAATATGCGGAAATTTAAACAAAAATTAGTGCTGAATATATTTTTCTTATCAACGAATATGATAAATGAATAATCGTGTTAAAAACACGTGTCTAATATGAATCAAAATCATAATAAAATATTACAGAACGCTTTGATCATTGACCTGACAAATTGGCAGTATCGTGGGCCGCATTGTAATGTAAACTTAATATGGCACCACGGGCCACATAAATCCGTCTAAGGGGCCGGCAGGTTAGAGACCCCTGCCCAATATAGAGCATTGGATCTACCAAAGCAGTTTCTTGGCAAGGGTACAATCCTGGACGGGGTGCTACAGACTCCGACGCAAGATACTCGATTGAGAGTACAGGAACTTGGAATTTGTTCAGGATGCCGGCGATAGCTCGCAGATTCTTCACAAACATCACCATGAGATCTTTCACTAACTAATAGTGGCAGATGGAAGACCCAGTTTAATGTCCATTGAAGTGACGGCACAAACAGTGATGCCTCATCATGCCTGTGAAATGCCATGATGAGAGTTTATAGCTGGGTTGAGATTTAAACCCAAACTAGTTGAGATTCAAACTCACATTTGATTGTGCATACCTCTAGACTCCTGCTGGCCCAATCGGTAATATAATTGGACTCATTTCCTTTGGCTGGAGGAAATTTGCCACAAAGCAAATGATGAAGACTGCATTATATGCATGGTGCACTTGTACATCCATATTCCTAGAATGCTTTTTCATTTTCAAGATTAAATAAACTATCTGTTATAGTGGTTTTTACAAGCCTGATTTATGCAACAAAATCAGCATGAAATCAGACTCTTAATCCTCCTAAATATAACCAATGTAGATTAGCAACTAATCTACATTTCCACCGTCATTCTAGCACTATGCTTCACTTCAAGGAGCAATCAATGATCATTCGTTTTAATAAACTTCTACCAAAGTCTTGGAAATGTGAGAATCAAAATGGGAGTTTGAAAACACAAAACATTAAACTGTCTCACAAGCTAGGCGCAAAAAAAAGGAAAATTATTTTGAGCATTAAAGGACCTTTACAGGTCTCAGGATGTGTCATCAAAGATGACTTCCTATCAAACAAACTGCATTGAAGAGGTCTCAATCAAGATTTCCACTACAGCCTACTGCTGAGACTTTGCAAAAGGACTTAAAGGGCCACTTTGAAATAAAACAGCAGTACCTAGCCATGCCCATCACAGATGAACTAGATGGCACCTTAAACTCAATAACCAATCAACAAAATGTATCCAATGAAGCTACCTCCTGAGCTGTTGTGGTGCTTTCACAAAAAAAATATATATTTAGATTGTGTTGACCTGTTTGGCACTTCAACTTGAATAAATAGGTCTTGATGCCTAGATCCGAGATTCACATCGTGTATTACATTACATGCATGGTGCACTTTTTCTCCCGTCCAAAGGCAAAACCTAGTAACTCATTTTTTGATCAAAACTGAGCTAATACTAATTTTGGAGTTACTAGGTTATAGGCTTCATGTTAGTGTATAAGTTATTGTAATTTGTTCCCTACGTAAGCTTGTACGCTCATGGCAGGACCTAGCAACTCCGACAGAATTCGGTAAATACCACAAAAAAAACCTAGTATCTCAATGGAACAATCTGATGCCACGCTTTAGTCACATCACATCGAAAGGGCAGCGCTCTAACATCTGTAAAGGAATAATCAAATCTTCTCGAATGGATACGGCTTTAATATATATAAAAGCAGTTTTTCTTTGTTTTCTCAAAATCAATTAGAAGTGAGTTACTAGGTTCTGCCTTTGGACGGGAGTTTTAGGTACCATGTTATTGTTTGTAATCTATGTGCAGGTTCAATGTTCTCATCATCGATCATCTTGTGTTCTTGTCGTGCTTGCAATTTATGTACAAAGCTCCTTCATGAGCCTTAGACTGCTGTTAAAATAAAAGCAGATGGTGAACCATCTCAAGGCTGGGAAATAGTACTTACTTCACCAAAAACTATTAACATTTATTTCAGGAATGATGAGCATAATGAAACTCGAATAAACATACCCACCCCCTGGAATGCATGTTTCTACATCCTCCTCCCACCCATCTCAAGCATAACAATTACCACTCTTGAACAGTAGCTTTATGATAATACCCAACAGAAATTTACTCAAATGGATTTCCTCTCCCCCTTCCACCATGACCCGCAAATTCTCACAATCAAACAAACATGTATGGCACACATTATGCAAGTCTGCGTCTTGTCTTCCTTAGCCAACTGTGACAGGAAAGCAACTGTAGCAAATAGAGGCCATAACACAGCAGAACAGCACCAGTCTCATCAATGACAGGACCTACTACTTGAAGGACTGTATAACTATAATCTTACTATAATATAATTCACCTCTGTCTGTCTGTTCCCAGGAACCGCAAAAACAGCTGAACCGATCACAACCATTTTTTGGATGTGTAATCCTGGGGACCCCTTGGAGTAAAATTAGCATCTTACTAGAATTCACTGTCTGTCTGTCTGTCTGTTCCCAGGAACCGCAAAAACGGCTGAACCGATTGCAACCATTTTTTGGGTGTGTAATACTGGGACCCCTTGGAGTAAAATAGGCATAAATATAATAACATGACCCCCTTGACGGCTCCCGTAGGGAGTGGGTGCTTCGAGTATAATAAATGCAATTCACATTTTTGTATACAACACACCTTACAACACTTGTTAGTGCCATGTACACAACAAAAATGCAATAACTGACAAAAAAGAATGTGGCCTATGGCTTCCTTTTTATGGTGGGGGAGTATTCCAAAAGATAAATAATTAATTAAGTTTGAGTCACACTCATTGCGGGCGTATCATCATCCTTAAAGAGGGATGTATTGAAACAAGCTCAAATGAGCTAAGATCCTCGTCCTCTTAATGAAGACGTCATAAAAACGAATATGACGTCATTGTGATGTATCAGGTTTGCGATAAATTATCTGTGCTAATGCCCGGCTTGATTCCCGCAAACAAAATTCAAACAGCTTGCCTAGTTTCGGAGATAATGGTATAGGCGATTTCCATTAGCGGTGATATTATGACATCAACTTTTTTTCTAGGAAGAATTTCCAAAATCGGAGATGGTTATTGCCTGCGCGTGGGCTTTTTGCATATACATGGCAAGTTTCATGAAGATCCGATGAAAACTCTGGGTTGTGAAACAAAAAACTGTCAAAAAATAGGAATGACGTCATAAAATTGATATGACGTCATAGTGATGTATCATATGTGCGGTAATTCATCTCTGCTAATGCCCTGTTCGATTCCTGCAAACAGAATCAAAAAGCTTGCCTAGTTTCGGAGATAATTTTTAGGCGCTTTCCATTAGCGGAGATATTTTGACGTCATAACTTTTTTTCTAGGAGGAATTTTCAAAATCAGAGATGGTTACTGTCTGCGCAGGGTATTTTAATATATGCCAAGTTTCAGGAAGTTTCGATGAAAACTGTAGGCTGTGAAACAAAAAAGTCCACAAAGAAAGAAGAAGATGAAGAACAACAACGTGAGTAAGACTTAGAGATCCTCCACGAGGATCTAAAAATGAAAATGCACAAGAGGGATGGTTTAAAATATGAATTACCTGCGATCCATTGCAAGGTATAGCTGCTCTACCTCCTCAAAGCGGCCAAAATAGGCTGCCACTTCGGCCTGTTTCAACTTCTGGCCCTTTAAGCTGTGAAGTCGCTTGATGAGCTCAAGGCCAGGATAATCATAGCATCGTGAGAATGCGTAATCCGCCACCTCCAACTGTAGCCGCTCCAGCGCCGCTCCAGCTAGCAGCCGCCTAGCACACACATCCTTGACACTAACCCTGTACGAACCACCATCACCCCCACTCCCCCACCCCATCTCCATATTTTTGACAGTACCAGAGCCGTGGGTGTGGATTACGTTCAACAAATTCTTGTGCATCCGGAAGTCCCACACTCTTCAACAGTGTGCGACAGTCACGCAGAAAACGAGCTTCAAAAGTCACCACGAGCTCATCCTCTGGATTTTCAGGTTCCTACAACCAACAAATCAATCACTTTCTTATATAGCACTTTTCATTTAGTGACAAACTATTAAAGCTATTTACAAAGAAGGACAAGGAACAAAAAGTGGAGATTAAGGAAAAGCAACTGTAAAAAATATGCATTTTGAGAGGTTTATAAAGCGTAAATGAGGATTCTGTGCAAATTCTAAAAGCCATCTAGTATCACATGGGGGAGGCACATCGAATGCTCAATTGCCAATAGTCTTCGTCCTAAGTGTGAAAAGCGAGCAGCAAATACCTGTTGTTCGACCGTAGTTTTCTTGCAGGGTGTGGTTGTCAGAAAATCAGACAGGAACCAAGTTTACATTTGGCCTTAAGTGTTAACGGGCATTTTTTTTTAAAGAATACATTAAAAGCCAATCAAGTCTTTTGATGACAGGAAAGTTATTTTAAGGACTGATGAGGAGCCAAGGACCAGCATGTCAGTCTTAACAGCACCGAGTTGAAGAAAGCTTATGGAAAAGAACATCTATGTTCGGATTTCAGTGGCACGTAAAACGACAGCACATATAAACTCCAACTCACAGGTAGATCTAGGTATCCTCCCCATCCCTCTCCCCACCATACTTGGAAGAATTATTATCATCAACTGCACGATGCCTGCAAAGTCCCAATTCAAAAATATTTGATGGTGAAAACATTACACATGAGGCTTGCCTCCTGGGCAATGATACTGATGGTGCCTTCAATCTTGAATATTGATCTTTCCAACGACATCCAGTTTTGTATGACCTTCAGGAGGGCAGTCTCAGTGCGATATTGTATAACAATTTGAAACCAGACTAGAAGGGTTACAAAAACAACTAGAGGGGGAGCACTCGGTAGAGTGCAAAACCTCCGCCGTCAATACTGGCTCGGTACTTAGTGAACCTGATATCCTATTCATTGTAGGTCAAAACGGATCAGACTCTACTGAACCACGATTGAATAAACTAAACTAGATCGATGTGCATGTAGAAATGCCAAAAAAAAATCGAAATTTTTTTGAAAAAAAAGTTGCAAAATTTCTAAAAAATTTCTCTAACAATTTTTTTTGGGGGGGGGTGGAAATCACTTAAAACATGTAGAAATGCAAAAAAAATTCAAATATTTTTCAAATAAAATCGAAATTTTTTTTAAAAAATTGCAAATTTTTTTTTTTCTCTAACAAATTTTTTTTTTTTGGTTGAAATCACTTAAAACATGTAGAAATGCAAAAACAAAAATTCAAATATTTTTTTAAAAATGGCCGCCATAGCGGCCATATTGGACTTTGGACCAAGTCCAAAATCTAATGGCATGATCCTTGGACCATACCTAATCCCCCACCAAGTTTCGTCGAAATCCGTCCAGGAGTTTTTCCGTAATACTGGTTCACCAAACATAACTAACAAACAGACAGGGGTGAAAACAGTAACCTCCGTCCATCTTCGATGGCGGAGGTTAATTATAAAACCAGCAAATATTCCAAAAACTGATTGGCAATAGCACATTCTAAAGTCTTGGAATGAAAGGGAAAAGAGAAACATCTAAAATTTTGAAGATTCTTTATTATTAATCTACCCATTGTTTTCATGATAAAAGTGTGAAGATAACTCAAATCAAGGAAACGACCAAAGATGACAGAACCGGATGAGTAAAGAAGTCGATTTCTAGTTGGAGATGATTGACCGGATGGTATCTTGACTGATACATAAGAAGTGATCAAAACAGAGGTGTTTGGAGAGGAGGAATAAGGTGCAAAATCCAGAGCATATTTGCTCAGTACTGTATACTACAAATACATTAAGTCTTCAAGTTGCTTGGTTAGTGAAGGAGAAAAGGGCAGTGGAAAAAAAGAGTGTTTCACCCGTTTTAAAAGTTTATCAATGACAGTGAAAAAAGCCTTAATGTTAGTGGAGTTGCTCTCAATGTAGGTACGTAAATGTATGGCGTTTGTTTTGATTCAGTGCAATGAACTATGGCTGTTTTGATAGTCAGGTAGTTAGCAAGTAATAAAGAATTATTGTATCTTCTTCCAGGCTGGCAGGAGGGCCTAGGTTCTTAGAGGTACACACACTCACCTCTGAGCTGTCTAGCTTGGGTTCGAATTCTGACCCAGCTATAAACTGTCATCCTAGTGTTTCACAGGCAGGGTAATTCATCAATATATGTGTCGTCCCTCGGATGGATGTTAAACTGGGAATCTCGTCTGCCGGCATTAGTTAGTGGACGTCAAAGATCCCAGTGTCCTTCACGAAAAGTAAGAGAACAATCACTGGCACACGGCCAAAAAAATCCAAAATTCCTACCCTACCCTCATGTTTCACCTGTCACAAGTGAACGAAGTGCAAAAGGGTCTACACCCCCAAGGGGGTCGCAATTTTATTAATTTTTTTGGTATACACTGTCAAGGCTCGTATGAGAGCTATCACACAGAATATACAACAAGGGGAGCAGGAGATAAGGGGAGCAGGAGAGAGAAGGAAAAAAACAGTGTGGAACAGAAACATGAGAAGATCTGTGGAAGGGAGAGGGATGGGGTGGGGTACACAAGGTAAACAAGATGGACACTACAGGGACTTTCAGTCCTTATCAGGGGATGCAGAATAGTAGTAATAGTATTTTTCTTTCAATTTGTGATATTATTTTGAAAGAATGCAAATCCGTTTTTGACCAGGAAGAGCAATTG
This sequence comes from Eptatretus atami, assembly GCA_035128595.1. Classification (NCBI taxonomy): domain Eukaryota; kingdom Metazoa; phylum Chordata; class Myxini; order Myxiniformes; family Myxinidae; genus Eptatretus; species Eptatretus atami. The sequence continues at coordinate 74,428,599 of CM068962.1, read as the reverse complement.
TCAATTTTAGGGACTCAAATGTGAAGTGGACCAAATTTAAAGGTTATTTGAAAGAGTCCGGTTAAAATTGAAAGCAAATTATTTGGGATCATCACAGCGGTGTGACACAGAAATGAATTGGATAATTTCTTGCCATAGTGTTGAGTAGTGGATCAAACCCACAAGGAAATGCAGTTGCTGACGTCACCAGAACTGAAAGTCGAACTCTGAGCTTCTCAAAAGTCCACAGAATCGGGACATGAAATGTAAGGTCAATGTTATAATGTTATAAACAGAGAGATGGAGAGGACAAGAACTGAAATTTTGGACATAACTGAACTTGAATGGACTGGTTTGGGGCAGTTTAAATATGACGATTATAAAGGGTTATTTTCTGGTCACAAAACCTGTAAAAGAAATGGCATGGCAATGATTTGCAATAGAGAGATAGCAGAGTCAGTACTAGAATACAATCCAGTCAATGACAGGTTAATATCCAGTGAACACCACCATCATTCAGATATATGCCTCAACTTCTGTAGCAGATGAATAAAATAGTGAGGGTTTCATGAAATGTTGCAGGAACTGGGAGAGCAGATTCCTAAAGGAGATGTTTTAATTATTACGGGAGGCTGGAATGCAAAACTTGGAGAAGTAGAAGCACCAGCGATTGCAGGAAAGCACAGACATGGTATCTGAAATGAGCCAAGGGACCGAATGTTGGAATTCTGCATGTAGAATCATCTCATAATTGCAAACACATGGTTCAAACAACCCAAATACTTCATCTGATGGGCAACATATCTATCAGATTGATGACATTCTAATCAATAGAAGATAGACAAGTGCTGTGCAATCTGCCAATACTCTGCCAGACAAAGACTGTGGGGAGAGATCATAAACTCGTTATGGCAAAACTACGATTCAAAATGACTGAACCATTGCCTCGAACCAAAGAGCACAACTCAATACCATCGGTTGGAATTTCCATGAATGTTTATTGATATTGTCATCTTGAAAGCCTGGTAAGGAAAGTGGTCTGGATGAAATAGGATGCATATTTCACAGGTGGATGAAGCAAGGAAAGAATGAATAAATAAATGCAAGATAAATATATGCCGTCGTTTACAAATCCAGCTGTGGTATACCTTTATTCCTACAATGTGTTGCACCTTTTTGAACACTGGTATAACATTATGAACAAATGTTCTAAAGTGCATGAACAATACATTTTGAAAGTAGCAAATGTGGAGTGATATAGAAACAATGAAGCTGTGTAAATGTAACAAAACAACTTACATAGCTTCAATGTTTCAATGTCACCCTGCACATTTTTAATTCCAACATAGACACTGCAAATGCAAAACACAAACTCCCCTTTGTTTTGCTACATCTTCAGTTGGTGTTCTTTCACTCCCAACATTTTGTTTCTTACCTTCATTATCTCGTCCAGTAGAGCGGATTTGATCTCGAGATGTTCAAAGCCACAGATGTAACCTGAGGTTAAAATCGGCTCCTGCAAACGATCAAGAAGAGCTGAGATAGCAAGCAGCAATCACCTGCTTTATATCTACTTCTCACACACTCGCATGAACTGCTAAAAAGTAAAATTTACTGAATGGAGCAAAAATTGAACCAAATCAAGCTCAAACACATCAAAATACATTCAAATTGTGGAAGAGCTAGAGCAGAATGGAATATAACAAAATGGAGAGAGGAAACACCAACAGCAGAATGGAGGTGAGCGTGAGCTCAAGGGGAGGGGGAAAAGGACACATGGTGTGAACAAGCTGCATATAAGCTGAAACACAGCAAGAAGAGAAAAGGGAAGGTGGAAATGAAACAGAAAAGGAACAAACCAACAATTAAAAAATGAAAAGGGGTGAGGGAGAGGGGGGAGAAATCACAATAACCTGACAAAGGGGTGCGCTTGGGAATGGGGTCATTTTGGGGAGAAGATATCATGAGCATGGATGGGGTGATCAGAGTTCGTGGTGAACTGCACAGACTGGGTCTTGTCTTGACAGTCTTGAAGTCTGCACAGTCTTGAAGCTGCACAGACTGGGTAAGTTGGTTCCACAGACACGATAAAAGAGGAACAAATGAGTGAAGGTGAGCAGTGAGCCTGGACTTTGGAGTATAACAAGAAGATGGTTACTGGCAGACCATGTGCGCCCTGCAGAAACCTGGGAAGGACAAAACCAAGAGGATGCAAGACTAAAAAGAAGGTGACAGAATACAGAGAGACCACCAATCTGTCTTTGATGCAAAAGTAACAGGCCGAGACACTCAGCTTTATTTCAGGAGATCGCAATGATTTTGAGAAGCTTGTTTTCCACAGCACCAACAAGGGCAAGGTGTGACGCATGGGCCATCAGCCCAAAGGAGAGTGCAGTACTCCATCAAGTTGTGAATGAAGGCCTTGTAGGTTGTCATAAGTTTAGGTTGGCCAAAGAAAGACCTTGCATGACAGAAGATGCACAATTGGCCGCTGGCTTTGGAGGTCATCTTGAAAATATGGTCTGCCCAAGAAACATCGTGGCTGATGGTGAGGTCAAAATGTTTGAGTGACTCAACCTCTCAAGTAGTTTGTTTAGGAAGTAGATGGGAAGGTTTACCAGATACGGTCCTTTCGGAGAGACAGGATGAGTGTGTGGGATTTGTCAGGATTGAAAGGCATATTGTAAGTGTTGGACCAGCTCTTGATTCTACCAAAGTCTGCAGAGAGGGAAGAGGGTGCTGCCTGACTATCCGAAAGAAAAGGATAAAGAAGGATATACCTAAAAAGAAAGATATAAAGCCTCAAGGAGGCATAGCCAGTTTATATGAGAGGGGAGGGGAGGGTGAAGGGAGCATGGCATTATCTGCTAAGTGTTGAAGATGGCAAGTAAGCCACTCAAGTGTTCAGAGATGGGGCCCCTCCCCTGGGCGAGCTATAGATGTTCTTGTACATATGACACATCAATGCAACCTACCCTATACAGGTGTTGTGAGCAGCAGTATTTGCTTTGTATAGCCCATGTCTTACCAGAGATTTATCAATTGCAATTTACCTGGTTAACTCTCCAGATCTGTTAGTTGACCACAAACAGCATGGTGTGTGAAAGAGACATACTATTTGTCAGGATAAATAGGAAATAAAGTACCTTTATGGTAATTGATTTGCCATGAATAAAAGAGAAGATGACGTCTAGGGCCTTATCCTTAGTCGGAGCAAAATTTTGTGCTGAAATTAGCGATTAAATTCTTTTATTTTTCGGGATTCATAGATCCATGCAACAATAGTAAATATGGTAAGTAGTTACTGGTACTCTAACAGTGAAGGAGTTTGTATTTGAATCTTTAATTATGTTTGTAAATCAGTCACCAGCGTACAAAGTACCAAACCAACATGCTCCAATCCATCATCTCTCACCTCTGGATCCAGGTTACGAAACACGTACATCCACGTTCTCTCCATAACAGCAAAAAACTCCGGGTCATCAGCTGCCCAGCACACATCCCACACATCCTTTCTCTGCAGTGAAAGAATTTTCCCACAAGAATCTTTGGCTGCACCTTCAGGCTCCAGCTCCATAAGAGTGAGCAATCCAGCAGAGTCTAAAATGGCCAAGCGTCTGGAATAAAAATGCCATTCCATAATCAGAGCACACAAGATGATTTGATTCAATTTGATGGTTAAAAACTCCAGTGCAGGGGAAGACTTACGAACAATTACAGTTGAGGAATATTCTGCAAGGTTGTTGGGAGGTGGTGTAAGCTCGCTGGAGCTCCATTCCAGGTAGGATGAAGTGCATCAGTACGCCAGACTCCTGTGCCTGCAGCCAAAAATCTCGTTTGGATTTGTCATCATTACAAAAACCTGCAGCATTTTTCATCATCAACAATGCTGTGGTGCCAAAGCATGCACTCGTAAAAGATGGATATGGGAACACAGGGATGACAATTATGTGGAATATGATTTGGAAAAATAAATGCAAAAGGAAAAAGCGGTTTGAAAAGATTCTAAAACTAGAACAGCACTCAGTAGAGCAACCTACGTCCACCAGGCTGATTAGTTTACGTTTTGTATCCCACTGATAGGCCGGATCTGGATCCAGACCTTGACCAAAATCGAATCAAGTTTGTTCTCGTCACCGAACCAACTCATCCACCAAATTTTGCCACAACTCGTCCACAACTTTATGAAATGTCATGCTCTAAGTAGTTTTTGTCCCAATCTCTCGTTGGTGAGAATCACTTTCAAAATTAAAAAATTATCGTATCCAGATCCAGATTCGGATATTCACAAAAATCAAATCGATTCGTCCTTGTCACACACCCAACCTCTCCACCAAATT
>CM068962.1:74378928-74389292 GCA_035128595.1 Eptatretus atami | reverse complement strand
GTTCAATGACATTACATGACATGTTCAATGTGTTGTCCCTCATGAGAAATGCACAGTTCAATGCACTGTGCAAAATTGCAATAAACGCGGTGCATTAATGCAGCATTTCCATCAATCCCTACACATGCATCCGTGATGCGTTGCCTCAGATGATTCGTGTCCCTGATTTTCACTAAATAAACCTGCGCCTTCAGTCTACATATGAGGGACAACACATTGAACATGTCATGTAATGTCATCGAACATATCATGTATTGTTATGTAATGTCAAGAAACCATTTATAATGTATATTCACCTATGTTCCCAGACTTTATAGCTACCCTGTGTATACACAGATATATTATATACAAGCATTAGAGCAATAAAACACGATTTACAACACCATCCGTTTGCTTCACAGAAGTGAGGAGCTCACGTACAGTGGAAGCTTTCTTATCCGAAGTTGCACAATCACTGCTTGAAAGTCCATGATCAATGTGATAAACCCTGTGAGAGTCATTGCAATTTAGCTTTGCGTATTTTTCGGAAAGAAAGATATTGACAGAAAAACAAATTACAGAGAGAAAAATTGCATGAAATCCTCAGTGAAAGGAAATTCAAGTACAAAAGCTTGGCTCACTTCTCACGTCCATCCCATCGTGGCTTGGCTCCCTGTTGCACATCCATTGCCGTAAGACGTCTAGCCACGCGGTAATGCCACACATATATCTCAGTTCTTGAGGCAACCACAACGTGTGTGCCTGTGACCGCAATATGACAGGGTTCTGCCAAAGGCATACAGAAGAGATTACCAGATCAAATAAAGGCCTCAGAATACGAGGCTGGGCCATGTTAGACATTGGTTACATCAAGATCAAGCCATAGAGACCGGAAAGTTTCCATCCCAGCTCCAAAAATAGTTCTTTCCTCTCCAAATTTACAAATAATCAACAATACATTGATATTTTATGACATCCCATATCCACAAAAACACAACCAACATGATTTTTGACTGTTGTGCCTATTTTATATTCCTGTGCACATCATCTACAGTGGGTGTGTTGCCCCAGAAGTAAAAATATATTTTTTTTATCTACTAGCAGGGACCCACGGAAATGTTACATATTGTAAAATGCGATGTCAGGTCATCAACCACCCATCTCCCCACCCAACCCCAAGTCTTCAACTCCCTTCCACCAAACCCCAAGATTCCACCATCTCACGATTTTTCAGGAAAAAGAGATTGGTAAGCTAAATGATAAGAAAACAAAAACATATGAGGTCATTCGTAATGGAAAAAGAATATACGACATCCTTTGACAACGATCTTCACAATTATATGGGTTTTATAGTCCCTGGTTGAGTACTTTTAGAGAAAATCGTCAGAAAGACAGAGACAAACAAACAGAATAGGGCTATTATTTACCGTATATAGGTTCTAAATATTTCTACTTCCAACTTTCAATTTATTTTTCTCTTGGTTACCACTTCTGGTTCAGGGATTTGCTGCACGTGGACGTCGGATAAGCAGTTCCTCCTTCCAGTTCATCAAAGCAACGTTTCTCAGACCAGATATGTTGTGTTTTACTGTTTTATTTTCGGTCCTGTGTTGCTGGTCTTGTTTTCGTCCAATTATAATTGGACGAAAACATGACCAGCAACACAGGGCCGAAAACACAGGACCAACACAGGCCAAACCATATTTTGTGTTGAATCGCGAGTTTGTGTACCTGGTAAAGTCCTGAATCGTCCATTTTGCAGAGGTTGCTTGTGCACAATAATAAATTCCCTTTTCACATCCATTCATGATGTCAAACCCCTACATATCAGTACCCCCCCCCCACCCCTCTGCCATCTGCTCCCCCCTCGTTTCTCTCCTACCCCTCCTGGTTTCGCACCTTCCTCACATTCTCCGAGCTTCCCCCAAAGCCACGCACTGCCTGGATTGAGAGATCTGTCAGATGTCCAGACCGGACATCATCTGTTTTTAAACATAATCCTTTCTCCCAGAGGACATCTTTGACTCCTTAGTGACTCTTCCCATGTATCATCTCCTCCGGTTTGATTGACAGTCGCACTGTACATCAAGAACTCCATTTCTCACTCTCTGTGTACTGCTCTCACTCTCACCTCCCCAACCTCAAGAGTACCTATGGCTGCGACTTCCCCTCTGCTCCCACCTCATGTTTGTCTTTGTTGTACCAATCTCCAAACAGTAATGACCCATTTACATTCTCCCTCAGACAAGATGGACCAACTTTTAATCACTCATCCCAACTATCTCTTCCTCATATGGGGTGATTTCAATTGTCACCATGCAAATTGGCTGGGTTTTGGTACCTCTTTCACCAGTGATGGCACTTCTTCAAAGGACTTCTGTGACACTATGGGACTGACTCAATCTGTAAAGCTTCCCACCCAGATTTCTGTCAATGGCAAATCCCTCCTTCTGGATTTGGTTATGACCAACTTCCCCACCAACATATCTTGCTATTTCTCTGTGCCAATGTATTGTTATGGTCCCCTGGTCAGTCTGTACAACTCTGGTATGAACTCGGTGAGTCACGAAGCGACAACGTCTTTCCCCCACTGCAGAGATTCCCGGCAGGGTCCGTGTGCCAAAGTCACTTCACTATACCTTTTGGAATTTCTGTGCTGGGTGAGTGATGTGCCAAGGCTGACACATAACAGATCCTCTTGTCTGGCCGAGCTACCAGTCACGCATTGCCGGTCCTTTAGCAATTCGTGACCGTGCCAATTGCTATCTCAAGCAGATTCCCTTTGAGCTGCCATATAGCACCGTCGTGAGCAAGCAGGATGAGCGACATGCCAAGTCAAATTCAACATTCGTGACAGCACCAATCGCTATCTCAAGTAGATTCCCTTTGAGCTGCCATATGGCACCGTCATGAGCAAGCAGGATGAGCCATATACCAAGTTAAATTCAACCAGTATATTTGCATTTGTGTGTAAGAAAAAGGCAAGTATTTATAACAGCGATTGCAAATCAATCATAAAAACTATACCATTAACCCCAAAGCCATTAACCATAGAACGAATCATTGATGGTGCACAGGCACTAAATTAAACTATGTCCTTAGGCCTTAGACACACACTACTGCAGATGGGGTATTGTGACAGGACAGTGGGGTTCACTAGCTCAAACCCAGAATGAGCAAATGGTGGCAAATGTCCGGCTCGGCGATGGACCATCAATCGGCAAGGAGGAGGAGGAGGAGGAATGCGATCTGGTGGGTGGGAGCGTGACATCGGCGGGGCAAGGCAGGGCCTGGCTTTCCTTGCAATCCGATGTAAGTAAACCAGCTGCAACAAGCACACGAAGCTCTTCCCATGTCTCTCTTGGGCATCTACTGCCTTCCCCCCACTGCGCATGACATTTTCCGCTCTGCCCCCACGTCACGCAGTGACACACTTCACCCTCCTTGCTGGCTTACTATTGGTCGACGGCCCATCCAATGGGTGGGGCTCGACTTGCCTGACTCCTGACCCGGCTGAGCCAGTGATGTCAGAGGCTCAGTTAGTTGGGGCCTAGTCTTCCCACCTAAACTTCTGCCTTATGGCCTAATGAACCCCCTTTAAGTCACATTTAACAGCCAAACAGATGTAAGAACTTGAAATAAAGGTCAAATGGGATTTAATGTAATTTTAAACACACTGGGGTGGGTTTCACGTTTCTTGCTGTACGAAATAGCGAAGCGTATCACCATAACATTTCATTACTTTACTCTCATGCTAAACACTCAATATGGGAATAACTATGCTATAGTCGACATTTTATCAACCCATAGTAGCTATATCCACAACAGTATCTTTCCATTCTCAGAAAAAGGCTCAATGCCGACGATTCTAGCAGATTACTCAGGCAAACTGGCAGGGACTGCAAGCAGCCATCACACTTCAGGACTGGTCTCCTATATTCACCATCTCTGATATTAACTTAACCTGGGAATTCTTCCACAGAAACCTGCTCTCCCATTATGCACAGATTCATCCCATCTAGTCTTCAGTTATCATACCCATCCTCCCTACTCTCTCCCCCATGGGAATCCTGTGGTGAGGCAGTTGCCTTGAAAAAAAACTTACATTCTCCTACTGAAAGACAAATCTGACTGAGAGCAACCTCAGATCATTTCACAAAACCCACAACAAGTGTGTGTCCTCTTTCAGGAGAACCAGAAACAATATGAATATCTGTCTAACCTCATGATTGAACTTTCAAACTAGACTCCCTCCCCTAAAACCTGGTGGCACCTCGTTAACCCTAAGGTAACCTGGGGGTTTTGAGGACCCCAAGGGGGTTTTTTTCATTGAAAAAAATTTTTGAACACATATTTCTTCCAAAAAATAATTAAAAAAAAGTTATTAATTGCAGATTAATCTAGTTTTAGTCTTAAATATTGCAAAGGGTTTCAATTTGATATGTACATAATATTATTGCAATAAAATGATGAGAAATTTTTTTCTAAAATTATTTTCCCTAGGGAGGATCCAAAGGACCCCAGGTTTCCCAGATGTTACTGCGGGATGAAGGTTCCCTATCGAGGGTGAAGTCTGTCTCGTGTATGTTCTGCCCCCATCCATTCCCTCTCTTCAAAAGGCACCACAGCCGACTCCGCTCGTTAGAAGGCCGAATGCCTCAATTCTGTATTTGCTTCCAAATCTTGTGTCCCCAGACCCCTCGCTTTCTGTACCCACCTTTCCCAGTCATACCCAACTGCTCCTGGACTCCATATATTTTGCACCTGAGAAGGTGGAGAAGTTTCTGGCAACTCTCGACTCTGATTCTGCAACTGGACCGGACAGCATCAGTTCACATATATGAAAAACCTGCTATGCTGCTCTCGCACTTCCTCTCTCTGCCTTTTTCTTGCACTTCCTATCATTCACCCTAGGTCATATTCCATTTGCTTGAAAATCAGCCAACATCACTGCATTACATAATAAATAGGGGCAATATACCTGGGCACTCACCTGGCTGAATAATGATACTGAGGAGGAAGTCAACATGTGACGGAATCAGCAAAATGTACCAATGAACCAATGTTATAGTAAATACCTGTGTTGGGGGGCAACCTCCCCCCCCACCGCCCCCATAAATTCCCTTCGACCACAATTTTTTTAATATGATGAACATCATGGGTGATGAAGGTTGTGGTCAAGTTTCATCCAAATTGTGTGTAGTTTTGCAGAAGAAAGCAAATACATATTTTGGGGGGGAAACTCCCCTTACACCCACTTTGACCCCGATTTTTTTTAATGTCGTGAACAAACTTTGGTACATCACAGGTGATGAAGGTTGTCGTCAGGTTTCATCGGAATTGTGTTTGTCATTTCTAAGAAAGCAAATACCTCTTAAGGGGGGGCAGTCCCCCTGCACACTCCCTCAGACCCCGATTTTTTTTATGCCGTGAAAAATCTTTGGTACATTACAGGTGATGAAGGTTGTAGTCCAGTTTCATCAGAATTGCATGTGCAGTTTCTGAGAAAAAAGCAAATACCTATTTTGGGGGGCAACCCCGTAAACCCTCTTAGGGCCAGATTTTTTTTAAAGCCATGAGCAAACTTTGGTACATACAGGGTGATGAAGGTGCTGGTAAAGTTTCATTGAAATTATATGTGTAGTTTCAGAGAAGAAGTTGCAAGTATTTGTGGGCGGACTGATGGACGGCCGGACGGACGATGCGCCATCCCATAAGCTCTCCAGAACTATGTTCCAGGTGAACTAAAAAGGTGCAAAAACGAATCCCATTAACTACAGACCTATTAGATTACCTCTAATCATCAACAAGGTCATGGAATCCATCATACCAGTCGACATTAAATCATTCCTTTTCTCCAATGACCTCATCTTAGATCATCAATTCGGATTCAGACCAGATCACTCTACACCTCGGATATGCTGTTTCTACTCTCCTAACAATGGATGGGGGCAGTCAATTACAGACAAGAGATCAGGGTCACCTCTTTCGACATATCTTGAGCTTTTGATACAGTCTGGCATCCCTCCTTACTCTCCAAACTCTCTGCCTATTGCATCCAAGGCCAACTCCACTCTTGGGTTACTAACTTCCTCCATGCTCATAGCCAATGTGTGGCTCTCAACTAAATCCTTTCATCTCCTCTCTCTGTCTGGGCTCTATCCTATTCCTACTCTTCATCAATGATCTCTCTGACTCTCCAGAAAATCCTCTATCTCTTTACCGATGACTCTACCCTATGCCATGACATCCCTCACTTTTCAGTTAGACATGCAGCAGCCTCTTCTCTCTATTCAGACCTTGACAAAAATCAAAAACTGGTCAGAACGCTTGGAATATGTCTTTTAATCCTGAGAAATCCTACACTCTCACTGTCTCTCTCCGAAAAGACCATACAGCAAACCCTCCCATGTACTTTCTTAGCAACCCTCTCAAAGAGGTTCAGTTACTCAAACTCTTGGGTCTCACTCTCAGCCATGATCTTTCTTGGGCAAGCCATATTTCAAAGTTGGCCTCCAAAGCCAGTCACAGAATGGGCATTCTTCATCATGGAAAGTCCTTCCTTGGCACACCTGAACTCTTATCCACCTATACATTTGACAATCTACAAGGCTTTCATCCACAGCTTGAAGGAATTGTGCTTCCCCCCCCCTCCAGCAATCTGCAAGGTTGCACCTGATCCACCAGAACTCGCTTTCGTGAAACTCCAACATCCAGAATCACTGCTCACCTCACTCATATATTCCTCTTTTTTCCCCACCTGTGGAACCAACTTCCACATTCTCTTCAATCTCATTCTTCCAGGTCTTCAAGACAGCTGTTCACCATCATCTCAGATTATCCCCCCATTCAAAACCATATTTTTCTACGCCCGTTACACAACCGAAACCACTTGGAAAGCACTCATTTTATTCCAACTTTAAAGGCAATATCCTAATTTTGGTCAAACAAAGTAGCTTGCGAAGGATCAAAATGTACACATGATTAGCTGTTACATAAATTATGATTCGTGTTTTTTGCAGCATGTACGTAATCATAGTTTTTCTTTTCTAACTTTGCATATCTATCTTAATCTCGCATGAAATGCATAATATTTTTGATGAACAATCGAACAAATCAATTTGTGGATGTTATCATCTTATACGAATCTGGGCATCAAATCTCCAGAAAACTTCACGGGATTAATGCTCGAGCAACTCACCGATATCCACGTACTTGCAATCAAGCTGAGTTCCAATGTCGTTACAAAGCAACAGCTTGTACTGTCAAGAAGGCATTAAAAAGTTTAATGTTTCTGAAGAGCTACAACGTCAGCAAAAATAATTTGATGTTGGTGGCTAACAATGAAGTCATTGATTATTTACATACACAAAGCAAATGCCGTCAGACTCAACAAATCATGCAAAATGCATCAATTGATCCCATTTACGGCATCTCGGCGATGCACAAAGATGCAAACAACAACGATGCACAAAGCCTTTTCATAAATCAAGTTATTGCCTCATAAATAACACAATATTTGGCATTTCAACAATAACAAAAAAAGAAAGAAATCTAACAACAGAAAAAAGGCAACAATTAATGTTAAAGAAATTTACCATTCGAGATAAAGAATCTTCTTCCTCATCCTTTAAGGTCCATGCAGCAGTAAGAAATGAAAATAAACACCTCTGTAAATAGCATACATTTGCCTGATGTAAACAATCACGTTCCTGACACCTAGGTGTAGGAAATAAAACTTCAAAAAAGGAAAGTTCTTTGAGCAGAAGCACATTTAAGCAGGATTTGATTTGGATTTGTCCAGCTCGCTGCATCATTACTGAAGTGTGCCTGTGCTGCTGATGCAGTATGCCTGCATAAGAGATAAGGGATTCAGAATTTGGCCAGGTTACTTGCACAAGGTGGAATTTTTTTCAAACAATGTGGGGTCTTTAATCTCCATCATCAAATGCTTGGGAGACAGGACATCTAGCTGACCGTCCCTCTGAAGGACACTGTACTTATTGATGCAATGCCTTGCTGGCGAAGCACCAGGGTGACAGTTTATAGTCAGGGTGGGAATCAAAACAAGGCAGCCCAAAGACACGTACATAAACTCTAGGCTATATGTCAGCCCTACAAAATAAAGTTAAATTTACTGTATTTTTTTATCATATTAAAGTAAGTTTTTGTATACATTGCCGAGGCTCGTATGAGAGCTAAAAACACGTTGACTGTTAACACGTTGACTGCCAACTTATAGTATACACCACTCCCATTTGCAAACCAAGTATGCATGTGTATATGCTTCATTTTCAAATTTTACCCTTCTATAAGCAAATCTAAATTCATTTTTTATCCATTAGTTGGGAAACCCCACGTTACGAGAAAAACTCGTAGCTGGCAGTGGGACAAGGTTTTCAAGTCCAAAAGTTCCCAAGAGTACAATGAGCTCCATCATCAGGAAATGGAAAGAATATGGAATTACCCAGACTCTTCCGAGAGCTGGCCGTCCGATCAAACTGACCAACTGAGCAAGAAGGACCTTGGTCAGGGAGGTGACCTTGAACCCAGTGACCACTCTGACAGAACTACAGAGTTCCTTGGCTGAGATGGGGGAACCTGCAGGAAGGACAACAATCTCTGCAACACTTCACAAATTTAGGTTTTATGGGAGAGTGGCCAGACAGAAGCTACTCTGGAGAAAAAGGCACGTGACAGCACGCCTGGAGTTTGCTAAAAGGTACATGGAAGCCTCTGAGAGCATGAGGCAAAATATTCTGTGGTCTGATAAGATGAAAATTAAACTCTTTGGCCTGAATGTAAAGCACTGCATCTGGCAGAAACTGCATCTGCATTCCATATGCCAAGTATGAGTTATCTCGTAGGACTCTTTAGCACTGAATCAAAGTAGGTATTAAGTCATTGATAATGATAGATCATGTGATGATTACCTTGTGTTTTTTTCTTTTTTGCTGCTGTTATTACTATTCAAAATGGCATGTGTGAATACAGATGAAGTGGCAAAACCTCTCATGGAGACTGATAACGATGATCATGATTATTACATAGATTTATGTTCACCAAACTGCCAGCAGATCATTTGTTGCATTATCTGGCACGGCAGCATATTCTGTTTACAATGCAATAGCGTAATCTTTTCTCCGAAATTACTCGTAGTGGCAGAATCTGGTACACCCAGCACTATGAGTAGACTCATAGTCGCCAGTCAAAGTGTTCAAACTATCATCATAATTAAGAAGCTGTATGTACAATCCTGCCTCACATTTAGATACACTATCCAAATAATTAAAAGGCACAATGAATAATGTACAACTACAAACCTCCAAACAGGTGCTGCACTGATAAGGAACATCACAGACTACCAATGCCCTTCAGATGGAGGTACCATCTGTTGTCATGGTAACTGCACCCAATAAGTTTTGTGCTAACAATTGTGGTTATGCCAATATTAATTAAAATGGAATCTCATTTTGTTAGTATTAACTTTGAATTACATTATTATTGTTATTAATTCGTAGATACCTGTGGAAATTCAATGAAATGTAAAATGGGACTTCAACAATACTTTGTAGAAGCACCTTTGGCAGTGATTACAGCTTCGAGTCTTCTTGAGTATGCTCATCAGCTTTGCACATCTGGATTTGGGGATTTACTCCCATTCTTCCTTGCAGATTTACTCAAGCTCTGTCAAGTTGGATGGTTAGCGTCCGTGAACAGCAATCTTCGAGTCTTTCCACAGAATCTCAATGGGATTCAAGCCTGGGCTTTGGCTTAACCACTCAAGGACTTTCACATTCTTGTTCTGAAGCCATTCCAGTGTTGCTTTAGCTGTATTCTTGGGGTCATTGTCATGTTGGAATGTAAATATTCTCTGCAGTCTGAGGTCTTTTGCACTCTGAAGCAGGTTCTCCTCAAGGATTTGCCAGTATTTGACTCCATTCATTGTTCCCTCTGTCCTTAAAAGTCTCCCAGTCCCTGCCGCTGAAAAGCATCCCCGCAACATGATACTGCCACCACCATCCTTCATGGTAGGGATGGTGTTAGATGGGTGATGAGCTGTGCTCAGTTTCTGCCAGATGCAGTGCTTTACATTCAGGCCAAAGAGTTCAATTTTCATCTTATCAGACCACAGAATATTTTGCCTCATGCTCTCAGTCTTCCATGTGCCTTTTAGCAAACTCCAGGCGTGCTGTCACGTGCCTTTTTCTCCACAGTGGCTTCTGTCTGGCCACTCTCCCATAAAACCTAAATTTGTGAAGTGTTGCAGAGATTGTTGTCCTTCCTGCAGGTTCTCCCATCTCAGCCAAGGAAATCTGTAGTTCTGTCAGAGTGGTCACTGGGTTCAAGGTCACCTCCCTGACCAAGGTCCTTCTTGCCCAGTT
>CM068962.1:74309452-74333490 GCA_035128595.1 Eptatretus atami | reverse complement strand
AAATTATTGGCACTCTGTGGTCCTTAAAAAAATATTTATTCCAATTTTATCAAATATCACATTTTTTGGTGAAGCGAAGCCGCGTATAATAATATTTTGGGTGATAACACAGAGATGGCCGAGAGTTATACACTGCTATCACTTTTTTTTCATATCTAGGGACATATATCTTGCTAAAAATCACAATGAGCCTTACTCCATCTGTATGGTACCGACCAACCCCCTTGGCTCATAGCCTATGAGGCCCGCGAGGAGGAGTGATGTAAGCGACATTTTTTAATGATATGATGATGATAGGCTCAGGATGATAGGGTAAGGGTTAAAATAGTGCTATATGGCATTAACTCCAAAATGGCCGGTGTCCTTACATCACTCCTCCTCGCGGCGCCTTATATATATACATACATACATACATATATATATATACATAACATATACATATATATATATATATATATACTGTATATATATATATAATATACATATATATATATCTATATATATCGAAACCATGTGGATTGTGACGAGCACTCCCCCGATCCCCATTGGACATAGTCCTACACCAGGTCCAATGGGGATCGGGGAAGTGTTCGTCACACTCCACATGTTTCAATTTATCCGCCATCACATCACGTGCCTTCTGGTTGAATGGTTTGCATTAGCGGGAACAATCACCTGGGTGGCAGACAGATGGTTGCTCTTTGCGGATTATGCGGTTTTACCATGTGAAACATAATCCACGGCGTTGCTCACCATAACCGTCAGAGGTGCGTCTGATATTTGTTTTATTTTTATATTTATATTATATAACACATACACACACATTTGATTTGTGATTGCCAAAAATTCACTGCATCATCAATCATGCTCACCTCTCCAAAGGGTGAGTAGAATTGTACTGCACTCATATTTTGTGAGGAATTTATCTGCTGGCAGCAGGCAATCGCCAACACAGAACCACAATGATTCCACTGTGCATCAACAATCTTCATACCAGTGTCCAGTAGTATGATATCTGTGTATGTGTGCCAAAGGAGGAAAAATTAATGAACTCAGATACAGAAATTATTGAGAAACATGGACGTCACGATCAAAAGTACATGAGAGAGGAAAGAGAAGAGAAGCACATGCCTGTGTGTGCCTGTGTGTGCACAAGGAAGCAAAATTGATAACATCAGGATTGGTTCTCTCAATGTGACCATGCAGTATTTGTCTTCGACTTCAAGGCAGGTACAATTTCATGGATGGGTTATCGCAACACTACACCTGGGTTTTGTCACAATTTGAGCAAAGCATTCCATGCCCATTTTTAACTATTTTATCCCAGTACTGAATTTTGATATTTTGGATGAAATCATTCTTCCATTTAATATACTTATTGCCATAAAGGCAACTCAAACCAGGCAGTTCTCTAATGCAGAAGTTTATGTTTTTATATCCATAACATGAATGTTCATGTCATCCTTCAGTGTTTTCTCTTCGTTTCTCTCCTCTCCTTCAATGTTTTCTCAATGGCATTTTTCGTTGACAACTTTCTGACTGTCTTATTACTGCTCTTCCTCTAAGATAAAGGAGATGAGGTATGCTAGGGAGGGCTTAGAAAAAGACAAAGTATGGAGGGGTTGAGGAATTGTGGAGGTATCGGAGGATGAATTTACAACTGAGCTAAAATTATTTTAAGGGTTCAAAATTGGCCAACATTTTCACCATTACATCACAATGAAAAGGAACTGCAGAACATCCAAATTAATGCCATATACATTTCTCCCTCTTTGCTCAATCAAGCTTTTCTTTTTATAGATATTACATAAAATTAATAATGCAAATAGTTATTCCAAACAGTCAATTGATTCTTTAAACTCTTCAAAAGGTTATGTGAACTTTAAGGGTAGAGGTTGGATTGATCAATCTACCATTAATGTGAGGGCTTTTATTAATTATTGCTGTACTTTAATTTGAACATCGCTATTGCGATAGCACAACAGGGGTAGCAATAACGTTTAAAGGTTACTGCAAGGTGAGAATAATTGGTATGAATAATTCAAGTAATAACTAAGGGATCAAACATGAGGAAGCATGGGAGTGAAGGGCAAGTGTGCTTCATATGCTTCACCATTGTCATTCTCTGTACGCATGAGCTGGCAACAACCATTATCAAGGCACACGGCCAAGGATGGACAGTCTGGTTCAAAGAAACCCCATCGTCCATAATACCACTGCAAGCTCACGATTCTCGCTATTTCTGTCCTTCCAACCATGCATTGCAGCTCCATCTTGGCCTGTCATCCAGAGAAGAAGAGTGAAAGAAAGCTGATTGGGGACCGAAATTGATCATTATGAGACAACAACTGTGGCTACCCTATCATTTCAGAATGAGTAATAGATCTGACAGGCTGTACATCAATAAAGATTTGCAGTATGCCTGTCACAAATTATTTACAAGTGACTGTTAGGCAGTGTGTCATGTTCTGTGCATTGTTCAATGATTTTATAGCTATGATTCAATGTGGAATGAATTGTTTTTTTGGGTGGAACATAATGTTTTTGAGGCTAGATGACAATTGTAAGTGTAGAGTGATGTTAAAATGTGATGTGTTCATGTAAGAAATTTGATTTCAAGCTGCATGGAAAGATTGCGAGCATTTGGGAAATTTCTGGTGTTTCTGGATCTTGAACCATCTCACATTAATGAGCAATTTCTAGAGGAATCTTGGTAGAGAACCATATCATACTTAAGTCGTTTCGAGAGAGATAGGCTTTCACCAATGTTCCTGGACAAAGTATGAAGTATATAAATCATGGTAAAGCAGAGTGAGATAAAGTGTAGAAAACAAACCAGTCAACATTTGATTTGTGCAGTGCCATGTCAGTGGCGCTTTGTGTTTTATCCTTTGAATAAACTCAAGTTTAGACATCGATCAATGAAAGAATCTTGTTTTGTGAGAATGTCTAAAGAAAAGAAAAGAAAATAAAATAAAATAAAAACTAGAGTTCATAGAACATAATACCCCACACAGTGTTACTTCATTTTAATAAAACAATGATTTTAACGATCTATTTTTTAAAATCTGAAAGTTTAGTGCTATTGAAGTAGTCCAGAAGCAGTCCCGAACACCACCCTTACACACAACCCCGTTGACCTTTTATTACCCTCCACGGAGGAGAGGGTATTGCATTTGGGTCCATTTGTTTGTTTGTCTGTTTGTTTGTCTGCACAGAACTTTAGTGTTTTTCCTCTGCAACCGCTTGTCAGATCGACACAAAATTTTCACCGCAGGAGCACAAAATTTTCACCACAAAATTTCTACTCATGTAGAATGTTTCAATGATAATCATAATGGCATCGATCACGGGGTGTGGCAGCCATGTTGGGGAAAAAGGAAAAACTTTTGACCTCTATCTCCAAAACCACACCAAGGGAAAAAATTGAAACTTGGCACATAGCAAGTACTCCTCGTGAGGAATGAGTGCGATTTCTTTTGGATGTCATAGGTGCCTTCATTATGATGTCATAATTGCATACATAGAACAGTACATCCAAGCAGTATGAAAATTTTTTAGGGTCATCTTGGGATAAATCGGACAACAGAAAATTTTTTTATCATCGGTCATGTCATTCGGCAGCCTTTTTTTTTTTAACCCGAAAATAAATTCTCTCAAACAGCTGAACAGATGGAGGCGTAACTTCACAGATATGACTGCCTATGCATGAGGAACGAAACGTTCACACATATGATGCCTTAGATCACATGGTTTGGCAGCTACATTGGATTTACCCTCAAACCTATAAAAAAAAAATCTTCTTCTCCAAAACGGCTGGACAGATCGAGAGGAAACTTCACACAAATGTTCCCAAGCCTTGGGGATACCAGGGTATTCCAAAAAATAGGACCACCTGTCCTGAAGCTCACCTGGATCAGGAGCAACAGTCACTCAAGCCCCCCACAAACCCCCTTTTAGACCCTGATTTTTTATAATGCCGTGAACAAACTTTGGTATATCAAGGGTGCTGAAGGTTGCGGTCAAGTTTCACTGAAATTATGTGTGTAGTTCGGAGAAGAGAGCAAATACCTATTTTGGGGGTCAGAAACCCCCCCCCCCTCCCGTAGACTCCCCTCATGAGCACAGATTTTGATGCAGTCAATATACTTTGGTACATCACGGGTGGAGAATATTATGGTCAAGGTTCATCAAAATAGTGTGTATAGTTACTGAGGAGAGAGCAAATACCTATTTTGGGGGACAAACCCCCCTGTAGACCCCCTTAATAAGCGCAGATTTTGATGTGGTCGATACACCTTGGTACAACATGTGTGATGAAGATTGTGGTCAAGTTTCTTCGAAATTGTGTGTCGTTTTGGAAAAGAGAGCAAATACCTATTTTAGGGGGATCAAAATAACACCCCGTAGACCCCCCTAATGAGCACAGATTTTGAAGCGGTCAATAAACCTTCATTATGCATCAGACATGAAGCTTGTGGCCAAGTTTCCTCAAAATCGTGTGTTCGGTTCAAGCGCTAATAACTGAAATGTTTACGGACTGACTCACTCACCTCACTCACCGACGGACACTGCTTGATCACATAGCTCACCTGACTAATGTCCAGGTGAGCTAATAATTTATAGGTCACATGGTCAGACAGCCCTATTGGATAGAGCGAAAAATTGAGAAAAAAATTCACCCTTGAACTGCTTCATCAATCGACGTGAAACTTTACAATTATGATCTCGTAGTGATGGGGAATATATTATTTAAATTTCAACCTCATCGGATGCAGAGTCTGGCAGGAAGAATTATTAAATTTATTTGATCTGGGGGATTTTTGGGGTTTTTTTTAAATAAGGCTCACTGCTGTGCTTTGATGGGTTTGAAGGTGGAGGAGTCACAGTTGAAACCCGAATCCTATCCAGGTTCCTCCTGATATCTTCATCTTTACTTTTTGCTTGTCGGGTTCCTTCTGATGACTCCAATGCAGGACTGTACCTATTTGGTCTTCCATTTGATTTGAACTGAATTTATTTTAATCCCATTCTGAATTCAATTAAATAACAATAAATGTCATGGGTCAGGGTCACATGTCCGATCAAAGCGGGGTTGTATCAAAGCGGGACATCTTGGTACCCGGTGATTACTGTTATAAAGTGGCGGTTCTAGTCATGTCTGTTATTAATTACATAACGCACAAGTACACAAACACCACACAAAATACACTACACAAAACTACACAAACACCACACACAACAAGTCCTGGCGAGGGTCTGCAATCTGTGATTGCTCGTTTTGGGTTTTTTTTAATTTTTTCTTTGTTTTTTGCACGGTCTAGGCTCATGGAAGAGTGATTGCACATAACAAATCAGGACACAACATAACAAAGGGAACAACAGGAGAAAGGGAAAACACCAACAGCAGGGCGGAAGGAGAAGGTAGACAGAGACGGACAAACAAGGTATGTAGGTAGCGATGAGGGGTAAGGGAGAATGCAAAGGGTGGACAATATGGATACATAAGCCAAATTGTGGTTGAACAGTTTGTGATTTTGTCAAGGTCTGAGGAGAGGGAAGAGGCTGCTGCCTATCTATCAGAAGGATGAGATACGTCATGGCAGAGAGTGGAGTCATCAGTACAGAGATAAAGAGGATTTTCCAGAGAGCCAGTGAGATCATTGATGAAGATTATGAATAATATGGGGCCTAGAACACTGCCTTGGGGTACTCCTGCCTTGACAGGGAGAGGAGATGAAAGGGTTCCGTTGAGAGGCACATGTTGTCTAAGAGAGTGGAGAAAGTCAGGAATCCAAGAGCGGGGTTGTATCAAAGCGGGACATCTTGGTACCCAGTGATCATTGTTATAATCTCTGTATGATCACCACCGTTATCCAGGTGATGAAGTACATACTGAGTGATGAAGGAAGACAAACCAAAAATAAAAATGTTGGCCTTGGATTCCATAAGCAGACAGTTTGGAGAGTCAGGCAGGATGCCAGACTGTATCAAAAGCTCGAGATATGTCCAGAGAGATGGTCCTGATCTCATGTCTGATATTGAGGGCCTCAACCATTGTTGGAAGAGTTAAAGCAGCATGCCCAAGGTAGAGTGACCAGGTCTGAATCCGAATTGATGATCTAAGTCCTAAGATGAGGCTGTTGGAGAAAAGGAATGAATTTATGTCAACTGCGATGATGGATTCCATGACCTTGCTGATGATTGGAAGTACAGTAAGCAAATTGGGCTGTAGTTAAAGGGGTCCATTTTTGCAAATTTTTATGTCATGCTGTGATGTTGGCCGATTTCCATTTTCCCAGGTAGATATAGGAGACCTGTCCTGAAGTGCAAAAAAAATAAAAAACGCGAATACGCAAAGCGTGAATGTCCAAGCAGGTCACACTTTATGACCTGCGAATGTGTCCTCCATGACGTCCTTAAAAACAGTAAGTTTCGTGTTTGGAATCACTTTCAATTTTGTTTCAGTGCCAGGCAGGCAGAGTAAATCTCACTCCTTTGTGCATGTATGATCGGGACTAATTCTGAAACAAATTACAGTAAAACGAAAGACTTCTCTTCCTATTCATGTTCCAATTTGTGTTCAAAATATAACATTCAATTCAAATAAGCTGTTCCTCGATCATAAACTGATAAGATAGACAGACAGACCACTTGCTTAACCCTACTTTTCGCATCGCGTGCACGGAGTAATAACCAAACAACAACAAAATAAACCAATGTCAACCTTAGGGTGACCCATATCTTGCCAAAAGGTGACCACGTGTGACTTCTTTAAGGTCACACTGAGGTGAACAGAGCGCTATCCACCAGGAGCGGACTCCTTGAGGAATATCTGCCTACGAGAGATTCCGATAGAAATCGTTCTCCAGAGTAACCATGAAAACAAGCTGACTAACATATCTTGCAAAAACTTCGTTTGGCAAGATAAATATGTGTTTGCCTCATAACGTCACAAATGACGTCATAATGTCTCAAGCTTGACATATCTAGAAAGCACTCATCGAGGTGTTCAATTTGAGGTATAGACACGATATGGTTCCTAAAACTTGAAAATTTGACCTTGGGGTCAAATATGCTTGACCTCAGGCACTAACCATGAAGGTCAAGGCCAATCGCCACCAAAAACTAATCAGCTGAGCGCCAGACCATATACTACATTCAATAAAGTTTGGAGACGATTCGATTAAAATTACTCAAAAAATAAGGTTTTCGTCGACTCCCCTGATTTGCGACAAAGTGACCTTGACCTTTGACCTTGACCTTGAAAATTTT
This sequence comes from Eptatretus atami, assembly GCA_035128595.1. NCBI lineage: Eukaryota > Metazoa > Chordata > Myxini > Myxiniformes > Myxinidae > Eptatretus > Eptatretus atami. The sequence goes on along the minus strand of CM068962.1, from coordinate 74,326,215 downwards.
ATGCGCTGAAGGGACCTCTATAGGCCTCTGATATGCGGTTACAAAAATTTCAAATGATAACTGTGCTCTGCAGAGTGATTTATACATGATTACAGACAAAAAAAAAAAAAAAAAAAAAATATGAAGGTCAAGGCCAATCGCCACCAAAAAGTAATCAGCTGAGCGCCAGACCATGACCTATATCCCATGAAGTTTGAAGACGATCCGATCAAAATTACTCAAAATAAGGGTTTTGTCGACTCCCCTGATTTGCGACAAAGTGACCTTGACCTTTGACCTTGACCTCAAAATTTTGTGCGCTGAAAGGGACTTCTATAGGCCTCTGATATGCGAAGTTACAAAAATTTCCAATGATAACTGTGCTCTGCAGAATTTTTTATACGTGATAACAGACAAAAAAAAAAATTAAAAAAAATTAAAAAAAACAAAAAAAAACATACAAGCTGACTAACATATCTTGCAAAAACTTCGTTTTGGCAAGATAAAAAATCTGAACACAATCTAATAACTTTAGCAAATGTGCTCAGAAATATTTGTGCCTGTTGTATTTTCAATTTTTAAAGCCGTGTGGAACAACTGTGCAATGCAATGAGAAAAATCAAACACCACTGAAAAATATTGAGGGCTCACGAAATGAACAACGTTTTAAATTATTATCACACTTCAATCATTTTAACTCGCAGAGCAGAGATCTCACCAGGAAGTTACCACTGCTATCGGATATGTGGACATCTCCTGAAGACAAACCAAAAATAAGTTTGCATCCATCTGGGGACCAAGCCACTTGAGTAAACTGCATACCTTTCATCCGATTCCCCAGATACGGTTTCCTGCAGCAGCAGAAAAAAAAATTAACAAAATAAAGATGTAAAAATAAGAAATCAATAAGAAAAACAAGTGAAATCCTTCAATACAGGCGTGGTGAAGCAAATGAGTACACTAATGTTAAAATATGCAATTTATGCTTTTCAGTTGAAAAACAATTAAAAAGCGTACTTAATATTTGAAATGTAAAAATCTTGTTATTATTGTGATAAGCACCTTTATATATAACAGAAGGAATGAAATCGTTCGATACAGCGTGGCAGGTGGCCGCAAAAGAATGATGGCATAAGAAGAACTTAGCTTTCAGCATTCGGCGATCGCCGCGAAATGCGATGGTGGGCGGAAATGACGTCTTTCGGCACGAAATGCGATGGTGGGCGGAAATGACGTCTTTCGTTCATTCGTACATGAGAGGGGCGCGTTTCTTGGTTTTTTCCCGTCAAGCAATAAATTAAATGGTTTTCACATATATAACACATGAGTTTCACAATTTCATTGAAATACTCGGGTATTTCCGTCAATTCTTGCTATTTCCGTCTAGGTTACGCACTGCATCTACCGGACGCCGTCATTGGCTGTCTTGAGGCACGTGGGGGGGGGGGGGGCACCGGAGACGTGGTAGACACCGGGACATTTCAAACCGGTGCAATTGTATACAGCGCAGCGCGCTGTAATAAATAGGGCAATACCACTGGGCACTCACCTGGTAGCGGCTGGATAAGAAAACGAGGCAACCACTGGTGGGCATGGATGACAAACAAAATATGTAACAGAGAAGAAAGTAAATACCTAGGATTTTTTTTTAATGCTGTGAACAAATTTTGGTACATCACAGGTGATGAAGGTTGTAGTCAAGTTTCATTGGAATTGTTTGTGTACTTTCAGAGAAGAAAGCAAACACCTGTTTTTGGGGCAACCCCCATACACTCCCTTGGAGCCCATTTTTTTTTTAATGCAGTCAACAAACTTTTATACAACACGAGTGGTGAAGGTTGTGGTCAAGTTGTGGTCACACTTTATGTGTGTGAAATCGAAACTCACACATCGAAATTGTGTGTATATTTCAGAGAAGTAAAGTGAGGCCGCTTCCGGTCAATAATTATATCCAATCCTTTCCTTCAATTCATGGCACGGATCAGGGTTGGCACCGTGCACACTACCGCCTGTGATAAAATAACCGCGAGCACGATGGCAGACATGGGCACAGCCCCGTAATAAATAACCACATGTACAATAGCAGACCAGCGCGCACTGTATGGGGCATGCATAGCGCATCTCTTCATTTGGGTCTGCGCATGGGGTTACAATAACGTCTTACCGTCGGTCTTCGCTCACCACAACGGCCACAAATGTCTCCCACAGACGGCAGACATCCTCCCGCACCTCCGCCTCGATACAGTTGCTACCAAGCAGAGGCATGCTGTACGGCCCGGATCGCTGGGGCCGCAAGGTGTACGGACAAAGCAAGCACATTGACCAGCGCTATCCGCGGGTCGCCGGGGGTTCCTGGGCGGGCATGCGGGGCCGACGCGACCCTCGGCTGGTTGCCATGGCACGACCTGGGAGTTCGGTGCAAGGCGATTCATATCACGGGGTTCGGAGCGAGACGATTCCGCAGCTAAGCTATGGCTAGCCGGATGTACAGTGATGCCGCTTCCGGTAATGGCGGCTGGGCCATGCGGTTGCCAGGGCCCAATCAGAGCGCCCGATTCGGGTGACGACACATCGCTTCGGGGTGGCGCCCCGCCCTGCACCGCAGGGTCAATAAAGGACGCGTCACGAGGCCATGTGCGGTTCCTGCTCTTCTCTCGACTCCGTCTTCTCCACCCATCTGCCTGCTGCTGGCACTCCGCCCACTCGCCTGCTGACTCCACCCTTCTTCCCAGACTCGCTGCTGACTCCGCCTTCTTCACCACCTCGTCGCTGACTCACCTGATCCTGTCTGCCACTCCGCCCACTCACTCTCGACTCCCCCTTCTCCACCCACACGCCGCTGGCTCCACCGAAAGTCCCTGCCTGACACCTGATGGTCGCGCCCCTTCTCTGGATAGCCAAGCAGGAGACGACGCGCAAACTGTCAAGGAGGGATCGTCATATCGGAGCATTCCCCCAAAACGTACTGGGTGGCGCGGTTGTTCAATCGTGCAAAGTATTGCGAGACCGTTAGCCTCATCTCCTCTCCTTTTCTTCTCATTAACTCCTCTCATCGGTGGTGTGTGTGCGGGGTGTGTGTGTGTGTGTGTGTGTGTGTTGTGTGTGTGTGTGTGTGTCACGGCACCTGTCCTCGCTTAAGTTAAGATTGCAGAAGAATTATATTGGGATAGGTCTGCTCTGTGTCTGCTTTTGTAAGTTGCTCGTTTATTGTCGCACCTCACATTTCTTGCTATCTCTACTTATAGTCCAGCAGCCATTTCTCATATGAGGCCAAATAAGGAAATTCGTTCAACACCCCCTACAGAAAAGGTTTGACTTGACAGGGTGGTAGAATAGACCCTATAGAACACCTCCAGTAGTATGTGGTTTCAAATTGTGGTATCATTAAAATTCTACAGGCCATTATACATACCAAGGGTGCTTACCAAAGAGGTCACTGTGGCTAGCAAAATTTAGGGGGAGGGGTAACGTAAACATGAATATCTTTGTCTAGACTCAACCATTTTCAATATTGAGTTATCATTGGCTTCCTATTATAATTCTCTATCAGAGTATTTACAGTTATTTGAAAATGGCCTTTGCCATGGCATCACCAAAACTAAAATATCACACTAATTCAAACTTTCTGACATTTTTAATTGTGTCTCATATGAAGGTGAACGGTGTTTCTCAATTACTACTGGTATGTATACATTTTGGAAATCAAACGCTTAAGAAAGTATTGTTCTGCAGAAATTCATATACATACAGAGGCACGCATAAAGAAAACTGCAACTGTTATTTTTACGTTCGTCTTTTACTAGTGTATAGCAACACGGAAGCACATACATCAGAGCCGAGCATAATAGTTGTCTTTGGCAACACGGAAGTACATTAGTGAAAGCCGAGTATAATAGTTGTCTCTGGCAGCACGGAAGCTACTCATTCATCATAGTGGATGATAATAGTTATCATGGTCGACACTGGGAGCTGTGCATGACAACACAGAAGCACATTAGTGAGAGCGAATCATAATAGTTGTACATGGTTGCACGGAAGCACATTCATCAGAGCGGTTTGTAATATTTGTGTCTGGCAACAAGGAATCACATTCGCCATGGAAGCATGAAGATGTCATCTGTTGTAACTTTTAGTCAGCGTCTTCTTCACCACTGGATTCAAAGATTGTTCTTGGATTTTCACAAGTTTCTTCGGCCATACATGCACATGCTTCTGTGCATGGCATGTGGTTGGTTCTGCATGTGCAGTCGGCTCGGCGACATAGAGACTTCTTGCAGTGACAGACAGTCAGCTCCGGAAGACCCCGTGGTGCTGGATCTTTGGTCATGAGCACAGGCTGCAGGGCACCATCGTGAATTTTCCAGCCATGTCCAGCTGCTGGTGGAAGGCTCTGTGTAGCTCAATTCTCTCTCCCATACATCGGCCTGGTAATTTCCTCGCTTCATATGTTGCTGTAAGCTGTCGAATGTAGGGAGATTTTCATTTTATTGTCCCTTTTGACAGAACTGCCAGTATCTCACATTGTTCACTTTACTCCAGCCCCCTTGGTTGTTGAGTACATTGCACATATGAAGGCTTCGCATGCTTTTGAAGTGCTGTTGCTGAGCTCAGGTTCTTCTCCAAGCTGTCCCAGACTGGTCTGATGTTCTTTACTGTCAAGTAAGACATTGAAACCCTTTTTCTTGCCGAGTCCTGAGAGTGCACTGTTTGAATCGCACCCAGTGAGTGCGTGGAAGCCGAGTAAAGCATTACACAGCTCAGGTCCTAGTTTGTGTGCCAAGCTGTGGATAGGAATTATACCTAGCTTTATCCTTTATTCCAGTCTGAAACCACAGCTCCCAACACTGGAGTTTTCTGTAGTGTGTGGTGCAGAGGACAGCCACATCTGTGTCAGGTGATTGAATCACAATCCTGTTGTGATAATGAGAGGCATGTTTTGCATGTAGCAATATTCGTGTCTGCCTCTTCATGATCTGACTTGAGGGAACCAGTTCTCCGCAGTGCCCTCTGATGACTAGCAGACTTCTGCGGGTTCTTGAAACCACCACGATGACTAGGTGTTGACCATCAAGCAGAGTGTCTACCCCCATGTGGCACCATGTGTCTGCCAAGAAGGCACACAAGTTGACTTTGTTTTCTACATTTCCAATGTATTTGATCCACTGCTTTGGAAGAGAGTGGCTGGTCCTTGGATTGTCACCTCTAAGGCTGCAGATGTTCCTCGTTTCTCTCGCTCCCCAGCTTTGATTGAGAGGCTGGAGTACCGGTCGAAGACAACATCAACCCGCTGATAGTCCAGCAGCCATTTCTCATATGAGGCCAAATAAGGAAATTTGTTCAACACCCCCTACAGAAAAGGTTGACTTGACAACTTAGTATGCTCTAAAAGATGCCTAAAATATAAAAAAAGCTCATAATATTTTATTTGTTTGTGATTTTTACCTCTTGTGGTTGTACAGTTAATGAATATCACATTTCTGTACATATTCTGAAAGATAATTATAATACGAAGCCAATGATACCTCAATATTGAAAATTGGTTGAGTCTCGACAAAGATATTACGTTTACGTTACCCCTCCCGTAAATTTTGCTAGCCCACAGTGACCCTCTTGGTAAGTACCCTTGGTATGTATAATGGCCTGTAGAATTTTAATGATACCACAATTTGAAACCACATACTACCTGGAGGTGTTCTATAGGGTCTATTCTACCACCTTTCAAGCTCAAACCTTTTCTGTAGGGAGTGTTGAACGATTTCATTTTTTTCAGGTCCTTGCTCCTGGACTATTACACACAACAATAAACTACCTTCACTGTGCCACATATTTTTCCTCGCCTGCATGTAATAAGTCCTTTTGTAGAAATGTTCCCAGCTTGTTTTTGTCTTTTCTTTCATTGATCCAGCATGGTCCATATCCTAGCCTAGCCAGGACTTTATTCCAAACGATTCATTCCTTTTAGTCAGTATGTCCTTGGCAGTGTCACTCGGCTGCATCTGATCCGGTAAGGTGATCCAGTTCGGCCAAGGCGTACTGATGGCGTGTCCCCCAGTAATTAGGTCACGTGATTATTTTTAGGTAACCGGATAAACTGTAGACGGAGGACCCTAAGTCACGTGGTTGAGTTATTGGCATTCACGGTCGGTCAGCGACCCGCCGCGCCACAAAGTTATCCGTGTGCGACGGCCTGCGATTCCGGGGAGTCTGGTGGGAACCCGAGATAGCTTCCCTCCCTAGTGGTCTTCTCACCCAGACCCGCAACAATATTGAGGACGTAACTAACGATTTTATCGGTCTTGACAAAGAAGAATGAAAAAGAACATTCAAAATAAACTGATCCCCCACTTTGTGCCCACCCTGTACATTGTCATCCAGCACATCTGGATTATAGAATTTGAGTTGTTTTTAACTGACCTGTAACGTAGTTCTGGGGAGCTTATGGGATGACATGTCGTCAGTCCGTCCGTCCGTCCGTCAACACTTGCAACTTCTTCTCTGAAATACACACACAATTTCGATGAAACTTGACCACAACCTTCACCACCCGTGTTGTATGAAAGTTTGTTGACTGCATTAAAAAAATATCAGGCTCCAAGGGAGTGTATGGGGGTTGCCCCCAAAACAGGTGTTTGCTTTCTTCTCTGAAAGTACACAAACAATTCCAATGACCACAATTCCACAAAGACATGACTGGAAGCGGCTTCACTGTACATCCGGCTAGCCAGAGCTGAGCTGCGGAATCATCTCGCTCCGAACCCCGTGATATGTGGCGGTTATTTTATCACAGGCAGTAGTGTGCGCGGTGCCAACCCCGATCCTCGCCATGAATTGAAGGAAAGGATTGGATATAATTATTAGATGTAGATTTGGGTTGAAAAGAGTGAGCCGCGTACGTCCTGTACGGCGTTGGGCGTTTATTGTTTGGCTCTCCTGTCGGCCTCCTGAACAGTGGGTGGAGATTATCACTGTGCTGCACACGTTCCGTGCAGTCGAGTGGTGGTGGTTGTCTGTTTCTTTTGGTCTTCTGCGAGGATGCATTCTTACAGTGAAGGGCGTGGCTGCAGTTTTTACAGGCAGCCGTCTGAGTGCAATGCCTGCTTTATTTCAGGAATAAGAGGAAAAGAGTAGGAATGGAGTTAGAGATATAATCAGACCTAACTATGAGATCCACACAACGCACTTTGTCCTGTTTGACCCATTAGACTTGAGGGAAGGGTCTAACTGTACGTATATTAATGAAATAACTGTCTGGGGACCATTGTGTGATGGATGCCATTGCCTTGGAGGGATGCGGTATCCAGAACCGCAACAATATGTAGGATTAATAATCTTTTTTTTAGTTTTTCAGGATGTGTAATCAAAATCCATACAATACTGAAGAGAGGCTTGTCGCCTCGGTGTGGATGCATGAATGAACGCGGACAAAATAGAGTGTCTCAGACATCAGGCGTGCGTTTAATGAACGTTTTGGAAAGGATGCACCAACGCCAAGGATTTTGTGAGAATGGGAAGATAAAGCCTTCACAACAGGTTGTATTATTGATGCACCACAAAGTTGTTGATCTGCATCCCACTTGGAACATGTTCTGATTCTTTGGATCCCCATTGATCAATCTCCAAAGAGGTTAACCCACAAGCTCTAGGCTGACCTGTGCATCCCCAGAAGCACGATGTAGAAAGTTATGAAAGAAGATATTCAAGTGTGTTTGGATAACGGTGGTGATCATACAGACAAATATAATTGCATGTTATCAAATTGATCCCCCACTTTGTGGCCACCCTGTAGATGCTAATTTTTCAGATAGTCCATAATACCCGTTTTGTTGGTGGGCAGATCCACCCAGATCCAACAGAAATTATCTGATAGGGTTGTTAAGTTTACTTTGGGGTGATATTGCCTGGCAAACATAAATCCATCCATTCCATCCATTGGGACCATTCTCTGTGCAGAATGTTGGTGCTGCCTAAGCAGTCTCCTGTGCTATTGGGCACAATCCTAGACAGGTTGCCACTCTGACACAGGATACCAGCAAGCTGGTACTCATTTTTGCCGATCTTGGAAGGATGACAGGCTGAGTCAACCCCACCTGGTATTAAGTTAACAGCCAAGCAGGATTTGAACTCAAGACCCTATAATCCCAAGCCCACCACTCGAGCCATTAAGCCAACACCAGGCATAAACATAAATCTCAGGGAAAGATTCCTCATTTAAACCGAGGATGGGTATGATTTACTTGCATGGGTTGAGTTGGGTATTAACCACCTCTCTCCTACCTATCATTAAAAAAAAAAACAAGAAATTATGGAAGAAAATGAAAAAAAAAAAAATTTTAAGTACTGATTTGCACAAATATTATTTGCAGCAAATAATATAAAACTGCTTAATCATTTGCTCGATCGATTTTTTGTTAAAAAAAAAATCATCAAATTGGATTCCTATTATGAATTTCAGAATGTGGCAAAAATAACAGGCAATTGTGCATTGCTAATTTATCTGTGCAGCAAGAGGCTTCCATCCACATCAGGAAAACATCTCACCATCCACAGAACCAACGATGATGGTGCCGTCTTCATAGACAATGCAGATTTTCTGCCCATCGGAGTTCCAGCACATACCACCCACCACAGAGCCGCTGTGTCGATTGACCATTTCCTCGAGCCATTGACCTACAAACGATGAAAAGGTTTGAATTTGAGGCATTTCAGGTCAAGGGGTTTTGTGAAAAGGTAAAACAGGAAAAAAAACCCATAAACTAAAACCTAAAAGTTGTTATAGTCCATGAGCCAAGACCCGAATTTTGGGATATCGGTACCACCCGGGGTGACTAATTCTCTTAGGTGTTTTTAGCTTGCTACATGTCTCTAGTTTATGTTTTGATATGATAGCCCTTGCCACACGGTAGCTTAATGGTCGTTATCACTTCTTGAATAGACACACCCTACCGAAAATTCAGAAAAATTTTAAAATGTCAAATTTGGGGACAGGAATGCCTAAATGTCACTAAAATGAATATAGTAATTGTCACATTTAATACAAGTCCTGTAAATACACACTAAGCATGCCATGGGCTTGGACTTACTATTATGGCAAATTACTCCTCCTCAAAATCATCTACGTCAGACTCGGAATGACTGTTGTGCTACCGACTCTTCTTCAATAGCCTTGTTCTGGCATGTCTGTAACCTGCACATGTCCGTACACTTCAGGCCATTGCTGAGGCAAGTGCACTTAGGGAGTTCGCAGACCGCACACACTTGCAGGACAGTAGCTGCATAACAGCATCTGGTGCTGGTGAGCCTCGCATCCAGTTGACAGCAAGCTTGCCGTTGTTAAGCTGTAAGGACAATCTTGTTAAGCTGTAAGGACTGCATTATGGCATGCGTTTGCTCCAAGACTTCATTAACGGTGGACATTTCTGTTGCGGGAGCATTGATAGTGGGCAGGTAGCTTACAGTGTCCTGGACCACTGCAATGTCTCTGCGGATTTTGATGTTGAACCCAGTCCAACTGCTGATGGACTGGTTCTCATGGTCTGACATTCGAGTAAGAAGCCAGATATGGTTCTTGGTCCTTGAATCCTGGACCTCTTTGGTAGTGTCGACATACGCAGTCTCAATCCTGGGTGGCCCTGCCCGCCGCCCAACATTGTATATTGGCAGAATTGATGCGGTCGGAGTGATGCTTCTTATCTTGGACTTGGTAATCTCTGGCAGGACCTTCTCTGGCACAGAGCCTGCAACCTAGGACTGGACAGCAATGCCATTGACTCTGTGAGAAGTACCTGCTCCACTTAGTGTCTCTTCAAGTCGGTCGATGTTATCCCAGGCCAGGGTTGTGAACACACCAGGGTAGATGTTTGCTGGCAGTGGATGTCATCCTTTGAACATTCCAGCTTCTGGATACAAAGGCTGTATCGATCTCCTCAAACATTGAGTAGGACACACAGTGGCCAAGACGATTCAGAGTTCGGATCAGTTCTGTGTTTCCTGTCAAACACAAACAGCATTGGACAGCAGTACGTGCTTGGGTGGCTTTGTCTTGCCACTGGTAACAGCAAAGACCAAGTCACTGCCGAAGGATGTGGCAAGACGTTGAGCTCTTTCAGAGGGAGTTTGACACTCACACTCTCCTGTCAGCAGGGTGTGCAGGAATTTAGTGACTGCTGCAGGAATGACATTCTGATCTGTATCGGGAGGCCATGGCTGACTCACATCTTGCTTATTGATCTCATTCCTCAGCTGCATTCCTGCTTTGATTAAGATATCTTCAGAGTTAGCTGCTCTTGCTTCTTGCAGATCTTTTTTCATTTTCTGTGCTTGTCGGGCAAGGTCGTCCATTGAGAGGCTGCGTGGATAGATTAGAAGCTTTCCTTTCTCATCTGGGACAAAGCGTAGTGATTCCCCAAACTCGGTTTCAATCTTTCGGCGAACATGTTTCTTTGTCGCTGGTTTCAGTTGGATAATACCACGGGACTCATGGATCTCTCAAGCCTAGATGTGAGGTTTATCATAGGCAGTACCTCTGGGTTGGGAAATAATTCAGTCCTTATATACAAGAAGAGTTCCTCGAGGGCTTCTATCTCAGCCTCTTCGTAGCGTGCTCCCTCGCTTTCTTCCCGATTTTCACCTGCACCAGACCTGGCGGCCGCTGGGGAATCATCTTTTGTGAAGAGTTTGTAGCACGACTTGTGGTAGTGACCCTCTGCAGCAACAAGGTCTCTGCTAAGTAAACCAAGGTTCCTTGGTTGAGTTTCCTTGTTGCTGCTCTGCGTCTTCTCATCTGCTCGTAGCTCAACACACTGGATGAGTGGCTCCCTTGTCTTTGCTGCTTTCATGTACTTGCTTGACTTCTCGCAGAAGAGACATACTTTGGCATACACCCTGCTAGTACTAGGGGCATCCCTTGATGCCCTCCTCCTGGGGTCGACGTTGCTGATTCTATCTTGACACCCTTGGCAAGGATAAAATCCAGTGACTTCTTCATTGTAAAGAGACTACGACATTTACGGTGATAATGTATGTGTGGTATTCCTCCTTCTTCAAGGCCCTTGGCTGCTTCCAGGACTGGATCATGCTGCCTGATCTCTGCAGCCCTGAGCAATGTGTTCCAGGAGTCCAAATCCTGTGGTGACACCAGAGCATCGCTGTCATCATCAGAGCAGTGGATGATACAGTCGATCCGTGCTCTCTTCCTCGCTGATGGTTGCATCATGCCGTCAGACACAGCACACACCTGCAAAAAAAATATCACCATTAAACATTACATGAACAAACAAACAAACACATTTACATGGAAACCATTCTACATATGTTTCTCCTTCCAATAATAAATTATCCCCAAAATATCACAAAAAAATCACCAAATATGAAATAAACCCCTAAATATGGGGAAACTTGAAATATACATCAGAATAACTCTTGTAGAGAATCAAATTAGCTACAAGAGCTGTTAGAATATATTTTTCAATTTCTCCCATATTTAGGGATTTATTCCAGATTTATGGGAAAATACCCAAAATTAAATTTTTTTAGGTAAATCCCAAAATATGAGGAAATTTGAAAAATACCTAGGAACAACTCTGGTAGAGAATCAAATTCTACATAGGTGTCCAAAGTTTCGCGTTGATCGTGTGATTGATTTTAAAGAAAATGAGGAAAACCCCGAGCGTCACGCTGAAAATCTTTTTATGGGTAGCACCCCCATTGCATCACAAAATCAGACTAAGCTACCAGTGCGGGAAGGTTATCATATCTTAATGTATTTACAGTCACTCTATAACATTTTAGTACCATTCGTGTTTAGTCACCCCAGGTGGTACCGATATCTGGCCTGGCTCATGGACTATTAGACATGCCCATCAGTAAAGTACCAGAATCTATCACTCCTGCAGACTTCAAGTCTCATCTCCTTTAACTCTGTTCTCAGAAGATAAATTTTGTTTCCATCCTGCAAATGCTTTATCGAAGCCTCTAACAACAGTGAATAAAACCTCAAATAATAGGTCAGAATGATAACACTAGACATCTCTCGAGCCTCCAATACCTTATTGCACACAGACCAGACCCTCTCTCTTTCTCAAAACTGTCTGCCAATAGCATTGAGCATCCTCTCCTTGTATAGTTGGCAAGTTTCCTCCATGAATAACATGCATTGCTCATCCTTTGGAGGTGTCCCTGAGGTCAGCATACTGGGTCCAATCCTGTTTGACATATTTATCGACTTTGCTATCTCTCTGGGAATTCTGTAACTTATTCTCTCATGACTCCACCTTGTGTAAGAGCATTCACCACCCCTCTGAGAAGAAGACTGTGGTGGCATTTCTTTATGCATAACTTAAACTATGATTGGGTGTGAACGCCCCCCCCCCCACCCCCTCCCCCAACTGACATCAATGAGTATTCCATAGAAATGGTGCAGTCCATGGAACTCCTTGACCTAAAAGTTTGTCACAACCTGTCTTAGGCACACCCTTATCCCCACACTAGCCTCCATAGCTGGTTGCTACATTGGAATAAATAGTCTGTAGAGCTAAGTTCTTGGCTTTAGGCTGCAAGGTCATAGCGGTGTTCAACGAATGAATCCGATGTGTGATGGAGTACAACTCCTTACTTTGGCCTGGTGGACCAGCCCCTCACATTGCCACCTTCAATGTAATAGAGCACAACACTTTCAGAAAGTTGGTATTGTCATGGCGGTGGCATCAGCCAATCTGCCCAGACACACTGAGTCAAATTGAGGGCCTAATCGCACCTTTGCTGAGCTCAATTTGGTCGTCTGAGGTCGATTGAGCGACACACCGGACTCCTCCTCCCACTGAGCCACTCAAAATGGTAACTTAAAGCAGTTTGGCATGCTCGATGAGGAAGGGGTTTGAACTTAAATGCTAACCATCCCACCAAATCTGTCGCTTTATAGAACTTGTAAGCCTGTACAGCTTTGCCATCGTGGTGACTCAAAAAAACTCAAAACGAGACCCAGCTCATCAATGTGTGTATTCAAGAAAAGGGGGAGGAAGAACAGGAAACATGCAAACATTTTATATACAAATGCCAAAATTAGCACCCTGGGTTTCGTACGGACAGAAGAGTCTCATGTAAATTAATCCTTAATGGGCCCTCAAGCACACCACGGTAGATGTACCAGCAGAAGGGCAAGACGGAAATACCGGTTACGGCCAATACTGGCACCATGAGATTCTTTATCGAGTCAACGGCTCCACAGCCCGGTCAGGGAAGTTCAGTGCTCACCACACCGATGAGGACCCCTGTTCTCATGCAGGCGAGAGGTGGAAAAAAAAACAATTGTGCCGGTCCTGCAGCATGGATCTCCCTGCTCACACAATGGGCTCGACTCCCACCAGTCCACAATGTGACCTCTGGATAACTTGATTGGTATTTAACCTCTCCGGACTGGCATGTGACCACTCACGGACCCCAGCCCCAACCATAGGTGCAGAGGCCTAATATGGGCACCCTGCACACCCCACCTATGATGTTACCCTACCCTGTCTGCCCCATACTGATTGGTTGTATGGCTGCAAATATCAGGGAAATCTCTCCCCTGAGCCTCTCGACTCTTTACAAATGTTCCAGGCTCATGCATTCGCACAAAAACTAGCACCTCTTCGGTATTGCAAGGCCAGATTCCACTATAAAGCACAAATAAAACAGATTGCAAAGGATAGAACACGAAAAGGGTTTCAAGGGAGAAGTGGTTTTAGACACAAACACGAGGGAGAGAAGACGACAGCTTTCGATACAAATAAACGCATACTCCTTTATCACAATTGAATGTACTAGTGCATGCCCGTAAGTGCGTGGCCGTACGTGCAAACAAAACAAAAAAAAAAACTTTCAAACCACGTGCAGAAACAACAACCACACAGGCCGTTCCTTCGCTCTCACGTGCCCGGACGTGCGTGCCCGTACGTGCGTGGCCGTACATGCAAAAAAAATTTAAAAAACTTTCAAACCGCGTGCCAGAAACAACAACCAACAGGCCGTTCCTTCGCTCTCCGTGCCCGTACGTGCGTGGCGTATGTACAAAAAAAACAAAAACTTTCAAACAACCACACAGGCCTTTCCTTCGCTCTCGTAAACAGACGACTGGATTGGGGCATTGTGTTTATCTATAAATGCGCATAAGAAATCGAGAAATTATTAGAATACAGTAAGTCATCACTATCCGGAAGTAGTGTGTGCTTGTCACTGACTGGATTTGGGGCATTGTGTTTAAGAAAATCGAGAAAGAACAGAAATTGAGAAGAAAGAATACAGTAAGTCGATAAATCGAGAAAAAAATCGAGAAAGAATACAGTACTCGTCACTATCCGGAAGTCCGGAAGTTAGTCCTCATTGTCCGGAAGTTCGCATATCGCAGTAACGATTATTCGCAATTTAGTTTAATGGCCAATTAGCGCCAACGCGTATTTTGCTTTTCGCAATGTCATCGCAAGGAAAAATACAAAGAGAAGAGGGGAAAAAAAAACTTACGTGCAAAAAAAAAATTTACTTCCTGCTTCGGAGAATACCAGCTCACTCTGATGTTACCGAATTTATGCACCGTCTAATATGAAAACGATCATAACTTGGGGCATTGTGTTTATCTATAAATGCGCATAAGTAATCGAGAAATTGTTAGAATACCGAAGTCATCATTATCGGAAGTCCGTACGTTGTAACCGTAATGGGGAACGCGGTTGAGGTTCTCTTCCCCCATCGGCCACACCCACGCAGCAACGTGTCCTGTCATTGGTTGGTAAATAAATGGCCTTAACTTGGAAGCACTTGTCCGATTAATATCAAACCTTGAAAAGGCACTCCTCAGGTCCCCAGCAAAATACCTGGCAAGTTTCAATTAGATCGGACCAGTGGTTGTCGAGAAACAGCGGTCACACACACACACACACACACACACACCACACACACACACAACAGACACAGATTGCTGGAATTATAGATAGATGAAGGGAATAGCTATTTCTAAGCTACACAATCTTAACCCCTAGGAGCCATTTCCACAACAGTATATTTTGGTCAGAAGCTGTTACCAGGCCTGCTTCTCACTCATCACAGGGAGCTGTCACATTTGTGGACCAATAATAAGACAGCTGGTGGCTCCACAGTCCACAGCCCTCCATCCCCTCTCTTTCATTCGGTATTTATAGTCATGATCCATTCACTCAAACCAGATCACCAAAGTTATATGGGTATATCAAGAATGAAAGACCTTCTTACTCTTCTCCAAGTGCAAGCTTTCTGCTTACCTCCACTTCTTTGGGTCCCCTTCTTCTTTTGCTTCCCCCATCACAAGTTTTCCTCTCCTGCATTTCCCTCCAGGCCTTCAAGACTGCAGTCAATCGCCACTTAATATCCTCTCCCATACTTATCCATGAATTTGTATCAATGTTAAATCTCCTGCACCCTTTGTCCCACTCATGTTGTCAAGCCTTTGCATGCCTAGCTTGCGTGTTCCCCTTCCCACCGACATTGCTCAGTTGTTCCATACGCCTTGACCTCTGTACAAGATACATTCAAATATGAAGGTCTCCAAATTGATAATTCCAGAATGTGTGAATGTGAACTGAACAATTGCACACGTTGTTAATGGAATGTTTCCTGCATCATTTGACAGGGGCAGTGGTGTGTTATGTGTTGTTTGTGCAGTGTGTACTCGTACACTGGAGAATGACCGCTTTCAGCTTGCATGAGAAATACGGTGCACACTGATCTCAAAATGTCAAAAGATTATGCACCTTGGGTGCCAGGAAAGTTTTCATAACCAAAAAGCCACACAATTCTCCATATCTCAGAACATAGTGATCATAAAGGCAGCGAGAGGGGGGTAGTTTCTGGACAGCATTGTGATTATTAGTGTAGTAGATAGTAGAAAAAATCGTGCAAATTATGATACAAGCATCAAATTGGCCTTTTTTCTGGTTTGCTGCAGGGCTCTTTTCTGCATCATATCTGCCCGCATTGGCCCATTTGAAGAAGATCCAAGATTGCGCGTGCCATTTTAGCCTCCTGAAGTTGACTTTTTTGCTGTAGCTAGTATTTGGTAGTTTGTACCGATTTGCATGATCGTAAGTGTGGCATTCCTATAGATATTCAGCCTTGCTGGAGTTAGATTTTTCTGTTTTTAAAGCCCGCCCCGACACACACTTTTTTCTGATTTTGCACATTTTGTTATGATTTTTTCATACGTGTTGCATATGACCTTAACATGTTATGTAGTAGTAGCTACTTATTTGCGATGGGAGTGTTAGGGGGAGGTGTAGTGTTAGAGGTCAGTACCTTTGTTTCAGCAGTGATCAGCCACATCCCTTGGGTATTATGACTACTGGCACTCGTCCTCATCCACTTTGGCCCATACTCTCATCTTTGGCTCCAAATTGAAGTTTCTTTAGTGCGACGGCATTTCGGCCCACACCCTTTCGCGTAAACCGCGTTGGCTCGGCGGGCTAACTAGGATTGAGGTAGCACACAGAGGGTCTTGCGTGTGATGTAGTACATCTAGCTCCAAATTTTCAAAGTGCACGAGTTTGAATGAAACAGAGTGTGCTGATTGAATCCAGGCCACTTATCAGCCTTTAGATCAACAATTTCCAGTTCATCGCCAAGTAAGAATTTCTTGAAGGAGTGATTGTCGGGCACTACCAAGGCACAATGGTGACATCACTGCGGTCAACTCAGCATGGGGTTCAGTGTTAGATAAGTAGGAATTGTATGTTGGCATCATTGTTGACATCATACTGCAACAACTTACTAGTGTCCCAAATGTT
>CM068962.1:74275180-74299516 GCA_035128595.1 Eptatretus atami | reverse complement strand
GGATAGATCGAAAGCAACTAAACTGTCTCAAGGTTATAAATAGTAAGGGGGCATAAAGAGTCTAAAAGGTCTAAAATGGTCTAAAGAGTTCTAAAAGGTATGTTCAACAGTAGTTACAGGTCTAAAGGGTCTAAGCCCTGAGAGGTCAAAAGGGTTTAAGGAGTCTAAAGTGTCTAAAGAGGGTCCAATGAGTCAAGGGGTCTAAGGGTCTCAAGGTCTTAAAAGCTCTAAAAAGTGATTAAGTGGTCTAAAAGGTCTAAAGGGATCAAAAAGGTCAAAGTGGTATAAAGATTCGAAAGGGGTATAAAGGGTCTTCAAAGGTCCAAAGGGTCTTAAAGGTCTAAGGAATCTAAAGGTTATGTTCCAACAGTGGTTACAGGTCTAAAAGAGTTTAAGGAGTCGAAAGAGGGTCTTTGGGGTCTTATGGGTCTAAAGGGGTCTGGAGTGTCTAAAGAGGGTCTAAAAGTCTAAGGGTCAAGGTCAAAGGGGGTCTCAAATGGTCTCAAGGGTCAATGAGTCCAAGAGTCAAAAGGGTGAAAGGGTCAAAGGGTCAAAGGGGTCTAAAGGGTCTAAAGGGTGTAAAGGGGTTATAAACACTCGTGTTTTAACTCAAACAGTACGTAATAACAGACACTCATGAGGGTCGACCAAGGCTTGAACTTGGCGAGGATTCACTGTCCACACGTTTTTCGGTTTTACACTACTGGTCAAAAGTTTTAGAACACCCCCATTTTCCAGTTTTTACTGAAATTTAAGCAGTTCAAGTCCAGTGAATAACCTGAAATAGTACAAAGCTAAGAAGTAAACTGCCAGAGGTTAAAAAAAACAGTTTAGGTTACCAAAAACTGAAAAATAATGTAAATTTCAGAGTTGCTAAAAAGGCCCTTTTCAGGGAATAAGTAATGGGTTAGCAACTGCAGCTGTTCTGCAGCAACAGAAGTAAATTAAGCCTTGAAAGTTGATGCAAACAATTCCTCCAAGTGACCCAACTTTTGTTGATAAGTTACAAACCCTCTGTCTGTATAAAAGCAGTGTTGGAACAGACTGTGTTGCTACACCCTTTGAAGAATTATTTGGACAATATTGCACTGCAGGAAGTGTATATTGCTATCATAATGGTGAGAAAAAGACAATTAACAAAGGAAGACAGACAGACCATTATAACCCTTAAAAGTGTAGGTCTTTCCTTTCGAGAAATTGCAAAGAAGCCAAAGTGTTGGTGAGTACAGTTTCCTACACTATCAAAAGGCACTTGGAAACTGGAGGAAACTCTGACAGGAAGAGGTCTGGCAGACCCAAAGCCACAACACAATCAGAAGACAAGTTTCTGAGAGTCAACAGCTTGCGTGATAGGTGGCTCACAGGACAGCAGCTTCAAGCACAGCTTAACACTGGTCCAAGTAAGAAAGTCACAGTTTCAACTCTGAGAAGAAGACTTCGAGCTGCAGGTTTGACAGGTCGAGTGGCAGAAAGAAAGCCATTCCTAAGATGGCAAAATAAGAAAGAGGCTTGCTTGGCCATGAAGCACCGCCAGTGGACTACTGAAAAATGGAAGGTCTTATGGACCGATGAATCAAAATTTGAAATCTTCGATTCATCACGCAGGGTTTTTGTATGCCGTCAAGTAGGCGAAAAGATGGTTCCTCAGTGTGTAACACCAACTGTCAAACATAGAGGAGGAAGCGTGAGGATCTGGGGCTCTTTTGCTGGATCTAGAGTCGGCGACTTGCACAGAGTGACTGGCACCCTGAGCCAAAGGGCTACCACAGCATTTTGCAGCGCCATGCAATACCCTCTGGTCTACGCCTAGTTAGTCAGGGTTCATCCTTCAGCAAGATAACGACCTAAAACATACCTCCAGGCTATGTCAGAACTACCTTAGAAGAAAAGAACAAGACGGTAGGCTTCAAATCATGGAATGGCCAGCACAGTCTCCAGAGTTAAACCCCATCGAGCTGGTTTGGGATGAACGGGACAGAGGGTGAAAGCAAAGCAACCAACAAGTGCAACACATTTGTGGGAACTTCTGCAACAGTGTTGGGAAGAACTTTCCGAACATATTTGATTTCAATTGTCGAAAGAATGCCACGAGTATGTTCGGCTCTTATATCTGCAAAAGGTGGCTACTTTGATGAGACAAAATTTAAATATATTTTGTTCAACAAAACAATTCCATGAATTCTTTTTTATCTGCAATGTTTGTTTGTTCTATGCTTTAATTTCAGAGTACATTGAAACATTAAACTGCTTAAATTTCAGTAAAAACTGGAAAAATGGGGTGTTCTAAAACTTTTGACCGTAGTGTATATACAGTATATTGTTACGAATTCTGGCCCGCCAGGCGTGCGAGCGATTGCGTAACTCTAATCGCAACCACGTCGCCCACCGGACGGACAATTCAGTCGTGACCCTCCTGGAGCTACCGCCAGGAGCCAGTCACGGGTGGGGGTTTAACCTCACCACGATCGTGCCAATTGCCCACCCGCGCAGGATAGGGTTGCTCGCCAAATTCGACCTACCTAAGTACCTGCGCGAGTGGGCGACCGGGCGATCGTACCTCGCCGCAGGTCGGCCTAGGACACGAACCGCTTAAGCGGTCCGTTCCGTGCTACAGTGATAACCGAGCGGTGTTATCGCCGACCTCGACGGATCAGATACTCTTCTTTACCCTGGGTGTCACAACCCATACTAATTTATTCCGCGATTCAAGATGGCACTTTCAATGGGGAAAGATACGACGAACGGGATACATTTCACACAGGACATTTATTACAAAGCACATATTGCACACACAACACAAGCAAGGAATCATGCAATATACAAGCGACAAAGAAAGTACTACTACCGACTACAATTATTATTTACAAGCACAGTCATTTCCACAGTTCTACTTACAGGACACGGCGCCACAGTATCCATACAAAAACCCGAAAAGAAAGTAGGGACTTCCCTTGGTGGCCGTCGAGTCCTCCTCCCACGACCGTTAGCGTGGTCGCGCCTGGCCCGACCTCTCTCGCGGCCGGCGAACCCTCTCCGGCACTCCTCGTTCGGACGCGCAGGTCCACCACACAACTGGCGCTGCCGCGTCTCCCGTCCGTGCCTCCCTGGACAGGCCGCTCGCCAAGCCGCGAGCGCAGGACCAAGACGACAGGAAGACAAAGACGAAGACGAGGGCCAAGACGACAAAAGACTCAGCAACTCTCGGACGACAAAGACTCAGCAACGAAGACCCAGGCGACAAAGACTCCAAGAGCAGACGAGCGAAGAGGAAGAGGGCGCGCCCCGCCCGTGTCCGTCCTTTATGGAGCGGGGCTCCGCCCTTCGCAGCGCGGGGCTCCGCCCGTCGCTCCGCCCCGTTCTCGGCTCCACCTCCCTTCGAGGAGTTTCGAGAAGCCTCTCGAAAGGGGGCGTGCCCTCACTCCGACCGCCTCACGCCGCGCATCCACCAATCGGGAGCGAGCCGCCCCACCCCTTCCTTCACACCAAGCGCGGAAAATTCAGGCGGAAGAATTCAGGCGGGAGAAGTCCGTTCAGGCCCCGCAAGAGCCTTTCTTGCAGCAATCCTGCGTCCTTCCTGTAATGGCTCGTGCCGCGGAGATCGTTGCTGCGTGGTCCGTGGAGGACGGCGTTCAGAGTGCGGGAAGTGGCGAAGATGGTGGTGGTGATGTGGTGAAGGTGTGTTGTTGGTTTGATCCAAAATAACGACAGAACAGAAAAAACGGCTATCTCAAAGGATCGCAGCCCGTGAACACGGAAATCCTCTAAACAACGGTGGGGAAATCTAACTACACATATACTTATCGTCATAACTGATCTAAGGACCCTTTATGGTGTATTGCGAATTTCCACAGCCGTAACAATATGTATGGACATCAAATGAATCGTATGAAAATTGACGATTTATGTGACCTTGACCTTTTGACCTATTCACCTCAAAAAAAAGGATAGGCTTCTAGCTTGTGAGTACCTCTACCAAATAGTTATTTTTATGAAGGTTGGAGTAAAAATGCCACCTGATGGTGATTAACATACAAGCAAACAGACAGATAGAAAGCCGGTAGGCGGACATGGGTAGTCGACTACCCAATATAACCTGATGCGATGGGCCCGTTCGATGGGGAATGACCTGAGGATTAAGCACAAGAAAATTCATGATTCTAGCTTCAAGGGTTAATGCTGCAGATTGTTTTTTCGTTAAAAACACCCACATTTAGAGGTTTTTCGGCCGTTGCTAGGCAACGAGGGGTCCATAGCAACGGTTCTTTCTCACACATAACTAGGACATTCCATGAACCTACCATACCAGTTTCATGTACATCTGATTCATAGTCTCTGAGATATAACGAACTTCGTTTTTTAATTGTTTTTGACCAGGGTTCATTCAAAGTCTATCTTCTCCGACAGTTTCATAGGATCCGGCTGGAAATTTTTGACAATATGGCTGAATGTACTGCCCACAGTCGCTCGTGGCCCGATTTTTGAAATAATAATTTTTCAAAAATTTCAAAGTCCCGTTGCTAGGCAACGGTGGTGTCCATAGCAACGGTTCTCATTTGCACACAACTAGGTCATGGTATGAACCTACCAACCAAGTTTCATCGAAATCGCCATTGTATTAACAGAGCACTGGACCGAACAGACAGACAGACAGACAAACAAGCCGGTAGGCGGACATGGGTAGTCGACTACCCAACACAACCTGACAGATGGGCCCGTTCGATGGGGAATGACTTGAGGATTAAGCACAAGAAAATTCATGATTCTAGCTTCAAGGGTTTATGCTGCAGATTGTTTTTTCGTTAAAATACACCCACATTTAGAGGTTTTTCGGCCGTTGCTAGGCAACGGAGGGGTCCATAGCAACGGTTCTTTCTCACACATAACTAGGACATAACCATACCAGTTTCATGATAATCTGACTCATAGTCTCTGAGAAAGAACGAACTTCTTTTTTTATTGTTTTCGACCAGGGTTCATTCAAAGTCTATCTTCTCCGACAGTTTTCATAGGATCCGGCTGGAAATATTTGACAATATGGCTGAATGTACTGCCCACAGTTGCTCGTGGCCCGATTTTTGATTTTCGAAAAAATTAATTTTTTATGATTTTTCAAAAAACTTCAGTCCCGTTGCTAGGCAACGGTGGTGTCCATAGCAACGGTTCTCATTTGCACACAACTAGGTCATGGTATGAACCTACCAACCAAGTTTCATCGAAATCGCCATTGTATTAACGGAGCACTGGATCGAACAGAGGACAGACAAACATATCGACGGAAAAAGTGATAATAAGGGTAGAACAAAATTTCAAAATTCTAAAAAAAAAAAATTTTTTTCGACTGGATCGACTACCCAACATATCGACGGAAAAACTGATAATAAGGGTAGAACAAATTTCAAAAAAAAATTTTTTATTTTTTTTTTCTTTTTCGACTGGATCGACTACCCAACAGAATAACAAACCAGACAAACCAATAATCTTGTGAATATTCCATTTTGCAAGTAACAAACGAGAACGGCACTCGGTAGAGTGCATACCTCCACCAGGCTGACCAGCTTATGTTTTGTATCCCACTGATGGGCCACATTCTTACACAGACTTCAACGAAAATCTAATCAGCTTATTTTTGTAACATACCCAACTCATCCACCATATTTTGTCATAACCCATAAACAACTCTTTGAAATATCATGCTAAATATCGTTTGTGACCCTATCTTTCAATGGTGAAGAATCATTTTTAAAATTTAAAAAAAACGTATCCGATCTGGATCGCCACCAAAATCGAATAAATTAGTCCTCATCACACACATAAACTGTCCACCAAGTTTTGTCCGAATCCATGCATAACTTTTTGAGATATCCTCATCACAGACAGACAGGGGTGAAAACACAACCTCCGTCCACCGCAAACAGGGATGAAAACATAACCTCAGTCCACCTTGGGTGGCAGTGACGGAGGTAATCGTTAAACTCATTCAAGTTGGACAACATCGTACGAAAGATTTAACACAATCAAATGTAAAATCACAGTTCTGACTTCCAAACACCAAAGTCCCAACACCCTGTGCCATTCTCGGCACAAACATAACCCGCAGATTTTCCAAACATAATATGAATGCTCGTACCATTGTGCAGTATCCAGACAATGGTGAAACCCGTCTCATCACTACTTGTGAGCTTCTCATAACGATCGTTCCATGACAGCACCTTCACTCTGCCTGCTCACGATGCAAAAGGAACATTTTGTTAGCCGGAGATTTGGTACCTATGAGCCACAACGCTTATATGTAATAAAATTCAACAAAACCCAGACAGTACATGCATTATCAAAACAAAGCTAAATGTCCCCATGACCAAAAATGAAACAATAGAAAGCAAATTACCAAGGAAAATTTTAAGTGGCATTTATTACGCAGGAAAGAGTCGGGGCGACAAAGTGCTTTTGCACCAAACAATAAGCCATCGCAAGCAACATAAGGACGGAGTATGGTATGCATTTCTTTCTCTTTTTTAAGTGTCAATGACTCGTGGAGAAACTCGTATAGAAATTATATTATTACATGCAGGGCAAAGACAATAGGAGATATCAGGGTAGTTTTTGCTCGAATTACAAGGACAAATCAAACCAGTATTTGTGATTTGAATCTGGTATCTTGACATCACAAGTTAACACCAGACAAATGGCAGTGCTCAGATGGGAACAGCAAACACTATATATAGAAAAATAACGATTGCACAAGAGAGATGGGTGATGCTTAGGCGTGGTGCAAAGGGGATGGTGCAGATGTATTACACGAGGGGGGTATGGTGGTAGTACAAGTGTTAACAGTTTTGCTGATAGCAACGATCCAATAAAGCAGCAAAATGATAATCAACGTGACAGATGAGTATACACTAATCCCGCATTGCACTCGGAATAGCCGATTTATTCCGATAATTTATTTATACCTTAGAACATTGACAATTCATCTCGAATTAATAATTAAGAGACGATAAACAAAATTGCTCCATGGTGCCATCCATGGAAACGAGCAATTGCTAATCTGGGTTTAGATTTAACAGGCCCTGCAAGCTCGACCCACAGTAAGTCAAAAGACAGATGCATGAGTGCCTGCAGACAGCATTCTCAATACTGTTAGCACAAAGTATTTGGCCACTGATAAACATTCCACTGCAATCACGATGCTTGGTTAGAAAACAATCAACCATATATAGATACAGAATTCATAGAAGAGCTCAAAGGGAATGTGATGACTGATTATTCACCAGGTGGGCAGGTTTGTGTACAATAACTGCAGTACCTTTGTGTCCTTCTGGATGATTTACGGTGAAGTTGTTCAGAGCTCCAAGTCCAACCGCCTTGGCATCCACACCTAGACAGAAGGATCAAGAAAGGCACCATTAACAAAGGTGTTGGTTTTCTAGCAAGATGAATTTTCAAATATTTGAGTGCAAAAGTTGTTATTAACTTTGTCATATACATTTGCATAATCAAGGTTATTCAAAATACAAACCATCGTATTTTGACCAAATAACACAGCTATCCATTCCGTATATTTATGCAAAAAGCCATCACTATGCACATATGCACTCATCCACGGAGGTGTGGAGCTATGGTGCTGATGTAGTGCCCCCTGGAGATCAGAAGTGAGGATTAAAATATGGCCAGAGTGCAAGCACACAATTTCCTACTTTTTTCTCTTTTTTGAAAGGTACCGTGGAAACTTTAACATCTACCAGTGAATGCTAGCAGACAGAAGTCAGCTTAACAGCCCCTGCAATAAACAGGACAGTCGGCAATTGATAGAAATTTCCAGAACAAGCTACTGCCTGTAAATACTTATTGATGCAACGTCCTGCCTGTAAAGCACCAGGTTGACAATTTATCGTCGGGTCAGAAATCGATCGCAGACGAGAAAGCTCAAAGGCAAATACGCTACCTTTCAATTCATGATCATGTCAGGCTAATGTACCTCAAAACTCGGTTTTCCATTTAAAAGGGGGGAAGTTTTCTATTTAATCTCTTGCTTTTCTCAATTTAGCTTTTCCCATGCATACTTAATAAATAGATGTCCCCAAAATTGGGACCTCCATGGCGTTTCGCATGTTGAACACACTTCTGTAACAAACTTTTAAGCATCTGAGTTTGCAGCATGAAAAGCATTTTTTCCTCTCTCCTTATCAGCAATGACAAAATGATATACTATACCATAATACAGTGATTATTGTGTATTATTCAGTTTGATTACCAACTGACATGAAAACACTTATATTTGACTCATAAATGTCAAATTAATGTATCCATGGTGTAAAAGAACTGAATGAAGACAGTTTTACTGTTGTTCTTTGCTCTTTGGTGAGAGCATGCCAACTGACCAATTTCCCATAAGTAACGTTCACCCTCAGTCAAAATTAAGATTTCTCTTGATGCATCATTGTACCAAGGCATCCAAATTTCCATAGGATTGTTAAAGGTGGAAATCAAGTTGGCCTTGGTGGATGAACATGCCACCTTTTTGTGCTGCTAGTCAAATAACAATGTACTACCATCATTGGAAGTAGCTCCTACTTCTGAACCATCCTACCTTGTTCGAGCTTGAGCACATTCAGAAAGCCAGAGTCTCCGCCAAAAGCTATGTGGCCCTGATCTTTGCTCCAGGCAAGACAGCGCAGTTGATGATCAGCCACAGTCCACTGGCAAAGAATCAGCAGGCACAAACAAATTACACAACAGCTGGCATGGAATTCCCCACACATGGCAGTTTCACTTGTTGTGTCTCAGACTTTATCACAACATTGATCAACAGAAATGCCAGAAAATCCAGAATTGTGCCTTGGGCAAATATTTCCACAAGATGATCAAAACTATGACACAATGTGGACGGAACACAGACATGATGGGAAAGAAAAATGATGAACCCTTGTGTTTGTCCTTCATTATTCCACGGCATGTCATTTATACCACCTGTAGAGATTTAGATTTGCAAAACAGTCTAATCTGCAAGAAATACTGCAGCTTGGTCATCCCTTCCTCATCAAGCAGTCAAACTGGGCTTCAAATGTGTAACCACCAAATCACAATATGTATGAGTTAATGGTTATTTGCAAACTGAAGGTTGTCTTGTGGTTTTCGGAACGTAAACAAATCTACATTGATTAAACCTCCATTTAAACAACTAACCAGTTTTGGATCTGCCTTTTGTTAAGGAATATCCACAACAAACAACTTAGGTTTTTCTGAGCTTTTGTACAGAACAGTTTATACAGAGGGACCAGCATGATTTTAATGGGAGTTGAAGTATCATAAGTTTACAATTACTGTTACTTTACATTCAGTATGCAAGAACCTTTGGTGGTTTACAACAAAAATAACACTTTTGTGCAAGCAACATCCATAAAGTGTTTATCAGGAAATGTTCTGGAGAGAAAAAGAAAACTTCAGATTGTTTTAACAGGAATAAAAATCATTTAGTATGCATGGCATAAAAAATTGCAACGAAGTCAGGCAAATTTTAATTGATGTTTCAATCTATAATATAAAAAGAGCTCGGTCTAGGCATGCCTGCGTCCATTCGTCCATCCCTGCGTCCATTCGTCCATCCCTGCGTCCGTCCAACACCAATTGTCCGGTAGGGGATATCACCAATCAAGCACTAATGGTACCCCCTACATGTACTCTGATCGCCATCTTTTTATCAATTTGCAAACAGTATGATGTAGTTAAGTAAGGTGAGGATAGATGGGTCAGTTTCAATATACATTAAAACAAAAACTCTTCCTACTTCATCTTTTTCTTCACTTATAATAAGGTGAGTCTCACTCAATCCCATTTCTCATATCGATTAGATTCAGAAAATGATGATTAAACACCACCTTTTAAAGCATCACAAAGCAGATCATTCTACTTGCAACACAGGTGAGAAAAGGAGAAGAAAAAAAAGCAGCTGATATTTCAATAATATATTCAAACGATTTTTAAAGGATAAAAGTTAATTTTTATTCCATTTTTTTGGCAATTACGCAAAGATTGTATTCCCATCAGTATTCCCATCCCAATTAGTATTCCCATCAGTGAAGAAACGGGTCTCACATTCTTCTAGTGTGTATAAAAAGGCATCCCTTTGACAGATAAAAAATGAATTCACTTGATCACAATTAAACTAAAATAATGCGCAAATAAGCTTAAGATTAGAAACAGCTCAAAACTATTCTTAACACATGAACAAAACACACACACACAGCCCTATAATTGTATCTATACTGTTGTACATCAAGGTTCGAGTCCTGCACTCCTGAGGGAGTCAGGGAGGGTTCCAAAAATCCCACTTCTGATAAACCAATGTAGTGTCAACGGCTCAACCAACGTTGAGCTCGTTGCGGCAGGAGGTTAAAATCCCGCGATGTACCGAAGAGTTTAAATTCCTGTGGAGACGTTCTGAATTATGGCTGACTCTGCGCGTGCAGTTAGTGAGGAGAGACACGAGAATCTTAAAGTTTTTGTTGAAACCAATTGGTTTATTTTACGTAACCAAAGAGAAAGAACTGGATGGTGATCGCAAGGAGATGACGGCAGGTTGGGAAAGAAGGAAAGAAATGCAAATAACAAATAATTATATACAATGTGAATAAAACCGATGGCGCCACTCATCAGATTGAATCACAGACGGGAAAGGGACAAAACAGGGGGACTCAGCTCTGGTGGTAGCGGGTGGAAGGATGGGCGCAGAGCAGCACGAACAGGTGATTAGGAGGGATGAGGACGATGGGAAAGATGACAAACAAGCATAGAGGGAAGGCAGGCAAGCAGGACAATCTCCTCAGAACTCGTTCTCCCTCAGCACTCGCTCTCTTCCGCAGCCTTTTCTCCTCAGACTTTCCTTCGTGCTCCTCTTTTCCTCAGAACTCAACGGTCCTCTCACACACACCCAACTGCCCGATTAGCTACCCCCTCTTATCTCCTAGCAACGCTCCTCCCCTTGAAGGCATCCATAGCTCCGCCTCTCGGACAAAATGCTCTTCCCCTCACTCTAGAGGTGATCCAAGTTCCACCCATCGGGCGGCATTTGTAGCTCTTGCCCCTCTCTTGCCAAGTCTCCCGGCACCCCCGGTAGAGGTTTACATAGGGGTTATACACACAATTTCCTTAACCATTATCCCAAACGAATTATTACCACACATCACCCCCTGTACGCTGCACATTCAAAGAAGATGATCCTTAAACTGATGTGTCCCTACTTATTACATCGAGATTGGCTAACTACTCGTACACAGACCATGCTACTCTATACAAGCCTATCTGCAATATGGTAATATCTAACCCCCCCCCCAAACCCCCACAAACATAACATTAAAAAAGTGAATTTGTACATTTGTTTATTTGTTTATATACTGAAACGCAAAAGAAACTTACCACCTTTTAAACCTTCAAATATCAACAATAACACTGCGTGTAGTAAATGTGTGAACTTATTTGTGGACAATAGTGTCCTCACTGTCAGACAAAACGGTCACGGATGGTCACTTGAACCTTCAATGGTCACTTCATTGCACAGCTGCTGAATAGCCGTTTTGACTGTCAGTGATTAGCCAAGGGGTACGGGATGATTTTAATGAGCTGCACGTGATGTCTTGATATTGGCTTTAAAAAGGCCAGTGCAAAATGGGCATTTCAATCAACATGCCATGATTGTCAAGGGATCAACGGCAGTGTGCCTTGGGCATACTGCAAGGCAGATTGAGCTACCGTGAGGTGGCACGTCGCCTTGGCTGTTCACACCAGACGATATCGGCCCTGGTGGACAGAGACACCCTCCACAACTCTGCAGATGACAGACCTCGATCAGGGAGGCCAAGAGTCACCACTGCAAGGCAGGACAGGCAGATGGTCCTAAGTCAGATGGCTTCAGACATTGAGGACTGAGTGGTACAGAATCCAGCAGCAATCCATCCAAAGACTGGTAGGCAGTATGCACCGACGATGCACTGCCTGTATCCAAAACAATGGTGGCCACACACGCTATTGAAAGGGGACCGACATTGCACCCTGTGCTGTTCTGTACTGTAGAACAAACTTATGAGATGGTGTATCTTGGTCAAAAACTTGACATGTCATCAATAAAATGCCAATGTTTCAATTAGCAATTGTTGGTTTGTTTTATTTTGAACTGTTACAATTTTATTACATTTCAAACAAGTGGTAAGTTTCTTTTGCGTTTCAGTATATATGCTTTAAAAAAAAATACTAAACCAAATCCAACCAAATTTTGTATGTTGCCTCAGGGTACCAGATAGCATATCTGGGAGAGCGGATTCAGGGTGGGGGGAAGATCCCAATTCTCTCAATGTAAAATGATATTGTATAGCATCACTTGGTGGTATCCAGTATTGCAAATCATCTTCTTATATAAAGTCAACAACATGCATTACGGTGATGTTGAAATCTGAGCAAGAATAATTCGAAATTTTCAAAATGCTCGTGCCGTATACAGTGCCCTTACAAAATCTACACCCCTTTCAAAATTTTCACCTTTTGTTGCCTTTATCGCCGGGAATTAAATTGCATAAAATCTAACTTTTTCCATCCTTATCGTAACCCACAACTTCCAAGTGAAAAACACATTCCACACATTTGAGAAAATTGATTAAAAATACAAAACACGAATATCTTGGTTGGCTAAGTGTCCACCCCTCTGAGTTAATATTTGGTGGAAGCACCTTTGACAGCAATTACAGCTGTGAGTCTGTTGGGATAGGTTTCCAGCAACTTTGCACACCTTGATTGGGCAATATTTGCCCATTCTTATGCACAAAACTGTTCAAGCTCAGTCAAGTTGCGTGGGTAGCATTGATGGACAGCAATCTTCAAGTCATGCCACAGATTTTCAATTGGATTTAGGTCGGGGCTCTGAGAGGGCCACTCGAGGACATTTAGCTTTTTGTTCCTTAGCCACTACAGTATAGCTTTGGGTCATTGTCATGCTGAAAGGTGAACTTCCATCCCAATTTCAGCTTTCTTGCAGAGGGAAGCAGGTTTTCCTGAAGGGGTTTTCTGTATTTTTCTCCATCCTTTATCCCTTCTGTCCTGATAAGTGCCCCAGTCCCCACTGATAAAAACATTCCCATAACATGATGCTGCCACCACTATGCTTCACGGTAGGGATGGTGTTCTTTGGGTGGTGTGCTGTGTTGGGTTTGCGCCAAAAACCGTTTGGGTTTGCGTTTGAGTTTGTAAAGTTTTGTATTTAGGCCAAAAAGTTCCATCTTGGTTTCGTCAGACCACAAAATTTTTGCCATATGGCTTCAGATTCTCCGGAGTGGTTTTTTTTCATACCTCAAATGGGACTTAAGGTGGGCTTTTTTGAGTAATGGCTTCCCTCTTGCCACCCTACCGTACAGGCGAGACTTGTGGAGTGCTGGGATATTATTGTCACATGCACACAGTGATCAGTCTTTGCCATAAAGGCATGTATCTCTTTCAGAGTTGCCATTGGCCTCTTGGTGGCCTCTCTGATCAGTCTCCTTGCTTGGTCATACACTTTGGAGGGACGGCTTGATCTTGGCAGGGTCTTGGTGGTACCATACGCCTTCCACTTCTTAATGATTGTCTTGACTGTGCTCCAAGGGATATTCAGGGCTTTTGAAATATTTTAACCCATCCCCTTATCTGTGCCTTTCCACAACTTTATTGCGGAGGTCTTTTGAAAGCTCCTTGGGTCTCATGGTTGAGTCTTTGCTGTGAAATGCACTTCCCAGCAGAGGAAACCTACATGGAACAGCTGATTGTATTCTGAAATAATCAATCACAGGTGGAGGCAAATTAACTTGGTGTATGATTTTGAAGGTGATTGGTTACACCTGAGCAAATTTACCATTGCTATTATAAGGGGGGGGGGGTGGACACTTATCCAACCAAGATATTCTAGTTTTGGACTTTTAATGAATTTTCTAAAATTTGTAGAATTTGTTTTTCACTTGGAAGTTGGGGGTTACGATGTATAAATAAAGGTGGAAAAAGTCTGATATAATGCAATTTAATTCCAGGCTATAAGGCAACAAAAGGTTAAAATTTTGAAAAGGGTGTAGACTTTCTATAGGCACTATATAAGTAGCAAGGATGTGAGACAAGATGATGCGAGTTAACTTCCAAGCAGATTGAAGATGACCTCAGGCAAATGATGGAGTGAATAGAGAGAATGCTTATGAAGTACAATATGCCATCTTTTGATTAAATCAGTCAGCAAAGTGATGGTTAAAGATGCCAAGTTATTGCTATTCTTTTTAGGGGCGGATATGGGTGATGGGATTTGTTAGGACGAGAGGGTCAAGGAACAACAATCCTGTGATGAAGAGACTGAATGGACAGAACCACAACAACAATTCTGTGATGAAGGGAATGAATGGGGAGAACCACCACAACAGCAATCCCGTGACAGTTGACAATTAAATAAATATAAGCCAATATCAGCCCCAAAGCTTGACTGGCTACAAAACCCAAAATAATGTGAAAATTGTTTGAGAAAAGAATAAAAATAAAATGACAGCACTATCTGGCCAGCAAACTTTGGAGAAAAAGACCCCCTGCCCTTAAACCCTTCCATAAGCAATCCATTTGTGAGCAGAGGGCTTTTGAAGTCGAGAGTCAGATACCAGATACACACAATGACAATTTCCAAAATCCATTTAGCTGGACAAAGAAAGGATGGGGAGAGAGAAGGAAGAAGCAAAAAAAAGATTTTTTTTTCTTTCAATAAATATCAACTCGTCCTCATGAGGCAATCGTAATATTTCTTAAACAGGACAAGCTATTTTGTGGAAGACACAAAATATACAGTGCCTTCACATTTTGTTGTGTTACGGCCTGAATTTAAAATGGATAAAATTAAAAAAAAATTGGTCACCGATCCACACAAAATACCCCATAATGACAAAGTGAAAACATGTTTTTAGAAACTTTTACAAAATAAAAATGAAAAGCTGAAAGGTCTTGTGTCAACAATTTGAAGAAGTGCCTTTGACAGCAATTACAACTTCGAGTCTTCTTGGGTATGTCTGTATCAGCTTTGCACATCTGGATTTAGGAATTTTCTCCCATTCTGTTAGGGTGTGTCCATGTCCTTGCTCATTAATGAGATTACTGAGTGGATCCAGAACCAGGTAAAACAGGAGGGGGGAAAAGCTGTCTACTTGAAATATCCCACATCGTAGCTCGACTCCTGGTATTTTAATCTTTCCTTCTGAGTGCTGCAGGATGTGTGGTATCCCATAGTCCCATGGCTTTCGAAATCAGATTGATTATTTGGCGATTTATCTTGTAGATTACATGCACTTTATCATCTATGAATATGGGACACTATAATAAGCTTTTTTATAGTCTAGCCAGGCTGTGAACAATTTGGTTCTTCTGGTATTGCAGTTTTCAAGTATGGCCTTGTTTAGTCAAGTAGTAGGTCATCTATTGTTGAATAGCATCCTCTCTTCCATCCCTTCTGTTCTGCCTGTAGGCCTCCTTGTTGTGTTAGGTGGTGGTACATCGTTTCTGTGATTATTCATGTTAAAAGTTTGTATGTTGTTGGTAGACAGGTAGTTGGCCAGTATTTGTGAGGTAGTTGGATTTCTTCAGATTTTGGGATGAGGAAGGTGATGAGGAATTCATCCATTTCCTGATCCCCTTGGATAAGTTGATTGAATGCTCGAGTGTACTGAACGTGGAGAGCATCAAATTGCTTTAGCCAGAAGGTTTGGATCCCATCTGAGCCAGGGCTTTTGAAGTTTGCCATTTTTGCAAGTTGGTCTCTCGTCTTTTCTGCATCAATTATTACTGGGGCATTCCTCAAGATGTTGCTTCTTCTCCGCCAGGTTTCAGATCCATTCCGCCTCCTTATTGTGTTATTTTCGATCTTCATAAATTCCTTTCCAGAATTGTTTCAGTTCCTCTTTTTCAGGAGGAAATGACACATTCTGCTTGTTTCCCTCATTCACGGTAGAATCTTTTCAGGTTGTTTTCAAATGTCTGGCCTTGTTTTCTCCTGCTGTTAGCCTCCTCGTAGTTTTTTCTTTTTTCTTGCTGTCATTTCTATTTTCAGTTTGTTTTTAGCAACCATTACCTCGCGGTCTTGTCCTCAATTTCAAAAAAAAAATTTTTTTTTTTTGGATTCTCCTCTTTAGTTTTGGCCTTTCACTTCCTCTTTGGAATTGCTGAATCTGGCCTGTCTCCTTTCTGAGCATCTGTCTCCTTTCTGAGATGCGTCCGGAGCCAAGCTGTCCAGAGGTGTCCGGAGCCAAACAATGCCCATACGAGTCCGGAGCCAAACAACACTCTGACACGTCCGGAGATAAACTCCTATCTGGACACGTTCGGAGATAAACTCCTGTCTGGACACGTTCGGAGATCAACTCCCGTCCGGACATAAACACCGCCCACACGCGTTGGGAGACAAACACCGCCGGACGGGTCCGGAGACAAACCCCATCCAGACACGTCCGGAGACGAACAATTTTTCAGGAATCGACAGATTTAAGCCAGTGTGATTATCAACGACAGTACGTACTGTATACAACCCAAAAACCATGAGTAGCTTTCACCCTTGTTTGGGGGGAATTTCAATAAATGAATTATAAAAAAACAACGTTGCATTATAGACGTTTCAGGGCAATGTGCATAAACATTAATATTTATGAACAGCTGCCAATCGTCATGTGACGGGTGGAAAAAAAATTGCCTCTGTAATTTAGAAACACGTTAATATGGCAAACGGCTCAGAAATCGGGTGTTATCAAATATATTTTACTTTTAAACTCACAAAGAGAAGCATAACCTCTGTAAATCATGTACCTCTACCTTGTAGCAAGTACTGACTGTACATCCCGATCGGGACACTAATTGTACCGATTTTGACTGTCGGGCACTCGGCAAGTGGTTTAAGCACTCAAGCAAGCACTCCATTTAAATGGTTGATAAGGAAAGGCTGGCCAGACTGTGGCTGCGTACATACCATATAGGATGCTTTTAACTTTAAAGCCGGTCTTCACCGTGCCCGCAGCAGTTAAGGAAATTAAATAAATTTGTTCAAATAATGACTTTACCCACAAAAAGTTGTTGTTTAACGTAAAACAACCCTGGAGACATCGCAAAGTTTAATTGCCCATGAAATAAATATTGTAGATAATCTGCCACATTGCCTGCTCGTCTGTGCACGCGTCACGTGGTACATCAGTTCGCGGTCCGCACAAATGTGACATTATTTTAAAATGTCTGTTTTTCACCAGATTTGCTTTGATTCCCTGTAGAGCACCTCACGAAACCTCCAAAAATATAGACACAGATCTGGCAGGTGCGATGAATAAGCAGTCCCTCTGGGGGACAGGGCATGATGTCAAGCAGTCAGTGAATTAAATCATATAGCTCAATGAAGCTGGTAAATCTTGGCACATTTCTAAATCTTTGGTTCACGAAATATAATTCTCCAAACAGTAGAAAAGATAAGTTTAATGCTTTGGAAATTTCCCATTTTCTTGTGTATATATGGAGACGAAGGCACCATAGCCTTACTTGCTTAAAGTAAATAGGTGTATAGGCTTAGTTATGACTCGTTATTTCTTTACATTATCAGATTTCACTCCAGATTTTGACACTTATTTAGTCTGAACGATAGCTGATCCTTAAAGCCGAAAAAATATTTTGATGATATACTTTAATTCAACCGTGAGAGTAGATCGTGGACAATTGCATTATAAAATGCATGAAATCGCTCCAAGCTCCTAATTTGAAAACTATAGCACTTACAAAAGAAATGTATACAGCGATTCATAGCTCTGATGAACAGGCATCCAATAATATGAGTAAGGAAAGTGGGAAAGAAAAAAAAAACGATATCATTAAGAAATCACTGCGGCCTGTTCAAAGTCAAAGCATGGTTGAGCAGGCCAACAAACATGGCGGCTTCAGACCCCAGCGAAGTTACCTAGGATACGCCTTTAGACCCCATAGAGAGCCGTGACAAAGGATGCGCCTGGTAAAGGATATAATTAAATAAGGCTGTTAATTATCTTCAAAAGGGGTATTTTAATTAACCAAACAACAAATTTTCAGTCATGTACTTCCTTGGAGATTTCTTAATATGCATGCAAAGTTTCAGGCAGCTAGGTTTCACGGATTTGGAGTTATGGAGGAGACACACTGACACACACCACACACAAACTGACATTTCTTAGTGTAGATTTTGCAAGTACATGAAGACATACATTGTACCCTTGCAGGAATGCTAAAAAGTGAACCGAATCATTGTCGATTTGGTCTCCTGGGGGAGGAAGGAACAAAGTAAAAAATGGCCACCATAGGAAGTTGACAAATTAAAAACTTGAGTTAAACAGGTATTTTTTTTCTTGTTTTTTTTTTGTAACAATGTCGAGGCTCGCATGAGAGCTAACACAGAACGTACAACAAGAGGAGCAGGAGATAAGAGGGGTGGGAGGGGATGGCAAAACAGTGGGGAACAGAGACATAAGGAGATCTGTGGAAGGGAGAGGGATGGGACGGGGTAGACAGAGTAAACAAGATGGACACTACAGGGACTTTCAGGTCCTTACACGACAGAGACTTTCAGGCAGGAAAGCAGCGAATTTGAAGGACATGGGTTTGTGGTAGATTAACGGGGGTATAAAAGATCTTGGTTTTGGATGGGAAAAGATAAGAGATGGTGGTGAACAGCTGTTTTGAAGACCTGGAGGGAAGAGTGGGATTGAAGAGTGTGTGAGAGTTTGTTCCAAAGGCAGAAGAAAGAGGAATGAAAGAGGGAAGGTGAGCAGTAATTCTTGATTTTGGTACTTTTACCAGAAAGGGGTTGCTGGTGGACCTTGAGAGCCCTGCGGAAATATGGGGTGGACATACCGCACACAGAGCAGGGGGCAGGGGAAGTGAGACTGGAGAGAAGATGGTAGAAGACAGAAAGACCACCATCCTGCCTGTGGTGAGAGAGTGAGAGACCCAAAGACTCAGCCTCATCACGGGAGATACCAATGATCCTAAATGTCTTGGTTTCCACAACGTGAAGCTGAGAAAGGTGAGAGAGGGGAGCACCAGCCCAGAGGGGAGAGTAGCACTCAATCAGGCTGCAGATGAAAGCTTTGTATGTGGTCAGGAGCTCAGATGTGCTAAGGAAAGACTTTGCACGATGGGGGATGCCCAGTCGGTGACTGGCTTTGGAGGCCAGCTTGGAAATATGGCTTCCCCAGGAAAGATCATGGCAGATAGTGAGACCCAGAAGCTTGAATGAAAGGACTTCTTCAAAAGGATTGTTGAGAAAATACATGCGTGGGGGGTTTCCAAATGGTCCTTTCGGAGAGGCATAGTGAGAGTGTAAGATTTGTCAAGACTGAATGGCAAGTTCCATGTGTTGGACCAGCTTGTGATTTTATCCAGATCTACAGAGAATGAAGAGGCTGCTGCTTCCTGATCTGAGGGATGACAAATGGAAAGGCAGAAGGTTTGGTCATCAGCAAAGACATAAAGAGGATTTTCCATAGAGTCGGAAAGATCATTGATAAAAACCAGAAAAAGAATAGGGCCCAGAACACTGCCTTGAGGAACTCCAGCCTGGACAGGAAGAGGGGAAAGAGAACTCCATGAAGGGCAACATGTTGGCTGTGACAGGAGAGGAAATCTGCAAGCCATTCGTGGAGATGGCCTTAGATACTGTGGAAGAAAAATAATTATATTCATTTATAATTGAACACAGTATCTGACTATGGAAAAGGTCTTGCTCGCTGCATAGAAACAGACTGAGTGTTTTGAGAATGCGTGTTCAAAGTGATGACCTCATGTTTTTGTCTTTCTCTTTCTCTTTCTCTCTCACTCTCGCATCCACAAGCTTATCATCCTTTCTTCAAGGCTGACCTGGTTGTTAACACTGCAAACTTTCGCCTTGTGCTTATATCAGCGCATCCCGTAGTTGAATTGCCAAATGTCTCACCTTCCCATTTTTTGGATGTCAAATGAGTAAAAAAGGGATTGCTTCGGGCTTCTTGTTAGTGAAGATCATTGAATGCTTTGCCATTAGTGTTCTTCCATCCACGTACGTGAAATTAAAGAATTCTCTTTTGATGTACTTTGCCCAAATGGACAATTGAGTTCTTGAGATCACTACAATACCATAGAAAGAGAGTTTGGTGAGCAGCGCAGGGTGCCAGACCATATCGAAAGCACACGATATGTATCGGGAGATGGCTCTGATTTCATGTCTGGCATTGAGGAGAGAGCAGATCCATTGTTGGGAGAGCAGAAGCAGCATATCCAGGGTAGAGTGACCTGGTCTGAATATAAATTCATGATCGGAAATCAAGCCATTGGAGAAGAGGAAGGATTTAATGTCTGAAGTGATGATGGATTCCATAACCTTGCTCATGATTGGGAGAAGGCTGATTACAGCTCAGTCTGTACTTACAGGGATCTGTTTTTGCACCTTTTTATGCAGAGCGGTAATGTTTGCTGATTTCCAAGCAGATGTCAGATGACCTCAAGCATATGAGAGGGTGAATAGAACAGAGAGAGGGTGAGCAAGAGCAGCAAAGCAGGTTTTTAAGACACATGGGCTGGTGCCATCTGGACTGGTTGCAGAATCTGAGTGGAGGTTTGACAGCAAGCTCTCCACTTTGTCTGGAGAAAAGGACACAGAGTTCAGGAACAGCTGGGTGTGACTGGGTAAGGAGGGTACAGAAAATGATGGATTTGGGACACAAGATGTAGAAGCAAACACGGAGTTTAGGCATTCAGCCTATCATGTGCAGTGTCAGCTGTGCGGCTATTTGAGGTAAGGGAGGGGGAACATACACCATAAACAGACTTAACTAGACGCCACCAGGATTAGGAGGAGGGAGACAGGTTTGAGAGTTTAGACTTGAGATTAGAAAGATGTTGTTTTCTGGCTCTCCTGAGGGTAGATACACACTTGTTCCAAGCTTTGTGGAAGGAACTGAGATTGCCTTCAGTTGGATTTGCCTTCCATGAGGCGAAGGAAAGTTATTTCAGGACAACTGCCTCGCCACAAGCTTAAGTGTATCATGGGCGGGAGAAGGGTAGGACAACGGAAGACAAGATGGGATAAATCTATGTATGAGAGAAAGCAAGTTTCTTTGAAAGAATTCCCAGGATGAGTTGATGTCGGAGAAAGTGGAGATGGAAGACCAGTCTAGAAGATTGATGGCTGCTTGAAGACCCTGCCAGTCGGCCTAAGTGACATGCCAAACTCGACGGTACTGAGGTGGTTCTGTAATAACAGCCATAGAGATGTCTACTTTGACAAGCATGTGGTCAGATGAACCGATATTTTCTGGGAAATTGGTCAAAATCAGATCCAGAAGAGATGGAGTACCGTTGGTTGAGATCCGGGTCAGGAAGTTGACAGATTGTGTCAGTCCCAATGAGTCGCAGAAGTCTTTTGCTGAAGTGCCATGGCAGGTGAGAGAGGTACCCACACCCAGCCAACTGGCATGATGACAATTGAAGTCGCCACATATGAGGAAGAGAAGTTCGGATGAGAGGATAGAAGTTGGTCCATGTTTTCGGATAGTGAGGTGTAAATAGAGTCATCACTGTTTCGTGGATGGTACAACACACATATCAACATGAGGTGGGAGTGGAGGGGAAGCCGTAGCCAGAGGTATTCCTGGAGATGTGGGGGAGAGAGGGCAGTGAATGGAGAGTGAGAAATGGAATCTTTGATGAAGAGAGCAACTCCACCACCAGGACGAGGCTCAGGTTTGTCATACCGGAGGAGGGAATAACCAGGGAGAGATACTAGGGAGTCAGAGACATCTTGAATGAGGAAAGTTTCTGTTAAGCAGATGATGTCTGGTTTGTCAATGGCAACCTGTATGGAAAGAACTTTCAGTTTTGAGCGAAGGCCCTGGATGTTTGAGGTCCACACTGTTAAGAAAGAGGGAGAGGAGGAGCCTTTGGATACATGGAAGGGGAGAGGAGGGGGAGGGTAGGACGAGGGAGGAAGGGGGAGGTAAGGAGAGTTGTTGAAAGAGTGTGGGGGTTGCAGAAGAGCTAGGGGAGAGGGCCGGGTGAGGAGAAAAGGCTTGGTGGTGATGGGTTGAGGTACAGTGGGGAGTAATAAAAGAGGGAGCAGGGGGAATTTGAAGATTAGAGGAGGTGGAGTG
This sequence comes from Eptatretus atami, assembly GCA_035128595.1. Classification (NCBI taxonomy): domain Eukaryota; kingdom Metazoa; phylum Chordata; class Myxini; order Myxiniformes; family Myxinidae; genus Eptatretus; species Eptatretus atami. The sequence goes on along the minus strand of CM068962.1, from coordinate 74,277,356 downwards.
ATGGGATGGAAGCGAGAGGGCAGGGGAAGGAGGCAGCTTTATAGATGTGAGGGGGGACCAACTTGAGAGGGGGAGTGAGGGGGGAGATTGGAGAGAAATGGGTGAGAGGGGAAAGTTGAGGAAGAGGGTGAGGGGGGGGGTTGAGAAAGGTAGGGGGAAGCTTGTAGGGGGAAAGAGTGTGAAGGTTGCTTTGAGAGGAGGGGTGAGAGAAAAGCTTTGAGAGGGAGGGGAGACGATAAGAGCAGGCACGGCCAAGATGCAGGAGGGCGATGGGAGAGGTGGGGAGAGGGGAATGATGACACTTGGTAGTCGTGTGGTGAAGAAGGGAGCAGGCAGGGGGAGGTACAAGATTTGAGAGGTTGGGAAGAGGGGGAGGTGTGATGAGAGGAAATGAGGAGCATGTTTGTGGTGTTGAGGAGTGTACTGATTGCGAGTAAGATATCTGTTTGGTTAGAATTGAGCCCACATATGTGAGAACACCACACTTTGGGACAACAGAGAAGGAGCTGATCCATACATCCATGCATCCATTGGGACCATACTCTGAGCAGAGTGTTGGTGCTGCCTAAGCAGTCTCCTTGGCTATTGGGCACAATCCTGGACAGCTGGGTTGCCACTCCGACACAGGATACCAGCAAGCTGGCACTCATTTTGCTGACCTCGGAAGGATGAAAGGCAGAGTCAACCCCACCTGGTATTAATTCAACAGCCAAGTAGGATTTGAACTCAGGATCGTAGAATCCCAAGCCCACCATGCTAACCATTAAGCCAACACCAGGCATTGGAGCTGATACTGAAGCAGAAGACAGTGAAGAGATTCTAAGAGCAGAGGTAGGATGAGGGGCAAGATGGAAGGTGTAAGGAGAGGGGATAAGGGTTAGGAAGAGGTAGATTTAAATAGGTGGGGTGAATTGGCACTGAAGTTGGAAAAAAAGGATGATTGATGGAACACATGCATTGCAAACTGGAATTTTAAATTTTTTTAAGTCAGAGATGCAAGCAAAGACATTATGTGAGGGATGCAATAATGGAGAATTAAGAGAATGGAGAAAAGAAACGTCGCAAAGGTTGGCCTTTTTAGACATGGGATGAAGGAATGGTCGAACTGAAGTGTTTTGAAAAATAAAAAGAGTAGTGAATTATGATACAATACTGAGAACCACACGTGTGAAAGAGGAAGTTGAAACATATTGAGACCTCTTTTTTTTTTGATAACGATTGAGTAAGATTAGGGAAAGGAAAGGTTGAAGAAAAATCGTGAAGGTGTATGGTGAATTTGGATCGGCAAACAGAACGAAGCTGGTAGGTCGACGAAAGTAACAGGAAGAAGAAGAGGGGGTAGAGAAACACGTGGTTTCAGGAGGTGTACGGTTAGAAGTGAAAAGATATAAAGAAAAAAATTTTTTATTGATTTTTAAAGATTCGGTAAGATTAGGTAAAGGAAAGTTTGAAGAAAAAAATTGTGAAAGTATATGGTGAATGGGTCGGCTAAATTAGAAGGAAGATGGTAAGTCAGCAGGAGAAAGAAGAGTCGGTACAGGAAAAGTCGGTACGGTACCTCAAAACACACTGCAAATATCATTAACATATTGTTACGGATCCAGGTTTCGAGGCTCACCATGAGGGGAAGCACTCAAGTTCCTCCCTAACTCCCAGTCCTGAGGCCACCAAGCACGGATAACTTCACACGCCGGCGGGTTTCCAATCAACCACGAGCACCGATTGGTACCACCAATCCTGGCAGTGTTTCACTACTTCGCGTGGGTACCTTACCTGTGCACGACCGCACCAAGAGGGGTCTCATGCCCTCGATGCATACTTGCATTAACTTACCTGTTCAGGTGTAGCTGCGCGGAGCTGCCAAGTACACACCGGCTAACAAGAGCAAATCACGTGGGGTAGAACTTCCTGGCTCGCACTATGTGTGGACTATGCTGGACCAATGGAGGAAAAGCCACGACGAACTGGATACATATATAACAAGCAGGTTTATTACAAGCGGGTAAGGAAAAAGGACATGCAAATATTTACAAGGGAACAAGACAGTGGAGAATTAACCCATTATTAAGAACTTATACACTCTTATTTACACTAACCGACTAACATAACAGGTGCTATCAGACACATACCCTATGAAATTAGAAATCAAGAGAGAGAGAGAGAGAGAGAGAGAGAG
>CM068962.1:74264998-74275170 GCA_035128595.1 Eptatretus atami | reverse complement strand
AGAGAGAGAGAGAGAGAATGAGGTGTTTGCGACCTTTTATTTACTAGATGCACTTGACGGACCAACGCACCCAGTCGCTGAGGAAGGGAAAGGGAGGAGGAAAACTGAGGGTGTCCATTGTGTGGTTGGAGGAGTTACGATGAGGTGTGCAGTGCCGTGCAGTGAGGTTCAGAGAGGATGGTGTAAAGATGTGATTTGGAAACAAAGAAAAGAATGTGCAAGAAGATAGTCCCAATCGTCAGTGGAAGAAATCTGTTCGTGTAATTACTGATAGGGTAAACTGCATGCTGTCTGGTGCCTGGCTCTCCGGTCCGTCCCGTTCTGTTCTGTTCATCTCGCTGTGCTCAGTGACCCCAAGGACAAGAGAAGAGAAGGCGGGCCAGACGAGAGAAAGCGAACCAGAGAACAGAGCTCATTTTTATAATCCCCCAGTGGGGGTGGAGTTTGGGAGGTGGAACAGGCTGGCTATGGGCATTTTCCTGCACCCCCATTGGCGTACGGATGCTTTCCATGGCTTTGGCCCCGCCCAGGCGAGGATTTGGCACCGGCCTCAGAAATGGCCTCAGTCGCTCTGCACCCCACCATACAATGGAGCTCCGAGGTTAACATGGGGTGAGGTACTTGGTTGCGCCCTCCGGCCAGGAACACGCACCAGACACCCAATGAGGGCAGTAATTGAGTGGAACACTTGGGCTATCCACCTGACGTCGAATGGGATTGGTGCACTCTTGCACTCCAAGCTAACACTCCAAGCTAAATGCCAGAACATCCAGGCTCGAGCATCTATAATGGTACAGGTCGCTCCCTTGTTCTGTTGGTCCCATAAGGCGGTGTTGGCATCAGTGGTGATGGTGGTGGTTGAGCGATGGCAGTGGTGGTGTAGCGTAGCGGTTGGTTACGGCATGGTGGTTCGTGATGGTTGAGGCATCATGGTTACAGCAGTTAATGGTGATGGTAAGCGAGCTTCGGTTGTGGTCCGATGGTGTGGAGGAATTATTATGAAGGTGTTAGGTTGGTCCGAAGAATGTTGCAGCATTGTGGTTCAAGTCTGGAGAAGGTTGAAGTGAAGTATCTGTTGGGTAATGGTGTGAGGTTTGAATGTGAAATTGCGCACGAATGCAAATGAGCTGCCTGTTGCTATGCATGCATGCATGCGTGAAGGGAAGGCTCCTGTGTGGAGCACAGTAAAAAAAAAATAGATAAAGAATCATGGGAATAAAGACCTGCCTGAAAGCCCATGCTACGCATATGACCCATAAACCCGCTAGACATAAGGGAAGGGCTATCTAAAATGAATACTAATGAAATTAATGTCTCAGGACCGCTATATTTTGTGCCATTGCCTCGAGGTGGGGAGCGCCAGCTTCGCAGAGCTGCAACAATATTTACAAACAAAGTCAGCCAGGAACTCCACAACTATTAGAATGACCCCCTCAAAGTCCTGACCTTAACATCATAGAAGCGGTCTCGGATTATTTGGAAAGGAAGAAAAACGACAAAAACAACCAAAATCAAAATACGAGTCGTGGGAAACATTGTAGAATTCAAGGAGCAACCTCCCAATGGAATTTCTCCAGAAATTGCAGGAAAGCATTCCAAAATGGACCGACTGTTTTGCATGAAAAAGGTGGGCACAGGAAGTAGTGTTGAAATTCCATGCAATGATATTGTGAAATACAATTAATTTGTGTTTCTTGAATAAAACATGATCATTACAACAACAATGTGTCAATTTAACAAAATATCCCAATGTGTCAATAAAAATGTTTATTTTCAAAGTTACAAGTACGGCATCAGCAAAGTATTTGATAAAAGTCAGTTGAATCATCTGAGGTTAACCATTCTACTGAGCCACTGTAAGCAACCTCACTCTGTCAACTTCCCCCTTAAAAAAAAATTGTACAGGTGACAGTTTTGGATGATTTTCAAATCCATCAATTAACAAATCAAAGAATCAAACTGCCTCGTACCATTTCTTGACACCAGGATTGATAAGGAACGAAGCTGTCATGCTGGTGGCCTGATGACCACTGCAGAGGAGGTTTAATCAGCAGGTGCTGATGTTATTTTAACAATACGACACACTTTGCTTGAATGTCATGTGATGCCTGTGCTATACTGCTATGTCCTTCCACACAGAAATTTTCAGCTATTATAGACGAGGCAATCGATTCATCCAAGATTGAATGAAGAGCAAATTCTCTCAAAAGCAGACAGGTTGAACAAATCTCTTGAAGAGTCAAACATTTTAAAATATTTGCCAATTGCACACTCATAACACCTGAGACCTTTGTCACACCACCCTTGCACCACCACCCCCCCCCCCCCCCACATCATCCCACTGCACTACCACCTAGATTCCACAGAACACAACCAAACCTCACTCCATCTGAACACAAAATCCTCACCATTTCAAGAAAATACCCCCTTAACTTTCGTCGACAACATTTCCACCCTGTACGATTTTTATTTTAAAATATAATTCATATTTTAAATGTCACAATGAACAATAAAACATTATAAGTGTCACAATGAACAATAAAACATTTTTACTCACATTATAAGTGTCACAATGAAAAATAAAACATTTTTACTCAAATTATAAATGTCACAATGAACAATAAAACATTTTTACTCACATTATAAGTGTCCAAATGAACAATAAAACATTTTTACTCACATTATAAGTGTCACAATGAACAATAAAACATTTTTACTCACATTATAAGTGTCACAATGAACAATAAAACATTTTTACTCACATTATAAATGTCCAAATGAACAATAAAACATTTTTACTCACATTACAAGTGTCACAATGAAAAATAAAACATTTTTACTCACAACAAGTGTCCAAATGACAATAAAACATTTTTACTCACTATAAGTGTCACAATGAACAATAAAACATTTTTACTCACATTAAAGTGTACAATGAAAATAAAACATTTTTACTCACATTATAAGTGTCACAATGAACATAAAAACATTTTTACTCACATTATAAGTGTCACCATGAACAATAAAACATTTTTACTCACATATAAGTGTCACAATGAACAAAAAAACATTTTTACTCACATTAAAGTGTCACAATAAGAATAAAACATTTTTACTCACATTACAAGTGTCACAATGAAAATAAAACATTTTTACTCACTATTAAGTGTCACAATGAACAATAAAACATTTTTACTCACATTATAAGTGTCACAATGAAAGAATAAAACATTTTTACTCACATTATAAGTGTCACATGAGACAATAAAACATTTTTACTCACATTACAAGTGTCACAATGAACAATAAAACATTTTTACTCACATTATAAGTGTCACAATGAAGAATAAAACATTTTTACTCACATTAAGTGTCACAATGAACAATAAAACATTTTTACTCACATTATAAGTCACAATGAAACAATAAAACATTTTTACTCACATTATAAGTGTCACAATGACAATAAAACATTTTTACTCACATAAGTGTCACAATGAACAATAAACATTTTTACTCACATTATAAGTGTCACATGAAGAATAAAACATTTTTACTCACATTATAAGTTTCACAATGAAAATAAAACATTTTTACTCACATTACAAGTGTCACAATGAACAATAAAACATTTTTACTCACATTATAAGTGTCACAATGAAGAATAAAACATTTTTACTCACATTACAAGTGTCACAATGAACAATAAAACATTTTTACTCACATTATAAGATCACAATGAAAAATAAAACATTTTTACTCACATTATAAGTGTTCACAATGAACAATAAAACATTTTACTCCATTACTATGTCACATATAATAATAAAACATTTTTACTCACATTATAAGTGTCACAATGACAATAAAACATTTTTACTCACATTAAATGTCACAATGAACAATAAAACATTTTTACTCACATTACAAGTGTCACAATGAAGAATAAAACATTTTTACTCACATTAAGTGTCACAATGAACAATAAAACATTTTTACTCACATTTAAGTGTCACAATGAAGATAAAACATTTTTACTCACATTATAATCACAATGAAGAATAAAACATTTTTACTCACATTACAAGTGTCACAATGAACAATAAAACATTTTTACTCACATTATAAGTGTCACAATGAAGAATAAAACATTTTTACCACATTACAAGTGTCACAATGAACAATAAAACATTTTACTCAATTAAAGTGTCACAATGAACAATAAAACATTTTCACATTATAAGTGTCACAATGAAAAATAAAACATTTTTACTCACATTACAAGTGTCTCAATGAACAATAAAACATTTTACTCACATTATAAGTGTCACAATGAACAATAAACATTTTTACTCACATTATAAGTGTCACAATGAACAATAAAACATTTTTACTCACATTATAAGTGTCACAATGAAAATAAAATTTTTACTCACATTATAAGTGTCACAATGAAGAATAAAAATATTTTACTCACATATTAAGTGTCACAATGAAGAATAAAACATTTTTACTCACATTACAAGTGTCACAATGAACAATAAAACATTTTACTCACATTATAAGTGTCACAATGAAGAATAAACATTTTTACTCACATTACAAGTGTCACAATGAACAATAAAACATTTTTACTCACATTATAAGTTTCACAATGAACAATAAACATTTTTACTCACATTATAAGTGTCACAATGAACAATAAAACATTTTTACTCACATTACAAGTGTCACAATGAAAATAAAACATTTTTACTCACATTAAAGTGTCACATGAACAATAAACATTTTTACTCACATTAAGTGTCACAATGAACAATAAAACATTTTACTCACATTAAAGTGTCACAATGAAGAAAAACATTTTTACTCACATTATGTGTCACAATGAACATAAAACATTTTTTACTCACATTATAAGTGTCACAATGAAGAATAAAACATTTTTACTCACTTATAAGTGTCACAATGAAGAAAAAACATTTTTACTCACATTACAGTGTCACAATGAACAATAAAACATTTTTACTCACATTATAAGTGTCACAATGAACAATAAAACATTTTACTCACATTATAAGTGTCACAATGAAGAATAAACATTTTTACTCCATTACAATGTCCAAATGAACAATAAAAACATTTTTACTCACATTATAAGTGTCACCATGAACAATAAAACATTTTACTCACATATAAGTGTCACAATGAACAATAAAACATTTTACTCACATTATAAGTCACAATGAAGAATAAAAATTTTTACTCACATTATAAGTGTCACAATGAAATAAAACATTTTTACTCACATTATAAGTGTCACAATGAACAATAAAACATTTTTACTCACATTATAAGTGTCACAATGAGAAAAAACATTTTTACTCACATTAAAGTGTCACAATGAACAAAATAAAACATTTTTACTCACATTTAAGTGATCACACAAGAAAAAAACAAATAAAAAAAACAATTTTAGAACAATACATATAAGAATGTACCACAATGAACAAATAAAACATTTATCACATACAGTTCAAATGACAGAATAAAACATTTTTACTCACATTATAAGAGTGTCACAATGAACAATAAAACATTTTTACTCACATATTAAGTGTCACAATGAACAATAAACATTTTTTACTCCACATTACAAGTGTCACAATGAAGAATAAAACATTTTTACTCACATTATGTGTCACAATGAACAATAAAACATTTTTACTCACATTATAAGTGTCACAATGAAAATAAAACATTTTTACTCACATTATAAGTGTCACAATGAAGAATAAAATTTTTCTCACATTATAAGTGTCACAATACAAATAAACATTTTACTCACATTATAAGTGTCACAATGAACAATAAAACATTTTACTCACATTATAAGTGTCACAATGAACAATAAAACATTTTTACTCACATTATAAGTGTCACAATGAATAAATAAACATTTTTACTCACATTTAAAGTGTCACAATGAAGAATAAAACATTTTTACTCACATTATAAGTGTCACAATGAAATAAAACATTTTTTACTCACATTATAGTCACAATGAAGAATAAAACATTTTTACTCACATTATAAGTGTCACAATGAAAATAAAACTTTTTACTCACATTATAAGTGTCACAATGAACAATAAAACATTTTTACTCACATTATAAGTGTCACAATGAACATAAAACATTTTTACTCACATTATAAGTGTCACAATGAAGAATAAACATTTTTACTCACATTACAAGTTCACAATGAAGATAAAACATTTTACTCACATTACAAGTTCCACATGAACAATAAAACATTTTTACTCACATTATAAGTGTCACAATGAACAATAAACATTTTTACTCACATTATAAGTATCACAATGAACCAATAAAACATTTTTACTCACATTATAAGTGTCACAATGGACAAAAAACATTTTTACTCACATTATACATCACCTTTTGGTATTACATTGAGACGGTTAGCCTAAGCCTGTCACATTTGCCACGGCGGCCGTGGGTCTCCAAAATCTACGGCCACGAGCAATTATACCGGGCCGCAGTATTTCCACGGTCACACAATGTAGCAGTCATATGTTTTTATTTTCGGAGCCGCACGGCGTATTATAAATTGTGGAGACCGAAAACGTGGGGTGCCGTACGGTCTTTGATTTGATGTCGCACGGTGACCTTAAGGGGGCCCTGCGGCGGCCATAGAATTTTCAAGGCAGACGCAAGGTGCCCGCAAGGCGACGCGCGGGAATCGCAGGGGGCCCTAAGCGCAACGTAACGGCCCAAAGCCAGACGGACGGTAACGAGTTGTGTTTTTTTGGTTTTTTTTACCAGTTTTTTTTTTCGGCTTGTCGAATTCTACGGCGAACGTAAAATGAAAAAAATTATAACTCCGCGTATAATTCCACGACGACCCCTACGGCCTGTAAAATAGCCAAATGCATAGGGGCACCCTGAGCCACCGCAGAAACTCTGCAGCCGCCGCACGTTTCTGTCAATTCAGAGGGCGTACGGCCGCCGTATCCTCGCCGTAGAGCAAATGTGACTTAGGCCTAAGGCGCAATACGCCGTTTGGCTATCTTTTACAGGCCGTAGGGGTCGCCGTGGAATCATAACGCGGAGTTATAACTTTTTTTTCATTTCTACGTTCGCCGTAGCAATCGACAAGCCGAAAAAAAAAAAAACTGGTAAAAAAAAAAAAAAATGAACCCACTCGTTACCGTCCGTCTGCCGCACGGTCGCCTTGCGGGCACCCTTGAAAATTCTATGGCCGCCGCAAGGCCCCCTTAAGGTCACCGTAGCGACATCAAATCAAAACCGTACGGCAACCCCACGTTTTCGGTCTCCATAATTTTAATACGCCGTGCGGCTCCCAGAAAATAAAAACATATGATGCTACATTGTGTGACCGTGGAAATACTGCGGCCGCCGTATAATTGCTAGTGGCCGTAGATTTGGAGACCCCACAGCCGCCCGTGGCAAATGTGACTTAGGGCCTTAGCAGCAATTTGTGAAAAAAATAAAATAAAGTATTTTCAGTAACTGCTTGCGATTTCGAAGAGCCTAAACTGAGACGAGCCAATGAGTCGAAAGCTACATAACATTCCACAAGGTTTGCTTCGTTTACATTACCTTGTTAACAAGTACAGGAACATACCACTCTTAGTCTTCAGAAGAAAGAAAAAACTGTGAAATTCCCAGATATCCAGGAGACTTGCAGAACCGGTGGAAGCCGCCGTCACGCGAAATTGCCATAGCAACCGATGAAGCCTATATTCCCGCCGTCGAATGAGACGCTCTTCTCCTTCCTTCACGAAAATCGTGTCTTCCACTCTCTTGTCTGTCAGCTCAAGCGCTTTTTATTCACATTAATTCCACATGAAGATACTGTATTTTGCACGTATTGGAGTTTAAATGTGAATTGACCCTGAAAGTGAAGATAATGCGAAATGAGTACATAAGGTGGAAGCCATCTTCCTTACTATTTGTAATGCTACACACCATATACAGTTGTCGAACTTTTGCAACAAATTTCAAGCAGAGAGCCAAACATTGCAGAGGTTTATAGAACTTAAGAAAAAAATAGAAAAAAAAACCTTTGAATGCTGCAACTTATGAGACTTCATGTACATTCACAAAAACGAAACACTCGTTCTCTTCCATCTGGGTCGATTCGTTTTTTTTTACGGCGCAGATTTTTGCTCTAACTTTCATATTTAACTCCTCTTTTAACGATAGTCTTCTCATTAACAATTAATTTTACTTTTCACAATTCTTTTATCCAATTCAAATATGCCAGCAAAGTTAAAATCACACCAGTTGCGGCCATTGTACTCCACATATAGTTAGACGAGTCACCATTCCAGCCTCTGCTTTTTTCAACAAGTTCCGGATATAAAATATCAACGTTGAATGTCTAACTATTATAGGTTTTTAAAAGACACGTACAAAATCCCATGGATATACCATCCTCGTTAGGTAGTGGTAAGTATCCCCGCCTGTCACGCGGGAGACCGGGGTTCGATTCCCACGGGGAGGTTATTCATTTTTTGTTGTTTTACTTTATTTTAAATTATTTTTTTAATTCGTGTTCGACCTTCTTACCCTTTATGCAGGACTTATTTTTCACTGTCAGTGCAAAATTCTTCGCTGAAACTAGTTTCACACGAGCCGGCGGGATCACTGCACTCCCGTGGCCAGGAAGGTCCTTGAGGCTTTTAGAAATACTAGTGCGTGGCCGTACGTGCAAAAAAAAAAATATATATTGTGTGACTGCATAGCACCGTGGTTGTCAGGTGTTGGTAAATAAATGGCCATAACTTGGGAAAACACTTGTGATTAATATCAAACCTTGAAAAAGCACATCCACAGGTCTCCAGCAATATTCCTGGAAAGTTTCAATTGTAATCGACCAGTGTGTCGAGAAACAGCGGTCACAGACGGACAGACAGACAGACAGACACACAGAAGTGCTGGAATCCTTCATGTTGTGCTCCTGCACACTTCAAAAGGAAACGCATCTCGCTCAAAGAAGCACTCCTTTGACCAGAAGCATACCTTGCGTACGCTAATAAATAGATAGAGTCAACTGACTTTTATCAGTTACGTGTATTGATTAACGAGTCAGTAATGTGGTTCACGAGGTCAGTAATTGGTTCACGAGTCAGTAAGTGACCACTATATTCGTTATGGGTGGGTCTGTCTGTCTGCTGCTGCTCTGTCGTCGTCGCACGAGCATAGTCCGTGGGGTTTTGATCCGATCTTGATAAAATAGGGTGCGAGGTTTGCGATATCGAGTTAGTGTTTTCCGAGAATGGGCCACGAGCACCGATTGGTGCTCATTTGGTGCGCCCATTATGGGCGGAGCCACGCCCAAAAACATTGTTTTTTAGGGGTAGCCGGTTTCAAGTTACATCTTCTCCGAGGGGGTTTGTCGAATCTGGCAGGGGTTTCGGTATTTGGTTAGGCCCAATGGCACCTGCATAGCCTACGGAGCTCGATTTTTCATTTTCGTCCCAAGGTCAAGGTCACAAGGTCACGAACTTAGAAATGTCAAAAAATCAACAAATTGGGCATCGAGCTCCTAGGGTTGTTCAGGACTGGTTGTCGGGAGATGAAAGTTGGTGATGCAAGTATCGGCTTGTCTCTTCGGGTAGCCAACAACTTTCGAATTTACGTTTGTCCGGCCGATTCCCGGCCAGTGTTTCGGCGCGGGCGTCCCCGGAAGGTCAAAAAATAAAAAGGAGGCAACGTGTACATTGCTCGTGACCGATCACCGTCTCCAGACTTGTTTACCTTTACATTTACTGATACAGTCTGTGCGTGTGAACGATAGCGACCAAAAAAAACCTCGTCTCGACTTATGGAAGATGCAATGTTATCCTTTACGTGCCAATGATTGCAAATCATACAGCCAGCTTCACGTCCCCATTGCAGTGAGGGCGTGCATGCTCCGCAATGCAGCGCCCCCTGAAGATGCCGCGCCATAATCTCGGTTTTAAAAGGATTTAACCCCACGGGAGATCGAATTCAGGAACAGAAAACTTGTCGAGGCGATCAAGCGCTCTACCAAACGAGTTTTATTGAGCAAAGCGCCCAAGTGCACATTTAAAATGACAGTAGCCAATCACACGTACTTGCAGTTACAGACAAGTCTGA
>CM068962.1:74236135-74262193 GCA_035128595.1 Eptatretus atami | reverse complement strand
GGGAGAGAGAGAGGAAGAGAGAGAAGAGGGAGAGAGAGAGGGAGAGAGAAAGAGAAAGAAAGGAAGGAGAAAGAGAGAAAGAAAAAGAAAGAGGAGAGAAAGAGGAGAAAGAAAGAGAAGGAAGAGAGAGAAAGAAAGAAGAGAAAGAGAGGAAAAGAAAAGAGAAAGATGAGGAGAAGAAAAGAGAGAAACGAGAGAAAGAGAAGAGAGAAAGAAGAGAGAGAGAAGAGAAAGGAGAGAGGAGAGAGAGAGAGAGAGAGAGAGAGAGAGAGAGAGAGAGAGAGAGAGAGAGAGAGAGAGAGAAGGAGAGAAGAGAGAGAGAGAGGAGAAGGAGAGAGAAGAGAGAGAGAGAGAAGAGATGGATTGTTACCTAAAATGGCTCACACAGATTCTAAAAGAAGCTAAAAATACTTGGAAACTACCCGAGAGAAAGGGCTGTGCCTCCACACAACAAAAAAACTTGGAGAACGTTCTCAGCTCGCCGAACGGGCAGCTGCCTGTACTGCAAACTCCCAACCATGTGGGCCGGTGCAAGGCCCGAGTGGACGGACGTGTGTTACACAAACCCTCGACGGATCGCCACCAGTGAATGGACTTGAACATTATGGGAATGCCTCCTGTGAACATGGCAGGCTTAGTGATTTATTTATTGGACGTCTGCAATTGGAAAGATGATTCTGTGTGTCATTACCAAGTAACGGTATCGAACTCGAGAAAGGACGTCTTCGCAACGTGAAAATACCCGATGCTTGAGTGTCTGGATTGGGTGATTCTGAACACCGATGGGAAGCGTGTATCTAGGGCTTGCCAATGTACAGGGTAAGTTTAAAATGATGATATTTACTATTCATCATATTCGGAGGGAGCAGGTGGGGTTGGGAGCTCCGGGAAAGCCTGACGGCTGTTTTATAATACAAGTAATAAAACCTTCTTTTTTAAGATAAAAGGATGTCGGGATGTTCCTCCAAAAGTATGTAAACAAGATATGGATGGTCGCAAGAAATGATCATGTGAAACCATCCCTACATCTTTCTTTGAATAATGGTTGTCCCTAGAAAAGACAAAAATATATTGAACACACACACACACACACCACACACTGTTTGGGGGGGGGGGGGTCACAATAATCTGGAAAAAAGGAGTGCTTGGGAATGTGGTCTTTTGGGTAGAAGAGATCACAAGTATGGATGGTGGATGACCTGATGTAGTGTATGGTGCATGAGCAGCTATCTTGAATCCTTGGAGGGAAGAATGGGCCTCAACAAAGTGGGGAAGTTGGTTCCACAGGTGACAGAATAGAGGAACAAATGAGTGGAGGTTGGCCGTGTGTGCCTTGCAGAAACCTGAGAGGGACAGAACCAATAGAGGGCAGAGGATGCAAGACCAAATAGGAGACAGTAGAATACAGAGGCCATCAACCTCTCTACAATGTGAAAGTAACAGGCCGAGACAGACACTCCGCTTCGTCATGAGAGATCCAATGATTTTGAGGGCCTTGCTTCCCATAGCATCAATAATGGCAAGGTGTGAAGCAGGGGCACCAGTCCAAAGGAGAGAGCAGTTCTCCATCAAGCTGCGAATGAAGACCTTGTAGAATGTAGATTGTCAAAAGTTCAGACTGGCCAAGGAAAGACTGTGCACGACAAAGCATGCCCAGTTGGGGGGTGGTTTTTGAGGCCATCTTGGAAATATGGTCTGCCAAGAACGATCATGGCTGTTGGTGAGGCCCAAACGTTTGAGTGACTTAACCTCTTCACGTGGTTTGTTTCGGAAGTCAATGGGAGGGTTTGCCAGACTGTCCTTTCAGAGAGACAGGATGAGTGTGTGGGATTTATCAGGGTTGAAAGACATATTCCAAGTGTTGGACCAGCTCCTGATTCTCTGAAGGTCTGCAAAGAGGGAAGAGGATTCTGCGAGCCTGTCTGAAGGATGATAAATTATTCAACAGTGTGGAATCGTCAGCAAAGAGTTAAGCAGGATATTCCAGGGAATCAGGAAGATAATTGATGAAACTGAGGAACATGACTGGGCCCAAGACACTGCCTTGGGGTACTCCAGCATTGACAGGAAGAGGAGATGAGAGGATCCCATAAAGAGCTACACGCTGAATACAGGAGTGAAGGAAGTCAGTGATCCATGAAAGGAGGAGGCCTTGGATGCCATAAGCATCGGAGATCAAGGTGGGGTGCCAGTCTATATCAAATACTCTTGGTCAAAAAGACTGGGTCTTGGCCACTTCGCATCAAGGTACACCAAGACTTCAAGGTCTTGGCCTTGTATACCATCTATGTCAACTAGTTGGAGGCTCGATGATACAGTCTCTGCAGACTTGTTACTGGTTCGATGTTCTTCTCCTGCTTTCACTCCCGACACACTGGGCCTTGCGTGGCTAGCTTTCAAATTTGAGCCCTTCTCGTTGGCCGGCCAATAGCTGAGCCGCTGCCTGCTGCGTTATCCGCAAACCTGCATTGCAGTCAGCCAATGCAGGGGGTAGCGACCTGCCATGAAGATGTGTAGATTTCCATGTGCTGTTCACCTGTGGCTGGATTGCTAACTGCTGCGGTCTACAAATTTGCATACGTAATTGGCATATTTTTAATCAAAGTTCATGCATGTAATAGAGGAGTTGCCATGATCAATGTTACATCATTCAAGGGAGCTTTTCTCCCCCAAATTATTCACTTTTGGTTTGATCACAGGAGATGCATCAAATCCAACGAATAACCTGCAATGTGACATATGGGGGCATCAAGGGTGAGCCCATGGTGGAGCATGCCATCCTTCGAATAGCATGCTCTCGTGTCGCAATTAAAGATGCCTAATAGGGACCATTCGCAAGAGCAAGCCATTGGTCCTGCACCTTCAACAAATCCCCTGTACGGATGTCGTTTAGATTTGACCAACTTGCCAACGGGTCACTATAACACCTGGGAAGCTCGCCCCCCGGGTCAAAGTAGCAAGAACCCGATCAGACGATTACTATTCTGAAGATATCCTGATGGGATTTGATTCGCCGTCATTCTCGTTGTCACAATGCACACCATCCACCGAATTGCTAGTTGTAATAAATGAAAAGTAAAACCATGTGAATGTAACGATTCTTTTGGGGGTGGGGGTGGGACCATGGGAGGCATTTGTAAACGTCTCCAGTGTCTCAATAATGACAAACAAGTCGGTGGGGACACGCTGCGCCTACCCATGACCCCTGCAGAGTAACTATGCCCGTGTTGCTGAATGTGTTTGCAGCGGTTTGTGGTTTTCCTGCATCAAACACATCCCCTTAAACTCAGGAACCCAGGCAACGACTCTTGTCTCGGCCTGTTATACCTGCCATGCGGTTAGAGTTAAAGTGATCTGCATTGCATCTCCGATTTGGTCGACCACAACCATGCACCAAGCCTCCTTGGCTCCCGCCATTTTGGGATGTTTAACGTTTCCTCCCATCCCCCTACCATGCTCGCAGATTCCTAGCTGTGGGCAGCGTGCAAAGTGTTTGCAAAATGCGGAATTTTTCTTGGGCGGATCAATTGAGCAAACACAGAGCAATGCCAACAAAGGCAGTTAAGCAAACAAAACGCATGCTGGTGCATACATGGTGCAACCTGCACACGGACCACAAATCAGCCTGCAACGAGTCATTGTCTTGTGACTCTTGAAACCGGATGGGAGTCGCCGAGATCCGAAAATGAGATCCGAAACAGGTGTGCCATTCGGCACCATGACGGCAGTTTACAGTCCGATCCTGTTTTATAGGGACGCCGACATCGAGGTTGAAAAACATGGGTAAATGTGCGTTCCTCCGATGGAGGTCGAGGTCCCTCATCCTTGGCATTAGAGACGCGGTCTGTTGCGCAGCGCATGGGAAAAGCGGTTTTTAAAGAGAAAACTCGGCCCAATGTAATAATTATCATAATCACTGCTCCAGAAGTCCAGTGCAAGTTCATCTCACGGCTGATGATTCTCATGCATTGTCGCTCAGTACTAATTATGTAATTGAGCATTATATAACAGGTGATGTTGACCGCAGCGTTCAACGTGGAACTGATTTGTACCACTCAGTGTGTTCCCATGGTGGACACTTGATGATTAACGAATTACCGGAATCGTTTGTCATCGGAGATGTTTCTTCTCTCCTCACCATTCACGAACCAAGAAGTGGAATGGCATCCCAAATATCAGGTAATCCAGAGTCCTGATCATTGTGTTTGAATTCGACACTTGTCTGTGTTTTCTAGACTCAAGAACATGCTTGTCTGACCGTGGAAATTCTCCAAGGTAAACAATAGGAATCGAATGTGTTGGAGAAGAAGCTTTGTTTATATGAGTGATTCACATCGTCGAGAATGATGAACGCAAATATTCAGCTAATGGCAAAACGCTGAAATTCCTGAAGGAAGAGATTTATATTTTTTTGGTACATGGTCTAGGTTCGTGGAAGAGCTATGACAGAACAAATCAGGACACAACACAACAAAGGGAAAAGCAGGAAAAAGGGGAAATACCAACAGCTGGGTGGAGGGACAAAGTAGATGGAGATAGACAAATAAGGGATGCAGGTAACAATGAGGGGTAAGGGAGAACACAAGGGCTGGACAATATGGATACACAAGTCAAATTTTGGAAGGGGTGGGGGTGGTTTAACGGGTGTATAAAAGATCATGATTTTGGATTGTGAATGAATTGAGATGGTGGTGAACAGCTGTCTTGAAGATTAGGAGGGAAATAAGAGGAATAAATGAGTGGAGATGAGCAATGGTTCTGGATTTAGGCAGTTTGATCTGGAGCGGATTACAGATAGACCGCGTGCGTCCTGCAGATACCTGGGAGTGACAAAGCACGGAGAGGGCAGATGGTGCTGTCCAGAAATGAGGCGGAAAAAGATAGAGACCATCGACCTGTTGGCAATGGTGAAGTGATCGGCCCACTCAGCTTCATCAGCAGAGATTCCAATGATATTGAAGGCCTTTGTTTCCACAGCATCAAGTTGAGCATGATGTGAGGCAGGGGAGCCAGCCCAAAGGGGAGAGCAGTACTCCGTCGAGTTGCAGAAGAAATCCTTGTAGGTGGATAGCAGCTCAGGTGTGCCAACGAAGGACTTTGCACGATGTAGGACGCTCAGTCGGCATCTAGCTTTGGAGGTCAATTTTGAAATGTGGCTTACCAAACCAAGAGAGATCATGGGTGAGAGGGAGACCCAAGAGAATGAATGACTGAACCGCTTCAAGAGTGTTGTTAAGAAAGTAGATGGAAGCGTTTGCTTGTCACAATCCTTGATCTGGGAGAGAGAGAGAGAGGAAGAGAGAGAGAGAGAAGAGAGAGAGAGAGAGAGAGAGAGAGAGAGATTTGAGAGAGAGATTGAGAGAGAGATTTTGAGGGATTTCTCAGCATTGAAAATACATATTCCAAGTGTTTGACCAGTTTGTGATTTTGTCAAGGTCTGAGGAGAGTGAAGAGGCTGCTGCCTGTCTATCAGAGGGATGAGGGATGTCACAGCAGAGAGGGGAGTCATCAGCAAAGAGATAAAGAGGATTTTCCAGAGTCAGTGAGATCATTGATGAAGATCAGGAATAGGATGGGACCTAGAACACTGCCTTGGGGTACACCAGCCTTGACATGGAGAGGAGATGAAAGGGTTCCATTGAGAGCCACACCTTGTCTACGAGAGAGGAGGAAGTCAATAATCCAATAGTGGAGTTGGCCTTTGATTCCAAAGGCAGACAGTTTGGAGAGAAACTGAGTAAGACAGGATGCCACCAGACTGCATCAAAAACTCGAGATATGTCCAGAGAGACTTCCATGTCTTCCATGTCAAACTTTGTTCAATACATCAGAGACATTCATTTGTTTTGATCATGACGCATTTGTTTCATTGTATTCAATATCTGATTTTCATTCAATTGTATTTTTATGAACCAGACAATTAAAATAAATGTTGAGTTTTGAGCAAAAGTCTTTTCATTTGAGTACTTCTTTTCAAAGTATATTAGAGTGTTATTTGTCTCTATTTTGAAGTCTTTAAATTTCTGACAAAAATAAGTACTCACCAAAAATGCTCCCCTCGCTCTGCTCAACGAAATTATATTTTCAATGCAATTTAAAATTTTGCGCCCCCCCACCCCCAACCTAAAATCATGGATCCACGCCTGCTCCTCTCCACCCCCCAACCACATTTCAGTGCTGACATAATGCTGAGAGGTATGCACACTCACCTCTACGCTCTCGAGCCGAGGTTTGAATCTGACCGGTCTATAAAATGTCATCCTGGTGTTTCACAGCCAGGGTGATTCATCATCATCAATGTGAGTGCCGTCCTTTAGAGTTTAGATGGACGTTAAAACCGAGTCTCATCTGCCGACATTTGTGTGCAGACATTAAAGATCCCACAGCCTCCTTATCAAAGAGGAGGAGAGCTATCGCTGGCACCCTCAACAAATTACAAAATCTTGCCCCGACTTCCTGCGTCGTTGTGGCAACCCTTCTGAGATTGTAACCTTAACCATATAAACTGCCTCGGCAGCCTGATGTCCCAAAACGAGCATCCATCAATCCATCCACCCATCCATCCATCCATCCATCCATCCACCCATCCATCCATCAATCCATCCCCATCCCCGCCCAACCTTTTCCCATCAGGCCCTACACTGGTGGATTTAATTGGTTGCATTATAAAGGTGTAAAGACATGCTGTGACCTGTGATCTAATCATTGTGTCGATGCATACATATGCCTGCGGCCCTGTCCCTGTGTCACAGCACGCTGGGTGCCACCATAGAACTGACTCACGCTGACTCCAACCTGCCGATTCCCAAAACATTTCCGAAATTGGCCAAGCGTGTGTGTGTGTGTGTGTGTGTGTGTGTGTGTGATATATATGTATGTGTGTTATATGTGTATGTGTACGTGTATATGTGTGCGTGTGTGATTATGTATATGTGTGTGTGTATTATATGTGTGTGTGTATATGTGTATGTGTGTTATGTATATGTGTGTGTATGTGTGTATGTGTACGTGTATATGTGTGCGTGTGTGATTATGTTAGTGTGTATATGTATATGTGTGTGTTGTTATTGTATGTTGTATATGTTATGTGTGTGTATATGTGTATGTGTAGTGTATATGTGCGGTGTGATTATGTAATGTGTTGTGTGTGTATATGTATATGTTGTGTATGTATATGTGTATGTGTGTATATGTAATATGTGTGTTTGTATGTGTATGTATATTGTGTGGTATGTATGTGTATATGTGTATGTATATGTGTGTGTATGTAGTGTGTATGCGTATGTGTATATGTATATGTGTATGTGTATATGTATATGTGTATTGTGTATATGTGTGTATGTGTATATGTATTATGTATGTGTATATTGTGTATGGTGTGTATATGTGTATATGTATATATGTATGTGTATATGTGTATGTGGTGTGTATGTGTATATGTGTGTGTTATGTATATGTGTATGTGTATATGTATATGTGTATGGTGTATGTGTATATGTGTGTGAGTGTATGTAATGAGTATGTGGTGTGTATGTATATGTGTATGTGTATATGTATATGTGTATGTGTGTGTATGATATGTGTATATGTATATGTTATGTGTGTACGTGTGATGTGTATATGTTGTGTATGTGTATGTGTGTGTGTATATGGTATTGTGATATGTATATGTGTATGTGTATGTGTGTATGTTGTATATGTGTGTGTATGTATATGTGTAATGTGTAGTGTATATGTATATGTGTTGTGTGTGTGTGTATATGTATGTGTATATTGTGTTGTATGTGTATATGTGTGTGTGTATATGTGTAGTGTATGTATGTGTATGTATGTGTGTGTGTGTGTGTATGTGTGTGTATATGTGTGCGTGTATGTGTATGTGTATGTGTATGCGGTGTGTGTGTGTTGGTGTGTGTGTGTGTGTGTGTGTGTGTGTGGTTGTGTGTGTTGTGTGTGTTGTTATTCATAAAGCATAACGTATTCTCTCTGCTACCTTCCTACATATATATATAATATATATATATTTAGATCTCCTCCCCCTTTAGTCTCCCCAACAGCGAAGCGATGGGTGGTATTTGCCGGTATGTATGTGCATATTATATATATATATATATATATATTCATTTATTTATTTATGGCGTGGGGGGGGGGGAAGGGGGGTCACGGCTGAACCCGAACGTGCATTGCGCACACAGCACGGGAACGGGTCCAGCTCGCTGAATCAGACTCGTGTGCAGTTTCTTTATTTTCTTTCATCATGTTTCATCATGCTCAATCCTCTCAAAACTGTCGCACCTCGTACTGCTGCAAGTGTGTGACCTCGGTTGCAACGACGTGACTGTGAACTACTAGATATTGGAAATCAAGTTCCGTGCACGGAATGTTCTGGCACAATCACACGAGCTCTTGAGGAGAAACCGAATTCGGAGACACGTTCACACGACATTCATGCGTAGTGAGAAACACTGCGAAACTGATCATCAAGACGAGTGTTAACATCACGTGGTATGTATATATTATTTATTATATGCATATATATTATATATTATATATGTTCTATTATATATAATATATAATATATATATATATATATATATATATATATATACTGCTCTGGAAAAAAATAAGAGACCACTCCAAAAAATTTTTAAATCAGAATCTTACATGTATGGCAGCCATTCCATTCCAGTGTCTGTTGAATTCCAACACAGGCACACCTCATTCTACTTAGTGAGGTACTGATTAGGTGACACCTGAACCGAATCTTATATTAACAAGGAAAAGTATAAAAACCACTGCTGTGGTCATCACTATCCTCTTGCAATAGGACCAGCTAGATGGCAAAAACAGTGCTAGTAGTACTCAAAGTAATTGGAATCAAAAAAATAACTAGTGACCATGCCAAAAGAGTTGAAAAGAAAAAGTTTTGAGTGAGGAAAAGAAGGGTTCAATTCTGGCTTTCCTGGCGAGGGATACAGTGAGCGTCACGTTGCTTCCATCCTTAAAATTTCAAAGATGGCGGTTCATAAGAACAAGGTCAAGCAGCAGACATTGGGACAACAAAGCTACAGACTGCAGAGGGGAAAACGACTTTCCACTGACCGGGATGACCACCAACTCATTCGAATGTCACTCAACAACCGTAGGATGACATCAAGTGACCTACAAAAAGAATGGCAAACGGCCCCTGGGTGAAGTGCACGGCGAGGACGGTTCGAAACCAGGCTCCAAGGGCAGGGCTAAAGTCGTGCAAAGTTAGAAAAAAAGCCCTTCATCAATGAGAAGCAAGAAAGAGCCAGGCTGAGGTTTGCAAAAGACCATAAGAGATTGGACCGTAGAGGACTGGAGTAAGGTCATCTTCTCTGATGAGTCCAATTTTCAACTTTGCCCAACACCTGGTCGTCTAATGGTTAGACGGAGACCTGGAGAGGCCAACAAGCCACAGTGTCTCGCACCCACTGTGAAATTTGGTGGAGGATCGGTGATGATCTGGGTGCTTCAGCAAGGCTGGAATCGCAAGATTTGTCTTTGTGAAGGACTCATGAATCAAGCCACGTACAAGGTTGTCCTGGAAGAACACTTGCTTCCTTCTGCTCTGACAATGTTCCCCAACTCTGAGGATTGGTTTTTCCAGCAGGACAATGCTCCATGCCACACAGCCAGGTCAATCAAGGTGTGGATGGAGGACCATAGATCAAGACCCTGTCATGGCCAGCCAAATCTCCAGACCTGAACCCCATTGAAAACCTCTGGAATGTGATCAAGAGGAAGATGGATGGTCACAAGCCATCAACAAAGCCAAGCTGCTTGAATTTTTGCGCCAGGAGTGGCATAAAGTCACCCAACAGCAATGTGAAAGACTGGTGGAGAGCATGCCAAGACGCATGAAAGCTGTGATTGAAAATCAGGGTTATTTCACAAAATATTGATTTCTGAACTCTTCCTAAGTTAAAACATTAGTATTGTGTTGTTTAAAAATGAATATGAACTTGTTTTTGTTTGTATTATTTGAGGTCTGAAAACACTGAATCTTTGTTGTTATTTTGACCAGTTGTCATTTTCTGCAAATAAATGCTCTAAATGACAATATTTTTATTCGGAATTGGAGAAATGTTGTCAGTAGTTTATAAATAAAACAAAATGTTCATTTTACTCAAACACATACCTACAAGCCGTAGGCGACATGGCTGCTCGCTCTAGATGGAAAGCTGGCCGACGCGACTAGCCGATATTCATGTACATTGCTATCAATCAATTTAGCACAATAAATATGATTATCACAGCCTCTTAGTTTGCGCCCAGAAACCACCTTGTGAAATTTCAGCAGTTTCCAAAGAGACTCTAACAAATGGCAGCCCTGGTAATTCCATTTATCTATTCGCTAAAGATTTTATTTTTTTATACGATGCTGTAAGACATTCAACTTGGGCACAAAAAAAACAGGTCCCTCTGAGGTCCAGTTTCGGAGGTATTAGATCTTTTTTTGTACAGTCCACAATAAGTGTACGATGTACGATAAAGTATTTTATCTGTTGCTAAGCAACGGAGGTGTGCATAGCAACCATTCATTTTTGTGTACATGCTAGCCACATTGTACACATTTCACCCAAGTTTCATCAAAATCAGACTCTTTCTCTTAGAGATATTCGCAATTAACCGTTTCTGAAATGTTCGACATGTACTCGCCCAAAACCTATCTCCTCCTACAAATTTTTTTTGTTAGGGCTGCAAATTGGCATGAAGGGAGCTGGATAGATTGCGCACAGAACTCGAAGCTTCGATTTTTTGACCACTTTAAAGGGCCGTTGCTATGCGTTGCTAGGGCCCGGGGTCTCATATTTGAAAGCACACGATTCCAGAAATATTGGTCCTACCTACCAAATTTCATTGGAATCGGTTGAGTGGTTTAGCCCCGAGGCTTCACCAAAGTTTCACGAACAGACAGACAGATGGAAATGTCCAGAATAAGTGCTCTAAAGCAGCCAATAAATAGTAAAACCAGAAAAACTGATAATTTTGCAGTGGTCTCTTAATTTTTTCCAGAGCTGTAATATATATATATATATATATATATATATATATATATATATATATATATATATATAATATGATAGTGAAGGTGCCTTGATTCGTGAGCAATGCCTTCTCAACATCGGCTCGATTTCAGTGCTTTCGATGCGCTCACGTGATGATTACGTCATGTTTCGCCTTTTGCGATGACTTTTTAAGCTGAGAACGCAGGATCGTGAATCCGGAAAGTACTGCTCGGGATCTCGAGTCTGTATCACCTGTTAGGACAGGTGGAGCCAATACTTCCAATGAAAACACGCAGCTCTACACAACCTTCCCATATCCTTTGACCAAATCCTGCTGACCGACCTGCATGCCACCACACCCTCGATTGGCGCGCGCACGCCCTCCCACGCACGTGACGTCTCTCGCTCCGTCTTGTATGGTCGCAAGCCCCGCCCATAAGCACGTGACGTCCTCTCGCTCCGTCTTGTATCTTCGCATGCCCTCCCACGCACGTGACGTCCTCTCGCTCGGTCTTGTATGTTCGCAAGCCCCGCCCCATAAGCACGTGACGTCCTCTCGCTCCGTCTTGTATCTTCGCAAGCCCCGCCCCATAAGCACGTGACGTCCTCTCGCTCCGTCTTGTATCTTCGCAAGCCCCGCCCCATAAGCACGTGACGTCCTCTCGCTCCGTCTTGTATCTTCGCAAGCCCCGCCCCATAAGCACGTGACGTCCTCTCGCTCCGCTTGTATGTTCGCAAGCCCCGCCCATAAGCACGTGACGTCCTCTCGCTCCGTCTTGTATCTTCGCAAGCCCCGCCCCATAAGCACGTGACGTCCTCTCGCTCCGTCTTGTATTTTCGCAAGCCCCGCCCCATAAGCACCTGAGTTCGTCTGCTTGTTTTACACAGCCTCCTCGGCGTTAGCAATTTCGCATTCCTGTGTGATTGAACCGTGCCCTCATTGCAAATTGTCAGGACTAATTCACAAAACCTGTTTTTCCGTGCGTTTGCAATTAAGACGCTTTCTGTGACACGGTGAACGACACACGTATCTGGAGCTGCATTGCCACCGAATGTGTCCATGTTGGGAAGGAGTGTCCCGCTTAGATGTGACTTGGCGAGATATTTTTTACAACAGCGACAGATGAATAATTAAATTAAAACGTGACAGCGTGATCCGGCGAAACATTTCAAAGGTGATTCATTCATCCAACGGCAGATGAAGTTGGTGTGAGTTGCAAAGCAGCTCACACACACCTGATAAAATTTCTGCAGGGAGCAATTGGTGTTTTGGGAAATTAATAACATGCAGAGTACCCGACCCGACAGGCGATCTTGTTCCAAGCAAGCACAACGTTCTTCTGACGCCTACCTTTATTTGGGCGGTGTATAGGTAACTGACAGCTCTGTTTCGGCGAAGAAAAATTTCCCCGGTTACGTACATGAAGTAAAACATACCGACTGCTTATAATTCAAAACACCTCATTACACTGGAAAACGTGGGGACAGGAATACTGTACTGCAAATGGAGGAGACTTGTAATACCCTCTCCCACCTGGAGGTGGCGCGACACGATACACATTTACATAGAGAATTTGCCTCACCCCACCCACCCACCCCCTCCTCCCCAAGACTACCAGTAAACATAAAAACACACTATACATTAATTGGGGTCCTGCTGATCCTACGTAGCAAGTCTGGATGTAATCGGCCCAGATCTGTCGGAGGAGTAGCGCAACAAACACCTGTCGTGAATTATAGACAGGATTCACACCTTTGCTTAGCAATGAGAGGGAGCTTGACGCTGACACCTGACGGTTTTTTCTTTCTCCGAGTCAGAGACGTAGATCTTCACGCTGGGTTTTGGATTCAATACAGAGTGCACATATGCTCATTGAGGCATTCAATATGTGCTGGCATGGTTTTCATTGCACGTTTGAGATGTGTGCCATTCACAGGCTGAAATGCATTGACATTCACAGAGCTTTTGGCGCCATTTATATATTACATACGCATCAGATGTCGGGGTTCCGAGAAGTAGTGTGACGATTCCACACTTCGAAAATAGAAGTACATAAGATATGGACAGCCTCTTGCGGGATTACTACTACTACTAATAATTCTCGATTTCTTATGCGCATTTATAGATAAACACAATGCCCCAATCCAGTCTTCGTTTACGAGAGCGAAGGAACGGCCTGTGTGGTTTTTGAAAGTTTTTTTTTTTTTTTTGCACGTACGGGGCACAGCGAGAGCGAAATAACGGCCTGTGTGGTTGTTGTTTCTGGCACGCGGTTTGAAAGTTTTTTTTTGGATAATAACTTTAATTAGTCCATGTGAGTGCATTGTGGTTCCAAGGCAAGCCATTTTTGAGCAGGCCTAAACAAAATCGCGGCTTAAGACCCCTGTGACGGGAAAGCAGGCTGACCAGGGTAAAACCGTTTTTGGTTTTCATAATGAGTACCCGTTAATTACCTTCAAAAGGGTGTATAAATTTACCTAAATACCCAGTTTCAATTCATCACTCCCTTGGAGCTCCCTTCATATGCATGCAAAGTTTTGGGCCACGAGGTGTCAATTCATGCTTTTGGAGTTATGGAGGACACACAAAGGCACAAAAAGCATGCCACCCCACACACACACATTTGTTATTATACTGGCAAATACCACCCGTCGCTTCGCTGATGGTAATACGAAAGGGGGGAGTGAGAAAAAGAGGGGGAAGAGGAGAGATGGGTGGAGGGGGAGCGAAGAGGTGGAGGGAAAGCAGAGAGGAGAGAGGGGGGGGCGAGGATAGGTGGGGGAAGGGAAGACAGGATGAGGTGAGAGGAAGGGAAGGCAGACGTGCGGTGGAGCATTAATTATGATTCATACGGTTTCATCAAAATGATTCTGCATGGAATAACAGTGAAGATGGAAACAAAATATTGTTTGAAATCCATTTCTGATCAGTCATAGAATAAACATGGTCCTGAGACAAACTCCCATCCAGACATAAATACCGCCCGGACACGTCCCGAGACAAACAATGCCCGAATACGTCCGGAGACAAACACGGTCCAGACATAACCACCGTCCGGATATGTCCAGAGACAAAGACAGAGAGGGGAGGGGAGAATGAGAGATTTGGATGTGGGAGGAGGGTGCTGCACTGTATTGGGAATGGGGAAGAGCTAGGATGGGACAAAGAAAGAGAGAAAGAGAGAGAAAGAGACACAGAACAAGACACAGACACAGACACAGACACAGACACAGACACAGACACAGACACGTTCTTGGCCAACATCAGCAATTTTTGGGGAATAAGAATGTTGGAGTCAATGTGATTAACAACTCCAATGCTTACTGTATCCAACCCAGAAACCTTGAGTAGCTTTCACCGAAAAACAATTGCATTATGTTGATGTTTCAGGATATTTTCACAACAATATTCTTTATAAACAGCTGCTTGTGACGGGTGGAAAAAAATTTGGCTCGGTAATTTAGAAAAGTCGTGAATACGGCAAACGGCTCAGAAATCGGGTGTTATTTCACAACAACTTGTTCAGAATGACGGAGTGTGACCCACTCGCTGGGTGAGGAGCATGACCCACTCGCTCGGGACGGAGCATGACCCACTCGCTCAGGGCGACGGAGCATGACCCACTCGCTCAGGGCGACGGAGCATGACCCACTCGCTCAGGCGACGGAGCATGACCCACTCGCTCAGGGTGACAGAGCATAACCCACTTGCTCAGGGTGATGGAGCACGACCCGCTCGCTCAGGGTGATGGAGCACCAACCACTTGCTCCAAGGTGACGGAGCCTGCCACTCCCTGAGGGTGATGGTGCATGACCCACTCGCTCAGGGTGATGGTGCATGACCCACTCGCTCAGGGTGAGGGAGCACCAACCACTTGTTCAGGGTGACGGAGCACGAAACACTCGCTCAGGGTGATGGAGCACAAATGCCCTCAGGGTGACGGAGCACGAAACGCTCCCTCAGGGTGACGGAGCACGAAACACTCGCTGAGGGTACGGAGCACGAAACACTCCCTGAGGGTGACGGAGACGAAACACTCGCTGAGGGTGACGGAGCACGAACATCCCTGAGGGTGACGGAGCACGAACACTCCCTGAGGGTGATGGTGCATGACCCACTCACTCAGGGTGACGGAGCACCAACCACTTACTCAGGGTGACGGAGCACCAACCACTCGCTCAGGGTGACAGAGCACGAAACACTCCCTCAGGGTGACAGAGCACTAAACACTCGCTCAGGGTGACGGAGCACTAACACTCGCTCAGGGTGACGGAGCACGAAACGCTCCTCATGGTGGCGGAGCACGAAACGCTCCCTCAGGGTGACGGAGCACGGAACGCTCCTCAGGGTGACGGAGCACGGAACGCTCCCTCAGGTGACGGAGCACGGAACGCTCCTCAGGGTGACGGAGCACGGACCTCGCCTCAGGTGACAGCAGGACGCTCCCTCAGGTGACGGAGCACGGAACGCTCCTCAGGGTGACGGAGCACGGAACGCTCCCTCAGGGTGACGGAGCACGGAACGCTCCCTCAGGGTGACGGAGCACGGAACGCTCCCTCAGGGTGACGGAGCACGGAACGCTCCCTCAGGGTGACGGAGCACGGACGCTCCCTCAGGGTGACAGAGCACGAAACACTCACTCAGAGTGACAGAGTATGAACCACTCGCTCTGAATGACGTGGCGGGCAAAAGTGTCCACAGTGATTGAAAGATTCGTTCAGAAGGACATAGCACGGTATCACTATCGACCGTAAGGCGTTCGGCAAGTGGCTTAAGCACTCATGCAAACACTCCAATTAAATGGTTGATCAGGAACAGTTGGCCAGCTCCGCTTGGAGAGTATTAGTAAGTGGAAGAGTGTTTCTAGGTAATACATGATCGAAAATTTTTGATTCAGCCCAAGAGGAAGACTTACGAAATGATAATAATTTACGAGACCAGTTCTCCTGTATGAAGCGGAGGCTTTGAGCCTTGAGGAACGAAGAGGATAGATGGAGATTGTGGTGATGAAAGGGCTGATGAGGATCTCTTAGAGCGAAAGGAAGATGAATGAGAACGTTAGGAAGTGGGAAGGAGTAAGGAACAGAAGCGAAGATGCGTCTGCAGTGGTTAGAGCATGTGCTTTGGAGGGAGGAGCGGAACGTGCTGTGGCAGGCCTTTGTTATGGATGCATGGGGTGAAGTAGAAAACCAAAAACTGAGGTGGAATGAGGTGGAAGGAAATGGTTGAGAGGGATACGAGAGAGGATGCTCGGAATAGAGGGGTGTGGAAAGAGGAAAACTCATATGGGCGATCCCACAAAAAGGTGGGTTTCATTTGGGTCATTAAGGTAGTAGTAGTAGTCGTAGTAGTAGTAGTAGTCGTTTTATCTGAAAAGAGCCGTTTGGGGATTAAACTGGAAAAACGCGGGTTGCGAGTCCGAGTTCACTTGGAGCTGGTGTACTTGGTCACAACCTTTGTACTTTCGGACATGGCATGCCTGGCCAACTCCGCAGGAAGGAGCAGACGAACTGCTGTTTGGATCTCCCGTGATGAGATGGTCGAACGCTTGTTGTAATGCACCAGACGAGACGCCTCGGACGCGATTCTCTCAAAGGTGTCATTCACGAAGGAATTCATGATGTTCGTCACCTTGGAAGAAACACCCATATCGGGGTGAACTTGCTTCAGAACCTTGTAGAAGTAAATGGTGTAGCTCTCCTTTCTGTGAGAACGCCGTTTAACGGGAGCCTTTCGTGTCGCCTTAGAAACAGCTTTCTTCAAATCCTTCTTCACCACCACTTGCTGGGGAGGATCCGAGGGCATGATGAGTAAAGATCAAAACACAAGATGAAGCAAAAGAAAGTTTAAAAAAAAAAAAAAAAACTTTCAAACAACCACACAGGCCGTTCCTTGCTCTCGTAAACGACGACTGGATTGGGGCATTGTGTTTATCTATAAATGCGCATAAGAAATCGAGAATTATTAGAATACAGTAAGTCATCACTACCCGGAAGTCCGTACGTTGTAACCCATAATGGGGAACGTGCTCTAACTTGGCCATAACTTGGGAACCACTTGTCCGATTAATTTCAAACCTTGAAAAGGCAAAAAAACAGAGATTGCTGGATTATAGATAGATAGAAGATAGATACTGTGGGTGCAAAACGCCAAGCAACGTGTCCTGTCATTGGTAACTGAGGATCTCTTCCCCAACGGCCACGCCTACGCAGCAACGTGTCCTGTCATTGGTTTGGTAAATAAATGGCCATAACTTGGGAACCACTTGTCCGATTAATATCAAACCTTGAAAAGGCACATACTCAGGTCCCCAGCAATATACCTGGCAAGTTTCAATTAGATCGGACCAGTGGTTGTCGAGAAACAGCGGTCACAGACAGACAGACAGAACAGACAGACAGACAGACAGGACAGACACACACACACACACATTGCTGGAATTATAGATGGATACTTTAATATACCTCACCCCTTTAGTAAAATGACCTAACTGTAATATCACATTAGTTATGTCATTTTTTTTGGCTTAAGTACGTACTTACTTGCGTAATCTAATTTTACTTACGTAATAACATCCAAAGTCTTGTGTTAGCTTAACGGTTAAGGTGGCTGGCTTAAAGGGGAACTCAAAAGCAAAAAAAAAATTCTTATGAAAACCTTTGAAAATCACTAATCACGTTCTAATTTCCGTTTAAGATTTAAGTTCTAATTTCCGGAAGGCCTTGAGTTTGAGCCCTATCATGCCGTTGACATAACA
The DNA here is from genome assembly GCA_035128595.1 of Eptatretus atami. Lineage (NCBI taxonomy): Eukaryota > Metazoa > Chordata > Myxini > Myxiniformes > Myxinidae > Eptatretus > Eptatretus atami. Next base: position 74,244,399 of record CM068962.1, on the reverse strand, counting down.
CTAGGTGGACATCCTTCCACGGTCAGCAAAATGAGTACCAATGCACTGAGGTAATAAGCCATTTGGGTATCTGCGTCAGAGTGGCGACCTGTCCAGGACTGTACTCCCTAGCAAATGAGACTGCCTCGGCAACCCTATGTGCTTCATGGCATGAAATGGTTATTATTAATAACACCCCACATGTTACAAAAAATACATCGTTACTTACGTAATTTTTGAATGCCCCAAACCAGGAAACTGATCTTCCATATCACTATTACTAAGAAATGTGACAAAAGGCCCACTGGCCACTGCAAGAAAAAAACCCTCAAACATCCGGAAAATAGACGCTGTGCCTGACCCGCGTTTCCGGTACACAGAATGTGGTAGCGCGTATTCTCTTTGTAAACTTAGATACGTCATTTCCTAATGACAGCTGTTTGGTGCTTTAAGAAGTTTTAATAATGGTTTTTAACAAATTATTTGTGACATTTATCTTTCTTTTTCACTGCATGGAAAATTCTGTGGGGGGGATGGTCCGATGGATAATCCCCCCACCCCGGCCAAAAAAGTGTGGACGATATATTTTTTTGCTGCTTGACTTAGACGACCTGCTAGGCCAGTTGTCTAAGTCAAGTGGCAACGGCTGTGTAAGAACTACAGCCCGTTAGAACGGACGGCCGAGCGGTTCCTTATTAATAGGAGGTGGACACGTTGATTTTCGGAGATTATCACACGTGCTCGAATGTCAATGGCGGAGGGATGGAGGCACGGGGAGGTTTATACTTGAACCCCACTACAAATACATGGATACAGTTACTTAAAATGAACACATTTAATGGAAATAGACAAATATTTACAAAGAACAATAATCAAAAAGTAATGATAATAATGTGAAGTAAATGAAAGTCTAAGTTGAGGTGCCTCGAGACACTGACTTGAATACAAACAAAGGGAGATTAAATAAAAAGAAAACCCTTCCTTTATTCTTGTACTTTGCTTGGCCTAGAGATGGTCTTTGTGGAACTTGGAATCGAGGCGCTTCCACCAGGACGTGCAGACGCTTGCAAAATGGTACCTCGTCGCTTCTCTCGTAGCGGGACAAACGCACGCCAGGCAATCCGCGAGCAACACTCCACACCAAGGCTCAGAGACCCAGTACAGCTGCTTCGTGCATCGATCGTCCTCAATAACCCAACCAAGAGCCAAGGGCCAGCGTCTTGCTTCACCACACGAGCCAAATTGCCTCAAAACAAATACAAGGATCGTGTTGTCCTCTTCGTGTGTCGAAGGAAGCCCAGCCGTATAGCCCTGTTCTAACAGGCCATCTCCTAACTACGTTCTTTCCCGACCGCGTGCGTTCCTTCCCTCCACTCAACTCTCTTCCAAAATCAACTCTGCCTCATGTGTGCGCTCTACAGATCTCTCATCCTATTTAGTCTGATGCCTCCCACACCCTCTTCTTCTTCGTTGTCACGCCAAACAATCCTCCGCCTCCGGGGCGTGGCCTGCTCATACGAAACCCGGGAAGGCGGGGCTTCTGCCTGCTTGGCTAGCTTCTGACGTCATGTCCATCAATCATCAGCCTCGGGGATGTGACTTCACCCACCGTCACCCTTTGAGGCGGGGCTTCTGCCTGCTCGGCACATTTGCTTGTTTCTCATCATGGTTTTGGTTATAAAAAAAACATAGGGAAAAGTCACAGGGGGGCAATTACATACTGGGAAAGCTTATTCTTAAACCCTAGCTAACTAACATCGCACCCCCCCAACCCCCCACTGTGTGGTGACACGTAACACTTAAGCTCACAGTTTCCCTACTTAATTAGATCAAGATGCCTCCTACACGTCCACAGACCAAGCTACTCTATTCAATGCTAAATTCCTAATTAAATTCCTCCATCTACCCCCACAACTGTAACAATATCTTTATATATATGCAGGATATCCATCACTGACAGGTTCGATGACGTCTCGCCTCAAATGAGTGTGTGTGTATTGATAGAAATAGGAATTCAGTGTAAATATTCAGTGTGCAGATATCGCAATATGTCGAGCAGGTAACCTCGGCAACCTCGTTCCATTCCACCAGCAAATATTTCCAATCCATGCTTGTTGTACCTCTGAAGTACTGCTTCAATGGGAGTGAGGGTGATAGGATGAAAGCTCGGCTGGGTAATGAATTTAAGCACGTTTTGGGCCTACTAGCCGATGGAAGATCAAAGTTCTCTCCATGCCAACCGACAACCTACAAGCACCTATCCCTTTCCACAGTCCCTAACCTGCCCCCTCTCTCTATACTCTCCAGTCTCCATAGCTTTGCTTTTGGCAATTTCCATACAGCATTTCTCACAGCATTTCATTTTGGTTTCCCAATCGATAATCCATATAGATCAGTAGTTTCAATTTCACTTTTCAACGTCAATTTCACTTTGGGATATCAGTTTTGATTCGTCATTGCAACTTGTGATGTGACATAAATGGTGCACCAAAAAGATTGTCAAAAACGATTTTCTTTGGAAAAAAAATTCGATTTTTTTAAGGGTTGTGGAGGGGTTTAAGTGGCTTAAGGGTCTTAAAAGATCAAAAAGGGGTCTAAAGTGTTATAAGGTTCATACAGGGCTCTAAAGTGTTTAAAGGGTCTTAAATGGGTTTAAATGTCTAAAGGGGTCTAAGAGCAAAAGGGGTCTGAAGTATCCAAATGGTCTGAAATTGTCCAAAGGGTGTTGAAAGGTCCATCGATCTGAAAAGTGTCAAAATGGTCGAAGATGGTCTATACGTCTCAAAAGGGTCTAAATGGATGTGAAGGGGTCTAAAAGATCTTAACGGGGTCTACATGGGTATTAAAGGGTCTAATGGGGTCTACAGGCCATACAGGGTGTAAAGGACTGAAGCTGTAATAATGAAATTAGATCAAGTTAGTCAATAAATTAACTCTGGAGTGCAACACAGCAATCATGGGCTAAATGACCTCATGACGGTTTAAAAGCCTATTTATGTGCTTCGTGGTTAATAATCTGATCTTAGAAAGTTTTGTCACAAACTAACTTTGGGAGCTCAAAGCAGAAAAGTCACAAACAAAAAAACATTTTGCTTTTATATCGTGGAGTATGTTAGTACTCCATATAGTAGGATGATGTGTACATCATCATTCAAACGTGTACACAATGATAGGCTGATAAACGACTATAGAGTGAAGTCATAAGCATTTAGAAGACATACCTTCGTATTGTGGAATCGTAATGTGGTGTCATTCTGACCTTGTTTCATCGTTTTGTTTTGAGAATTCATCCCACTATTGTTTTACGTTTTTTTTTAATGTTTTTTTCCTTGGTTCTGCAATTTTTTAAAGCAATAAAATGCTTAATGTTTTATATATTTTGTTATTTTGGTATGGATTAAATCCATCCATGTTATTTAATATTTTGTTATTTTGGTATGGAATAAATCCATCTATGTTGTTCAATTGTTTCAATATAATTGTTTCAGTTGATTTGGGGGATGGTTTGGACAAGTATCACTTTTGGAATGGTACTGTCCATTTTCCCCCCTCTCACAATCCTGGCCTTGTTTGGTTGATTCCACTTTTATATTCAATTTATTTTCCTAATTAAAGGAATAAATGTTTTATATATTTTTTAATTTTGAGTTGTGTGCACGAGCCTAGAAACAAAGTAACTTCCTTTTGTTGGAATCACCATCATGACTTCAGCAGTTATTTAGGGAGGTTGGGCTACAGTTTTACATTGTTTTGAGAGAATAAGAATAAGAAGTACAAATTGGCGTTTTAGCAATCTCCCGATGTGGTACTTTAGCGATGTATTCTGGCAACATTTTAAGTCTTTGTAATGCAGAAAACGCTGGAGAATAAAAGGTATGGCTTTTAAATGCTTATGACTTTACTCCATGGTATTTTATAAGAGTATTATTTTGTACACATTTGAATTGGCAGCCAGTTTTTTCCCCATATCATCCCTCTACATGGAGTACTACAGTACTCCATGATATGCTTTGCGAATGTTTTTGAAAGGAGTCCACATACTGTCTTTAGAAAATGTTTACACCCTACAACCTTTGTCACATTTTGTTGTGTTACAGCCTGAATTTATAATGGATGAAATTTAATTTTTTTTGTCACCGATCTACACAAAATATCCTATAATGACAAAGTGAAAACATGTTTTTAGAAATTTCTACAAATTATAGAATATAATCTTCAACTCTCTTTCCTTGTCCCGACAAAGGGTAACTTTTCTTTTATTCACGGCGGATCAACTGTCATTTTAAAAGATTAGTGGTATTTGTTTTATTTACCTCCGCCACTGAAGGTGAAGGAGGTAATGTTTTTTCACCCCTTTCTGTTGGGTTGCCAAAATAGGTTACCCTTATTGTCAGTAATTCTGTCTGTTTGTATGTTTGTTTGGATGTTTGTTCGTTTGTCATCAACATAATTGGAAGTAAACGTTTGCCGATTTTGACCAAACTCGGGTGGTAGGTACATCTTATGACCTAGTGCTTTGGAAATTGTGATTGTTGCCCTAGGGACGCTTTGTTCCCTAGCAACAACCGAAAAACCTTCAAAATCGGTACCGTTCACGCGAAATCAATTCCGAAAGCCATTATCCCACGTAGGGTTATGAAATTTGGCATGAATGATCGACAGGTGATGCTCTATCAAATATATTCCTTTTTGTGATATATGGAATACTTTACCCGCAGCGCCCCCTACAATTAGGGTATGCGCGAAAATTGGCGAAATGAAGGCCCCCTAGTGACCAGGTGAGTGCATCGATACGAATGAAACTTTGCAGGTTCATGGTACTCAATGAGTACTACAACTTTGCCTCAGGACATATTGACCGATTTCGCTTAGGTCAGGGGTCAAAGGTCAATTAGTGCAAAAATCGAAATATGCGAGAGCTGGAGGTGCCTTCGCGCCAAATGCTACTCCTCCTAGGGTTTTTTTTATTTTTTTTTGTTTTGTATACCATGTCGAGGCTCGTATGAGAGCTAACACACAACGCACAGCAAGGGGGCATGAGACAAGGGGGGCGGAGTGGAAGGGACAAAACAGTGGGGAACAGACACATTAGGTGATCTGTGGAAGGGAGAGGGATGGGGATGGGACGGGAACATGGGGAAGAGAAGATGGACATTACAGGGACTTTCAGGAAGGAAAGCAGGGGAATTGAAGGAAGTGGGCTTGGGTGGATTATCGGGGTAGAAAAGATCGAGGATTTGGATGGGGATGATAAGAGGTGGTGGTGAACAGCTGTTTTGAAAGCCTGGAGGGAAGAATGGGAAAGAATAGAGTGAGGGAGTTTATTCCAAGGCGGGAAAAAAGAGGAATGAAGGAGTGAAGGTGAGCAGTGGTTCGTGATTTTGGTAGTTTTACCAGAAGGGGGTTGTTGGCGGACCTTGAGCGCCCGTGGCAAATGTGGTGGGGACAAATGGCAGAGAGAGCAGGGGGGCAAGGCTGGAGAGGAGACGGTAGAAGACAGAAAGACCACCGACCAACCTGCGGTGATTGAGTGAGAGGCCCAAAGACTCAGCTTCATTGCGGGAGATGCCGATGATCCTAAATGCCCTGGTTTCGACAGCGTGAAGCCGAGAAGGTGGAGGCAGGAGCACCAGCCCAGAGGGGAGAGCAGTACTCCATCAGGCTACGGACAAAAGCTTTGTAAGTGGTCAGGAGCTCAAGAGGGCCGAGGAAGGACTTTGCACGACGGAGGATTCCCAGTCGGCGACTGGCTTTTGAGGCGAGGTTGGAAATGTGACTTTCCCAGGAAAGGTCATGGCAGATAGTGAGACCCAGAAGCTTGAAAGAAAAGACTTCTTCCAGAGGATTGTTGAGAAAGTGGATGGGGGGGTTTTCTAAACGGTCCTTTCGAAGAGACATAGTGAGAGTGTGAGATTTGTCTGGATTGAAAGACATGTTCCATGTGTTGGACCAGTTTGTGATTTTATCCAGATCTGCAGTGAGCGAAGAAGCTGCTGCTTGCCGGTCTGAGGGATGACAGATGGTACGGCAGAGGGTGGAGTCATCAGCAAAGAGATATAGAGGATTTTCCAGAGAGTCGGAGAGATCATTGATGAAAACCAGAAAAACAGGCCCAGAACGCTACCTTGAGGAACTCCAGCCTGCACAGGAAGAGGGATGAAAGAACTCCATTTAGGGCACACGTTGACTGCGACAGGAGGAAGTCTGCGAGCCATGAGTGGAGATGGCCTTGGATACCATGGAAGAGAGTTTGGTGAGTAGTGCAGGGTGCCAGACTGTGTCAAAAGCACGTGATATGTCCAGGGATACGGCTCGGATTTCCTGTCTGGCATTGAGGACCTCCATCCATTGATGGGAGAGCAGAAGCAGCATATCCAGGGTAGAGTGACCTGGTCTGAAACCAAATTGATGATCGGAAATCAAGCCATTGGAGAAGAGGAAGGATTTCATGTCTGAAGCGATGATGGATTCATAACCTTGCTGATGATTGGGAGAAGGCTGATTGGTCTGTAGTTACAGGGATCTGTTTTTGCACCTTTTTATGCAGGGCAGTGATGTTAGCAGATTTCCAAGCAGATGGCAGATGCACTTGAGCAAATGAGAGGGTGAATAGAACAGAGAGAGGGTGAGCAAGGGCAGAAGAGCAGGCTTTGAGGACACGTGGGCTGATGCCGTCTGGACCGGTTGCAGAATCTGAGTCGAGGTTTGAAAGCAAACTCTCCACCTTGTCAGGAGAAAAGGACACAGAGTCCAGGACAGTTGGGTGCGACTGGGTAAGGTGGGTAGAGAAAGTGATGGGTTTAGGACACAAGATTTAGCTGCAAAAACCGAGTTAGACATTCAGCTTTATCACGTGCGGTATCAGCAGTGCAGCCATTTGAGGTAAGGGAGGGGATGGAGGGGGACATACACCAGAAACAGATTTGATTAAACGCCACCAGGATTTTGAGGAGGGAGAGAGGTTTGAGAGTTCAGACTTGAGATGAGAAAGATGTTGTTTTCTGGCTCTCCTGAGGGTAGATACACACTTGTTCCGAGCTTTGTGGAAGGAACTGAGATTGCCCACAGTTGGGTTTGCTTTCCATGAGGCAAAGGCAAGTTGTTTCAGGACAACTGCCTCGCCACAAGCTTCAGTAAACCAAGGGCGGGAGGAAGGGTAGGACAACTGAAAACGAGAGGGGATAAATCTGTGCATGAGGTAGAGCAAGTTTCTTTGAAAGAATTCCAGGATGAGTTGATGTTTGAGAAAAAGTGATAGGAGACCAGTCTGTAAGTTTGATAGCTGCTTGGAGACCCTGCCAGTCGGCTTGCGTGAAATGCCAGACTCGACGGCGGTGAGGTGGTTCTCTGATAACAGCCAGAGAGATGTCCACTTTGACAAGGACGTGGTCAGAAGAACCGATTGGAGCGGAGGAAGAGCAGCAGATATTGTCAGGGAAATTTGTCAAAATCAGATCTAGAAGAGATGGAGTACCATTGGTTGAGATCCGGGTCGGGAAATTGACCGATTGAGTCAGTCCCAATGAGTCACAGAAAGCTTTTGCTGAGGTACCATGACAGGTGAGAGAGGTACCCACACCTAGCCAACTGGCGTGATGACAATTGAAGTCACCACATAAGAGGAAGAGAGAGTTTGGATGAGAAGATAGAAGATGGTCCATGTTTTCGGATAGTGAGGTGTAGATGGAGTCATCACTGTTCGGTGGACGGTACAGTACACATATAAACATGAGTGGTGAGTGGAGGGGAAGCCGTAGCCAGAGGTATTCCTGGGGGTGTGGGGGAGTGAGAGCAGTGCAAGGAGAGTGAGGAATAGAGTCTTTGATGAAGAGAGCAACACCTCCACCAGACGAGCTCAGGTCTGTCAAACCGGAGGAGGGAGTAACCGGGGAGAGATACTTGGGAGTCAGACACGTCATGGGAGAGGAAAGTTTCTGTTATGGTCGGATGGTCATGAAAATTCACACTAATCGTCTGGAATACATTGTGCACAAACGATCGAGCCGGATTTTCGATTTCGATCTTTGTTCACCCACAGCACCCCCAAACTTTGGGGATTTCCGATTTCAAACCGCATTTTCGGTACTTTTCATTCAAATGGATACCGAGTAGTTATCAGTAGATGAGACTGGATGAGATTTGATATGCATAATCTTAAGGTGATTCCCTATCCGCTATATGACATCCATTTTGCTCTATATCTTATAGTTTCCAGGGCTCGGCGACCCATCGCCGCCGACCGGCTTGTCTGTTTGTTTGTCTGTTTGTGTGCAGGATATCTCAAA
>CM068962.1:74217348-74231801 GCA_035128595.1 Eptatretus atami | reverse complement strand
ATCACTGCATCCTTTGTGGCCAGGAAGGTCCTTGAGGCTTTTAGAAATACTAGTGCGTGCCCGTACGTGCAAAAAAAAATATATTGTGACGTCATAGCACCGTGTCCCTGTCATTGGTTTGGTAAATAAATGGCCATAACTTGGGAAACCACTTGTCCGATTAATATCAAACATTGAAAAGGCACATCCTCAGGTCTCCAGGAATATACCTGAAAGTTTCAATTAGATGGACCAGTGGTTGTGCGAGAAACAGCGGTCACAGACAGACAGACAGACAGACAGACACACAGAGATTGCTGGAATCCGTCATTTGTTCGTTCATTTTTCCCTGCACACTTCAAAAGGAAACGCATTCTCCTCAAAAAAAGCACTCCTTTGACCAGAAGCACTCCTTGCGTACATAATAAATAATAGATCAAACTGACTTTTTCAGTACGTTATTGGTTCACGAGCAGATGACACTTATTCGTTATTGGTTCCGAGTGTCAAGTTCAGATCAGTAAGTGCACTTATGATTTCACGGTCAGGTAGTTCACGAACGTAATGGTTCACGGTCAGTAAGTTGGTTCACGAAAGTCAGTAATTGGTTCACGAGTCCAGTAAGTGACCACTATATTCGTTAATGGGTGTGTCTGTCTGTCTGTCTGTCTGTCTGTCTGTCTGTCCCGAGCATAGCTCCGTGGGTTTTGATCCGATCTATGAATAAATTAGGGTGCGTAGGTTTGTATCATGATCTAAGTTGTGTTCCTGAGAATGGGCCACGAGCACCGATTGGTGCTCATTATGGGTGCGCCCATATATGGGCGGAGCCACGCCCAAAAAAACATGTGTTTTTAGGGGTAGCCGGTTTCAAGGTTACATCTTCTCCGAGGGTTGTCGAATCTGGCAGGGGTTTCGGTATTTCGTTAGCCCAATGGCACCCACATAGCCCTACGGAAGCTCGATTTTCATTTTAGTTCCAAGGTCACAAGGGACGAACTTAGAAAAATGTCAAAAAATCAACAAATTGGCATCGAGCTCCTGGTTTCAACTGTTTCGAATGAAATGTGTATGCAAGTCGTGCTCTTCGAGGACCACAACTTTCATCATTTACGCTTTTCCGATTCCCGCAGTTTCCCGTGGCGTCCCCTCGAAGGTCAAAAAAATTAAAAGAGAGCAACGTGTAACATTGCTCGTGAACCATCGCCTCCCCGACTTGTTTAACCTTTACATTTACTGATACAGCTCTGTGCGTGTGAACGATAGCGACCAAAAAAACCCTCGTCTCGACTTATGAAGATGCAATGTTACCTTTACGTGCCATGATTGAAATCATACAGCAGCCTCACGTCCCCATTGCGAGTGAGGGCGTGCATGCTCCGCATGCAGCGCCCCCTGAAGAATGACCGCGCCATAATCTCGGTTTTAAAAGGAATTTAACCCCACGGGAGATCGAATTCAGGAACAGAAACTTTGTCGAGGCGATCAAGCGCTCTACCAACGAGTTTTATTGAGCAAAGCGCCCAAGTGCACATTTAAAATGACAGTAGCCAATCACACGTACTTGCAGTTACAGACAAGTTCTGAACACGACGATGGTTCACAGAGCGGTATTTGACGATGTAGATTGTTTCAGAAGTAAAGATGAGACATGTGATAATTTTTGACCAAGTTATAAAAATGATCAACATGATGTGGTACGAGATGACAGGTTATTAGCTGGAAATGTCGAAAACCGGTTTCGTTCAACAACTTTAAAAATTTGACCTTTGGCAATACCTTAAGGGTCACAAACAATTTGTGGACATAAAATAAGGAACAGGATACGTGCTATAAGCTTAATGGAGTAGTTCGTCGTGAAGAAGTCGAAAACCCGGTTTGATTCCCACAAGTTGAAAATTTGACCTTTGTGAACTTTAAAGGTCAAGGTCAAGGATATGACCTTTGGTGCAAAACTTCCTGGAACATTCCAGGAACAATATATAACGTACATATAGGCTATATGGCATTTCGCACTTCGGATTATCCATACTTTTATGAAATCAGCATAAAAACAAACTTGAAGGGGGGTGCCACGGCAAGGTGTTCGAGAGTGAGAGCAAAATGGTTTCAAGACTTTAGGTGGGAATGACCTCAAGATTATGCATAAAAAATATTGCCATCCTAGCTCTCACAGTGTTGGGCCGTCGTATGATTTTTATGTCAAAATTCACAATCTATTTCGTTGACTTGTGACCTTGACCTGGACGAAAATGAAAAATTGAGGCTCCGTGGGGCTATGCAGGTGCCATTGGGCTAACCAAACCGAAACCTGCAGATTCGAAACAAACCCTCGAAGGACCGGAAAGGAGGAAAATGGATTTTTATTGTCAAAATTCGCCATTTTCTAATTGTGACCTGTGACCTTGGACTTTGGACGAAAAATGAAAAATCGAGCTCCGTGGGGCTATGCAGGTGCCATTGGGCTAACCAAATAACCAAAAACCACTGCCAGATTCGACAAAACCCCTGGAGAGAGATGTAACTTGAAATCGGCTACACCCTAAAAACACATGTTTTTTGGCGTGCTCCACCCATAAGGGCGCAGCACACCCCATTCTCGAGGAAACACAACTAGATCATGATATAAACCTCCCACCCAAATTTATCAGATCGGCTATAAAACCACGGAGCTATGCTCGGACAGACAGACAGACAGACCACACCAATAACGAATATAGTGGTCCACTTACTGACTCGTGACCAATAGACAGCCTGCTTTGTTATTTGGGGTGCAATGCATTAAGTGCAAACGTCCATTCACTGCACTATATTTCCCCCTTTTCTGTCCTCCCATCATCGTGCTTTGCATTCTCATTCATATAAATTACTCAAATACCCAGAACATTCTATCCCTTACGTCTTACCATTCTTTGAGCGACTCGTACCTTCCTGAACCACTGGTTCCACAATCAGCTAATTAAGTGCTCCAAAGGGTAGCGTAGCGGCGGCCACTGATCACGTGCCAAAAAAAGAGAGACACACCGACCGCTACTAAAGAAAGTCAGTTTGGACCATAGAGCCACCATGAAGTCAGTTGCAGACTGGAAAGTCGAGCTATTCCAGAAAAAAAAAAATTACTGGATAATAGTCTCTGACCACCAAATGTACCGGGTGTGGGGTTCGTTTGTCGTTATTCCTTTGAGTTGTGACGGTCTGGCAGTGCACAATCAGTCCGTGCGTAGCGAGTTGGGAGGTATGCATACAAAAGAGAGGCAGGCTGTTATGCTAAATCATAGCATAATGGCCCTTATTGCACTACATGGAGTCTATTACTGCATCGACCATGTCTGCATCGCATTCTCATGGAATCCTGGTTACAGAAAACATAATAAGCCGACAGAAGAATAGGATGATAACTAGGACACGTTTAATGGGAGATGGATAGTCAAAAGGCGAATGTGTTGTGTTGATTGACGTGAACGATCCGTCCGGTTTTTCCAGTATATTAGCCGAAAACCACTTCCGCAACTCAGCCTCGCTCCTCATCATGGAATCCTTCCAGAGAGTCCAGACCTTCGTTCTTTCCACTCTTCTCCGAGTTCCAAATGCTGGCCAGAGTGCACCGCCACCCATGCATTACCCCATATACCCATGATCTTTATTACCCCATTAACCTTCCTGAAACGAACGTCTTACTTGCTAATTACATTCATTGTCTTTGCTTATTTCTCGCTTCTCTCTCTCTCTTCGTTACTCTCTCTTCTCTCTTCTCCTCTTGTCTCCTCATCTCTCTTTCTTTCTCTCTCTCTCTCTCTCTCTTCTCTCTTCTCGTCTCTCTCTCTCTCTCTCTCTCTCTCTCTCTCTCTCTCTCCTCTCTCCTCTCTTTCTTTCTCTCTCTCTCTCTCTCTCTCTCTCTCTCTCTCTCTTCTCTTCTCTCTCTCTCTCTCTCTCTCTCTCTCTCCTTTCTTTTTGTGTTGGTTCAATCCCTTGCTTGCTGGTGTGCCCAATTTATTGCCCCGCTAACCCACTCGCTGTCAGTTCAACCTTGTTTCTCATGAGCCTCGTTCTTGTTAAAAAGTGTATAGGTATGATCATTATGAATTGGACAAGTCATCAGTGTCAATAAGGATGAGTAAATATGTTGTACTCTAATTATAGTGTTCGAGTCATACTGTTTCAGGTTGTTCGAACAAGTTCCAGATGATGTGTAAAGTCAACATTTAATATCTTACCATTTTAATACAACATTTTAAAAAGGTATTTACTCGTCGCGTTACGTTGTCGTTTTGTTTTTTTGTGTAGGGTAAATATCCCTGCCTGTCACGTGGAAGACTGGGGTTCAATTCCCCAGCGGGGGAGTTTTTATTTGAAATTTTCATTGACTGCCTGTACAACCTTTCTTACTCTTATGCACTATTTCTCGTGAATGTAAATAATTTAAACGATGATCCACAAGATGGCCACACAATGAAAAGATTTCCTCAAACGATCAACATTTTGATGAAACAATTTGCTTTCCCCCCTCCCTCCCCCTCTCCCATCTGAGCCGGATGTGAGATCAGCCATATGTCACATGACTTTCAAATGACATTCCAAACCAGCCGGTGATGCGCACACCCGAGAAATGGTGGTGTATCGAGGGCGCCAATAAAGAGGAAGAGAGAGAGAAGAGAGAGAAAAAGAGAGAGAAAGAGAGAGAGGAGAGAGAAAGAGGAGAAAGAGCATGGAAGAGAGAGAAAGAAGAACGAAAGAGAAGAAGAGAGAAGAGAGAAGAGAAAGAAAAGAGAGAAAGAGAGAAGAGAGAAGAAAGATGAGAAGAAGAGAAAGAGAGAGAGAGAGAGAAGAGAGAGAGAGAGAGAGAGAGAGAGAGAGAGAGAGAGAGAGAGGAGAGACAGAGAAACAGAGAGAGAGAGATTGGATTACTAAAATGGTCACACAATCTAAAAGAAGCTAAAAATACTTGAAACTACCGAGAGAAAGGGCATGTGCCTCCACACAACAAAAAAACTTGAGAAACGTTCTCAGCTCGCCGAACGCGGCAGCTGCCTGTACTGCCAAACTCCACACCATGTGGCGGTGCAAGGCCGGAGTGGACGGACGTGTGTTACACAAACCTCGACGGATCGCCACCAGTGAATGGACTTGAACTTATGGAATGCCTCCTGTGAAACTGGCAGGCTAGTGATTTATTTATTGGACGTCTGCAATTGGAAAGATGATTCTGTGTGTCATTTACCAAGTAACGGTATCGACTCGAGAAAGGACGTCTTCGCACGTGAAAATACCCGTGCTTGAGTGTCTGGATTGGTGATTCTGTGAACACCGATGGGAGCGTGTATCTAGGGCTTGCCAATGTACAGGGTAAGTTTAAATGATGTATTTACTATCATTCATATTCGGAGGGGCAGGTGGGGCTATGGGTGAGGGCGTTGAGTCCGCGAGCCATGACGGCTGTTATAAATAAAATAATAAATCTTTCTTTTTTAAGATAAAAAGGATGTCGGGGATGTTCCTCCAAAAGTATGTAAACAAGATATGGATGCGTCACAAGAAATGATCATGTGAAACATCCCTACATCTTTCTTTTGAATAATGGTTGTCCCTAGAAAAGACAAAATTATATTGAACACACACACACACACTGGTGGGGGGGGGGGTGGTCACAATAAATCTGAAAAAAGGAGGCTTGGGAATGTGGTCTTTTGGGTAGAAGAGATCACAAGTATGGATGGTGGATGACCTGATGTAGTGTATGGTGCATGAGCAGCTTATCTTGAATCCTTGGAGGGAAGAATGGGCCTCAACAAAGTGGGGAAGTTGGTTCCACAGGTGACAGAATAGAGGACAAATGAGTGGAGGTTGGCCGTGTGTGCCTTGCAAAACCTGAGAGGGACAGAACCAATAGAGGGCAGAGGATGCAAGACCAAATAGGAGACAGTAGAATACAGAGGCCATCAACCTCTCTACAATGTGAAAGTACAGGCCGAGACAGACACTCCGCTTCGTCATGAGAGATCAATGATTTTGAGGGCTTGCTTCCCATACATCAATAATGGCAAGGTGTGAAGCAGGGGCACCAGTCCAAAGGAGAGAGCAGTTCTCCATCAAGCTGCGAATGAAGACCTTGTAGAATGTAGATTGTTCAAAAGTTCAGGACTGGCCAAGGAAAGACTGTGCACGACAAAGCATGCCCAGTTGGGGGTGGTTTTGAGGCCATTTGGAAATATGGTCTGCCAAAGAACGATCATGGCTGTTGGTGAAGGCCCAAACGTTTGAGTGACTTAACCTCTTCACGTGGTTTGTTTCGGAAGTCAATGGGAGGGTTGCCAGACTGTCCTTTCAGAGAGAACAGGATGAGTGTGTGGGATTTATCAGGGTTGAAAGACTATTTCCAAGTGTTTGGACCAGCTCCTGATTCTCTGCAGGTCTGCAAAGAGGGAAGAGGATTCTGCGAGCCTGTCTGAAGAATGATAAAATTATTCAACAGTGTGGAATCGTCAGCAAAGAGAGTTAAGCAGGATATTCCAGGGAATCAGGAAGATAATTGATGAAACTGAGGAACATGACTGGGTCAAGACACTGCCTTGGGGTACTCCAGCATTGACAGGAAGAGGAGATGAGAGGATCCCATAAAAGAGCTACACGCTGAATACAGGAGTGAAGGAAGTCAGTGATCCATGAAAGGAGGAGGCCTTGGATGCCATAAGCATCGGAGATCAAGGTGGGGTGCCAGTCTATATCCAAATACTCTTGGTCAAAAATGACGGGTCTTGGCCACTTCGCATCAAGGTACACCAAGACTTCAAGGTCTTGGCCCTGTTATACCATCTATGTCAACTAGTTGGAGGCTCGATGATACAGTCTCTGCAGACTTGTTACTGGTTCGATGTTCTTCTCCTGCTTTCATCCCGACACACTCGCTGGGCCTTGCGTGGCTAGCTTTCAAAATTTGGAGCCCTTCTCGTTGGGCCGGCCAATAGCTGAGCGCCTGCCTGCTGCGTTATCCGCAAACCTGCTATGCAGTCAGCCAATGCAGGGGGGTAGCTACCTGCCATGATATGTGTAGATTCCATGTGCTGTTCACCTGTGGCTGGATTGCTAACTGCTGCGTCTACAAATTTGCATACGTAATGGCATATTTTTAATCAAAGTTCATGCAATGGTAATAGAGGAGTTGCCATGATTCAATGTTACATCATTCAAGGGAGCTTTCTCCCCCAAATTATTCCTTTTGTTTGATCACAGGAGATGCATCAAATCCAACGAATAACCTGCAATGTGCACATTATGGGGGCATCAAGGTGGAGCCCATGGTGGAGCATGCCATCCTATCGAATAGCATGCTCTCGTGTCGCAATTAAAGATGCCTAATAGGGACCATTCGCAAGACAGCCATTGGTCCTGCACCTTCAAACAAATCCCCTGTACGGATGTCGTTTAGATTTTGACCAACTTGCCAACGGGGCACTATAACACCTGGGAAGCTCGCCCCCGGGTCAAAGTAGCAGAACCGATCATACGATTACTATTCTGAAGTATCCTGATGGGATTTGATTCGCCGTCATTCTCGTTGTTCCACAAAGCACACCATCCACCGATTGTAAGTTGTAATAAAATATAAAGTAAAACCATGGAAATGTTACGTATCTTTTGGGGGTGGGGGTGGGACCGATGGGAGGCATTGTAACGTGCTCCAAGTGTCTCAATAATGACAAACAAGTCGGTGGGGGACAACGCCTGCCGCCTACATGACCCCTGCAGAGTAACATATGCCCGTGTTGGCTGAAATGTGTTTGCAAGCGGTTTGTGGTTTTCCTGCAATCAAACACATCCCCTTAAACTCAGGACCCGCAACGACTCTTGTCTCGGCTTGTTATATCCTGCCATGTGCGGTTAGAGTTAAAGTGATCTGCATTGAATCATCTCCGATGTTGGTCGACACAAGACCATGATGCACCCAAGCCTCCTTGGCTCCCGCCATTTTGGGATGTTTAACGTTTTCCTCCATCCCCCTAAAACCATTGAGCTCGCGATTCCTAGCTGTGGGCAGCGTGCGCAAAGGTTTGCAAATGCGGATTTTTCTGGGGATCAATTGAGCAAACACAGGCAATGCCAACAAAGTCAGTTTAAGAACAAAACGCAATGCTGCGTGCATACATGGTGACAACCTGGCACGACGGGGACCACAAAATCAGCCTGCAACGCGTCCATTGTCTTGTGGACTCTGAAACGGATGGGGATGTCGCCGAGATCCGAAAAATGAGATCCGAACAGGTTGTGCCATCGGCACCAGTGACGGCGTTGTAACAGTCCGATCCTGTTTTATAGAGGAACGCCGACATTCGAGGTTTGAAAAAACAATGGGTAAATGTGCGTTTCCCTCCGATTGGAGGTCGAGGTCCCCTCATCCTTGGGCATTAGAGACGCGGTTGTTGCGCAGCGCATGAGGAAAAGCGGTTTTTAAAGAAGAAAAACCCGTGGCCCAATGTAAATAATTTCATAACTACTGCTCCAGAAGTCCATGCAAGTTCATCTCATCGGCTTGATGATTCTCAATGCATTGTCGAGCTCAGTACTAATTATGTACATTGAAGCAATATATAACAGGTGATGTTGACCGCAAGCGTTCCAACCGTGTACTTGATTTGTACACTCAGTGTGTTTCCCATGTGGGACACTGATGATGATTAACGAATTACCGGAATCGTTTGTCAGTCGGAGATGTTTCCTTCTTCCTCCTCACATTCCATGAACACCAAGAAGTGGAATGGCATCCCAAATATCAGGATCCAGAGTCCCTGATCATTGTTGTTGAATTCGACACCATTGTCTGTGTTTCTAGACTCAAGAACATGCTTGCTGTACCGTGGGAATCTCCAAGGTAACAATAGAGATCGAATGTGGGAGAGAAGAAACTTTTTTATATGAGTGATTTCACATACGTCGAGGAATGATGAACGCAAATATTTTCAGTATGGCACAAACCTGAAATTCTGAAGGAAGAGATTTATATTTTTTTTGGTACATGGTCTGGTTGTGAAGAGTATGACAGAACAAATCAGCGGACACAACAACAAAGGGAAAAGCAGGGTAAAAAAGGGGAAATACCAACAGCAGGGTGGAGGGACAAGTAAGATGGAGATAGACACAAATAAGGGATGCAGGTAACAATGAGGGTAAAGGAGAACACAAGCGGCGGACAATATGGATCAACCAAGTCAAATTTGGAAGGGGTCGGCGAGGTGGTTTAACGGGTGTATTAAAAAGATCATGATTTTGGATTGTGATGAATTGAGATGGTGTGAACAGCTGTCTGAAGATTAAGGAAGGGAAATAAGAGGAATAATGAGTGGAGATGGCCAATGGTTTGGATTTAGGCAGGTTTGATCTGGAGCGGATTACAGATGACGCCGCGTGCTCCTGCAAGGATACCTGGTAAGTGACAAAGCACGGAGAGGGCAGATGGTGCTGTCCAGAAATGAGGCGGAAAGATAGAGACCATCGACCTGTTGGCAATGGTGAAAGTTGATCGGCCCACTCCAGCTTCATCAGCAGGAGATTCCCATGAATATTGGAAGGCCTTTGGTTTCCAACAGCATTCTAAGTTGAGCATGATGTGAGGCAGGGGAAGGCCGCAAAGGGAGAGCAAAGTACTTCCGTCGAGTTTGGCAGAAGAAAATCCTGTAGGTGTAGCAGGCTCAAAGGTGTGCCAACGAAGGCTTTGCACGATGTAGTACGCTCAGTCGCAATCTAGCTTTGGAGGTCAATTTTGAAATGTGGCTTTACCAAACCAAGAGAGAGATCATGGGTGAGGAGACCCAAGAGAATGAATGACTGACCGTCTTCAAAGAGTGTTGTTAAGAAAGTAGAATGGAAGGCGTTTTGTAGACCTGAGGAGAGAGAGAGAGGAGGATGAAGGGAGAGAAGGAAGGAGAGGAAGAGAGATGAAGAGATTGAGAGAGAGATTGAGGGATTTTTCCTCTCAGGGCATTGATAACGCACAATTCATTCTCACAAGTGTTTTGAACCAGTTTGTTGATTTGTGTCAAGGTCTGAGCGAGAGTGAAGAGGCTTCTGCCTGTTTATCAGAGGGATGAGGGATGTTGTCACACAAGCAGAGAGGGAGAGTATTCAGCAAAGAGATAAAGAGAGGATTTTCCAGAGTCAGTAGAGATCAATGATGAAGGATCAGAGATTAGGATGGACCTATAGAACATGCCTTGGGGTAACACCAGCCTTGACATGGAGAGGAAGATGAAAGGGTTCCCATTGAGAGCCACACTTGTCTACGAGAGAGGAGGAAGTCCAATAAATCCATATAGTGGAGGTTGGCTTTGGATCCAAAGGCAGACAGTTTGGAGAGAAACTGAGTAAGACAGGATGCCCCCAGACTGCATAAAAAACTGAGATATGTCCAGAGAGACTTCCATGTCTTCACCATGTCAAAACTTTGTTCAATACTCAGAGACTTCATTGTTTCTCTCGGTCAGACGCATTGTTGTCATTTATTCAATCTCTAGAATTTTCATTCAATTGTAATTTTATGTGAGACAATTAAAATAAATGGTTGAGTTTTGAGCAAAGTCTTTTTCATTTGTAGTATCTTCTTTTCAAAGTATATTGAGTGTTATTTTGTCTCTATTTTGAAGTCTTTAGAATTCTCTGACAAAAAATAAGTACTCACAAAATGCTCCTCGCCTGCTTCACGAGAATATATTTTTTTTCATGCAATTAAAAATTTTTGCGCCCCCCACCCCAACCTAAAATCATGGATCCACGCCTTGCTCCTCTCCCACCCCCCCCCCCCAACCACATTTCAGTGCTGACATATGGGCTGAGAGGTATGCCACACTCACCTCTACGCTCTTCGAGGAGGTTTGAATCCTGACCCGGTCTATAAAAAACTGTCATCCCTTGGTGTTTCACAGCCAGGGTGATTCATCATCATCAATGTGAGTGCCGTTCCTTTTAGAGTTTAGATGGACGTTAATACTGAGTCTCATCTGCCGACATTTGTGTGCAACATTAAAATCCCACAGCTCCTTATCCAAAGAGAGGAGAGCTATCGTGCGCACCTCAACAATTTACAAAATCTTTGCCCCGACTTCCTGCGTCTTGTTCGGCAACCCTTCGGATTGTAACCATTAACCATATAAACTGCCTCGGGCAGCCTTGATGTCCCAAAACCGAGCATCCAGTCAATCCATCCACCCATCCATCCACCCATCCATCCATCAATCATCCAACCCATCCACCATCATCCATCAATCCATCCACCCATCCATCCATGCAATTCCATCCACCCATCCATCCATCCATCCATCCATTCAATCCCATCCCATCCCCGCCCAACCTTTTCCATCAGGCCCTACACTGTGTGGATTTAAATTGGTTGCATTATAAAGGGTGTAAAGGGAACATGCTGTGACCTGTTGATCTAATCATTGTGCGATGCCCTACATATGCCTGCGCCTGTCCCTGTGTCACAGCACGCTGGGTGCCACATAGAACTTGACTCACGCTGACTCAAACCTGCCGATTCCCAAAACATCGAAATGGCCAAGGTGAATTGTGTGTGTGTGGTGTGTGGCGTATGTTGTGTGTATATGTGTGTGTTATGTGTATGTGTTGTGTATATGGTGTGGTGTATGTGTATGTGTATATGTGTTATGTGTATTGTATATGGTGTTGTATATGTGTATATGGTTATATGTAGCGTGTGTATGTGTATATTGTGTATGTGTATATGTGTATATGTATATGTGTATATGATATGTGTGTATGTGTATATTGTGTGTGTATGTTATGGATATGTGTCGTGGTATGTGTTATTGTGTGTGTATATGTTATATTGTGTATGTGTATATGTGTATGTGTGTGTATGTGGTGTGTATGTATATGTCTATGTGTATGTGTGTTGTATGTGTGTGTGTGTGTGTGTGTGATGTGTGTGTGTGTGTGTGAGTGTGCTGTGTGTGTATATGTGTGTGTGTGGGTGTGTATATGTGTGTGTGTTTGTATATGTGTGTGTATATGTGTATGTGTTATGTGTGTGTGTGTGATGTATGTTATGTGTGTGGTGTGTGTGGTGTGTTGTGTGTTGCTGTGTGTGTGTGTGTATCATATGGTGTGTGTGTGTGGTGTGTGTCGTGTATTATGTGTATGTGTGTTGTGTGTGTGTATGTGTGTGTGTGTGTATATTGTGTGTGTGTATATGATGTGTTATGTGTGTGTGTGGCTGTGTGGTGTGTGTGTGGTGTGTGTGTGTGTCGTGGTGATGTGGTATATGTCGTGTGTATGTGTATGTGTGTGTGGTATATGTGTGTGCTACTGTTGTATGTGCTATATGTTGTATGTGGTATGCTTGTATATGTGTGTCTTGTATATGTGTATAATCGTATATGTGTAGTGTGATTATGTTATATGTGTATGTGTATTATGTGTATATGTTATATGGGTATATTGTATATGTGTGTGTATGTGTATTGTGTGTTTGTATATGTGTATATGTGTATGTGTGTATGTGTATATGTGTATGTGTGATGTGTATATGTATGTGTATATGGTGTAATGTATATGTGTATGTGTATATGTGTATATGTGTATGTGTGTGTATGTGTGTGTATGTATATGTCTATGTGTATGTGTGTGTATGTGTGTGTGTGTGTGTGAGTTGTGTGTATATGTGTTGTGTGTATGTGTGTGTGTTGTGTTGTGAGTGGTTGTTATGTTTTGTGTGTGTGGGTATATGTGTGGTGTGATATGTGTATGTGGTATGTGTATTTAGTGTATGTGTGTGTGTTGTGTAGTGTGTGTGTGTGTGTGTGTTGTGTGTGTGTGTGTGGTGTGTGTGTTATTCATAGCAACGACTCCTGTACCTTCCACATATATATATATATATAGATCTCCTCCCCCCTTTAGTCTCCCCAACAGCGAAGCGGATGGGTGTATTTGCCGGTATGTATGTGCATATATTAATAAACAATATGGCGTGGGGGGGGAAGGGGTCACGGCTGAACCCGAACGTGCATTGCGCACACGCACTGGGAACGGTCAGCTCGCTAATCAGACTCGTGTGCAGTTTCTTTATTTTCTGTTCATCATGTTTCTCATCATCAATCCTCAACGCGCACCTCGTAGCGCAGGGATCTCTCTCTGCCGGCTCGTGTGAAACTAGTTTCACGGAAGAATTTTGCACTGACAGTGAAAAATAAGTCCTGCATAAAGAGTAAGAAGGTCGAACACGAAATTAAAAAATAATTTAAAATAAAGTAAAACAAACAAAAAATGAATACCTCCCCGTCGGGGAATCGAACCCCGGTCTCCCGCGTGACAGGCGGGGATACTTACCACTATACTAACGAGGAATGGTATATCCATGGGATTTTGTACGTGTCTTTTAAAAACAACTATAATAGTTAGACATTCAACGTTGATATTTTATATCCGGAACTTGTTGAAAAAGCAGGAGGCTGGAATGGTGACTCGTTCACTATAATTGGAGTACAATGGCGCCAACTGGTGTGATTTTAACTTTGCTGGCATGATTTTAATTGGATAAAAGATTTGAAAAGTAAATTAATTGTTAATGAGAAGACTAATCGTTAAAAGGAAGGAGTTAAATATGAAAGTTAGAGGCAAAAATCTGCGCCGTAAAAAAAACGAATCGACCCAGATGGAAGAGACGAGTGTTTCGTTTTGTGAATGTACATGAAGTCTCATAAGTTCGCGAATTCAAAGGTTTTTTTTTCTATTTTTTCTTAAGTTCTATAAACCCTCTGCAATGTTTGGCTCTCTGCTTGAAATTTGTTGCAAAAGTTCGACAACTGTATATGGTGTGTAGCATTACAAATAGTAAGGAAGACTGGCTTCCACCTTATGTACTCACTTCGCATTATCTTCACTTTCAGGGTACATTCAACATTTAAACCTCAATACGTGCAAAATACAGTATCTTCATGTGGAATTAATGTGAAGAAAAAGCGCTTGAGCTGACAGTCACCAGAGAG
Source organism: Eptatretus atami (assembly GCA_035128595.1). Taxonomy (NCBI): domain Eukaryota; kingdom Metazoa; phylum Chordata; class Myxini; order Myxiniformes; family Myxinidae; genus Eptatretus; species Eptatretus atami. The sequence continues at coordinate 74,217,831 of CM068962.1, read as the reverse complement.
TGGAAGACAACGATTTTTAGTGAAGGAAGAGGAAGAGCGTCTCATTCGACGGCGGGAATATAGGCTTCATCGGTTGCTATGGCAATTTCCGCGTGACGGCTTCCACCGTTCTGCAAGTCTCTGGATATCTGGGAATTTCACAGTTTTTTCTTTCTTTCTGAAGACTAAGAGTGGCTATGTTCCTGTACCTTGTTAACAAGGTATGTAAACGAAGCAAACCTTGTGGAATGTTATGTAGCTTTCGACTATTGGCTCGTCTCACGTTTAGGCCTCTTCGAAAGTCAAGCAGTTACTGAAAATACTTTATTTTATTTTTTTTTTCACAAATTTGCTGCTAAGGCCTAAGTCACATTTGCCACGGCGGCTGTGGGTCTCCAAAAACTACGGCCACTAGCAATTATACGGCGGCCGCAGTATTTCCACGGTCACACAATGTAGCAGTCAATATGTTTTTATTTTCTGGAGCCGCACGGCGTATTTACA
>CM068962.1:74177193-74199309 GCA_035128595.1 Eptatretus atami | reverse complement strand
GTGAGAAAAGGTGGGGGTGGGGGTTGAAACAACCGGTTTGAAATCCAATGTGTAGGGATGTTGCATGGGGTGAATTGGATCGGATTGACAGTAATTAATACACAAATAAAAAAAACCCCTAAAATATTTGGAATATCCAATAGTGCACTTTGGGGATAGCAAGATAATACACTTAGGGAACAGTTAGCAAGATAATAAAGTGATATTCAATAAAACTCAATAATTACAATCATTCAAGAAAGAGCAGTATTGGTAAAAGCAAACTGGAATGAGAATCAAAAGCAGCAAAAATAACAGTGATTTGAACAACCACATGAATAATAAAAAGTGTCTAAATTTCACTATGCACAACTAACTACAGTATAAGCATCACATTGACCTCTGACCATTCAGCTATAAACTGTCATCCTGGTGTTTCACAGGCAGGGTGATACATCTGTCCCTTGGATGGACGTTAAACTGGGCGTTCCATGTGCCAGCATTAGATGCTAGATGTTAAATATCTCGTTGGTGTCCTTCGGAGACTATTGCCGGCATCCTGGCCAAATTACAAATTCCTGTTGTAGCTTACTGGGGCATCAGGAGCACACCCATGACCCCCAGCAAATTATGCTACCCGCTGCCATGAACTGCATATCAAAGAAAAAGACCTCTGACCTACACACAACTAGCAGAGCAAACATGGAATTGTTTGTTGCTATGCGAAGCAGTGCAGAGGGGTGGACCTTACCAATAGCACAAGAGTAGTACTATCTTTCGCTCACTCCCCGGAGACATAGAACAAAGTTGACAACCAAGGTTATCATTAACTATTGAAACCTGGCAGCCATACTGGATGATAGATCCAGCGCTGAGTGAATTTCATTGCTTATTGTTGTGAATGAGTTTGGAACCTTTGAGCGGTGGATTAAAATAGACTCAAATTAAAGCGCTCAAAATCAAAAACAATTAAGGGACATATATTAGGTTCCTACAGATAAAATCGTGAGCGTAACATCGCAAGGAAACGTGCTGGTGCGAATGCCATCCATATCCCCACAGATGCGGATCCAATTCGAACCGAAAAATTGAATCTGAAAACCGGACGCAAATAAACAATAACGATGCCTCTGCGTTTTCGTGACCGCAGACAGGTTTCACAAACATATCATAACTTTCATTAGTGCAAGTAAAACGTTTAGGGTATCGTGTGCAAGTCCTCATGTCGGATTGACGTCGGCAAAATAGCGTGTTAAAAAAACATAAAATAAATAAAATCCTATTGTTTTGATGCTGCTGAATCTCTGTCCCCTGTTTGTATCTCATAAAAAAAAACCTCAAATATAGATATAAATTGTTCCGGTGGTCACACTCGAAGTCCGACTGTTAACGGATGCTTCATGATGAAGCACGAAAGCAAAGTTAACAATTTTCACACCAATCACACACTAATTATAACGAACTGTACCAGGACGTGTTGCAAAGGAACACATATGAACAAAGAAAATACATTTTGTTTATCCAAACATTGATAAGATAGTCATGGCAGGAGGAAGTCGTTCCTTTTTTTGGCATTTCTCATTATATAGTACACTTAAGTAGAAACTGATCTCATCAAGTCAAAAACTTTTTGGACAGAGGTTATATATCATTGGGGAAGAGTTGGGAAGACAATATCTCACAATTGAGCCAGAGAATGTCCCACAGTCAGAGTCGGGACAGGGTAAGAAAAAATGAAAGTGTCTGGACAGGAAATGGCATGGGGGGGGGGGGTGTGGGTGATGGAATGGGGTGGGGGGGGAGGGAAATTGTCTCATAGTGTCAGGAGTGGGAGAAAGTAAAAGAAACGTCATGCTGTTCAGGCATAAATCTCTTGCGTTGGTGCCATCTGATAGTCTCCATTCGTCTTGACACCTTTGGGCTCAAGGCCGTAGCTGCCACTGTCCTTCTTGCGTATACGATGAACCAGAAGTGCAACCAGTATCCCTGCCAAAAGTGCACCCACGATGCCACCACCGATCACCGCTGTTGAAGACATGCAGGGGGAGATTGTGGGGCAAAAGGAGTAAGGGCATGAGAATGTTCTTAAGTTTGATCAAAAGGTTAACTAGAAAGCATCTCAAAAGGCAAAGCCCATCTGTGTCTGCTTTGTACTCCAACTAACCTTGATGAAAACGAGTTAAAAAAAAAACTTGAACATTTTACTAATTTGTGTTCTCCACGATCTCATAATAAAGATTTGTTGAAGATTTAATGACAGAAGCTCAATTGGTAAAAATATTATGGCCTGGACAAACACACTGAATCTCAATGAGAAACAAGGATTTTGATTGAAACATTTATGGCTGGTCTACCACTTCACCGATAGCGTCATCCTTACAATCTATTATTCCTCATTGCGAGTAGAACGAGATGTGCCAAGTTTCAAATTTTTCCGAACAGCATTTTTTTTGTGTTTAATTCAAGATGGCTGCCATACCACGTGACTTATGGCATCACAATTATCATTAAAATATTCTCCATGGCAGAGGGGTAGGGGTGGGGGGAGGGGGGTCGCCCTCCTATCCTGAAAATTGTGTCATTGCTAAGAAAAAGAAAAAAAAAACATGTGGTTGCTAAGAAAAAACATGTTTTTTAAAAAAAAGGCCAAATTTTTTTTTTTTTAAGGCCAAAAAAGGGCCGAAGAATAACAATAGTAATAAAAATTGACGATTTTATGTGACTGACCTTTTGACCAAATTATTAATTGGTTTTCTCCATGTTTTCATAATAAAGCTTTATTGAAAATTTGATGACAAAAGCTCTGAAATGGTAACAAAGTTACGTCCTGGACAGACACCCACATCCACACAAACACACAAAAGTGATTGCAAAACCCCGCCTCCCACTGAGTGAGGGACGGGCTAATAATAAAAAAAACAACAACATCCCAAAGCTTCACTCTTAAAACTTTGAGATTATTTCATCATATTGTGAAAGGCTGATGCATATGATTAGATTTTTCTCCAAAATGATTCCTCTCCACAAAGATACCTTTTTCTCCTTTCCACTCACCTGCTACAATCTCCTTTTTGTCAAAGATGCTCTCGTCTGTTGCCACGTTTTTTATTTCCGAGCCCTTCATATTTCCAGGTGCGTCTGCATCAGGTATAATGGTGATCGCCTTGATGACCTCTTCCACTGGATGTTTGCGCATCATGTCAGGCAGAGTGGTGATTGGTATAGTGACCTCCACTGGATGGTGGTGCACTGCATCAGGCAGAATGGTGATCGCTTGATGACCTCTTCCATCGGACGCTCGCGCGTCATGTCAGGCAGAGTGATCGGTGTGATGAAGTCTTCCACTGGATGCTGGTGCATCGTATCAGGCAGAGTGGTGATTGGTATAGTGACCTCCACTGGATGGTGGTGCACTGCATCAGGCAGAATGGTGATCGGCTTGATGACCTCTTCCATCGGACGCTCGCGCATCATGGCAGGCAGAGTGATCGGTGTGATGAAGTCTTCCACTGGATGTTGGCGCATCGTATCAGGCAGAGTGGTGATTGGTCTAGTGACCTCCACTGGATGGTGGTGCACTGCATCAGGCAGAATGGTGATCGGCTTGATGACCTCTTCCATCGGACGCTCGGCATCATGTCAGGCAGAGTGATCGGTGTGATGAAGTCTTCCACTGGATGCTGGTGCATCGTATCAGGCAGAGTGGTGATTGTATAGTGACCTCCACTGGATGGTGGTGCACTGCATCAGGCAGAATGGTGATCGGCTTGATGACCTCTCCATCGGACGCTCGCGCATCATGTCAGGCAGAGGGATCGGTGTGATGAAGTCTTCCACTGGATGCTGGTGCATCGTATCAGGCAGAGTGGTGATTGGTATAGTGACCTCCACTGGATGGTGGTGCACTGCATCAGGCAGAATGGTGATCGGCTTGATGACCTCTTCCATCGGACGCTCGCCATCATGTCAGGCAGAGTGATCGGTGTGATGAAGTCTTCCACTGGATGTTGGCGCATCGTATCAGGCAGAGTGGTGATTGGTATAGGACCTCACTTGGATGTGGTGCACTGCATCAGGCAGAATGGTGATCGGCTTGATGACCTCTTCCATCGGACGCTGGCGCATCATGTCAGGCAGAGTGATCGGTGTGATGAAGTCTTCCACTGGATGCTGGCGCGTCGTATCAGGCAGAGTGGTGATTGGTGTAGTGACCTCCACTGGATGGTGGTGCACTGCATGAGGCAGAATGGTGATCGGCTTGATGACCTCTTCCATTGGATGCTGGTGCATCATATCAGGCAGAGTGGTGATTGGTATGGTGACCTCATCTACTGGACGGTGGTGCACCGCGTCAGGCAGAGTTGTTATCGGCTGGGTGACCTCTTCCACTGAATGGTGGTGCACCCTTACCATCTCAGGCACCTGCACAGTTCAGCAAAATCTTTAGAAACAAATGTATGACAACACTTGGGATTGTTTGTCTCTGCCAATCCTGACACACTGCCATCTATTTCTGATTATTAAATGAAGTTACATAATGCTGTATTAAACAGAACTAAACTAGTCTGTAAATACAAATAAAACTCAAATTAGAATAACTGAAAATCATGAGATTGTAATCAAATGGTTCACTCAACATCTTTATATGATCATTAAGCAGGAAATGTATCTTTGTGCATTTCTCAATCGTTTCGATGAAGGACAGGCAGGTTTTGCCCTTGCACATAAATGATTGGCATTGAAACATCCATGGTTTCCCAGCCAATCAGGAACTCGCAAAGGCAAGATGTGGCTGCCTCCACAGAAATTATTGGGAGATTCACTTCAGTTGTATTTGCTGCCTCGGGATGCATTTCTCAATGAGAAAAGTTTCTGAACTTTCTGCGTATATTTCCCTGCGGCCTACACTATCAAGGTTAAATGCATGGCTCCCCATAATAAGTACAATCAGAGGTTCATGTGGTGAATTCTTCGATCACAAATCTTTTCCTTAACAAAATCTTATAAATCACAAGGAGTTTCAAAGAAAGACCAGGTTTTCTTTACTTTCTGTGGATTTTGAGGTAAGGTGGAGTAAGGTTCCCCTTGCTCCATCCCTCCCTTGCCCAATTCATTCTCTATATCTTCCTTCTATTTTGAAGTCAGTTGAACTAACCTGTACAGTTGTAGCTGCACCCTCTGGTAGTCCATCATCTTCAGGTTTGTGTGCGGCACCATCTTTGGGCTTCGATGTGAGAGTGGAATTATCTTTGGGTTTGAGGAAGAAGATGACATCAGCCTCAGGAATGGGGGTGGGGGCGACATTATCCTTTCGTATTGAGTTAGCATTAACTTTAAATGGGAATTTTGTGGTGGCATTTTTGGATGTGGGTGTAGGTTTGGTGGTGGCATAATGTGAGATTATGGGGGTAGAAGTGGAATCATCCCTGAATATGGGAATCGTTTCCTTCTCTTTTGATCCCTCTTCATTGCCATCATCCTGTCCTCTGAGTGTTAAGGCAATATTTTGTGTGTGGCTGTTAGTCAATGAGGGCAACACTTTGACACTGGTCATTTTTGTGGTGCCAGGATCCGCAGTTGTGGCGGACCTTATTTGTAGAGTTGTACTTGATGTTTTGACAATCTTAGGAAGCCATTGTGGTGTATGGTGTTCGTCCGAAGGATGTTGCCCTGTGGTTGTTGGCAGGTGCAACTGCGGTCTTGCTTCTAACTTCCTTGGTGTCGGCAGAATTCCTTCTGGAATTTCCCCTGTTAAAATATGGATGCAATTTCAAAAGAATTTGTTTAACAATTCATTCATTTCCATTCTTTCATCAAATTCATGAAATGACAAACATTATGTATCAATCACTTCGAACAATACAGATAATGTTCACGAAGTAAGATGCTTGAATCCTATATGAAATGTACAATTCGTTAATAATACCATTTTGACTACATCCTCCTGTTTGCTTCACACACAAAGCCTGCCATTGGCTTAGTGGTTGGGGTGGCTGACTTGGGATCCTCGGGTCCTGAGTTTGAGCCCCGAGGCCGCTGAATTAATACTAGGTGGGGTTGACAGCCTGTCATCCTTCCGATGTCAGTGAAATGAGCACCAGTGTACTGGTAATAGGGGCACTGCATCAACGGCATAGCCACATCTCTAAGCAATGTTGCAACCAGCAGCCTCAAGGCTGCACATGAGTGTGTGTGTGTGTTGTGTTGTGTGGGGGGTTGGGATGTGTGTGTGTGTGTGTGTGTGTGTGTGTGTGTGTGTGTGTGTGTGTGTGTAGGGCACTTCACCAACATATCCCTACCCTTTCCTCCAATCATACTCCTTCCCTATCCTCCAAGCATATACCCTTCCTCCAGGCATATCTCCCATTTCCACCCCCCCCCCCCCCCCCCTCCCAAGCATACTCCTCTCCTTTCCTCCCTATTGCACTTTTAATGTTCCAAACCTCTTTTTTCTTCTCCCTACTTCTCACATACTACCTTACAAGTGAAAAGCACGGTGAAACAATTGGTTCACTTTCTCTCTGTCTGCAGACGTCCCTCTACGATCGAGGAACGACTTAATTTCAATTGAATGTTATATTTTGAAAACTGCAGAATACTAATTGTAAAATGAGCCTGCAGGTTATATCAGTACTTTGGCGATGAACTTGGCAAATTGCTTTCTCAATGTTGGGGAATGTCGAGAATCAGACAAAATTGCAGCTTATAGGAAGTATAGATCATCCTTGGAAATGCAAAGCAAGAGTTTAAAAGACCCTTCCCATGTCCTTTTTCTCAAGACCGCAGAGGGTAAGGTGTTCTATGAACTCTCTAGTTGTTCTCAATTTGAATTTTTTTCAAAGTTGACCCCCACGCACCCTTTTCCCCACATTGTGCATACGTACCAAATAGATTGCGGAAACACCTGTTTATTATAGCCAATGGAAAGCGACCACATAAGATTCCTTTCCATTACAAAATGTTGAGGGGTGTGTCGGAAATGCCTACACAAGACAGGTGTATGCGACCTCCATCGCACACACATTACAGATTGTACAGAATTGTTCCATTAAGGAAAAAAATGAACTATTTTTCGAAGTTCAGTTTGAAATTCTTTTTCCACAAAATCCCCTTGATGTAGGATTTGGGATAAACAGGACATGTGTGAAAGGCATGAAATACCATTACAAACATGGCGCAGGATGGTCATAAAAGGAAAGGAGATGGGAATACGGAAATCAAGTGGTTCGTTCAGTACTTTTTGGTGCCTTTGGCTGGACCGAACAGGCAATCTACATGACGTTGCACATTTGGGAAGGTTCGGAAGGAATCGAATACGTGCAATGAAAATATGAGATGGAGTTAATCGAAGGATTGATGACTAGCACTACCGCAACAATTGCCTGCATCACCACAGCCTTTGATGTTCATGCAACTCGCAAACAGATTATGTGGTTGGGATGAATTCCGCTTTCACACCAAAGGCCTGCATGAGGCCCACGTTGTTTGTTCTTATTTAACATTGAAGATGTGCTACGTGTGATGCAGCTTCAGCACAGGAGCTTTGGAAATGCAAAGTCAATGATATGATCAAAAAGAATGCATACCATTGAAAAGGTATCAAGAACGATGCAAGATCTGTAAATGCAATTGTCCGGGTCAAGAATGACTTTTGTGTTCAAATCCGGCTGAAGGCAGCGGTACTAGGTGTTTGGATTCTACGCTTCGGGAGGTCAAGTCAGTTTCAGGAGAACTGACAAGTCACATTCGGATTGTCAGTAAAAACCCTGCCGGCTAAATAACAACCTTCAGGGTGGGGATAATCTGCCTGCCCCACCCGGTGTGGTCTGCACATGATGCTAGTGGTGTACATGTGGCCTTACCCTTATCCTGTACTTACAACTTTAAAAACAAAAACACTTTTGGACATGTGCACACAAAACAAACGCACACGCACACGCACACGCACACGCATTACCGGAGCCAGAAATCGATCCAGAGCCAGAAATCGATCCAGAGCCAGAAAAATACTCATTTTCTGCCGATGACTCTTCATCAAAAAGCATTTCAAATTTTGCCTCTTCCTGCAAAATAAAACAGCAAACGGTACATATAACCTCCAAATGCAGGGAAACTATAATCACAACACAGGAAGCTTTGTCAGCTATCAGCCTCGACTTTAAATGATTTGAAAACAGGTCGACCACCATCCTGGTTTTGTATAAGGTGAGTCTGCAGTACGATCTCAAGATGCAGACCTTCCCTACACAGGACCATTCTCGAGAGTCTGCACCATGGAGTGCGCAATCCCACAAAAAGGGTCAACAATCTTGTCTGCTAAAATTATTTGCATGGGGTGTAGAATAAACAATACATATCATAAATTTAGAGACAGTAGGGTAAACTTTGTGAAAAGAATAACATGTTACCTGTACCCTGGGTAAAACCACCACTCTCAGTACCACCACTAAACTCTTTTCTTCTACGGGATGGTTATCCTACACCATCTTGGAACACCCATAACCTCACTGTGAATGTAAACTAGAACAAGAGTTTTCCCACTTATCAACTCTTTTGCAACAGCATTAGAAGAACATATTATATAAGAGCATGTAAATGGTTCCTTCCCATTAACTTCGTTTAAACGGTGTGTTTAATGTATAAACACCGTGGCCCAAACAACCACAGTCATTGCACAGAAATTGCATCTACTTTGGGATCAACCCCCTCGGAAACAATCCCAACCACTTGACCCACCTTATCGGGCAGCAAAAGCTGCTCTTCCCAGGCTAGGAAGCACAATAAGACTGAGCTATTAGAGTGATCACCTACAGAATGAGCACACACAACAATTACCGCCCACGGTGAGCCATAGTGACTAACGTTGAGATTATGATACATATAACGACTCGAACAACTCATCACCTTCAGCTTTCCGCTCGCAGTCCAAGGAAACTGCCCACAGGGCCCAACCATACTTAGGCAACCACGGCTTGTGACAGCCCTCACATCACCAACAGACAATCACAGGCTTAGATTTGCAAGAGAATCATAAAGCGAATGTGTAACACAGGGATTAAATGATTCATCCACAGCAACACATGATTTAATGCATAAACACAGCTAAACCTAATAAATTTGATCATCAGGCACCGCACTTGAAATCACAAAGACAAACTCACTTTCTCAGATTACAACTATTCCCAAAAAACCCATAAAGGCATTTCCCATTTGACTCAAACTGACACACACACACACACACACCCGTTTAAAAACGTGTTAGCACTAGAAGAATTGCTATGCAAGTTTATACTTCAAATCTTCTATCATTGTCAAAGTGTACCAACAAATACTATAACAATCTGATCCATTTAATCCGTATCATAACTTGTTCGAGGATTCCAATGACTATGTTAGGAGAACTTTGTGTAAATGCTCATGCACACAGTTACGTACTTGAACATGGTGGAACTACCTCAGTAGTACAGTGCTCGATGATAGCCCGGTGGCCTGTGACCAAAAAGCGCACAAGGATAATTGTGAAAATCGGTCTTGGGCATTTAAAGGGCCATGCGAAGGGAATGCAGTTAATCAATGCATCCGCTACGGTTTGATTGATCGATTGGCCTTGCCGAGTCTGGAGCCGAGGCTCGGCTCGATTTTTATCTGCCTGCTCAGCATCTGTATGACCACACACTGCGAGGGCTCACACTTCAGAGTCACCTGTGTTTCGGTGAACCTGTGTTGCAATCGGGTAGAGTCAGCCAAGCCGAGTCATTCCAGGGGTGTTCGGAGAATGGAATTTCTGAACATTGGCAAGTTCTGCACTCTCCCAAGCCACAACATGTTCTCCCACACCCTCCTAATAGCACCATCATCTCACGTCACGTCAGGCCAAAATGAGTCAGGTTTGCGGTGGGTTTGATTCGGCGTATCAGACGGAGTGCATCAGAACAAGTGAGCGCCGTGGTAAAATTACTCCTTCCTAAATTGCCCGACAGTGTATGGCCCAAAGGAAAATGAGGAGGTTTTATTGGGCCAGTTAGCATGGGCAACACATCATTGAGGTAAGCAATGGAAGAGTAGTAAAAATTCTTATAAAAACACCCACACAAACAACTTGGCCTTATCGTGCTCTCATCTGAACCACTGATGGCTCGTGATACAGGTAACCCAGGTTCGAATCTAATAATACCATCTGTTTTATCACAATCTACAAATGCTTTAATTGTCCTGCATGTGGTACATGTTCAAGCTCCTCCATGAAGCCATTTTTGAGGCCAGAGGAGATGTTGAAGTTCCATTGCCCACTCTTCATAAGAATAAATGGAGCAATTTGTCTCAACTGTTTCGTACCAAATTGTTGTGAATCGACCATTCATCCCATAACATATGACGTGCCAATCTTTCAGTGAACACTCAACCGAACAAAATAAATGCATAATGCCCACATCATCTCGAGTGCTCTCAAGAGAACAAAAATAAATGTATAAAAAAATAAAACACAAAAAAAACCCTGAAATCTAAAGACAATCATTTTGATTGCCGTTAGCAATTAGTGAGAGTCAATGAAGCAGTGAAGCTTTAATGAATTTCACGCTCCGGTAATCACTGCTCCATACCATCACCCTCAGCAGTTAATATGATAATTAATTATTATTATTATTATTATTATAATTATTATATCAAACTTCTTTCGTTTTGGGGCACTTTCATTTCAAATTGGGAATTACGTATTAAATCGAGCTAATATTCATGATACAATGTTGAACAACAAAAAAAAAGAGAGGACATTTACGAATAACAAACTAATTTTGGTGCCTGAGAAGCTTTGACTCACAAGCTCCAAGAATGGGTGCAGTCAAACACCATGCACAAAGATTCATGTTCACGAGACTCGGCCTTTCGGGGCGTCTTGAAAGGAAAGACCGAAGGCGAGAGGAGGGAGGGAGGCAGATGGAGATGGGAAGTGAGAAAAAGGCAGGAAAAAAAGGAAATGAAAAATATGGAGGAAAACAACAAAGACAACTTGAACAAGGAGCTGATACTCTAGGTCCCCTGCCTTTTGGGTGGTATGAGGATGAGGAATAGAGGAATAGAATGAGGAATATATCCGTGTAATATGAAAGTGAAATCTTGAACGGTTTTTGAAATATCGCGTACACAAGCCAGGTTACCAAGATGGTTGCCATGGCAACAGAATTCACCCAATCACCGCTGCGATCTGATCAGGTCGAGATAATATCAGGAGGAATAGATATCTGCAATATGAAAGCGAAATGTTCAACGGTTTTTGAAATATCGAGTACACAAAAGTACCTGGACGGACGATCAGTCGGACGGAGCTCAATTTAATGGCCCCGGACTCCGACCTTGTCAATGGGGCGGGGGACAAAAATCAGGTGTACCGTGCGCGAGTGAGAGAAATCCTTCCATGGACCACCACTCAAAAGGGACAGTTCACTGTTTTATCGATTGGCCACCGTTCATGACTGACGTACGTCAGCTTGGAAGGCTGCTTAAGAGGCAAGGCATAACGGTTGATGCAGCATGAAAGGAGTATTTGCAGTTAAAACAATCCACTTCGAATGGAATAATGCATCAGGAAGCTAAAACGAGAAATGCACAACATTAAAAAAAAACATGAAAATTCAAAGGAGGAACTTTAAAATAATTTATACAAACCTTAGGTGTGATATTACAGGTCCTCCAGGGGAGTCTAAGGAGCTTTTGTTTACCTACACTTGTTACTTCACACACTCACACACCTCTACAGTTAATTTATTTACACATCCTATTATAGTTTTGATTTATATCCAGTTAAATTTATTAGTGGTAAGCAGCCGTGATGCTTGACAGGATATTCTTAACTAAAAATAAACATAAATTCAAAAGAGATCTGAAGAGCTCCTTCAGCTTATTAAGCAGGTATTTCAGTGAACATCCGGATCATCAGCTGGGCACCGTCTATCACCGAAGTTACGTCCTTTCAATCTCAGAACCTCTCTAAAACTACAGGTCCACAACTTCAGTTGTGCCTGATGGTCATCCAATCAAAGAGAGGGAGAAACAGAAGATAAGAAGTATAAGGTGAGTGCAAAAGTGTGAGACTGAAGTCTCCAAGAGTGAGAGAGAATAAATGAATGAATGAGTCAGAACCAACTGATGAACATCACAATAATATAAAGTAACAGTTGTGCATTGTGTTCATTTATCATCCTCTCAAGGGTATTGTGTTTGGGTCCGTTTGTTTGTCTGTCTGTCTGTTTGTCCACACAGAACTTTTGTGTTTTTCTCCGCAACCGCTTATCGCATTGAGATGAAATTTTCACCATAGGTGCGACTACTCATGTAGAATGTTTTAATCACAATTATGACGTCATACGTCACGTGATGTGGCAGCCATGTTGGAAAAACGGGGGAAAAAAAACTTTGGACCTCTGTATCTCTGAAACCGCACCAAGGAAAAAAATTGAAACTTGGCACAGGACAAGTACTCCTTAATATGGGCAAAGTGATTTTTTGATGATGTCACAGGTGCCTTCGTTATGTCGTCATAATTGCATATGTAGAACACGGTGAAAATTTTTGAGGGTCATCTAGGGATAAAATGGTCCACAGAAAAATATTTTTGATGAGGTCATCAGTCACATGATTCGGCAGCCATATTGTTTTTTTTGTTTTTTTTAAACCTTCAAAAATCTTCTCCAGAACGGCTGGACAGATCGAGGGGAAACTTAACAAAATGTTCCCCAAACCATGAGTGTACAAGCTTGTTAAGGAATAATTGATACATCACATGGTTTGGCAACCATATTGGATTTAAGAAAAATATTAAATAATGTTTTCTCTGGAACCACTTAATCAATCGTTGTGAAACTTCACATTTATGATCTTGTAGTGATGGGGAATACATGCTTGAAATTTCAATTTGATCGGACACATGGTCTGGCAGCCATAGTTATTTAATTTTTGATATGGGTTGTTTTTTTGTTTTTTAATAAGGCTCACTTGGCTGTACTGTGCCTGGATGGGATTGAGGGTAGTGGAGTAGCAGCTGAAATGCAAATCCTATCCAGGTTCCTCCTGATGACTTCATCTTTGCTTTTTGCTTGTTTGGGTTCCTTCTGATTACTCCAATGCAGGACTGTACCTATTTGGTCCTCCATTTGAATTGAATTTATTTTAATCCCATTCCAAATTCAATTGAATATTGAATCAAAATGAATGAATAAAAAAACGTCATGAGGCACGGTCAGGTGTCCGATCAAAGTGGGACGTCTTGGTACCCGGTCATCACTGCCAGCAGTTATAAAGTGGCAGTTCTAATTATGTCTCTTATTAATTACGTTACTCACCAGTACACAAACGCCACACAAAATAAGTCCTGGTGAGGGTCTGCAATCTCTGACTGCTCTTTTTCTTGTTTAACGCTTTGTAATCACACACAGGATATAACGGCAAGATCGGGCAGAAGGAGATAATGAAAACTCTCAGGACCACCGCATAAAAAGGCAGAAGCAGTGGAGATGGTCTTTGCCCAAGGGCCTCTCAGAACAAGCGGGCCAACAAGTACAGTCTTCGGAAACTCCCCAGCTCATGGTGTTTGAACAATCCTAATGCAGGACACGTCGCCTCCGCAGCCACAGCAGGACACTGGTCAGATCTCATTTATTTATTCCCATTAATATGCTACACATAAAATGGATTACTTGGTTCCTGAAATTGTAAACAACAGAAACGCAGTGTTGGACGGAGTTTCCAAAGCGAAATGCAATCACTTCAATCATCAGAAACAAATAACTGGGATAGAAAAAGCATGTCCATGATGAGATGCTAACTAAAGGGGTCCAAACAAATTGCCAGACCCCTTTCCAGAGAGTGTACACATGAATCACAAACAACTAAGGTAACATTTATACCGAAGATAAATTAAATTATTTGGATTCATACGTATGCTTATTAAGAGACATGATGATGCTTTATTAATTTTTCTTCTCCCCAACTTTGCGCAACCACTGCAGTAATAATTACAGGCTGGCAGAATAGCTTAGAGGTATGCACACTCACCTATGAGGTGTCTAGCCTGTGTTAGAATCCAGACCTAGCTATAAACTATCACCCTGGCATTTGTCAGGTAGCACGAGACATCAATGTGTGAGTCATCCATCAGATGGATGCTAAGCCAGAGGACCCATGTACCAGCACTGGGGGCATTGGTAGACGATAAAGATCCCACAGTGTCCTTCGTGAAGAGTAGGCACGTTATCGCTGTAACCATGGACAAATTCCAAATTCCTGTCTCCTGATTGATTGCTCAGAGGGAAGGGCAAACCACCAACATAACCTTGGCCAAAAGACTGCTTCAGCAGCACCGCCACTCTAAAATGAGTATGGTACATTGATGATGGTGATTATAATAAGACTATTATTATTAATATTTTAAAGATGAATTGAATTGCCATTATTATGCTTTTATTGTGACCATCATTACGATTCAATTTCAACGGCATAATGTAGTAATTTCAGGTGCAGACAATTAATGAATTGAATTCAAACAGCAACACAGCTAATGCAGGTGCTCAGAGTAGTCGAGCATTCGTCGTTTGGGGATCGTGGAATTACATTTTTCTCTTGGCCATGTGCACACGCCACTTGCTATGTGCGAGAAATCCCGAGGGGGTCTCTCGAGTTCCTGTGCATGTGACATGTTCGCTTTTGAATGTTCAACATAACGTCACAACCACATGGAAAAATAACCTTTAATTATAACGAGAGGAGAAATAAAAGCAAGGGCTGTGAGGAGAGATTCTCACCGACTGCATCAGGAGGTCCCTTGTCAAGTAAACGTGGAGCCCGACTGAGAATTCTGATCAGGCAGAGAAACGCGCCAGATGGCCCTTCATCCTCTGCCTTTTCGACGCATATTGATGGTTTCTGAACACGTGATCGCCAACCCCTTTGTTTGAAGCCCCATCACTCCTCAAACCATATTTTGCATTTTCTCCAAGCCCCTGCAGCAATCTGAGCTTTCAAAACCATCCACCGAGCAAATCTGAAATCAAAATTATGACCTCAGGTGTTCACTGAAAGCAATGAGCCAACGACACACTCGCCAATGTGGATGTAGTTGTTGGTGTAACAGACAAAGACGCTTCGTACAAGGGTACAGGTCAGTGAGTTCCGTAGGGACTTGAGCAAGGTCAGGTAGGCTCTCATGAGGCCCGCCATGGCTGAACGGCTCGCAATGATGGCCAAGTGTCGGCAAACTCGAAAGAGCTGGAGCGAGCGGAATGGGTGACTGATGGCAGGCAGCGACTGCAGCAGTACAATCAGAATACGACGCCAGCCTGACACAGCCTGGGTGGAACTGCTCATAAAATGAAGGGTTAGCTGTTCCAGACAGTTTGATGCACTACTACTCAGCAATGATTCATGGTCATATGAGATCACAAGACTCAAACGCAATGTTGGCATTTTGATGGCGATAAAAATGGAAATCTGTCCTTGTATTACCAAGGATGGCAAACCCTGTAGGTAATAGTGTGCAAGTCATGATTTCAAGCCCAAGATTTGGACATGTGTTTCTGCCTTAAGGTTTCATCAGGAAGACAGATTCAGATTAAAATGCTGAGCTTGCCAGGCAGGCAACTTGGGAAGAGAGAGAGAGAGAGAGAGAGCAGGAAAGATCACGTAAAATTACCAAAGACTCAAGTCTTTTACCAAAGACTACCACTCAAGTTAAAATTACCAAAGACTACCACTCAAGTGGTAGTGTTCAACCTTGCGTTTTAGTCACCACCTAACTGTCCTGTACATGTTTTGATGTCCTACCAGCGTGTTGTTCCAAGTATTATTGTATAGGTTCCATGTGTAGGTTATACAATAAGTGGATTTTGAGAGATAAAAAACAAACAATGAATGGTTGCACGAGTTTGCAAAAAGGTCGCATCAACAGCCAGACCTGGGAAAGAATGCATGCGGCATTTGTGGAGATTGAATGGTACAAGTCTCTTTTGTATGAAAATGGCTCATACTTTGATAGTACAATGGAATATGAGTTGTCATCCAAAAAATACTGAGAAACATTAACATCTTATCAAAGCATCTCATTCACAAACAAATACATTGGACAAAAGCCAGGTGAGAAGCAGCAGGCAAACAAAGCGCCGGGGATCCTTCCGAGAAGAATTAGCGATAGCAACAGGAGAAGGGATTTGCATAAAGACAAAAGGAAGACAAGAAAGAAAACAAAAGGAATGAAACTCGGGATTTAAATTAGCAAAGAAATAAATATTCGAGATGAACATCGCCAGTTTGTTTTGAAGTTGGATCGTTATAAATTCAGCAAAATCCAAGCTAGCCAATCATCTGAGCTCCTGAAAATGGCTAGGAGTAAAGGTAAACTACAACTCCTGCAAATCCCAAGTCTCTACTCCTACAGCTCATATCTTGGGCTGGCATTATACAGGTGGCAAGTGGTCTGGTCTTCTTGGTGGTTCCTTGACACCTGCTTGCTATCTCTTAGTGTAGTTGCTGTCTGGGCAACAAATTGACCAGGTAGTTTACCTGTTTCATGTGAATGCCCTTATTTGGGTATGAAGGGGAAATGAACACATCTCTTCTTTGCAAAAGAAAAATAATTAATACATCTTGAGATCAAATTATGTGATTTCACTGCGTTATGACACTCGTCTCCACTTAGACAAAGCACCGTGGCACGACTTCTGGCTGCAATGACCGCCCACAAGTCGGGACAGGTTTGCTAACCACATCTTAGACAAGCACGAGGCGTGCCCCAAATTCCTGGCAACCTCGGCAACACACCGCGGTTACATGGGATGAAGTTTGCCGACGGACCGAGCCGAGGTGATGAGCGTGAAGTGGAGGAAGTGCGTTTGAACCTGGAACCTGTGAATATAAGGAGCCACCTGCCACGATCTTCGACTTTGTTGAGAAGCTCAATGTCCTTCACCAAGATCGATTGGTTCGTTGAAGACCAGAACTCTCACCGGTACGTATTGTTTGGTCCGCTTTATACAACGCTGGTTAAATTCCCACTTCAGCGTGAGACCAAAATCGTAATGCAAGTGAATACCGATCATAATCCTTGTTCTCATGAAAAGGTTATTACAGAATATGATAAATAAGTCATAATTTCCTCTTCCCAAATCAGTTTTTCAATGATCCTGTGATTTCACCATCAGTTTTGATTAAAAACCCCTTTTATAAAACCTTTGTCCTTCCCATTATCATTTTAAAAACAATATTGTTGTTGTACTCCCAAGGAAGTGGGATGCCACGATAAACCGCCATTCTCGTGATGCACATTCTCACATCATACCATCCTATCTAAAAAGGCACGAGGCAGGTGGGCTGTCCGCTTGCAGTCACTCGAGCCTCGAGGATGCAGTATTTACTTAACAAAAGGCCAAGCTATGTTTCGGAACAATACTAGGCATCTGCCGAATGGGAGGAAAGGTATATTTCATTTGATATTACCGGCAGTATCTTTATATCTTGCAAAGCTTTATTTACCTTAAAGCCACAACAAATAAATTAAAGTAACGTTATTACAACTATCGTTGCTGCAAATATTGGTATTATATATAGTCATCATCCTTTTGGCTCGATGACCTCGTGCTGGATGAACAGGTAAGAAAGTGGGACAGGTGCAAATGGTATGAATGTACGTGGGGAGGGGGTGGGGGTTGTATTGTCGTTGCACCAAGCACGACGCCAATGGGGGTCCTCGGAACTCCGCCATGTAAAGCCCGAGGATTTAGGGATTCCAACCGGACGGTCTCACTGCGGCTCTGGGTGTCGGCGCTGAGCGGCCGCTATTAGTGATAAACCTGCTATTACAGGGCTCTTCGGCCACAGGAATCCGCTAGACACAAACTGGGGCAGATTAAAAAGCCATTACAGATCTTGCATGATGGTCGCAAGCATCGGATTTGCCTGCAATTGCTGAGGGTCACCAGAGACCGTCAAGGAGATTGGTAGCATGTAGTGACAGCAATGTGGGGTGCATCATGGAGTATACTGTCTTTGAGAGTGCAACTTAATCCGGGCTGTCTCGTCTGGGTGCACTCAATTGGGTGGCTGGGGGGGGGGGGAGGTCTAAAAGGTCCCATTGTGACTGGGTTAGTCTGTTTGGTATTCCCATCTGAGAGCATCATGAATGATGACCCTCGGTTCGAATCCCATGTACTATATACGTACGTCCTTGAGATTTATGTCCAATCCATTGACGTCTCGATGTCCTTTTCTTACATGTGACATAATGCACAACTCCTTCGATATTAATTGTAAAAGTAATAAATAAATAATAAATACATAGATCGATGAATGAATAAACATATCAATCACACCTTTGGCCGGCGGGTACCCCTGGCCAAACTCACAGTCCCATGGGTTGACCACCTTTGGTCATTAAAATGAATTTTCAGGTCATTAACCGCTGTAGCGGGACACCGAGCCCCTTCCAGGAATCTGGGTCATATAATCACGTGTTGCCAAGAAGACGACCATTTAATCATTATGCCGATCTACCAATACAATGGGAGAGCTCCACACCGGCAAACGGCATGGAGAGGTCACGGGTCGAGTCAGGATGTCCACCTTGCAAAGCGTGCCGAGACGAGGGCCCGTCGGGTAAGTTACCTTGCGGTCCTCAGTCCTCGTCACGGCACCAATAACCGGTGGATATGGCGCGAATTGGGAGGAAACGGGTTCACCATTGGAGCGATGATGGGAGCGAAATATCTACAATGTAAACGATATCGACTTAACCGGGTCCGCGCCGTGGGGAAACGGCGGGAAAATAAACACATCGCAAATTGAAGGACGTCTTTGTGCCCCATTTGTAGATTCATGGTGCTGAAACGTCCGTACGGTACGAGGAGGCTAAGGATCGTGGTCGGAAGGTCTTCGTGGTATCGGAGCGCAATTAAACGAAGACCTCCAACCTCCACCCCATTCATAAACTTCGCACGCGAAAGGTCGTGGAGCTCGCGCGCATCGTCCACCGCGACCCCCGCGACGCACCTCGTGCTGCGTCCGCCGGATTAGGAAGCGGACCATCTCGAGCGATCGGAGCAAAGCGACCTCCATGGTCCACGAACGACGGAGCGACGTGTTCTGCAGGGTGCACCGCGGTGCATCACCTAGCTGCACAACCGCAGATTCTCGGACAAGAACGACGCAGAAAACGCGGGAAAAAAAACCGGATCGCAGCCGGAGAGGAAGAACGAGTCCCAGCACTGACCGTGAGCACGGCGAGCAAGCACAGCACCGCAAAAGGTGTCATCCCGAGCGATGTCATCGTGACGACGTCGTCTGTCTGTCCCACGCGGCGACTCCCGGAGCGTGTCCCTCTCCCGCACTCTCCAGCAGGAGATCAAAGAAAGGGGAATAAGGAAATCAACGTCGCTGCTGCAAACGGCCTTGACCGGCGTTTCGGACACCAAAGGGATTCAAATAAACGGCCGGAAGGACGACAGGTACAAATCAAACGGAGACACCAAGGTCGCACCGACTCCGAACTCGCACCGCCTCTGAGCATTCCCTCCAATGCATCATTTTATAGTCGGGTCGGAGTGATCGCGCCGACCGCTCCTCCCTGTTATGTCATTTCCTGGGGGGGCTGCGCTTCCCGACCCGTGAACCTCGCGAGGTCTCGACTCTCCATCAATGAATGGGAGGGGCGACGTGACCCCGCCCCCTGCGCGGAGCCCCGCCCATTTACCACGCGACGTTCACGAGGAGTCATTCTGAGGAGATTCCCGGGTTCTCTCCCTACTACTACCCCCACGAACCCCATGACGGGCGGAATTGTAAACTGTTCAAAC
This sequence comes from Eptatretus atami, assembly GCA_035128595.1. Taxonomy (NCBI): domain Eukaryota; kingdom Metazoa; phylum Chordata; class Myxini; order Myxiniformes; family Myxinidae; genus Eptatretus; species Eptatretus atami. Next base: position 74,179,498 of record CM068962.1, on the reverse strand, counting down.
AGATCAAAAAACCCTCCGCAGGGTCGACCCCCCCGCCCCCTAGTGACGTAACGCGCGACGACGACCGCCGGGTCTGGGAGTTCAGGTCAACACTCGTGTGGACTTCGAGCCGCGGACGACGGTGTCAGACGAGACAACGCGGCGCTCTCAAACAGATACCGAAGGAGTGTCAGGAACACGACGCTCCGAACAATCCACAACAAATCCCGGGCAATCTCGAGTCTCAGTGACGACCCTTGGTTTGCTTCCCGCAAGGGCGTCACCAACACACAAAGTTTATCGGTCGGGACTCGGGATGCTCGCGCTTCACCTCGTTACATGACCTGGAGACAAAAGGAGGGTGCGGCTGGGATGGTTAACCGAGGTGATTCACTCGACGTGCACCTGGGTTTCCGGTGCGGGTTGGAATCCCGCCCACTGGACGAAAAAATAATTCAATTTTAAAACAATCTCGAAACGTGACACGGTCAGGGTGAAAACACCAAAATATCGTCCGTGTTCCCGATACATTTAACCCCTTGTTGTCCCCAAATATTGCGTCTAAGCCGAGGATTTGTCATCTTGATTATATTTCTCATTGTGGAATCAAAGTTCGATGAGAACCAGAACCCACACTCTATTAGTCTATTTAGATGTGGATCGATAATTATAGAGGACGAAGATAATAAATCGATGAAAGGGGGTCACCACACACACACCTCAGAATGGTGGGGAGCAGCAGGTGAACATGGGAGAAATAAGAAGAAGCAGATCGAGAAAGGATAAAACAAATTAAACAAGATGAGGGTAAAGTAATGCAGCTGGCAAGAGGTAGAGAGGTAGCATTAAAAAAAAAAATAATATATATAATGTACACAATGACCAGCATTTCGAACACCACGAGGTCGACCCAGCACGCACGAAACGACGTCGGCCATGAAAAGCTTACAGTGATAGTGTGAGAAAATTCTGATATCTGAAGACTCAAAAGCTCAATGGGCTGTCACCCTGAAAGTGAGAAGGCCCTTGGGTATGAGTCTGCGGTTACGTCACACTTTTTTTCCACATGACCCCTCGCAGGAATTTATTCCTGTCTTTCCACTTTTAATAATTTACACATGTATATATATTTAATATATATATAATATTATATATATATATATATATATATATATATAATATATATATTGCGTGTAAATATAATCAGAGTAATTATTTGTCTCATATACATAGCCACCTGGGATTTAATTGACGAGTGAGAGCTGATGCTCAATATCCCTCAATTCACAGGTAGAGACATGAGGTGCTCGCCATATATCGTTGGCATACTTGGAATGTGTACTCGTACAAAAATAACTAGAAAATAAAAAAAAAAACTAACGTATTAACACTATATTCCCAAGATACATAGTGGATATAATCGAGGGTAAGTAATATATACGGGTCGTGACCGCAATAAATGGTAGATATAAAAGTGTATATAAATTATAAATAATATTGTTACCAGAAGAATGGCGCCTTAGAACTGTGTTAATTAAATATTATAGGAGTAAAATAGCACCAGACCGTCCCCCATCTCAGAATGCATTCGTTTACGCCAGCGCTTTGTATCCAGGGCTACAAAGGGCAAAAGAAGCATAGGGACAGATATACACTGTGTGGTGCAGCGAGATGTGTTGTCACCAAGGACGCAAATGTTCCATGTATCATTTAAAGGGCGTGTGCAGAGAAAGAGGAGAGTGCGGCAGAGGGAAGCAATGATTCAACGGGTATAACTCAGAAAGAACGCTTCATCTTCTTCTCTTCCCTTCCCCTCTCCGGACATATGTGCTCCGCCCACCAGCGCTCTGAGAGTAGCAGTCGGCTTCGAGAGAGGCGAGCGCCGAGAAAGGCGGAGGTGGATCTGCGACGAGTGCAGAGGTTTGCGATCGGCTGTACAAAGGGACGGCTGTGTCTGTTTGCGATCGGCTTTTCGTGAGGAGCGAGCCGAAAGAAAAGGAGGGAAGAAGGACTGCATGAGGTCTGTCTGCCATCTGCTGAGGGAGTAACTGAAACACTTGAGGGTTAGTCGGCGATCTGCTGAGGGAGTAACTCGCGGTGCGTGTGGTCGGCGATCTGTAAAAGAGGAACGGCCTGAACCTGAGGGTCGAGTCGGCCATCTGCTGAGGGAGTAACTGAATCTGAGGGTTAGTCGGCGATCTGCCGAGGGAGTAACTGAGCCTGAGTGTAGAGTGAGGATTCTGCTGTATAGAAACAACTAGTGGGAGGCTGCAATTTGCTTCGAGAGGAACTGGCTGCTGTGTGAGTCGGCGATCGACTTTATGAG
>CM068962.1:74160362-74176825 GCA_035128595.1 Eptatretus atami | reverse complement strand
CTTTTCCTCTCGTCCATGAGGCATCACCAAGTACTCTGTGTCTTGTCTGCATGTCTTGTCTGCATGTTGTTTAAGGTTTATCTCGCAAGGGTTCCCTTCAAAACCCATAATCCGTAGCTCCCTAGTTAAGAACGGGTTATAGATTAATTATAACATTGTCAAAGAGAGGATATGTCCATTGCTTAAGTGGTGGGGTGGCCTGCCGCTTGGGACCGCTCGGTCCCTGAGTTTGGCCTCGAGGCCGCTGAATTAATACTAGGTGGGGTTGACAGCCGTCATGCTTCCGATGTCAAGTGAAATGAGCACCAGTGTACTGGTAATAGGGGGCACTGCACTCAAGGCATAGCACATCTCTAAGCAATGTTGCCAACCAGCAGCCTAAGGCATGCACATCGATGTGTGGGTGTGTGTGTGGTGTGTGTGTGTGTGTGTGTGTTTGTGTGTGGTGTGTGTGTGTGTGGATGTAGCACCACCAACATTACCCCTACCCTTCGTCCTCCAATCATACTCTTCCTATCCTCGCATTATATCACCTATCCCTCTCAGGCATAGTCTCCATTTCACCCCCCCCCCACCCACTACCCAGCATACTCGCCTCCTCCTTCTCTCCCATTGCACTTTTAATTTCCAAACCTCTTTTTTCTTCTCCTCGTACCTTCTCACACCTACCTACCTTCAAGTGAAAAGCACGGTCGAACACAATTGGTTGCACTTTCTCTCTGTCTGCAGACGTCCCTCTACGATGAGGAACCGACTTAATTTCATTGAATGTTTATTATTGAAAACTGCAGAATACTAAATTGTAAACATGAAGCCTGTCAGTTATACTCAGCTACTTTTGGCGATGAACTGGCAAATTGCTTTTCTCAATGTTGGTGGAATGTGAAGATCCAGACAAAATTGGCAGCTTATAGGAGTATAGCATTCATCCTTTGGGAAATGCAAAGCCAAGAGTTAGACCTTCCATGTCCTTTTCTCGAAGACCGCAAGGGTAGGTGTTCTATTGAACTCTCTAGTTTTGTTCTCAATTTGAATTTTTCAAAGTTGACACCCACGCCTCTTTCCCCACATTGTGGCATACGTACAAATAGATTGCGGAAACTGTTTATTATGCCAATGGAAGCGACCACATAAGATTCCTTTCCATTACAAAATGTTGAGGGGTGTGTCGGAAATGCCTACACAAGACAGGTGTATGCGACCTCCATCGCGCACACATTTACAGATTGTACAGAGAATTGTTCCATTAAGGAAAAAAATGAACTATTTTTCGAAGTTCAGTTTGAAATTCTTTTTTCCACAAATCCCCTTGATGTATGGAGATTTGGGAAACAGGACATGTGTGAAAGGCATGAAATACCATTAACAAACATGGCGCAGGATGTCATAAAAGGAAAGGAGATGGGAATACGGAAATCAAGTGGTTCGTTCAGTACTTTTTGGTGCTTTGGCTGGACGCGAACAGGCAATCTACATGACGTTGCACATTTTGGGAAGGTTCGGAAGGAATGAATACGTGCAATGAAATATGAGATGGGTATATCGAAGGATTGATGACCTAGCACTACCGCAACAATTGCCTGCATCACCACAGCCTTTGATGTTACAGCAACTCGCAAACAGATAATGTGGTTGGGATGAATTCCGCTTTCACACCAAAGGCCTGCATGAGGCCCACGTTGTTTGTTCTTATTTAACATTGAAGATGTGGCTACGTGTGATGCAGCTCAAGCACAGGAGCTTTGGAAGATGCAAAGTCAATGATATGACATCAAAAGAATGCATACGCATTGAAAAGTATCAAGAACGATGCAAGATCTGTAAATGCAATTGTCCGGGTCAAGAATGACTTTTGTGTTCAAATCCGGCTGAAGGCAGCGGTACTAGGTGTTTGGATTCTTACGCTTCGGGAGGTCAGTCAGTTTCAGGAGAACTGACAAGTCACATTCGGATTGTCAGTAAAAACCCGCCGGCTAAATAACAACTTCAGGGGTGGGGATAATCTGCCTGCCCACCCGGTGTGGTCTGCACATGTGCTAGTGGTGTACATGTGGCCTTACCCTTATCCTGTACTTACAACTTTAAAAAACAAAACACTTTTGGACATGTGCACACAACACAAACGCACACGCACAGCACACGCACACGCATTACCGGAGCCAGAAATCGATCCAGAGCCAGAAATCGAATCCAGAGCCAGAAAAATACTGCTTATCTTTCTGCGCTGACTCTTCATCAAAAGCATTTCAAATTTTGCCTCTTCCTGCAAATAAAACAGCAAACGGTACATATAACCTCCAAAATGCAGGGAAACTATAATCACAACACAGGAAGCTTTGTCAGCTATCAGCCTCGACTTTAAATGATTTGAAACAGGTCGACCACCATCCTGGTTTTGTATAAGGTGAGTCTGCAGTAAGTCTCACGATGCAGACCTTCCCTACACAGGACCATTCTCGAGAGTCTGCACCATGGAGTGCGCAATCCCACAAAAGGGTCAACAATCTTTCTGCTAAAATTATTTGCATGGGTGTAGAATAAACAATACAATATCATATAATTTAGAGACAGTAGGGTAACTTTTGGAAAGAATAACATGTTACTGTACGGGTAAAACCACCATCTCAGTACCACACTAAACTCTTTCTTCTACGGGATGGTTTCCTACACCATCTTGGAACACCCATAACCTCACTGTGAATGTAAACTAGAACAAGAGTTTTCCCACTTATCAACTCTTTTGCAACAGCATTAGAAGAACATATTATATAAGAGCAGTGTAATGGTTCATTCCATTAACTTCGTTTAAACGGTGTGTTTAATGTAAAAACCCGTGGCCCAAACAACACAGTCATGTGCCACAAAATTGCATCTACTTTGGGATCAACCCCTCGGAAAACAATCCCAACCACTTGAACCCACCTTATCGGGCAGCAAAAGCTGCTCTTCCAGGCTAGGAGCACAATAAGACTGAGCTATTAGAGTGATCACCTACAGAATGAGCACACACAACAATTACGCCCACGGTGAAGCCATAGTGACTAAACGTTGAGATTATGATACATATAACGACTCGAACAACTCATCACTTCAGCTTTTCGCTCGCAGTCCAAGGAAACGGCCCACAGGGCCACAACCATCACTTAGGCAACCACGCTTGTGACAGCCCTCAACATCCAACAGACAATCAACAGGCTTAGGATTTGCAAGAGAATCATAAAGCGAATGTGTAACACAGGGATTAAATGATTCATCCACGCAACACATGATTTAATGCATAAACACAGCTAAAACCTAATAAATTTGATCATCAGGCACGCGCACTTGAAATCACAAAGACAAACTCTTTCTCAGATTACAACTATTCCAAAAAACCATAAAGGCATTTCCATTTGACTCAAAAACTGACACACAACCAACACACACGCGTTTAAAAACGGTGTTAGCACTAGAGAAAATTGCTATGCAAGTTTATACTTAACAAATCTTCTATCATTGTCAAAGTGGTACCCAAATCCTATAACAATCTGATCCATTTAATCCGTATCATAACTTGTTCGAGGATTCCAATGAACTATGTAGGAAATTTTGTGTAAATGCTCATGCACACAGTTACTACTTGAACATGGTGGAACTACCTCAGTAGTACAGTGCTCGATGATGCCCGGTGGCCTGTGACCAAAAAGCGCACAAGGATAATTGTGAAAAATCGGTCTTGGGCATTTAAAGGGCCATGCGAAGGGAATGCAGTTATCAATGCATCGCTACGGTTTGATTGATCGATTGGCCTTGCCGAGTCTGGAGCCGAGGCTCGGCTCGATTTTTATCTGCCTGCTCAGCATCTGTATGACCACACACTGCGAGGGCTCACACTTCAGAGTCACCTGGTGTTCGGTGAACCTGTGTGGCAATCGGGTAGAGTCAGCCAAGCCGAGTCATTCAGGGGTGTTCGGAGAATGGAATTTCTGAAACATTGGCAAGTTCTGCACTCTCCAAGCCACAACATGTTCTCCACACCCTCCTAATAGCAGACAATCATCTCACGTCAACGTCGGCCAAAATGAGTCAGGTTTGCGGTGGGTTGATTCGGCGTATGCACCGGAGTGCATCAGAACAAGTGAAGCGCCGTGGTAAAATTACTCCTTCCTAAATTGCCCGACAGTGTATGGCCCAAAGGAAAAATGAGGAGGTTTATGGGCCAGTTAGCATGGGCACACATCATTGAGGTAAGCAATGGAAGAGTAAGTAAAAATTCTTATAAAAACAACCACACCAACAACTTGGCCTTATCGTGCTCTCATTGTGAACCACTGATGGCTCGTGATACAGGTAACCCAGGTTCGAATCTAATAATACCATCTGTTTTATCACAATTCAAATGCTTTAATTGTCCTGCATGTGTACATGTTCAAGCTCCTCCATGAAGCCATTTTTGAGGCCAGAGGAGATGTTGAAGTCCATTCGCACACTCTTCATAAGAATAAATGGAGGCAATTTGTCTCAACTGTTCGTACCAAATTGTTGTGAATCGGACCATTCATCCATAACATATGACGTGCAATCTTTCAGTGAACACTCAACCGAACAAAATAAATGCATAATGCCCACATCATCTCGAGTGCTCTCAAGAGAACAAAAATAAATGTATAAAAAAATTAAAACACAAAAAAAAACCCTGAAATCTAAAGACAATCATTTTGATTGCCGTTAGCATTAGTGAGAGTCAATGAAGCAGTGAAGCTTTAATGAATTTCACGCTCGGGTAACACTGCTCCATACCATCACCCTCAGCAGTTAATATGATAATTAATTATTATTATTATTATATTATAATTATTATATAAACTTCTTCGTTTTGGGCACTTTCATTTCAAATTGGGAATTACGTATTAAATCGAGCTAATATTCATGATACAATGTTGAAACACAAAAAAAGAGAGGGACATTACGAATAACAACCTAATTTTGGTGGCCTGAGAGCTTTGACTCACAAGCTCAAGAATGGGTGCAGTCAAACCATGCACAAAGATTCATGTTCACGAGACTCGGCCTTTCGGGGCGTCTAAAGGAAAGACCGAAGGCGAGAGGAGGGAGGGAGGCAGATGGAGATGGGAAGTGAGAAAAAGGCAGGAAAAAAAGAAATGAAAAATATGGAGGAAAACAACAAAGACAACTTGAACAGGAGCTGATACTCTAGGTCCCCTGCCTTTGGGTGGTATGAGGATGAGGATAGAGGATAGAATGAGGAATATACCCGTGTAATATGGGAAAGTGCAATCTTGAACGGTTTTTGAATATCGCGTACACAAGCCAGGTTACCAAGATGTTGCCATGGCAACAGAATTCACCCAATCACCGCTGCGATCTGATCAGGTCGAGATAATATCAGGAGGAATAGATATCTGCAATATGAAAGCGAAATGTTCAACGTTTTGAAATATCGAGTCACACAAAGTACCTGGACGGACGATCAGTCGGACGGAGCTCAATTTAATGGCCCCGGACTCCGACCTTGTCAATGGGGGGGGGACAAAAATCAGGTGTAACGTGCGCGAGTGAGAGAATCTTCCATGGACCAACCACTCAAAAGGGACAGTTCACTGTTTATCGATTGGCCACCGTTCATGACTGACGTACGTCAGCTTGGAAGGCTGCTTAAGAGGCAAGGCATAACGTTGATGCAGCATGAAAGGAGTATTTGCAGTTAAAACAATCCACTTCGAATGGAATAATGCATCAGGAAGCTAAACGAGAATGCACAATTAAAAAAAAACATGAAAATCAAGAGAAGAACTTTAAAATAATTTATACAAACCTTAGGTGTGATATTACAGGTCCCCCAGGGGAGTTAAGGAGCTTTGTTTACCTACACTTGTTACTTGTCACACACTCACGAACACCTCTACAGTTAATTTATTACACATCCTATTATAGTTTTGATTTATATCCAGTTAATTATATTAGTGGTAAGCAGCACGTGATTGCTTGACAGGAATATTCTTAACTAAAAATAAACATATAATTCAGAGAGATCTGAAGAGCTTTCAGCTATATTAAGCAGGTATTTCAGTGAACATCCGGATCATCAGCTGGGCACCGTCTATCACGAAGTTACGTCCTTTCCTCTAGAACCTCTCTAACCTACAGGTCCACAACTTCAGTTGTGCCTGATGGTCATCCAATCAAAGAGAGGGAGAAACAGAAGATAAGAAGTATAAGGTGAGTGCAAAAGTGTTGAGACTGAAGTCTCAAGAGTGAGAGAGAATAAATGAATGAATGAGTCAGAACCACTGATGAACATCACAATAATATAAAGTAAAAGTTGTGACATTGTGTCATTTATCATCCTCTCAAGGTATTTGTTTTGGGTCGTTTGTTTGTCTGTCTGTCTGTTTGTCCACGAAGTTTGTGTGTTTTTCTCCGCAACCGCTTATCGCATTGAGATGAAAATTTTCACCATAGGTGCGACTACTCATGTAGATGTTTTAATCACAATTAGACGTCATACGTCACGTGATGTGGCAAGCCATGTTGGAAAAACGGGGGAAAAAACTTGGACCTCTGTATCTCTGAAACCGCACACAGGAAAAAAATTGAAACTTGGCACAGGACAAGTACTCTCCTTAATATGGGCAAAGTGATTTTTTGATGATGTCACAGGTGCTTCGTTATGTCGTCATAATGCATATGTAGAACACGGTGAAAATTTTTTGAGGGTCATCTAGGGATAAATGGTCCACAGAAAAATATTTTGATGAGGTCATCAGTCACATGATTCGGCAGCCATATTGTTTTTTGTTTTTTTTAAACCTTCAAAAATCTTCTCCAGAACGGCTTGGACAGATCGAGGGGAACTTAACAAAATGTTCCCAAACCATGAGTGTACAAGCTTGTTAGGAATAATTGATACATCACATGGTTTGGCAACCATATTGGATTTAAGAAAAATATTAAATAATGTTTTCTCTGGAACCACTTAATCATCGTTGTGAAACTTCACATTATGATCTTGTAGTGATGGGGAATACATGCTTAAAATTTCAATTTGATCGGACACATGGTCTGGCAGCCATAGTTATTTAATTTTTGATTTTATGGGTTGTTTTTTGTTTTTTAATAAGGCTCACTTGGCTGTACTGTGCCTGGATGGGATTGAGGGTAGTGGAGTAGCAGCTGAAATCAAATCCTATTCCAGGTTCCTCCTGATGACTTCATCTTTGCTTTTTGCTTGTTTGGGTTCCTTCTGATTACTCCAATGCAGACTGTAACCTATTTGGTCTCCATTTGAATTGAATTTATTTTAAATCCCATTCCAAATTCAATTGAATATTGATGAAAATGAATGAATAAAAAACGTCATGAGGCACGGTCAGGTGTCCGATCAAAGTGGGACGTCTTGGTACCCGGAGTCATCACTGCCAGCAGTTATAAGTGGCAGTTCTAATTATGTCTCTTATTAATTACGTTACTCACCAGTACACAACGCCACACAAAATAAGTTCCTGGTGAGGTCTGCAATCTCTGACTGCTCTTTTTCTGTTTAAAGCTTTGTAATCACACACAGGATATAACGGCAATCGGGCGAAGGGTAATGAAACTCAGGACCACCGCATAAAAAGGGCAGAAGAAGTGGAGATGGTCTTTGCCCAAGGGCCTCTCAGAACAAGCGGGCCACAAGTACAGTCTTCGGAAACTCCCAGCTCATGTGTTTTGAACAATCCTAATGCAGGCCACGTCGCTCCTCGCAGCCACAGCAGGACACTGGTCAATCTCATTTATTTATTCCCATTAATATGCTACACACTAAAGTGATTTACTTGGTCCCTGAAATTGTAAACAACAGAAACGCAGTGTTGGACGGAGTTTCCCAAGCGAAAATGCAATCACTTCAATCATCAAAACAAATAACTGGGATAGAAAAAGCATGTCCATGATGAGATGCCTATAAGGGGTCCAAACAAATTGCCAGACCCCTTTCCAGAGAGTGTCCACATGAATCACACACATAAGGTAACATTTATACCGAAGATAAATTAAATTATTTGGATTCATACGTATGCTTATTAAGATGCTTTATTAATTTTTCTTCTCCCAACTTTGCGCACACACTGCAGTAATAATTACAGGCTGGCAGAATAGCTTAGAGGTATGCACATTCACTATGAGGTGTCTAGCCTGTGTTAGAATCCAGACCTAGCTATAAACTATCACCGCTGGCATTGTCGGTAGCACGAGACATCAATGTGTGGTCATCCATCAGATGGATGCTAAGCCAGAGGACCATGTACCAGCACTGGGGGCATTGGTAGACGATAAGATCCCACAGTGTCCTTGTCGGAAGAGTAGGCACGTTATCGCTGTAACCATGGACAAATTCCAAATTCCTGTCTCCTGATTGATTGCTCAGAGGGAGGGCAAACCACCAACATAACCTTGCGGCACAAGACTTGCTTCACGAAGCACCGCCACTCTAAAATGAGTATGGTACATTGATGATGGTGATTATAATAAGACTATTATTATATATTTTTAAAGATGAATTGAATTGCCATTATTATGCTTTTATTGTGAACATCATTACGATTCAATTTCAACGGCATAATGTAGTAATTTCAGGTGCAGACAATTAATGATTGAATTCAAACAGCAACACAGCTAATGCAGTGCTCAGAGTAGTCGAGCATTCGTCGTTTGGGGATCGTGGAATTACATTTTTCTCTTGGCCATGTGCACCACGCCACTTGCTATGTGCGAGAAATCCCGAGGGGGTCTCTCGAGTTCCTGTGCAGTGGACATGTTCGCTTTTGAATGTTCAACATAACGTCACAACCACATGGAAAAATAACCTTTAATTATAACGAGAGGAGAAATAAACGCAAGGGCTGTGTGAGGAGAGATTCTCACCGACTGCATCAGGAGGTCCCTTGTCAAGTAAACGTGGAGCCCGACTGAGAATTCTGATCGGGCAGAGAAACGCGCCAGATGGCCTTCATCCTCTGCCTTTTTCGACGCATATTGATGGTTTCTGAACACGTGATCGCGCAACCCCTTTGTTTGAAGCCCCATCACTCCTCAAACCATATTTTTTGCATTTTCTCAAGCCCTGCAGCAATCTGAGCTTTCAAAAACCATCCACGGCAAATCTGAATCAAAATTATGACCTCAGGTGTTCACTGAAAGCATGAGCCAACGACACACTCGCCAATGTGGATGTAGTTGTTGGTGTAACAGACAAAGACGCTTCGTACAAGGGTACCAGGTCAGTGAGTTCCGTAGGGACTTGAGCAAGGTCAGTTAGGCTCTCATGAGGCCCGCCATGAGCTGAACGGCTCGCAATGATGGCCAAGTGTCGGCAAACTCGAAAGAAGCTGGAGCGAGCGGAATGGGTGACTGATGGCAGGCAGCGACTGCAGGCAGTACAATCAGAATACGACGCCAGCCTGACAACGCCTGGGTGGAACTGCTCAAATAAAATGAGGGTTAGCTGTTCCAGACGTTGATGCACTAACTACAGCAATGATTCATGGTCATAATGAGATCACAAGACTCAAACGCAATGTTTGGCATTTTGAATGGCGATAAAAAATGGAAATCTGTCTTGTATTACAAGGATGGCAAACCCTGTAGGTAATAGTGTGCAAGTCATGATTTCAAGCCCAAGATTTGGACATGTGTTTCTGCCTTAAGGTTTCATCAGGAAGACAGATTCAGATTAAAATGCTGAGCTTGCCAGGCAGGCACCTTGGGAAGAGAGAGAGAGAGAGGAGCAGGAAAGATAACGTAAAATTACCAAGACTCAAGTCTTTTACCCAAAGACTACCACTCAAGTTAAAATTACCAAAGACTACCACTCAAGTGGTAGTGTCAACTTGCGTTTAGTCACCACCTAACTGTCTCTGTACATGTTTTGATGTCCTACCAGCGTGTTGTTCCAAGTATTATTGTATAGGTTCCATGTGTAGGTTATACAATAGTGGATTTTGAGAGATAAAAAACAAACAATGAATGGTTGCACGAGTTTGCAAAAAGGTCGCATCAACAGCCAGACCTGGGAAGAATGCCTGCTGCGGCATTTGTGAGATTGAATGGTACAAGTCTCTTTTGTATGAAATGGCTCATACTTTGATAGTACAATGGAATATGAGTTGTCATCCAAAAATACTGAGAAACATTAAATCTTATCAAGAGCATCTCATTCACAAACAAATACATTGGACAAAGCCAGGTGAGAAAGCAGCGGCAAACAAAGCGCCGGGGATCCTTCCGAGAAGAATTAGCGATAGCAACAGGAGAAGGATTTGCATAAAGACAAAAGGAAGACAAGAAAGAAAACAAAAGGAATGAAACTCGGGATTTAAATTAGCAAAGAAATAAATATTCGAATGAAAATCGCCAGTTTGTTTTGAAGTTGGATCGTTATAAATTCAGCAAAATCCAAGCTAGCCAATCATCTGAGCTCCTGAAAATGGCTAGGAGTAAAGGTAAGCTACAACTCCTGCAAATCCCAAGTCTCTCCCTCCTACAGCTCATATCTTGGGCTGGCATTATACAGGTGGCAAGTGGTCTGGTCTTCTTGGTGGTTCCTTGACACACTGCTTGCTATCTCTTAGTGTAGTTGCTGTCTGGGAACAAAATTGACCAGGTAGTTTACCTGTTTCATGTGAATGCCCTTATTTGGGTATGAAGGGGAAATGAACACATCTCTTCTTTGCAAAAGAAAAATAATTAATACATCTTGAGATCAAATTATGTGATTTCACTGCGTTATGACACTCGTCTCCACTTAGACAAAGCACCGTGGCACGACTTCTGGCTGCATGACCGCCCACAAGTCGGGAACAGGTTTGCTAACCACATCTTAGACAAGCACGAGCGTGCCCCAAATTCCTGCAACCTCGGCACACACACCGCGTTACATGGGATGAAGTTTGCCGACGGACCGAGCCGAGGTGATGAGCGTGAAGTGGAGAAGTGCGTTTGACCTGGAACCTGTGAATATAAGGAGCCACCTGCAGATCTTCGACTTTGTTGAGAAGCTCAATGTCCTTCACCAAGATCGATTGGTTCGTTGAAGACCAGAACTCTCACCGTACGTATTTTTGGTCCGCTTTATACAACGCTGGTTAAATTCCCACTTCAGGTGAAGACCAAATCGTAATGCAAGTGAATACCCGATATAATCTTGTTCTCATGAAAGGTTTATACAGATTGATAAATAAGTCATAATTTCCTCTTCCAAATCAGTTTTTCAATGTCCTGTGATTTCACCATCAGTTTTGATTAAAAACCCCTTTTATAAAACCTTTGTCCTTCCCATTATCATTTTAAAAACAATATGTTGTTTGTACTCCCAAGAAGGTGGGGATGCCACGATAAACCGCCATTCTCGTGATGCAATTCTCACATCATACATCCTATCTAAAAGGCACGAGGCAGGTGGGCGTCCGCTTGCAGTCCTCGAGCTCGAGGATGAGTATTTACTTAACAAAAGGCCAAGCTATGTTTCGGAACAATCTAGGCTCTGCCGAATGGGAGGAAGGGTATTTTAATTGATATTACCGGGCAGTATCTTTATATCGTTGCAAAGCTTTATTTACCTTAAAGCCACAACAATAAATTAAAGAACGTTATTACAACTATCGTTGCTGCAAATATTGGTATTATATATAGTCATCATCCTTTGGCTCGATGACTCCGTGCTGGATGAACAGGTAAGAAAGTGGGACAGGTGCAAATGGTATGAATGTAGTGGACAGGGAGGGGGGTGGGGGGTTGTATTGTCGTTTGCACCAAGCACGACGCCAATGGGGGTCCTCGAACTCCGCCAGAAAAGCCCGAGGATTTAGGGATTCCAACCGGACGGTCTCACTGCGGCTCTAGGTGTCGGCGCTGAGCGGCCCTATTAGTGATAAACCTGCTATTACAGGGCTCTTCGGCGCACAGGAATCCGCTAGACACAAACTGGGGCAGATTAAAAAGCCATTACAGATCTTGCTGATGGTCGCAAGCATGGATTTGCTCAATGCTGAGGGTCACCAGAGACCGTCAAGGAGATTGGTAGCATGTAGTGACAGCAATGTGGGCGTGCATCATGGAGTATACGTCTTTTGAGAGTGCAACTTAATCCGGGCTGTCTCGTCTGGGTGCACTCAATTGGGGTGGGGGGGGGGAGGTCTAAAAGGTCCATTGTGACTGGGTTAGTCTGTTTGGTATTCCCATCTGAGAGCCTATGAATGATGACCCTCGGTTCGAATCCCATGTACTATATACGTACGTCCTTGAGATTATGTCCAATCCATTGACGTCTCGATGTCCTTTTCTTAACTGTGACATAATGCACAACTCCTTCGATATTAATTGTAAAAGTATAAATAAATAATAAATACATAGATCGATGAATGAATAAAACATATCAATCACACCTTTGGCCGGCGGGTACCCCTGGCCAAACTCACAGTCCATGGGTTGACCACTTTGGTCTTAAAATGAATTTCAGGTCATTAACCGCTAGAGCGGGACAGACGAGCCCCTCTCAGAATCTGGGTTCAGTATAATCACGTGTTTGCCAAGAAGACGACCATCTTAATCATGTATGCCGATCTACCAATACAATGGGAGCGTCCTCACCGGCAAACGGGATGGAGGAGGTCACGGGTCGAGTCAGGATGTCCACCTTGCAAAGCGTGCCGAGACGAGGGCCGTCGAGGTAAGTTACCTTGCGGTCCTCAGTCCTCGTCACACGGCACCAAATACCGGTGGATATGGCGCGAATTGGGAGGAAACGGGTTCACCATTGGAGCGGATGATGGGAGCGAAATATCTACAATGTAAACGATATCGACTTAAACCGGGTCCGCGCCGTGGGGAAACGCGGGAAAATAAAAACTCGCAAATTGAAGGACGTCTTTGTGCCCATTTGGTAGATTCATGGTGCTGAAACGTCCGTACGTACGAGGAGCTAAGGATCGTGGTCGGAAGGTCTTCGTGGTATCGGAGCGCAATTGAAACGAAGACCTCCAACCTCCACCCCATTCATAACTTCGCACGCGAAAGGTCGGGAGCTCGCGCGCATCGTCCACCGCGACCCCCGCGACGCACCTCGTGCTGCGTCCGCCGGATTAGGAAGCGGACCATCTCGAGCGATCGGAGCAAAGCGACCTCCATGGTCCACGAACGACGGAGCGACGTGTTCTGCAGGGTGCAACCGCGGTGCATCACCTTAGCTGCACAACCGCAGATTCTCGGACAAGAACGACGCAGAAAACGCGGGAAAAAAAAACCGGATGCAGCCGAGAGGAAGAACGAGTCCCAGCACTGACCGTGAGCAGCGGCGAGCAAGCACAGCACCGCAAAAGGTTCATCCCGAGCGATGTCATCGTGACGACGTCGTCTGTCTGTCCCACGGGCGACTCCCGGAGCGTGTCCCTCTCCCGCACTCTCCAGCAGGAGATCAAAGAAAGGGGAATAGGAAATCAACGTCGCTGCTGCAAACGGCCTTGACCGGCGTTTCGGACACAAAGGGATTCAAAAATACACGGCCGGAAGGACGACAGGTACAAATCAAACGGAGACACCAAGGTCGCACCGACGTCCGAACTCGCACCGCTCTGAGCATATCACTCCAATGCATCACTTTATAGTCGGGTCGGAAGTGATCGCGCCGACCGCTCCTGCCCTGTGTCATTTCCTGGGGGGGCTGCGCTTCCCGACCCGTGAACCTCCGCGAGGTTCGACTCTCCATCAATGAATGGAGGGGCGACGTGACCGCCCCTGCGCGGAGCCCCCGCCCATTTACCACGCGACGTTCACAGAGGTCATTCTGAGGAATTCCCGGGTTCTCTCCCTACTACTACCCGCCACGTAGAACCCCATGACGGGCGGAATTGTAAACTGTTTCAAACAGATCAAAAAACCCTCCGCGGGTCGACCCCCGCCCCCTAGTGACGTAACGCGCGACGGCAGACCGCGGGTCTGGGAGTTCAGGTCAACACTCGTGTGGACTTCGAGCCGCGGACGACGGTGTCAGCGAGACAACGCGGCGCTCTCAAACAGATTACCGAAGGGTGTCAGGAACACGACGCTCCGAACAATCCACAACAATCCCGGGAATCTCGAGGTCTCAGTGACGACCCTTGGTTTGCTTCCGCAAGGGCTCACCAACACACAAAGTTTATCGGTCGGGACTCGGGATGCTCGCGCTTTCACCCTGTTACATGACCTGGAGACAAGGAGGGTGCGGCTGGGATGGTTAACGGAGGTGATTCACTCGACGTCACCGCACCTGGTTTCCGGTGCGGGGTTGGAATAAAAGATGCCATCCGCTTCCACTGGAGAGAAAAATAATTCAGATTTAAACAATCTCGAAACGTGGACACGGTCAGGTGTGAAACACCAAAAATACTCCGTCGTGTTCCCGATAACATTTACCCCTGTTGTCCCAAATATTGCGTCTAAGCCGAGGATTTGTCATCTTGATTATATTTCTCATTGTGGAATCAAAGTTCGATGAGAACAGAAACCCACACTCTATTAGTCTATTTAGATGTGGATCGATATATATATTGAGACGTAAAGATAGATAATCGACTGAATTATGGAGAGGGTCACCAACACACCAACCTCAGATGTGTGGGGAGCAGCAGGTGACATGGGAGAAATATAAGAAGAAGGCATCGGAGAAAGGATAAAACAAATTAAACAAGATGAGGGTAAAGTAATGCAGCTGGCAAGAGGTAGAAGAGTAGCATTAAAAAAATATATATATATATGTACATGACCAGACATTTCGAACACCACGAGGTCGACCCAGCACGCACGAACGACGTCGGCCATGATAAAGCTTACAGTGATAGTGTGAGAAAATTCTGATATCTGAAGACTCAAAAGCTCAATGGGCTGTCACCCTGAAAAGTGAGAAGGCCCTTGGGTATGAGTCCTGGTTATGTCACACTTTTTTTCCACTGACCAGTCGCAGGAATTATTCCTGTCTTTCCACTTTAATACACATGTATATATATATATATATATATATATATATAATAGTATATATTTGCGTGTAATATAATCGATTTATTTGTATAATCATAGCCCCCTGGGTTTAATTGACGAGGTGAGAGCTGATTGGTTATTCCCTCCATTCACAGGGTGAGACATGGTGGTGCTTTCTTCATCTGGATGTGTTGTACACATATATATATATTATATATATATATATATATATATATATATATATATATATATATATTGTTGCGGAAATGGCCCTTAGTGTGTTATTAAATATAGGATTAGCCCAGATCCCCCATTAAATGCATGTTTCGCCAGGTTGTTCGGCAATATGGACGTTACATGTGTGTCAGGAGGTGTCGCAGCATGAGTTTCATGTGTCATACGGCGGTGGTGTACCGGAGCTTCTCTCTTCTTCCTTCCCTCTCCGGACAATAGTCCCGCCCAGCGCTCTGAGAGTAGCAGTCGGCTCGAGAGAGCGAGCGCCGAAAAGGCGGAGGTGGATCTGCCGACGAGGCAGAGGTTTTGCGATCGGCTGTACAAGGGACGGCTGTGTCTGTTTGCGATCGGCTTTTCGTGAGGAGCGAGCCGAAAGAAAGGCAGGGAAGGGACTGCAATGAGGTCTGTCTGCCATCTGCTGAGGGAGTAACTGAACCTGAGGGTTAGTCGGCGATCTGCTGAGGGAGTAACTCGCGGTGCGTGTGGTCGGCGATCTGTAAAAGAGGAACGGCCTGAACCTGAGGTCGAGTCGGCATCTGCTGAGGGAGTAACTGAATCTGAGGGTTAGTCGGCGATCTGCCGAGGGGAGTACTGAGCCTGAGTGTAGAGTGAGGATTCTGCTGTTAAGAAACAACTAGTGGGAGCTGCATTTGCTTCGAGAGGACTGGCTGCTGTGTGGAGTCGGCGATCGACTCTTATGAGGAGGTCACGACGAGTTCAACCTGCGTCTAATACGGAACCTCTGTCGTTACGCACGGCCCGACACGTCTCGACACGATCTTGTGGTCCCATCGATCCCTGCGGAGCCAACACCGCGATTTGGCCTAACCTGGTGAACAGGCCAGGCCCGGACTGTATACTGGACCTTGTGCAAAGCCAGCTGGAGCATACCATGAGTCTTTCGTCTTTGCCGTCGACCTTATGGGGCTGAACGCGCTGAGGCTGCGTGCGTGGGCGGTGCGACAAAGGGAGCGAACGCCGCCATTTTGCCACTGCATGCCCGAGCTGGGTGCTCGAATCACTTACATCGGCTTGTCACGAGCCGCATTCGTGCCTTTGACACTTTTCCTCTCGTCCATGAGGCATCACCAAGTACTCTGTGTCTTGTCTGCGTGTCTTGTCTGCATGTTGTTTAAGGTTTATCTCGCAAGGGTTCCTTCAAACCCATAATCCGTAGCTCCCTAGTTAAGAACGGGTTATAGATTAATTATAACATTGTCGTGAATGCTTTGCTTGTGTTG
>CM068962.1:74137633-74160191 GCA_035128595.1 Eptatretus atami | reverse complement strand
TGACAAATCCAGTCTGTAACCGGGGTCTATTTACCCAACTGGTATGGCCCAGGTGTACGTTGGTATCGTGATCCGAGACATGTGACCCAAGGCCTGTGCCGAGCCAGCCGGCGTTATAACCCCGGAGACGGCGGTGCTGTTAAGTGACGCCGAACCTTCAACATTTGGCTGTCAAGATTTACACACAACTAGCAGAGCCAAACATGGAATTGTTTGCTTGCTATGCGACATGCAGAGGGGTGGACTTTACCATAGCACAAGTAGTAGTACTATCTTTCGCTCATCCCCGGAGACATAGAACAAAGTGACAAACAAGTTATATTAACTATTGAAACCTGCAGCCATACTGGATGATAGATCCAGCGCTATGAGTGAATTTCATTGCTTATGTTGTGATGAGTTTGGAACCTTTGAGCGGTTGGATTAAAATAGACTCAAAATTAAAGCGCTCAAATATCAAAAACAATTAAGGGACATATATTAGGTCCTACAGATAAAAGTCGTGAGCGTAAACATCGCAAGAAAACGTACTGGTGCGAATGCCATCCATATTCTCACAGTATGCGGATCCAATTTCGAACCGAAAAATGAATCTGAAAAAAAGCCCGGACGCAGAATAAACAAATAACGATGCCTCTGCGGTTTTCGTGACCGCAGACAGGTTTCACAAAACATATCATAACTTCATTAAGGGCAAGTAAAACGTTTAGGTCGTTGTGCAAGTTCCTCATGTCGGATGACGTCGGCAAAATAGCGTGTTAAAAAAAACAATAAAAATAAATAAAATCCTATTTTTGGATGCTGCTGAAATCTCGGTCCCCTGGGTATCTCATAAAAAAAAAAACCTCAAATCATAGATATAAATTTTCCGGTGGTCACACTCGAAGTCCGACTGTTAACGGATGCTTCATTGATGAAGCACGGAAAGCAAAGTTAAAAATTTTCACACAATCACACCACTAATATAACAACTGTCCCAGGACGTGTTGCAAAGGAACACATATGAACAAAGAAAATTACATTGTTATCCAACATGAAAGATTAGTCATGCAGGAGGAAGTCGCTTCCTTTTTTTGGATTTTCTCATTTATATAGTACACTTAAGTAGGAAACTGATCTCATCAAAGTCAAAACTTTTTGGACAGAGGTATAACATTGGGGAAGAGTGAGGAAACAATAATCTCAAAGTGAGCCAGAAAGAATTTCCCACAGTCAGAGTCTTACAGTAAGAAAAGATGAAAGTGTCTGGCAGGAAATGGCATGGGGGGGGGGTGGCGGTGATGGAATGCGGTGGGGGGAGGGAAATTGTCTTCATATTGTCAGAGTGGGAGAAAGTAAAAGAAACGTCTGCTGTTCAGGCAAAATCTCTTGCTTGGTGCCATCTATAGTCTCCATTCGTCTGACACCTTTGGGCTCAAAGGCCGAGCTTGCACTGTATTCCTTCTTGCGTATACGATGAACCAGAAGTGCAACCAGTATCCCTCCAAAAAGTGCACCCACGATGACCACCATCCGATCACCGCGTTGAAGACATGCAGGGGGAGATTGTGGAGCAAAGAGTAAGGGCATTGAGAATTTTCTGAATTGATCAAAAGTTAACTAGAAAGCATCTCAAAAGGCAAGCCCTATCTGTGTCTGCTTTGTTACTCCAACTAAACCTTGATGAGAAAACGACGTTAAAAAAAAAACTGAAATTTAACTAATTTGTGTTCTCCACGATCTCATAATAAGATTTTGTTGAAGATTTAATGACAGGAAGCTCAATTGGTAAAAAAATATTATGGCCTGGACAAACACACTGAATCTCAATGAAAACATAGGATTTTGATTGAATCATTTATTTGGCGGTCTACCACTTCACCGATAGCGTCATCCTTACAATTATTATTCCTCATTGCGAGTAGAACGAGAGGTTGCCAATTTTCAAATTTTCCGAAACAGCATTTTTTTTGTGTTTACGCAGATGGCTTGCCATACCACGTGACTTATGCAGTCACAATTATCATAAAAATATTCATCCATGGGCAGAGGGTAGGGTGGGGGGAGGGGGTACTCTATCCTTGAAAATTGTTGCATTGCTAAGAAAGAAAAAGAAAAACATGTGGTTGCTAGAAAAAAAACATTGTTTTTTAAAAAAAAAGCCAAATTTTTTTTTTTTAGGCCAAAAAAGCCCGAAGAATAACAATAGTAAGTAAAAATTGACGATTTATGTGACTGACCTTTTGACCAAATATTAATTTGTTTTTCTCCAGGTTTTCATAATAAAGCTTTATTGAAATTGATAAACAGCTGAAATGGTAACAAGTTTACTCCTGGACAGGACACCCACATCCACAAAACACACAAAAGTGATTTGCAAAAAACCCCGCTCCCACTGAGTGAGGACGGTGGCTAATAAAAAAAAAACAACAACATCCCAAAGCTTCACTCTTAAAACTTTGAGATTTATTTCTCATATTGTGAAGCTGCATGCATAATGATTTAAGAATTTTTTCTCCAAAATGATTCCCTCTCACCAAAGAACCTTTTCTCCTTCCACTCACTGCTTACCAATCTCCTTTTCTGTCAAAGATGCTTCGTCGTCTGTTGCCACGTTTTTTATTCCGAGCCCTTCATATTTCCAGGTGCGTCTGCATCAGTATACATGGTATCGCCTTGGATGACCTCTTCAACACTGATGTTTGCCGCATCATGTCCAGGCAGGTGGTGGATTGGTATAGTGACCTCCACTGGCATCGGTGTGCACTGCATCAGGCAGAATGGTGATCGGCTGATGACCTCTCCATCGGACGCTCGCGCGTCATGTCAAGCAGAGTGATCGGTGTGATTGATGTCTTCACTGGATGCTGGGCATCGTATCAGGCAGAGTTGGTGATGGTATAGTGCCTCCACTGGTGGTGGTGCACTGGCATCAGGCAGAATGGTGATCGGCTTGATGACCTCTTCCATCGGACGCTCGCGCATCATGTCAGCAGATTTTCAGGGTGTGATGAAGTCTTCCACTGGATGTTGGCTGCATCGTATCAGGCAGAGGGGATTGCGTCTAGTGACCTCCACTGGAGGTTGGGCACTGCATCACGGCAAAATGGTGATCCAGGCTTGATGACCTTCTTCCAGTCGGACCTCGCGCATCATGTCAGGCAGAAAGTGATCGGTTTGGATGAAGTCTCACTGGATGCTGTGCATCGTATTTCTGCAGAGTGTGATTGGTATAGTGACCTCCACTGGATGGTGGTGCACGTGCACAGGCAGAATGTGATCGGCTTGATGACCTTTCAATCGGACGCTCGCGCATCATTTCAGCAGGTGATCGGTGTGATGAAGTCTTCCACTGGAGGTTGGCGCATCGTATCAGCAGATGTGATTGTATATGACCTCCACTGGATGTGGTTGCACGCATCAGGCAGAATTGGTGATCGGCTTGATGACCTCTTCCATCGGACGCTGGCGCATGTCATGCAGGCAGAGTATCGTGTGATGAAAGTCTTCCACTGGATGCTGGCGCGTCGATCAGGCAGATGGTGATTGGTTGTAGTGACCTCCACTGATGTGGTTGCACTGCATTAGGCAGAATGGTGATCGGCTTGATGACCTCTTCCATTGGAGCTGGTGCACATATCAGCCAGAGTGGTGCATTTGTATGGTGACCTCATCGACTGGACGAGGTGGTTGCACCGTGTCAGGCAGAGTTTTATCGGCTGGGTGACCTGCTTCCACTGAATTGGTGCACCCTTACCATCTCAGGCACCTGCACGTTCAGCAAAATCTTTAGAAACAAATGTATGACAACACTTGGGATTGTTTGTCTCTGCCAATCTGACACACTGCCATCTATTTCTGAGTATTAAATAAGTTACATAATCTGTATTAAACAGAACTAAACTGTCTGTAATACAAATAAACTCAAAATTAGAATAATGAAAATCATGAGATTGGTAATCAAATGTCACTCAACATCTTTATATGATTCATTAAGCAGGAAATGTATCTTGTGCATTTCTCAATCGTTTCGATAAGGACAGGCAGGTTTTTGCCTTGCACATAAATGATGGCATTGAAACATCCCTTGGTTTTCCAGCCAAGCAGGAACTTCG
This sequence comes from Eptatretus atami, assembly GCA_035128595.1. NCBI lineage: Eukaryota > Metazoa > Chordata > Myxini > Myxiniformes > Myxinidae > Eptatretus > Eptatretus atami. The sequence continues at coordinate 74,156,097 of CM068962.1, read as the reverse complement.
CAAAGGCAAGATGTGGCGCCGTCCACAGAAATTATTGAAGATTCACTTCAGTGTATTTGCTTGCCTCGGGATGCATCTCAATGAGAAAAAGTTTCTGAACTTTCTGCGTATATTTCCCTGCGCCTACACTATCAAGGTTAAATGCATAGGCTCCCCATAATAAGTAACAATTCAGAGCGTTCATGTGGTGAATTCTTCGATCACAAATCTTTCCAACAAAATCTTATACATCACAAGGAGTTTCAAAGAAAGAACCAGGTTGTCTTTACTTTCTGGATTTTTAGTAAGTGGGAGTAAGGTTCCTTGCTCCATCCCTCCCTTTGCCCATTCATTCCTATATCTTTCCTTCTATTTGAAGTCAGTTGGACTCAATCCTGAAACAGTTGTAGCTGCACCCTCTGGTAGTCCATCATCTTCAGGTTTGTGTGCCGGCACCATCTTTGCGGCTTCGATGTGGAGTGGAATAGCTTTGGTTTGAGGAAGAAGATACATTCAGGCTTCAGGAATGGGTGGGGGACATATCCTTCGTATGAGAGTTAGCATAACTTAAAGGAATTTTGGTGCTTTTTGGATGTGGTGAGTTTGGTGGTGCCATAATGTGAGATAGGGGTAGAAGTGAATCATCCTGAATATGGGAATCGTTTCCTTTCTCTTTTGATCCCTCTTCATTGCCATCATCCTGTTCCTTGAGTGTTTAAGGCAATATTTTGTGTTGGCTGTTAGTCAATGAGGGCAACACTTGACACTGGTCATTTTTGTGGATCCAGATCGCAGTTGTGGCGGACTTATTTGTAGAGTTTTACTTGATGTTTTGAATTCTTTAGAAGCCATTGGTGTATGTGTCGTCCGAAGGATGTTGCCCTGTGTGTTGGCAGGTGCAACTGCCCGTCTTGCTTCTAACTTCCTTGGTTCGGCAGAATTTCCTTCTGGGAATTTCCCCTGTTAAAAATGGATGCAATTTCAAAAGAATTTGTTAAACATTCATTCATTCATTCTTTCATCAAATTCATGAAATCGACAAACATTATTATTCAATCCTTCGAACAATACAGAATAATGATTTCAACGAAGTAAGATGCTTGAATCCTATATGAAATGACAATTCGTTAATAATACCATTTTACTACATCCTCCTGGTTTTATGCTTCACACCACCAAAGCCTTGCCATTGCTTAGTGGTTGGTGGCTGCCTTTGGATCCGCTCGGTCTGAGTTTGAGGCCCGAGGCCGCTGAATTAATACTAGGTGGGTTGACAGCCGTCATCGCTTCCGATGTCAAGGAAAATGAGCACCAGTGTACTGTAAATAGGGGCACTGCAGTCAACGGCATAGCCACATCTCTAAGCAATGTTGCAACCCAGCAGCCCTCAAGCTGCACATCGAGGTGTTGTGTGTGTGGTGTGTGTGGTGTGTGTGTGTGTTGTGTGTGTGTGTGTGTGTGTGTCGGGTAGGCACCACCAACATTACCTACCTTCGTCCTCCAATCATCACTCCTTCCTATCCTCAAGCATATTACCCTACTCCTCCAGGCATATTCCAATTTCCACCCCCCCCCCACCACCCTCCCACCGCATCACTCGCTCTCCTCCTCCCCATTGCACTTTTAATCTTCCAAACTCTTTTTTCTTCTCCTACTTCTCACACCTACTATCCTTCAAGTGAAAAGCACAGGTAACAACAATTGGTTCACTTTCTCTCTGTCTGCAGACGTCCCTCTACGATCGAGGAACCGACTTAATTTCATTGAATGTTATATTTTGAAACTGCAGAATACTAAATTGTACACATGAAGCCGTGCAGGTTAACTCATACTTTTGGCCGATTGAACTGGCAAATTGCTTTTCTCAATGCTTGTGGAATGTGAAATCCAGACAAAATTGCAGCTTCATAGAGATATAGTTCATCACTTGGAAATAGCAAATGCCAAGAGTTAATGAGACCTTCCATGCCTTTTCTCAGAGACTCGCACGAGGGTTAGGTGTTCTATTGAACTCTCTAATTTGTTCTCAATTTGAGATTGTTTCAAAAGTTGACCCCACGCCACGCTCTTTCCCCACATTGTGGCATACGTACAAATTAGATTGCGGAAACTGTTTATTACTGCCAAATGGAAAGCGACCACATAAGATTCCTATTCCATTACAAAATGTTTGAGGGGTGGTCGGAAATGCCTACACAAGACAGGTGTAGCGACCTCCATCGCGCACACACTATTACAGATTGTACAAGGAATATGTCTCCATTAAGGAAAAAATTGAACTATTGGTTTCGAAGTTCAGTTTGAAAATTGCTTTGTTTCCTACAAATCCCCTTGATAGTAATAGATTTGGAAACAGACATGTGTGATAAGGCATGGAAATACCATTACAAACATGTGCGCAGGATGTCATAAAAGGAAGGAGATGGGAATACGGAAATCAGTGAGTTTCGTTCATACTGTTTGTGGCCTTGGCTGGCGAACAGGCAATCTACATACGTTTGCACATTTGGGAAGGTTCGGATAGGAATGACATACGTGCAATGAAATATGAGATGGAGTAATCGAAGGATTATGACCAGCATACCGCAACAATTTGCCTGCATCACCACAGCCTTGATGTGTAAGCAACTCGCAAACAGTATGTGGTTGGGATAATTCCGCTTTCACACCAAAGGCCTGCATAGGCCCACGTTGTTTGTTCTTATTTAACCATTGAGATGTGCTAGTGTGCATGGCAGCTTCAGCACAGGAGCTTTGGAAATGCAAGTTCAAATGATATAGATCAGAAAAGAATGCCATACCCATTGAAGAAGGTATCAAGAACATGCAAGATCTGTAATGCAATTCGCTACCGGGTCAAGATGACTTTTGTGTTCAAACCGGCATGAAGTGCACGGTTACTAGGTGTTTGGATTTTACGCTTCGGGGAGTCACAGTCAGGTTTCAGGAGAACTGACAAGTCACATTCGATTGTCAGTAAAAACCTGCCGGCTAAAAACAACCTCAGGGGTGGGATAATCTGCCTCCCACCCGGTGTGTCTGCACAGATGCAGTGGGTTGTACAGTGGGCCTTACCCTTATCCTGTACTTACAACTTTAAAAACAAAACAAAACACTTTTTGGACATGTTGCCACAAAACACAAAGCCAGCGCCAGCACACGCACGACCGCATTACGGAGCCAGAAATCGATCCGAAGCCAGAAATCGAGTCGCAGAGCCAGAAAAAATACCTGTGTTCTTTCTGCGACTGACTCTTCAGTCAAAAAGCATTTCAAAATTTTGCCTCTTCCCTGCCAAAATAAAACAGCAAAACGGTACAATAACCTCCAAAATGCAGGAAACTATAAAAATAAACACAACCACAGGAAGCTTTGTCAGCTTCAGACCTCCGACTTTAAATGATTTGAAACAGTCGACCACCATCCTGGTTTGTATAAGTAGTCTGAGTAGATCTCACGATGCAGACCTGTCCCTACACAGGAACCATTCTCGAGAGTCTTGCACCATGGAGTGGCGCAAATCCCAAAAAGGGTCAACAATCTTTCTGCTAAAATTATTTTGCCATGGGTGTAGATATAACAATACATATCATATATTTAGAACAGTAGGGTCAACTTTTTGAAAGAATAACATGTTAGCTGTACCTGGTAAAACCACCATCTTCAGTAACCGCGCAGCTAAACTCTTTTACTTCTACGGGATGTTATCCTAACCATCTTGGAACACCATAAACCTCACTGTGATGTAAAACTAGAACAGAGTTTTTCCCACTTATAACTCCTTTTGCAACAGCATTAGGAAGAAATATTATATAAGAGCATGTGTAATGGTTCTTCCATTAACTTCGTTTAAACCGGTTTGTGTTTAATGTAAAAACCGTGGGCCCCAAAACAACCAACAAAGTCAAGTGCCCAAAATTGCATTCTCTTTTGGCGATAACCCCCTCGGAAAACAATCCCAACACGTTGACCCACCTTTATCGGGCAGCAAAAGCTGCTCTTCCAGCTAGGAGCACAATAAGACTGAGGCTATTAGGAGTGAATCACCTACAGAATGAGCACACACAACAAATTACCCGCCCCGGTGGGCATAGTGACTAACGTTGAGATTATGGATTCACATATAACGACTCGAACAACTCATACACTTCAGCTTTCGCTCCGCAGTCCAAGGAAACGCCCACCAGGGCCAAACCATAACTTACGGGCAACGACGCTGTGGGTGACCCCCCCAGCCTCCACATCCCAAACAGACAATCAACAGGCTTGATTTGCAAGAGAATCATAAAGCGAATGTGTAAACACAGGATTAAATGATTCTCCACACGCAACACATGTTTCTAATGCATAAACACAGCTAAAACTAATAAATTTGATCACAGGCACGCCCCTTGAAATCCACAAAGACAAACTCTTTCTCAGATTATCAACTATTCCCAAAAAACCCAGTAAATGGCATTCTCCCATTTTGAACTCAAAAACTGAACCCCACACACACAACAACCAACACGTTTAAAAACGGTCGTTTAGCACTAGAGAAAGAATTGCTATGGCAAGTTTAACTTCAAAATATCTTCTATCATTGTTCCAAAGTGTGTACCCAAATCCTATAACAATCTGATCCATTTAATCCGTATCATAACTTGTTCGAGGATTCCAATGAACTATTGTATGAGAACATTTTGTGTAAATGCTCAGCACACAGTTACGTACTTGACATGGTGAACTACCTCAGTAGTACAGTGCTCGATGATTAGCCCGGTGGCCTTGGACCAAAAAAGCGCACAAGGCATAATTGTGAAAAATCGGTCTTGGGCATTTAAAGGGCCATGCGAAGGGAATGCAGTTAATCATGCATTCGCTTTACGGTTGATTGATCGATTGGCCTTGCGAGTCTGGAGCCCGAGGTCGGGCTCCGATTTTTATCTGCCTGCTCAGCATCTTATGACCACACACTGCGAGGGCTCACACTTCAGAGTCCACCTGGTGTTCGGGAACCTGTTGTGGCAATCGGGGTAGAGTCAGCCAAGCCGATCATTCCAGGGTGTGTTCGGAGAATGGAATTTCGTGAAACATTGGCAAGTTCTGCCACTCTCCCAACCACACATCTCTCCACACCCTCCTAATAAGCACACATCATCTCACGTTCAACGTCCCGGCAAATGAGTCAAGGTTTGCGGTGGGTTGATTCGGCCGTATAGCACCGGAGTGCATCAGAACAATGAGCGCCGGGTAAAAATTAGCTCCTTCCTAAATGCCCCGACAGTGTATGGCCCAAGGAAAAATGAGGAGTTTAATGGGGCAGTTAGCATGGGACACATCTTGAGGTACAGCAATGGAAGAGTAGTAAGTTAAAAAATTCTTATAAACAACCCACCAAACAACTTGGCCTTAATCGTTGCTCTCATCTGAACCATGCATGGCTCGTGATACAGGTAACCAGGTTCGAATCTAATAATACCATCTTGTTTTATCACAATTCCAAATGCTTTAATTGTCCTGGCATGTGTACATGTTCAAGCTTCCTCCATTGAACCATTTTTGAGGCCAGAGGGATGTTGAATTTCCAATTCCCACACTCTTCATAAGAATTAAATGGAGCAATTTGTCTCAACTGTTCGTTACCAAATTGTGTAATCGACCATTCATCCATAATCATGATGACGTCGCAATCTTCAGGAACACTCACCGAACAAAATAAATGCATAATGCCCACATCATCTCGAGTGCTCTCCAGAGAACAAAAATAATGTATACAAAAAATTTTAAAACACAAAAAAAAACCCTGAAATCTAAAGCAATCATTTTGATTTGCCGTTAGCATTAGTGAGAGCAATGAAGCAGTGAAGCTTTAATGTAATTCACGCTCGGTAACACTGCCCATACATACCCTCAGCAGTTATATGATATATTAATTATTATTATTATATATTATAATTTTATATCAACTTCTTCGTTTTGGGGCACTTTCATTTCAAATTGGGAATTACGTATAAATCGAGCTAATATGTCATGATACAATGTGGAACAACAACAAAAAAAGAGAGGGACATTACGAAATAAAAACCGCTAATTTTGGGTGCCGAGAGCTTTGGACTCACAAGGCTCAAGAATGGGTGCAGTCGAAACACATGCACAAAGATCATTTTCACGAGACTCGGCCTTCAGGCGTCTGAAGAGAAAGACGAAGGCGGAGAGGAGGGCAGGGAGGCAGATGGAGATGGGAAGTGAGAAAAAGGCAGGAAAAAAAGAAATGAAAAATATGGAGGAAAACAAACAAAGACAAACTTGAACAAGGAGCGATACTCTAGGTCCCCTGCCCTTTGGGTGGTATGAGGATGAGATAGAGATAGAATGAGGAATAATCCCGTGTAATATGGGAAATCAATTGAACGGTTTTGAATATCGCGACACAAGCCAGGTTTTACCAAAGATGTTGCCATGGCAACAGAATTCACCCAATCACCGCTGCGATTGATCACGGTCGAAGATAAGATCAGGAGGAATAGATTATCTGCATATGAAACGAAATGTTAACGTTTTTAAAATATCGAGTACACCAAAAGTACCTGGACGGCGGATCAGTCGGACGGAGCTCAAATTAATGGCCCCGGAACTCCGACCTTGTCAATGGGGGGGGACAAAAATCAGGTGTAACGTGCGCGAGTGAAGAAATCTTCATGACACCTTCAAAAAAAAAAACAAAAACAAAAAAAAAAACTCAAAAACAAAAAAAAAAAAACGGGACATTCAGCTTTTATCGAATTGGCCACCGTTCATGACTGACGTACGTTCAGCTTGGAAGGCTGCTTAAGAGGCACAGGCATAACGTTTTGAATGCAGCATGAAAGGAGTATTTGCAGCTTAAAACAATCCACTTCGAATGGAATAATGCATTCAGGAAGCTAAACGAGAAATGCAAACATTAAAAAAAAACATAGAAATATCAAGAGAGAACTTTAAAATAATTTATACAAACCTTGGTGTGATGATTACAGGTCTCCAGGGGAGTCATAAGGAGCTTTGTTTACCTACACTTGTTACCTTTCACACACTCACGACACCTCTACAGTTAATTTATTAACACATCCTATTATAGTTTTGATTTATATCCTAGTAACATTTATTAGTGGTAAAGCAGCCGTGAATTGTTGACAGGATATTCTTAACTAAAAATTAAAACATATAATTCAGAAGAGATCTGAAGAGCTCCTATTCAGCTTAATCTAGTAGCAGGTACTTTCATGTGAACATCCGGATCATCAGGCTGGGCACCGTCTATCAACGAAGTTACGTCCTTTCTCTCTAGAACCTCTCTAAAACCTACAGGTCCACAACTTCAGTTGTGCTGTGGTCATCCAATCAAAGAAGAGGGAGAAACAGGAAGATAAAAGTATAAGTGAGTGCAAAGTGTTGAGACTGAGTCTTCAGGTGAGAGAGAATAAATGAATGAATGAGATCAGAACCACTGATGAACATCACAATAATATAAAGTAAAAGTTGTGAATTTGTTCATTTATCATCCTCTCAGGTATTTGTTTGGGTCCGTTTGTTTGTCTGTCTGTCTGTTTGTCCACACGAATTTGTGTGATGGTTTTCTTCCGCAACCGCTTTATCGCATTGAGGAAAATTTTCACGCATAGGTGCGACACTGCATGTAGATGTTTTAATCACAATTATGACGTCATACGTACGTGATGTGGCACAGCCATGTGGAAAAACGGGGGAAAAAAAACTTGGACCTCTGTATCTCTGAAACCGCACACAGGAAAAAAATTGAAAACTTGGCACAGTGACAAGTACTTGCCTTAATATGGGCAAAGTTGATTTTTTGATGAGTCACAGTGCCTTCGTTATGTCGTCATAATGCAATATGTGAACACGGTTGAAAATTTTTTGAGGGTCACTAGGGATAAATGTCCACAGAAAATATTTTTGATGAGGTCATCAAGTCACATGATTCGGCAGCCATATTGTTTTTGTGTTTTTTTTAAACCGTTCAAAAATCTTCTCCAGAACGGCTGGACAGATCGAGGGGAACGTTAACAAAATGGTTTCCCAAACCATGAGTGGTACCAACGCTTGTTAGGAATTAATTGATACATCACATGGTTTGGCAACCATATTGGATTAAGAAAAATATTAAATAATGTTTTCCTCGGGAACCACTTAATCAATCGTTGTGAAACTTCACATTTATGGATCCTTGTAGTGATGGGGAATACATGCTGTAAAATTTCAATTTGATTCGGACACATGGTCTGGCGCCATAGTTATTTCATTTTTGATTTGGGTTGTTTTTGTTTTTTAATAAAGGCTCACTTGAGCTTACTGGCCTGGATGGATTGAGGTGTAGTGGTAGAGCAGCTGAAATCAACATCCTATCCAGGTTCCTCCTGAATGACTTCAGTCTTGCTTTTTGCTTGTTGGGTTCCTTCTGATTACTCCCAATGCAGGACTGTGACCTATTTGGTCGCTCCATTTGAATTGAATTTATTTTAATCCCATTCCAAATTCAATGATATTGAATGAAATGAATGAATAAAAAACGTCATGAGGCACGGTCAGGTGTCCGATCAAAGTGGACGTCTTGGTACCCGGGTCACACTGCCAGCAGTTATAAGTGGCAGTTCGTAATTATGTCTCTTATTAATTACGTTACTTCACTCAGTACACAAACGCCACACAAAATAAGTTCCCTGGTGAAGGTCCTGCAATCTCTGACTGCTCTTTTTCTGTTTAAGAGCTTTTGTAATCACACACGGATATAACGGCCAGACGGGCAGAAGGAGTCTAATGAAATACTCAGGACCACCGTCATAAAAAGGGCAGAAGCAAGTGGAGATGTCTTTGCCCAAGGGCCTCTCAGAACAAGCGGGCACACAAGTACAGTCTTCGGAAACTCCCCAGCTCTGGTGTTTTGAAAATCCTAATGCAGGACACGTCGCCTCTCGCAGCCACAGCAGGAAACACTGGTCAATCTCATTTATTTATTCCATTAAATGCTACAGATAAGAGATACTTGGTCCTGAAATTGTAAACAACAGAAACTGCAGTGTTGAGGAGTTTCCACAAGCGAAATGCAATCACTTCAATCATCAGAAACAAATAACTGGGATAGGAAAAAGCATGTCCATGGATGAGATGCTACTTATAAGGGGTCCAAACAAATTGCCAGACCCTTTCCAGAGAGTTGTCCACATGAATCACAACAACAAGGTAACATTTATATCCGAAGATAAATTAAATTATTTGCGATTCATACGTATGCTTAGTTAGGACGATGGATGCTTTATTAATTTTTCTTCTTCCCATCCACTTTGCGCAACCACTGGCGTAATAATTACAGGCTGCATGAATAGCTTAAGGTATCACACTCACATATGAGTGTGTTAGCCTTGTGTAGAATCCAGAACCTAGGCTATAAACTATCACCTGGCATTGTCGGTAGCACGAGAATTCAATGTGTGGTCATCCATCCAGATGGATGCTAAGCCAGAGGACCATGTACCAGCACTGGGGGCTGGTAGACAGATAAAGATCCCACAGTGTCGCTTGTCGAGAGTAGGCCACGTTATCGCTTAACCATGGACAAATTCCAAATGTCCTGTCTCCTGATGATTGCTCAGAGGGAGGGCAAACCACCAAACAGTAACTTGGGCAAAGACTTGCTTCACAGCACCCCACTGCGCTAAAATGATAGGTACATGATGATGGTGATTATAATAGACTATTATTATTATATTTTTAAAGATTGAATTGAAATTGCCGATTATTATTGCTTTATCTTGACCATCATCTACGATTCAATTTCAACGGCCTAAGTATGTAATTTCAGGTGCCAGACAATTAAGTGACTTGAATTCAAACAGCAACACAGCTAATGCAGTTGCTCAGAGTAGTCGAGCATTCGTCGTTTGGGGATCGTGGAATTACATTTTTCCTTGCCCATGTGCACCACGCCACTTGGCTATTGCGAGAAATCCGAGGGGGTCTCTCGAGTCCTGTGCAGTGGACATGGTTTTCGCTTTTAATGTTTCACATACGTTCACACCACATGAAAAAATAACCTTTAATTATAACCGAGAGGCAGAAATAAACAAAGGGCTGTGAGGAGAGATGTCTCACCGACTGCATCAGGAGGTCCCTTGTCAAGTAAACGTGGAGCCCCGACTGAGAATTCTGGATCGGAGAGAAACGCGCCAGATGGGCCTTATCCTCTGCCTTTTTTCGACGCATATTGGATGGTTTCTGAAACACGATCCGCAACCCCTTTGTTTGAAGCCCCATTCACTCCTCAAACCTATTTTTGCATTTTTCTCAAGCCCTGCAGCAATTGAGCTTTCAACAACCATCCAACGGCAAATCTGCATGCCAAAATTATACCTCAGGTGTTGCACTGAAAGCCATGACAACGCACATCGCCAATGTGGATGTAGTGTTGGTGTAACAGACAAAGACGCTTCTCAGGGTTAGCAGGTCAGTGAGTTTCCGTAGGCTTGAGCAAGGTCAGGTTAGGCTTGCTCATGAGGCCCGCCATGACTGAACGGCTCGAATCTGATGGCCAAACTGTCGGCAAAGCTCGAAAGAAGTGGAGCGAGCGGAATGGGTGACTGAATGTGCAGGCAGCACTGCAGCAGTACAATCAGAAACGACGCCAGCCTGACAAACGCCTGGGGTGGAACTGCTCAAAAAATGAAGGGTTAGCTGTTCCAGACGTTGATGCACTACTACTCAGCATGATTTCATGGTCATAATGAGATCACAAGACTCAAACGCAATGTTTGGCATTTTGATGGCGATAAAAAATGGAAATCTGTCTTGTATTACCTAAGGATGGCAAACCCTGTAGGTAATAGTGTGCAAGTCAGATTTCAAGCCCAAGAATTTGGCACATGTGTTTCCTGCCTTAAGGTTGTCATCAGGAAGAGCAGGATTCAGATTAAAATGCTGAGCTTTGCCAGCAGCACCTTGGGAAGAGAGAGGGAGAGAGGAGCAGGAAAGATCACGTTAAAATTACCAAGACTCAAGTCTTTTTACCAAAGACTACACTACAAGTTAAAAATTCCAAAGACTAGCCATCAAGGTGGTAGTGTCAACTTGCGTTTTAGTCACGCACCTAACTGCTCTGTACATGTTTTGATGTCTACCAGCGTTTGTTCCAAGTATTTTGTTAGGTTTCCTGTGTAGGTATAGCAATAAGTGGTTTTTGAGATGATAAAAAACAACAATGAATTGGTTGCACGAGTTTGCAAAAAGGTCGCTATCAACAGCCAGAGCCTGGGAATAGAATGCCGTGCGTGCATTTGTGGAGATTGAATGGACAAGTCTCTTTTGATGAAATGGCTCATACTTTGATAGTACAATGGAATATGAAGTTAGTCATCCAAAATACTGAGAAACATTAAATCTTATAAAGGCATCTCAATTCACAACAAATCATTGGCACAAAGCCAGGTGAGAAGCAGAGGGCAACAAAGCGCCGGGGATCCTCCGGAAAGGAATTAGCGATAGCAAAGGAGAACGGGATTTTGCATAAAGACAAAAGGAAGACAAAGAAAGAAAACAAAAGGAAATGAACTCGGGATTTAAATTAGCAAAGAAGATAAATATTCGATGATGAAAATCGGCCATTTGTTTTGAAGTTGATCGTTTATACAATTCAGCAAAATCCAAGCTAGCCAATGCATCTGAGCTCCTGAAAATGGCTAGAGTAAGGTAATACAACTCCTGCAAATCCCAAGTCTCTCCTCCTACGCTCATATCCTTGAGGCTGGCATTAATACAGGTGGCAAGTGGTCTGGTCTTCTTTGGTGGTTCCTTGACACCTGCTTGCTATCTCTTAGTGTAGATTGCTGTCTGGGAACAAAATGACCAGGTAGTTCTACCTGTTTCATGTGAATCCCTTATTTGGTATGAAGGGGAAATGAACACATCTCTTCTTTGCCAAAAAGAAAAATAATTAATACTCTTGAATCAAATTATGTATTTCACTGCGTCTATACACCGTCTCCACTTTAGACAAAGCACCGTGGCACGACTGTTCTGCTGCATGACCGCCCACAAGTCGGGACAGGGTTTGCTACCACATCGTTAAGACAACACGAGCGTGCCCCAATTCCGGGAACCTCGGCACACACCCGCGTTACATGGGATGAAGTTTGCCGACGGACCGAGCCGAGGTGATGACGTGAAGTGGAGGAATGTGCGTTTGAACCTGGAACTGTGAATATAAGGAGCCCACCTGCCCACGACTTCGACTTTGTTTTGAGAAGCTCAATGTCCTTCACCAAATGATTGGTTCGATTGAAGAACCAGAACTCTCACCGGTACGTATTTTGCGTCCGCTTTCATACAACGCTGGTTAAATTCCCACTTCAGCGTGAAGAACAAATGTAATGCAAGTGAAACTACCGATATAATCTTGTTCTCATGAACAAGGTTTTAACAGAATGATCAAATAAGTCATAATTTCTCTCTTCCAAATCAGTTTTTCAATGTCCTGTGATTTCACCATCAGTTTTGATTAAAAAACCCCTTTTATAAAACCTTTGTCCTTCCATTATCATTTTAAAAACAATATGTTGTTTGTACTCCCAAGAAGTGGGGATGCCACGATAAACCGCCATTCTGTGATGCAATTCTCACATCATACCATCCTATCTAAAAAGGCAACGAGGCAGGTGGGCCGTCCGCTGCAGCCTCGAGCTCGAGGATGTGAGTATTACTTAACAAAAGGCAAGCTATGTTTCGGAACAATGACTAGCTGCTGCGAATGGAGGAAGTGGTATTTTAATTGATATTACCGGCAGTATCTTTATATCGTGCAAAGCTTTATTTACCCTTAAAGCCACAACATAAATTAAAGTAACAGTTATTACAACTATCGTTTGCTGCAAAATTTGGTATTATATATAGTCTCATCCTTTGGCTCGATGACTCCGTGCTGGCATGAACAGGTAAGAAAATGGGCAGGTGCAAATGGTATGAATGTAGTGGACAGGGGGGGTGGTTTATTGTCGTTGCACCAAGCACGACGCCAATGGGGGTCCTCGAACTCGCGCCACGCTAAAAGCCCGAGGATTTAGGGATTCCAACCGGACGGTCTCATTGCGGCTCTGGTGTCGGCGCTGAGCGGCCCTATTAGTGAATAAACCTGCTATTACACGGGCTCTTCGGGCACAGGAATCCGCTAGACACAAACTGGGGCAGATTAAAAAGCCATTAAAGATCTTGCACTGATGGTCGCAAACATGGATTTCGCTACAACTGGCTGAGGGTCATCAGAGACCGTCAAGTGAGAATTGGTAGCATGTAGGTGACAGCAATGTGGGCGTGCATCATGGAGTAATACGTCTTTTGAGAGTGCAAATTAATCGGGCTGTCTCGTCTGGGTGCACTCAATTGGTGGTGGGGTGGAGGTCTAAAAGGTCCATTGTGACTGAGGTTATCTGTTTTGTATTCCATCTGAGAGCACAGAATGATGACCCTCGTTCGAATCCCATGATATATACGTACGTCCTTGAGATTATGTCAATCCATTGAACGTCTCGATGTCCTTTTCTTAATGTGACATTAATGCAACAACTCTTCGATATTTAATTGTAAAGTACATAAATAAAAATAAATACATAGATCGATGGAATGAATAAAACACTATCAATCACACTTTGGGCCGGCGGGTACCCCGTGGCCAAAACTCACATCCCATGGGTTTGACCACTTTGGTCTTAAAATGAATTTCAGGTCTATTACCGCTTGTAGCGGGACACGAGCCCCGTCCAGGAATCTGGGTTCAGTATAATCACGTGTTTGCCAAGAAGACGACCATCTAATCATTATGCCGATCTACCAATACAATGGAGACGCTCCACACCGGCAACGGATGGAGGAGGTCACGGGTCGAGTCAGGATGTCCACCTTGAAAGCGTGCCGAGACGAGGGCCCTCGGGTAAGTTACTTGCGGTTCCTCAGTCCTCGTCACGCACCAAATACCGGTGGATATGGCGCGACAATTGGGAGGACAACGGGTTCACCATTGGAGTCGGATGATGGGAGCGGAAAATCTACAATGTTAAACTGATATCGACTTAACCGGGTCCCGCGCCGTGGGAAACGGCGGGAAAATACAACATCGCAAATTGAAGGACGTCTTGTGCCCCATTTGTAGATTCTGGTGCCTCGAAACGTCCGTACGGTACGAGGAGCTAAGGATCGTGGTCGGAAGGTCTTCGTGGTATCGGAGCGCAATTTAAACGAAGACCTCCAACCCCCACCCCATTCATAACTTCGACACGCGAAGGATCGGGAGCTCGCGCGCATTCGTCCACGCGCCCCGACCCCCCGACGCACCTCGTGCTGCGTCCGGCCGGATAGGACAGCGGACCATCTCGAGCGATCGGAGCAAAGCGACCTCCATGGTCACGAAACGACGAGCGACGTGTTCTGCAGGGTGCAACCGCGTGCATCACCTTAGCTGCACAACCGCAGATTTCTCGGACAGAAGCGACGCAGGAAAACGCGGGAAAAAAAAACCGAGCAGCAGCGAGAAGGAAACGAGTCCCAGCACTGACCAGTGAGCACGCGGCGAGCAAGCACACACCGCAAAGTGTTCATCCCGAGCGATGTCACGTGACGGGACGTCGTCTGTCCTGTCCCACGCAGGCGACTCCCGGAGCGTGTCCCTCTCCCGCACTCTCCATCAGGAGATCAAAAAAGGGGAATAAGGAACAATCAACGTCGCTGCTGCAAACGGCCTTGACCGCTGTTTCGGACACCAAAGGGATTCAAAAATACGGGCCGGAAGACGACATGGGTACAAATCAAACGGGAGACACCAAGGTCGCCACCGACGTCGAACTCGCACCGCCTCTGAGCATTACATCAATGCATCACGTTATAGTCGGTCGGAAGTTGAATCGCGCCGACCGCTCCTTCCCTGATGTCATTTCCTGGGGGGGCTGCGGCTTCCCGACCCGTGAACCTCCGACGAGGTTTCGACTCTCCATCAATGAATGGAGGGGGACGTGACCCCCCCTGCGCGGAGCCCCCGCCCATTTACCACGCGACGTTCACGAGGGTCATTCTGAGGAGATTTCCCGGGTTCTCTCCCTACTACTACCCGCCACGAACCCATGACGGGCGGAATTTGTACTGTTTCAAACAGATCAAAAAACCTCCGCGGGTCGACCCCCCGCCCCCTAGTGGACGTCGTAACGCGCGACGACAGACCGGCGGGTCTGGGAGTTCAGGTCACACGTCGTTGGACTTCGGGCCGCGGACGACGGTGTCAGCGAGACAACGCGGCGCTCTCACCAACAGATACGAAGAGGTGTCAGGAACACGACGCCTCCGAACAATCCACAACAAATCCGGGAATCTCGAGGTCTTCAGTGAGCGACCCTTGGTTTGCTTCCCGCAAGGGCTCACCAACACACAAAGTTTTTATACGCGTCGGGACTCGGGGATGCTCGCTGCTTTCACCTGTTACATGAACCATGGAGACACAAAGGAAGGGTGCGGCTGGCGATGGTCTTAACACGGAGGTGATTACTCGCGTCACGACACCTGGTTTCCGGTTGCCGGTTTGGGAAGTAATGATCCATCGTCGATCGCCACTGGAGAAACAAAAATAATTCAGATTTAAAAACATCTGCGAAACGTGACACGGTCAGGTGATGAAACACCAAATAATCTCCGTCTGTCCCGAATAACATTCACCCTTGTTGTCCCCAATATTTGCGTCTAAGCCGAGTGATGTTAGTCATGCTTGATTATATTTCTCATTGTGTTGATCTCAAAGTTTCGATGAGACACGAGAACACCACACTCTATTATCTATTTAGATGTGGACGATTAAATTATACTATTGAGGACCGGAAAGATTAATAAATCGACTGAAAAGAGAGGTCCCACACCACACTCACCTCAGAATGTGCGGAGCAGCAGGTGTGACAATGGGAGAAATGAAAGAAGCATAGATCGGAGAAAGGATAAAACAAATTTAAACAAGATGAGGGTAAAGTAATGCAGGCTGGCAAGAGGTAGAGAGGTAGCATTAAAAAAAAAAATATATATAATGTATCATTGACCAGACATTTCGAACACCACGAGGTCGCCCGCACGCACGATACGAACGTCGGCCATTGATAAAGCTTACAGTGATAGTGTGAGAAAATTCTGATATCTGAAGCTTCAAAAGCTCAATGGGTCTGTCACCCTGACAAAGTGAGAAGGCCCTTGGTATTGAGTCCTGTTACGGTCACACTTTTTTTTCCCACCTGACCAGTCGCAGGAAATTATTCCTGTCTTTCCACTTTTAATACACATGTATTATAATTTATATATATTTATATATATATATTGCGTTAATACTAATCGATTTATTTGTATAATCATGCCCCTGGGTTTAATTGACGAGGGAGAGCTGATTGGTTATTTCCCTCCATTCACGAGGTGAGACATGGTGGTGCTTTCTTCATCGTGGATGTGATTGTACACTATAGTATATATGTTATATATATACATATAATTATATATAATATATATATATATATCTATTGTTTGCGGAAATGGCGCCTTAGTGTGTTATTAAATATAGATAGCCCAGATCCCCATTTAAATGCATGTTTTCGCCAGGTGTTCGGGCAATATGGACGTTACAGTGTGTGTCAGGAGGTGTCGACAGCATAGTTTCAATGTTCATGACGCTGGTGTGTACCGAGACGCTTCTTCTTTTCCTTCCCTCTACCGCGAACAATAGTCCCGCCCACGCTTGGAGTAGCAGTCGGCTCGAGAGAGCGAGCGCCGAAAAGGCGGAGCCGTGGATCTGCCGACGAGCGCAGAGGTTTTGCGATCGGCTGTATCAAGGGACGGCTGTGTCTGTTTGCGATCGGCTTTCGTGCAGGAGCGAGCCGAAAGAAAGGCAGGGAAGGACTGCATGAGGTCTGTCTCCATCTGCTGAGGGAGTAACTGAACCTGAGGGTTATCGGCGATCTCTGAGGAGTAACTCGCGGGTGCGTGTGGTCGGCGATCTGTAAGAAGACGGAACGGCCTGAAACGCTGAGGGTCAGTCGGCATCTGCTGAGGGAGTAACTGATCTGAGGGTTAGTCGCGATCTTGCCGAGGGAGTAACTGAGCCTGAGTGTAGGAGTGAGATTCTGCTGTATAGAAACAACTATGGGAGCTGCATTTGCTTGGAGAGAAGACTGCTGCGTGTTGGAGTCGGCGATTCGACTCTTATGAGCGAAGGTCACGACGAGTTCAACGCCGTCGCTAATCACGACCTTGTTCGTTACGCACGGCCCGACACTCTCGACACGATCTTGTGGTCCCATGCGATCCCTGCGGAGCCAACACCGCTGATTTGGCCTAACCTGTGAACAGGCCAGGCCCGGACTGTATACTGGACCTTGTTGCAAAGCCAGCTGGAGGCATACCATGAGTCTTTCGTCTTGTGCCGTCGACCTATGGGGCTGAACGCGCTGAGCTGCGGCCGTGGGCGGTGCGACAAAGGGGACGAACGCGCCATTTGCCAACTGCATGCCGAGCTGGGTGCTCGGAATCCAATTACATCGGCTTGTCACGAGCCGCATTCGTGCCTTTGAACACTTTCCTGTCTCGTCCATGAGGCATCACCAAGTACTCTGTGTCTTGTCTGCATGTCTTGTCTGCATGTTGTTTAAGGTTTATCTCACAAGGAGGTTCCTTCAAAACCCATTAATCCGGTACTCCCTCGAGTTAAGAACGGGTTTATAGATTAAATTATACATTGTCTGAATGTTTGCTTGTGTTGTTTCCCGAATGTGTTCCCAAAAATCGGCTGAGTTTATACGAGATTGGCCGCCTTGAATTTATTTGTGCCGCGCCGAGAACAATTCCGCTCGATTTGGATATAAAAACCAAAATTGGTTACGGACGGAAGACTCCGCTCGCGTCTCTGACAAATCCAGTCTGTAAGCCGGGTCTATTTACCCAACTGGTATGGCCCCAGAGGTGTCGTTGGTTATCGTGATCCGAGACAGTTGACACAAGGCCTGTGCCAGCCAGCCGCGTTATAACCCCGGAGACGGCGGTGCTGTTAAGTGACGCCGACGAACCTTCAACATTTGGCTTCAAATTAGGTGTGATTGACAATTCACTCGTCCGAATTCCTTAACACTGGGGTCAAGTTCGGGGCCGATCCCGACACGCTGTCCATAACCACTGGTAGTCAGGAGTGGGATGTGAACCCATCCACCCCCATAATTTGCAGACACCATTCACAATTCTGTGTCGTTCGCACCTCATAACATGTTACGAGAGACTCGGAAAAAAAAACCCCGCTCGCAACATTTCCAAATGCTTTGATTTTATTAGAGCGATGGGGTGTAAAACTTCGAAATTATAAAGAAAGATGGAGTCGCAAAATGCGGCGGCTCCACCTCAGCGCGACACGAAGCGGGAGAGGGTTTACTATGATAGCCGCCAACGAACCGCACAGCACG
>CM068962.1:74113550-74137309 GCA_035128595.1 Eptatretus atami | reverse complement strand
TGAGCCTTTTGAGTTGTTCGTCTTCTTCCGGAGTTTTTCCCATCTCTGCGTACTCCAACCTTGTGCTCTTCCTTTATTGGTCAATTTCAAATTTGTTTTCTTTTTGTTTTCTAATCCACCGTCTCTCATGTTCTTCATTCTCCAATCTCGTCGTTTCTTTCAATGGTTGATTTCCTTTTCCTGTTTCATTCGTCGTTCTTTTCACTATTCCGCGTACTTCCAACTTGCTTTCTCCTTTAGTTGTTCTTGTCTTTTGTTTCCTCTCCCCGTCTTCTGTTCTCCCTTCTCATCGTCGTTTCCCTCAAATTGGTTGATTTCCCTTTCCTGCTTCATTCCTTGTTCTTTCACGCATCTCTGCGTAACTCCAACCTTGCTTTGGCTTCTAACTGTTTGATCTGCAGCAGGTGTGGTCCCTAACCGTTTATTCTCCGTTCTCGTTCTTTCCTCTCGTTACATCCTCAGCTCGTTTTGTATTCCTTTTCTTTGTTTTGGTGTTTCTGTAACTGCAGAGCTTTTTCCACAATTCCTTTCTTCATCTCCGCACCTCTTTCCATGCCTTCCTTCCTCTCTTCGTCCATTCTCTTACCGTATCCTTAGTGCTTCCAGATTTCTCTTTCTTTGCTATCTCCTGTTCTCGGATTTTCTCTTATCTGAATTGCCTGTTGCTTACCTTTCCCTTCATAGTTTCCAGATTCCCAAATTGTGTTCCCGTTTTTCCTTTCCCGAGCTTATTTTCATTTTTCTGCCAAGCTCTTCCTATCCCCGGGAGTTACTAACTTTGCCTCTTTCTCCATTTTCGTTTCAAGTTCGCTCTCTCGCGTTCCAACCACGGGTACTCACTTTAACTTTCCTCATTTCTCCGCTGTAGTTTCCTCGAACTGTCTTGACTTTCCCAGCATTCTTCCTTCGTTGTTTCAATTCCATGTGTTCCTGTTTTTCCTTTTCCAGCTTTATTTTCCATTCTTCCTCCAAGTCTTCCTATCCCAGGAGTTACTAATTTGCTCCTTCTCTATTCTTTTGTTCAGTTCGCTCTTCTCATGTTCCAACCTAAACGGGTAACCCTCTACTTTCTCATTTCTCCCTGTAGTTCCTCGCCTGGTTGGCTAAGTCAATTTTCCAGCCACCGAATCGTTCCTGTCAATCGGCAATTGTTGTGGACTCCCCCGTCCATAATTTCCCTGAACTATCTGCCTGCCGCAATGCCTCGTCAATTTTAATTTGTAACTCCTCAAATATTCCATCAACACTCACCTGTTCAAGGCACTGCAATCGTGCAGAATCTCAATAATGTACGCCGTCGTAGTCCTGCTTCGTTTGCCTCATGACGCATCTGTGACCACGTGGTCTGAACCGGTGGGTGAAGAACGTTTTCTTCGTGCTGTGCGGTTCGTTGGCGGCTATCATAGTAAACCCTCTCCCGCTTCGTGTCGCGCTGAGGTGGAGCCGCCGCATTTTGCGACTCCATCTTTCTTTATAATTTCGAAGTTTTACACCCCATCGCTCTAATAAAATCAAAGCATTTGGAAATGTTGCGAGCGGGGTTTTTTTTTCCGAGTCTCTCGTAACATGTTATGAGGTGCGAACGACACAGAATTGTGAATGGTGTCTGCAAATTATGGGGGTGGATGGGTTCACATCCCACTCCTGACTACCAGTGGTTATGGACAGCGTGTCGGGATCGCCCGACTTGACCCCAGTGTTAAGGATTCGGACGAGTGACTGTCAATCACTACCTGAATTTGAAGCCAAATGTTGAAGGTTCGTCGGCGTCACTTAACAGACCGCCGTCTCCGGGGTATAACGCGGCTGGCTGCACAGGCCTGTCAACATGTCTCGGATCACGATTAACCACGTACCATCTGGGGCCATCCAGTTGGGTAAATAGACGCCGTTACAGACTGGATTTGGTCAGAGACCGAGCGGAGTCTTCCGTCCGTACCATTTTGGTTTTTTATATCAAAATCGCAGCGGATTGTTCTCGGCGCAGGCACAAATAAATTCAAGGCGCAATCTCGTATAACTCAGCCGATTTATTGGGGAACACATGGGAAACAACACAAGAAACATTCAAGACATGTTATAATTATCTATAACCCGTTCTTAACCGAGGGAGTACCGGATTAATGGGTTTGAAGGGACCTCCTTGTGAGATTAACCTTAAACAACATGCAGACAAGACATCGCAGACAAGACACAGAGTACTGGTGATGCCTCATGGACGAGAAGGAAAAGTGTCAAAGGCACGAAATGCGGCTCGTGACAAGCCGATGTAATTCGGATCCGAGCACCCAGCTCGGCATCAGCGTGGCAAATGGGCGTTCGTCCTCCTTTTGTCGCACCGCCCACGCCGCGCTCAGCGCGTTCAGTCCCATAGGTGACGGCAAAGACGAAAGATCTATGGTATGCTCCAGCTGGCTTTGCAAACAAGGTCCAGTATCAGTCCGGGCCTGGCCTGTTCACAGGTTAGGCCAAATCGGGTGTTGGGCTCCGAGGCGGATCGATGGGACCACAAGATCGTGTCGAGACGTTGTCGGGCCGTGCGTAACGACAGAGGTTCCGTGATTAGACGCAGGTTGAACTGTCGAAGACCTTCCTCATAAGGTCGAATCGCCGACTCAACACAGCAGCAGTTTCTCTCCGAAGCAAAATTGCAGCTCCCACTAGTTGTTTCTATACAGCAGAATTCATCTACACTCAGCTCAGTTACTCCCCTCGGCAAGATCGCGACATAACCCTCAGATCAGTTTACTCCCTCAGCAGATGGCCGACTGACCTCAGGTTTCAGGCCGTTCCTCTTTTACAGATCGCCGACCACACGCCCCGCGAGTTCTCCTCAGAGAATCGCCGATAACCTCAGGTTCAGTTACTCCCTCAGCAGATGGAGACGACCTCATGCAGTCCTTCCTGCCTTTCTTTCGGCTCGCTCCTCACGAAAGCCGATCGCAAACAGACAACGCCGTCCTTGCTACAGCCGATCGCAAAACCTCTTGCGCTCGTCGGCAGATCCACGGCTCCGCCTTTTCGGCGCTCAGCTCTCTCGGAGCCGACTGCACTCCAAAAGCGTGGGCGGGACTATTGTCGCGGAGAGGGGAGGAAAAGAAGAAGCGTCTCGTACAACCAGCGTATGAGACAATTGAAACATGCTTCGGACACCTCTGACACACATGTAACGTCCAATTGCCCGAACAACCTGGGAAACATGCATTTAAATGGGGATCTGGGCTAATCCTATATTTAATAACACACTAAGGCGCCATTTCCGCAACAATATATAATATATATATTATATATAGTATAGTAATAATATATAATGTGGTACAATACACATCCAAGATGAAGAAAGCACCACCATGTCTCACCTGTGAATGGAGGGAATAACCAATCACTCTCCCTCGTCAATTAACCAGGTGGCATGATTATACAAATAAATCGATTATATTAACGCAATATATATAATAAATATATACATGTGTATATAAAAGTGGAAAGACAGGAATAATTTCCTGCGAGGTCATGTGGAAAAAAAGTGTGACGTAACAGGACTCAATACAAGGGCCTTCTCACTTTTCAGGGTGACAGCCCATTGAGCTTTTGAGTCTTCAGATATCAGAATTTTCTCACACTATCACTGTACAGCTTTATCAATGGCCGACGTCGTATCGTGCGTGCTGGGCGACCTCGTGGTGTTCGAAATGCTGGTCATGTACATTATATATATTTTTTTAATGCTACCTTCTATACCTCTTGCCAGCCTGCATTACTTTACCCTCATCTTGTTTAAATTTTGTTTTATCCTTTCTCGACTGCTTCTTTATTTCTCCCATTTCACAACCTGCTGCTCCCACATTCTGAGGTGTGTGGGTGTGGTGACCCCTTTCAATCGATTTATTAATCTTCGTCCTCTATAATTATAATCGTCCACATTAAATAGATAATAGAGTGTGGGTTCTGGTCTCATCGAACTTTGAATCCCACAATGAGAAATATAATAAGCATACAAATCCCGGCTTAGACGCAATATTTGTGGGACAACAGGGTTAATGTATTCGGGACAACGGAACGATATTTGGTGTTTTCATCACCCTGACCGTGTCACGTTTTTCGAGATTGTTTTTAAAATTGAATTTTTTTTTTCTCCAGTGGGCCGGGATTCCAACCGCAACCGGAAACCCAGGTGCACGTCGAGTGAATCACCTCAGTTAAACCATCGCCAGCGCACCCTCCTTGTCTCCAATGGTCATGTAACGGGTGAGCGCGAGCATCCCGAGTCCCGACCGTATAAAAAACTTTGTGTGTTGGTGAGCCCTTGCGGGAAGCAAACCAAGGGTCGTCACTGAAGACTCGAGATTCCCGGGATTTGTTGTGGATTGTTCGGAGGCGTCGTGTTCCTGACACT
Source organism: Eptatretus atami (assembly GCA_035128595.1). Lineage (NCBI taxonomy): Eukaryota > Metazoa > Chordata > Myxini > Myxiniformes > Myxinidae > Eptatretus > Eptatretus atami. The sequence goes on along the minus strand of CM068962.1, from coordinate 74,132,913 downwards.
CTTCGTATCTGTTGAGAGCGCCGCGTTGTCTCGCTGACAACCGTCGTCCGCGGCTCCGAAGTCCAACGCCGTGTTGACCTGAACTCCCAGACCCGCGGGTCGTCGTCGCGCTTAACGTCACTAGGGCGGGGGGTCGACCCTGCGGAGGGTTTTTTTGATCTGTTTGAACAGTTTACAATTCCGCCAGTCATGGGGTTTTTCGTGGGGGTAGTAGTAGGGAGAGAACCCGGGAAATCTCCTCAGAATATTCCTCGTGAACGTCGCCGTGGTAAATGGGCGGGCTCCGCGCAGGGGGGGGGTCACGTCCGCCCTCCCAATTCATTGATGGGAGAGTCGAGAACCTGTCGGAGGTTCAGGGTCGGGAAGCGCAGCCCCCCCAGGAAATGACATAACAGGGAAGGAGCGGTCGGCGCGATTCCAACTTCCGACCGACCTATAAGTGATGCATTGGATGTGTTATATGCTCAGAGGCGGTGCGAGTTCGCGTCGGTGGGCGACCTTGGTGTCTCCGTTTGATTTGTACCCATGTCGTCTTCCGCGCCCGTTTAATTTGAATCCCTTTGTTGTCCGAAACGCCGGGCAGGCCGTTTGCAGCAGCGGCACGTTGATTTCTTATTCCCCTTTTTTGATCTCCTGTGGAGAGTGCGGGGAGAGGGACACGCTCCGGGAGTCGCCGCGTGGGACAGGACAGCGACGTCGTCACGTGACATCGCTCGGGATGACAACTTTGCGGTGTGTGCTTGCTCGCCCGTGCTCACGGTCCAGTGCTGGGATCGTTTCCTCTCCGGCTGCGCTCGGTTTTTTTTTTTCCCGCGTTTTCCTGCGTCGCTTCTGTCCGAGAATCTGCGGTTAGTGCAGCTAAGGTGTGCACGCGGTGCACCTGCAGAACACGTCGCTCGTCGTTCGTGGAACCATGGAGGTGCTTTGCTCCGATCGCTCGAGATGGTCCGCTTCCTATCGGCGGACGCAGCAGCGAGGTGCGTCGCGGGGGTGCGGGGGTTCGCGGTGGACGATGCCGCGCGAGCTCCCGACCTTTCGCGTGCGAAGTTTATGAATGGGGTGGGGGTTGGAGGTCCTTCGTTTAAATTGCGCTCCGATACACGAAGACCTTCCGACCACGATCCTTAGCTCCTCGTACGTCGACGTTTCAGGCACCATGAATTACAAATGGGGGCACAAGACGTCCTTAATTTGCGATGTTTGTTATTTTTCCCGCGTTTCCCACGGCGCGGACCCGTTTAAGTCGATAATCAGTTTACATTGTAGATTTTCGCTCCCATCATCGCTCCAATGGTGAACCCGTTGTCCTCCCAAGTCGCGCCATATCCAACCGGTTATTGGTGCGGTGACGAGGACTGAGGAACCGCAAGTAATTACTTCGAGGGCCCTCGTCTCGGCACGCTTTCAAGGTGGACATCTGACTCGCCCGTGACCTCTCCATGCCGTGCCGGTGTGGAGCTCTCCATTGTATTGTGATCGGCAATATATGATTAAGATGGTCGTCTTCTTGGCAAACACGTATTATACTGAACCCAATTCCTGGACGGGGCTCGGTGTCCCGCTACAAGCGGTAATAGACCTGAAATTCATTTTAATGACCAAAGGTGGTAAACCCATGGGATGTGAGTTTTGGCCAGGGGTACGCCGGCCCAAAGGTGTGATTGATATGTTTTATTCATTCCATCGATCTATGTATTTAATTTTTATTTATTACTTTACAAATTGAAAATATCGAAGGAGTTGGCATTAATGTCACATGTAAGAAAAGGACATCGAGACGTCAATGGATTGGACAATCTCAGGACGTACGTATATCATCATGGGATTCGAACCGAGGGTCATCATTCTGATGCTCTCGATGGGAATACAAACAGACTAACCCAGTCACAATGGACCTTTTAGACCTCACCCCCCCCAATTGAGTGCACCCAGACGAGACAAGCCCGGATTAAATTGCACTCTCAAAGACGGTATACTCCATGATGCACGCCCACATTGCTGTCCCTACATGCTACCAATCTCGACTTGACGGTCTCTGTGACCCTCAGCCAATTGTAGCGAAATCCAATGTTTGCGACCATCTCGCAAGATCTAATGGCTTTTTAATCTGCCCCAGTTTTGTGTCTAGCGGATTCCTGTGGCTTCGAAGAGCCCTGTAATAGCAGGTTTATCACTAATAGCGGCCGCTCAGCGCCGACACCTAGAGCGCAAGTGAGACCGTCCGGTTGGAATCCCTAAATCCTCGGGCTTTTGCGTGGCGCGAGGTTCGGAGGACCCCCATTGGCGTCGTGCTTGGTGCAACGACAATAAACCAACCCCCCCTGTCCACATACATTCATACCATTTGCACCTGTCCCATTTCTTACCTGTTCATGCCAGCACGAGTATCGAGCAAAGGATGACGACTATATATAATACAAATTTTGCAGCAACGATAGTTGTAATATGTTGCTTTAAATTGTATGTGTGGCTTTTAAGGGTAAATAAAGCTTTGCCAGATATAAAGATACTGCCGGTAATATCAATGAAAATAACTTCCTCCATTCGCAGAGCTAGCATTGTTCCGAAACATAGCTTGGCCTTTTGTTAGTAATACTACATCCTGAGGCTCGAGCGCTGCAAGCGGACGGCCCACCTGCTCGTGCCTTTTTAGATAGGATGGTATGATGTGAGAATGTGCATCACAGAATGGCGGTTTATCGTGGGCATCCACTTCCTTGGGAGTACAACAACAATTTGTTTTTAAAATGATAATGGGAAGGACAAAGTTTTATAAAAGGGGTTTTTTAATCAAAACTGATGGTGAATCACAGGATCATGAAAAACTGATTTGGGAGAGAAATTATGACTTATTTGATCATTTCTGCTAAACCTTTTCATGGAACAGATTATGAATCGGTATTCACTTGCATTACGATTTGGTTTCTCACAGCTGAAGTGGGAATTTAACCAGCGTTGTATAAAGCGGAGCAAAATACGTACGGTGAGAGTTCTGGTCTTCAATCGAACCATCGATCTTGGTGAAGGACATTGAGTTCTCAACAAAGTCGAAGTCGTGGGCAGGTGGGCTCCTTATATTACAGGTTCCAGGTTTCAAACGCACAACTTCCCTCCACTTCACTCATCACTTCGCTCGGTCCGTCGGCAAACTTCATCCCATGTAAGCGGGTCGTGTTGCCGAGGTTCCCGGAATTTGGGGCACGCCTCGTGTTGTCTAACGATGTGGTTAGCAAACCTGTCCCGACTTGTGGGCGGTCATTGCAGCAGCAGTCGTGCCAACGGTGCTTTGTCTAAGTGGAGACGAGTGTATAGACGCAGTGAAATAATAATTTTGATTCAAGAGTATTCAATTATTTTTCCTTTTGGGCAAAGAAGAGATGTGTTCATTTCCCTTCATACCAATAAGGGATTCACAGAAACAGGTAAACTACTGGTCATTTGTTCCCAGACAGCAATCTACACTAAGAGCATAAGCAAGCGGTGTCAGGAACCACCAAAGAAGACCAGACCACTTGCCACCTGTATAATGCAGCCCAAGATATGAGCGGTAGGAGGAGAGACTTGGGATTTGGCAAGGAGTTGTAGCTTACCTTTACTCTTAGGCCATTTTCAGGAGCTCAGATGATTGGCTAGCTGGATTTTGCTGAATTTATAAACGATCCAACTTCAAAACAAACTGAGCCGATTGTTCATATCGAATATTTATCTTCTTTGCTAATTAAATCCCGAGTTTCATTTCCTTTTGTTTTCTTTCTTTGTCTTCCTTTTGTCTTTATGCAAATCCTTCTCCTGTTGCTATCGCTAATTCCTTTCCGGAAGGATCCCCGGCGCTTTGTTGCCCTCTGCTTCTCACGCTGGCTTTGTCCAATGTATTTGTTTGTGAATTGAGATGCCTTTGGATAAGAGTTAATGTTTCTCAGTATTTTTTGGATGACTAACTTCAATATTCCATTGTAACCTATCAAAGTATGAGCCATTTTCATACAAAAGAGACTTGTCCATTCATCTCCACAAATGCACCGCATGGCATTCTTTCCCATGGTCTGGCTGTTGATAGCGACCTTTTTGCAAACTCGTGCAACCAATTCATTGTTTTGTTTTTTATATCTCAAAAACCACTTATTGTATAACCTACACAGGAACCTAACAAAATACTTGGAACAAACGCTGGTAGGACATCAAAAATGTACAGACAGTTTAGGTGCGTGCTAAAAACGCAACGTTGACACTACCACCTTGATGGTAGTCTTTGGTAATTTTTAACTTGGAGTGTAGTTCTTCGGTAAAAAGACTTGAGTCTTGGTAATTTTAACGTGATCTTCCTGCTCCTCTCTCCCTCTCTTCCCAAGTTGCTGCTGGCAAAGCTCAGCATTTTAATCTGAATCTGTCTTCCTGATGAAACTTAAGGCAGAAACACATGTCCAAATTTGGCTTGAAATCATGACTTGCACACTATTACTACAGGGTTGCCATCTTGGTCATACAAGGACAGATTTCCATTTTTTATCGCCCATCAAAATGCCAAAATTGCGTTGAGAGTCTTGTGATCTCAATATGACCATGAATCATTGCTGAGTAGTAGTGCTCAACGTCTGGAAAGCTAACCTTCATTTTTATGAGCAGTTCCACCCCAGGCTGTGTCAGGCTGGCGTCGTTTCTGATTGTACTGCTGCAGTGCTGCTGCCATCAGTCACCCATTCCGCTCGCTCCACTCTTTCGAGTTTGCCGACTTTGGCCATCAATTCCGAGCCGTTCAGTCCATGGGCGGGCCTCATGAGAGCCTAACCTGACCTTGCTCAAGCCTACGGAACTCACTGACCTGTAACCCTGTAGAAAAAGCGTCTTTGTCTGTTACACCAACACTACATCCACATTGGCGAGTGTGTCGTTGCTCATGCTTTCAGTGAACACCTGAGGTATAATTTTGGCATTGTCAGATTTGCTCGTGGATGGTTTTTGAAAGCTCAAGATGCAGGGCTTGAGAAAATGCAAAATAGGTTTGAGGAGTGATGGGGCTTCAAACAAAGGGGTTGGCGATCGGTGTTTCAGAAACCATCCAATATGCGTCGAAAAAAGGCAGAGGATAAGGCCCATCTGGCGCGTTTGCTCTCCTGATCCAGAATTTCTCAGTCGGGCTCCACGTTTACTTGACAAGGGACCTCCTGATGCAGTCGGTGAGCATCTCTCTCACAGCCCTTTGGTTTATTTCTCTTCGGGTTATAAATTAAAGTTATTTTTTTCATGTGGTGTGAACGTACTGTTGAAAAACCATTAAAGCGAACATGTCACATGCACAGGACTCGAGAGACCCCCTCGGGATTCTCGCAATAGCAAGTGGCGTGTGCAACATGGGCAAGGAAAAATGTAAATTCCACGATCCCCAAACGACGAATGCTCGACTAACTCTGAGCAACTGCTTAGCTGTGTTGCTGTTTAATTCAATTCACTTAATTGTCTGGCACCTGAAATTACTACTTAGGGCCGTTGAAATTGAATCGTAATGATGGTCAAGATAAAAGCATAATAATCGGGCAATTCATTCATCTTTAAAAATATAAATAATAATAGTCTATTATAATCACCTCATCATGTACCATACTCATTTTAGAGTGGGGTGCTGTGAAGCAAGTCTTTTGGCAAGGTTATGTTTTGGTGGTTTTCCCTCCCTCTGAGCAATCATCAGGAGACAGGCATTTGGAATTTGTCCATGGTTAAGCGATAACGTGCCTACTCTTCACGAAGCGACACTGTGGGATCTTACTGTCTACCAGCCCCCAGTGCTGGTAACATGGGTCCTCTGGCTTAGCATCCATCTGGATGGATGACCACACATTTGAATGTCTCGTGCTACTGAAAATGCCACGGTGATAGTTTATAGCTAGGTCCTGGATTCTACACAGCTAACAACATCAATCGTGAGTGTGCATACCTTAAGCTATTAATGCAGCCTGTAATTATTACGCAGTGGTTGCGCAAAGTTGGGGAGAAGAAAAATTTAATAAAGCATCTTAACTAAGCATACTATGAATCGCAAATAATTTAATTTATCTTCGATATAAATGTTACCTTGTTGGTTTGTGATTCATGTGTACAAACTCTCTGGAAAGGGTCTGGCAATTTGTTTGGACCCCTTTAAGTTAGCATCTCATCCATGGACATGGCTTTTCTATCCCAGTTTTTGTTTCTGAATGATTGAAGTGAAATTGCATTTTCGCTTTGGAAACTCCTCGAACACTGCGTTTCTGTTGTTTACAATTTTCAGGACCAAGTTCCTTTCTGTGCATTTAATGGGAATAAATAAATGAGATCGACCAGTGTCCTGCGTGGCTGCGGAGGCGACGTGTCCTGCATTAGGATTTTTCAAAACACCAGAGCTGGGGAGTTTCCGAAGACTGTACTTGTTGCCCGCTTGTTCTCTGAGAGGCCCTTGGGCAAAGACATCTCCACTGCTTCTGCCTTTTTATGCGGTGGTCCTGAGAGTTTCATTAATCTCCTTCTGCCCGTCTTGCCGTTAATCCTGTGTGTGATTACAAAGCTGTTAAACCCAGAAAAAGAGCAGTCAGAGATTGCAGACTCACCAGGGAACTTATTTTGTGTGGCGTTTGTGTAACTGAGTGAGTAACGTAATTAATAAGAGACATAATTCGAACTGCCACTTTATAACTGCTGGAGGTGATCCGGGTACCAACGACGTCCCACTTTGATCGGACACCTGACCGTGCCTCATGACGTTTTTTATTCATTTCATTTCTGATTCAATATCAATTGAATTTGGAATGGGATTTAAAAATAGATTCAATTCAAATGGAGGACCAAATAGGTACAGTCTGCATTGGGAGTAATCAGAAGGAACCAAACAAGCAAAAAGCAAGATGAAGTCATCCAGGAGGAACCTGGATAGGTTTGTATTTCAGCTGCTCCTACCACTAACCTCAATCATCCAGGCCAGTAAGCTCAAGTGAAGCCTTAAATTAAAAACAAAACAACCCAATATCAAAAATGAAATAACTATGGCGCCAGACCATGTGTCCGAATCAAATTGAAATTTCAGCTGTATTCCCCATCATACAAGATCCATAACTGTGAAGTTCACAACGATTGATTAAGTGGTTCCCGAGAAAACATTATTTAATATTTTTCTTAAATCCCAATATGGTTGCCAACCATTGATGTATCAATTTTCCTTAACAAGCTCTGTAACACTCATGGTTTGGGGAAACATTTTGTTAAGTTCCCTCGATCTGTCCAGCCGTTCTGGAGAAGATTTTTGAACCCGGTTTAAAAAAAAACAAAAACAATATGGCTGCCGAATCATGTGACTGATGAACCTCATCAAAAATATTTTCTCGTGGACATTTTATCCTAGCATGACCCTCAAAATTTTCAACCGTTGTTCACATATGCCATTATGACGACATAACGAAGGCACTGTGACATCATCAAAAAATCAACTTTGCCCATATTAAGGAAGTACTTGTCCTGTGCCAAGTTTTCATTTTTTTCCTTGGTGCGGTTTCAGAGATACAGAGTCCAAAGTTTTTTTTTCCCCCGTTTTTCCACATGGCTTGCCACATCACGTGACGTATGACGTCATAATTGGTGATTAAAACATCTACATGAGTGTCGCACCTATGGTGAATTTTCATCTCATGCGATAAAGCGGTTGCGGAAGAAAAACAACAAAAGTTCTGTGTGGACAAACAGACAGACAGACAAAAAACGAACCCAAACACAATACCCTGAGAGGATGATAAATGAACAAATTCACAACTGTTACTTTATATTATTGTGATGTTCATCAGTTGGTTCTGACTCATTCATTCATTTATTCTCTCTCACCTTGGAGACTCCGTCTCAAACTTTGCCACTCACCTTATACTTTTATTTCCTGTTTCTCCCTCTTCTTTGATTGGATGACCACAGCACAACTGAAGTTGTGGACCTGTAGTTTTAGAGAGCGTTCTGAGATGAAAGGACGTAACTCGGTGATAGACGGTGCCAGCCTGATGATCCGGATGTTCACTGAAATACCTGCTTAATTAAGCTGAAGGAGCCTTCAGATCCTCTTGAATTAATGTTTATTTTTAGTTAAGAATATCCTGTCAAAATCACGGCTGCTTTACCACTAATAAATTTACTGGATATAAATAAACTATAATAGGATGTGTTAATTAAATTAACTGTAGAGGTGTGTGAGTGTGTGAAGTAACAAGTGTAGGTAAACAAGCTCCTTAGACTCCCCTGGAGGGACCTGTAATCATCACACCTAAGGTTGTATAAATTATTTAAGTTCTCCTTTGAAATTTCATGTTTTTTTTTAATGTCTTGCATTTCTCGTTTAGCTTCTGAATGCATTATTCATCGAAGTGGATGTTTAAATGCAAATACTCTTTCAGCTGCATCAAAACCGTTATGCCTTGCCTCTAAGCAGCCTTCCAAGCTGAACGTACGTCAGTCATGGAACGGTGGCCAATCGATAAAAACTGATGTCCCGTTTTTTTTTTTTTTTTTTTTTTTGTTTTTTTTTTTGAAGTTTTTTTTTTTTTTTTTTTTGTTTCTTTGTTTTTTTTTTTTTTTTTTTGAAGGGTGGTCATGAAGGATTTCGTCACTCGCGCAGCGTTACACCTGATTTTTGTCCCGCCCCATTGACAAGGTCGGAGTCCGGGGCCATTGAAATTTGAGCTCCGTCCGACTGATCGTCCGTACCAGGTACTTTTGTGTACTCGATATTAAAAACGTTGAACATTTCGCTTTCATATGCAGTATCTATTCCTCCTGATCTTATCTTCGACCGTGATCAGATCGCAGCGGTGATTGGGGTGAATTCTGGTTGCCATGGCAACATCTTTGGTAAAACCTGGCTTGTGTCGCGATATTCAAAACGTTCAATGATTTTCCTTCATATTACACGGATTATTCCTCATTCTATTCTCTATCTCATCCTCATACCACCAAAGGGCAGGGGACTAGAGTATGCTCCTTGTTCAAGTTTGTCTTTGTTTGTTTTCCTCATATTTTCATTTCCTTTTTTCCTGCCTTTTTCTCACTTCCATTCCATCTGCCTCCCTCCCTCCTCTCGCCTTCGTCTTTCCTTCAAGACGCCTGAAAGGCCGAGTCTCGTGAAAATGAATCTTGGTGCTGTGTTTCGACTGCACCCATTCTTGAGCTTGTGAGTCCAAAGCTCTCAGGCAACCCAAAATTAGTTTGTTATTCGTAATGTCCTCTCTTTTTTTTTGTTGTTCCACATTGTATCATGCATATTAGCCTCGATTTATACGTATTCCCAATTTGAAATGAAAGTGCCCAAAACGAAAAGAGTTTGATATAAAAATTATAATAATAATAAAATAATTAAATATCATATAACTGCTGAGGGTGATGGTATGGGCAGTGTTACCGAGCGTGAAATTACATTAAAGTTCAACTGCTTCATTGACTCTCACTAATTGCTAACGGCAAATCAAAATGATTGTTCTTTAGATATTCAGGGTTTTTTTTTGTGTTTTAATTTTTTTATACATTTATTTTTGTTCTCTGGAGAGCACTCGAGATGAGTGTGGGCATTATGCATTTACTTTTGTTCGGTTGAGTGTTCCTGAAGATTGGACGGTCATCATGATTATGGAATGAATGGTCCGATTACACAATTTGGTAACGAACAGTTGAGACAAATTGCCTCCATTTATTCTTATGAAGAGGTGGGAATTGGATTCAAACATCTCCTCTGGCCTCAAAAATGGTTCAATGCGAGGAAGCTTGAACATGTAACAATGCAGGACAATTAAAGCATTTGGTAATTGTGATAAAACAAGATGGTATTATTTAGATTCGAACCTGGTTACCTGTATCACGAGCATCATGGTTCAGATAGAGCACGATAAGGCCAAGTTGTTTGTGTGGGTTGTTTTTATAAGAATTTTTAACTTTACTACTCTTCCATTGCTTTACCTCAAGATGTGTTGCCCATGCTAACTGGCCCCCATAAACTCCTCATTTTTCCTTTGGGCCATACACTGTCGGGCATTTAGGAAGGAGTAAATTTTACCCGGCGCTTCATTGTTCTGATGCCACTCCGTCCTGATACGCCGAATCAAACCCACCGCAAACCTGACTCATTTGGCCTGAGTGAAACGTGAGATGATGGTGCTTATTAGGAGGGTGTGGGAGAGTGTGGCTTGGGAGAGTGGCAGAACTTGCCAATGTTTCCCGAAATTCCATTCTAACGACACCCTGAATGATCGGCTTGGCTGACTCTACCCGATTGCAACAAACAGGTTCCCGAAAACAACAGGTGGACTCTGAAGTGTGAGCCCTCGCAGTGTGTGGTCATACAGATGCTGAGCAGGCAGATAAAAATCGAGTCCCGACCTCGGGCTCCAGACTCGCAAGGCCAATCGATCAATCAACGTAGCGAATGCATTGATTAACTGCATTCCCTTCGCATGGCCCTTTAAAATGCCCAGACCGATTTTTCACATTATCCTTTGTGCGCTTTTTGGTCCAAGGCCCCGGGCTAAATATCGAGCACTGTACTACTGGAGGTAGTTCACCTGTTCAAGTAGTAACTGTGTGCCTGAGCTTTACACAAAGTTCTCATACAATAGTCATTGGAATCCTCGAACAAGTTATGATACGGATTAAATGGATCAGATTGTTATAGTATTTGTTGGTACAACACTTTGAACAATGATAGAAGAATTTTGAAGTTAAACTTGCCCCCATAGAATTCTTTCTCTAGTGCTAAACGACCGGGTTTTTAAACGTGTTTTGGTTGTTGTGGGTGTGTGGGGGTGGTCAGTTTTGAGTTCAAAAATTGGGAGAATGCCATTTATGGGTTTTTTGGGAATAGTTGTAATCTGAGAAAGTGAGTTTGTCTTTGTGGATTTCCCAAGGGGCGGTGCTGATGATGCAAATTTATTAGGCTTTTAGCTGTGTTTTATGGCATTAAAATCATGTGTTGCTGTGGATGAATCATTTAATCCCTGTGTTTACACATTCGCTTTATGATTCTCTTTGCAAATCAAGCCTGTTGAATTGTCTGTTTGGTGATGTGGAGGCTTTTGGGGGGGGGTCCCCCCCACAGCGTCGTTGCCTAACGTTTATGGTTTGGGCCCTGGTGGGCAGTTTCCCTTGGACTGCGAGCGGAAAGCTGAAGTTATGAGTTGTTCGAGTCGTTATATGTAATCCATAATCTCAACGTTAGTCACTATGGCCCCTCACCGGGGCGGGGGTAATTTGTTGTGTGTGCTCATTCTGTAGGTGATTCACCCTACATAGCCTTCAGTCTTAATTGTGCTTCCTAGCTGAGAAGAGCAGCTTTTTGCTGCCCGATAAGGTGGGGTTCAAGTGGTTGGGATTGTTTCCGAGGGGGTTGATCGCCAAAGTAGAAATGCCAAATTTTGTGGCATGACTTTGTTGGTTTGGTTTTTGGGGCCCCACGGTTTTTTACATTAAACACATAAACCGTTTAAAACGAAGTTAATGGAATGGAACCATTTCACATGCTCTTATATAATATTTCTTCCTAATGCTGTTGCAAAAGGAGTTAATAAGTGGGAAAAACTCTTGTTCTATTTACATCACAGTGAGGTTTATGGTGTTCCAGATGTCTAGGATAACCATCCCGTAGAAGAAAAGAGTTTAGCTGGTGGTAACTGAAGATGGTGGTTTACCAGGGTACAGGTAACATGGTTATTCTTTCAACCAAAGTGAACCTATCTGTTCTAAAATTATGATATGTATTGGTTTATATCTATCACCCATGGCAAATATTTTAGGCAAGACAAGATTGTTGAGCCTTTTTGTGGATTTGCGCATCCATGGTGCAAGACTCTCGAGAATGGTCCTGTGTAGGGACAGGTCTGCATCGTGAGATCAATACTCGAGACTACTTATACAAACCAGGATGGTGGTCGACCTGTTTTCAAATCATTTAAAGTCGGAGGCTGATAGCTGACAAGTTCTGTGGTTGGTGATTATAGTTTCCCTGCATTTGGAGGTTATTGTACGTTCTGCTGTTTTATTTTGGCAGGAAGAGGCAAAATTTTGAAATGCTTTTTGACTGAAGAGTCATCGGAAGAACACTGAGGTATTTTTTCTGGCTCTGACTCGATTTCTGGCTTCTGGATCGATTTCTGGCTCGGTAATGGCGGTGTGCGTGTGCGTGTGCGCGTGTGCGTTTTGTTTTGTGTGCAACATGTCCAAAAGCTGTTTTTTTTGTTTTTAAAGTTGTAAGTACAGATAAGGGTAAGGCCCACATGTACACCACTGCATCTGTGCAAGACACACCGGGTGGGGAGCAGATTATCCCACCCTGAGGTTGTTTATTAGCCGGCAGGGTTTTTACTGACAATCGAATGTGACTTGTCACCGTTCTCCTGAACCTGACTTGACTCCACCGAAGCGTAAATCCAACACCTAGTAACCGTGCACTTCATAGCCGGTTTGACACACAAAAGTCATTCTTGACCGGATCAATTGCATTACAGATCTGCATGTTCTTGATACTTTTCAATGTATGCTTCTTTTTGATCATATCATTGAACTTGCATTGTTCCAAAGCTCCTGTGCTGAGCTGCCATCCACTAGCCACATCTCAATGGTTAAATAAGAACAACAACGTGGGCCTATGCAGGCCTTTGGTGTGAAAGGGAATTACCCAACCACATACTGTTGCGAGTTGCATGAACATCAAAGGCTGTGGTGATGCAGGCAATGTTGCGGTAGTGTGAGTCATATTCCTTCGATTAACTCCAATCTCATATTTCATTGCACGTATTCGATTCCTTCCGACCTTCCCAAATGTGCAAACGTCATGTAGATTGCCTGTTCGTCCAGCCAAGGCCCAAACAGTATGAACCGACTCATTGATTTCCAGTATTCCCATCTCCTTCCTTTTATGACATCTGCGCATGTTTGTAATGGTAATTTCATGCCTTATCACAACATGTCCTGTTTATCCAAATCTATACATCAAGGGGATTTTGTAGGAAAAAAGAATTTTCAAACTGATACTTCGAAAAATAGTTCAATTTTTTTCCTTAATGGAACAATTCCTTGTACAATCTGTTAAATGTGTGCGCGATGGAGGTCGCATACACCTGTTTGTGTGGCATTTTCCGACCACCCCTCAAACATTTTGTAATGGAATAGGAATCTTAATGTGGTCGCTTTCCATTTGGCTATATAAACAGGTGTTTTCCCCCGCAATCTAATTTGGTACGTATGCACATGTGGGGAAAAGGCGTGGCGCTGGGGGTCAACTTTGAATAAAAATTCAAATTGAGAAAAATAGAGAGTTCATAGAACACTTAACCCTGTGCGGTTCTGAGAAAAGGCATGGGAAGGTCTTTTAACTCTTGCATTTGCATTTCAAGGAGAACTATATTCTATTAAGCTGCAATTTTGTCTGATTCCGACATTCCCAAGCATTGAGAAAGCAATTTGCCAAGTTCAATCGGCCAAAGTATGATTAACCTGCAGGCTCATTTACAATTAGTATTCTGCAGTTTCAAAATATAACATTCAATGAAATTAAGTCGTTCCTCGATGTAGAGGGACGTCTTGCAGACAGAGAGAAGTGAACCAATTGTTTTTACCGTGCTTTTCACTTGTAAGGTAGTATGTGAGAAGTAGGGAGAAGAAAAAAGAGGTTTGTGAACGATTAAAGTGCAATGGGGGGACAAGGAGAGGAGTATGCGTTGGAGGGTGGGGGGGGGGGTGGAAATTGGGAGATATGCCTGGAGGAGGGGTAATATGCTTGGAGGATAGGAAGGAGTATGATTGGAGGAAAGGTAGGGTTGTTGGTGAGTGCCTACCAACACACACACCACACACACACACACAACACACACAACACACACACACACATCCACACACACAACACACTCCATGTGGCAGCTTGAGGGCTGCTGTTGCAACATTGCTTAGAGATGTGGCTATGCGTTGATGCAGTGGCCTATTTACAGTACACTGGTGCTCATTTTCCCGACATGGAAGGATGACAGGCTGTCACACCTAGTATTAATTCAGCGGCCTCGGGCTTCAAACTCAGACCGAGGATCCAAGTCAGCCCCAACCACTAAGCAATGGCAAGGCTTTGGTGGTGTGAAGCATAAAACCAGGAGGATGTAGTAAAATGGTATTATTAACGAATTGTCATTTCATATAGGATTCAAGCATCTTACTTCGTTGAAATCATTATTCTGTATTGTTCGAAGGATTGAATAATAATGTTTGTCGATTTCATGAATTTGATGAAAGAATGAATGAATGAATGTTTAACAAATTCTTTTGAAATTGCATCCATTTTTAACAGGGGAAATTCCCAGAAGGAAATTCTGCCGAACCAAGGAAGTTAGAAGCAAGACGGGCAGTTGCACCTGCCAACACACAGGGCAACATCCTTCGGACGACACATACACCAATGGCTTCTAAAGAATTCAAAACATCAAGTAAAACTCTACAAATAAGTCCGCCACAACTGCGATCTGGATCCACAAAAATGACCAGTGTCAAGTGTTGCCCTCATTGACTAACAGCCAACACAAAATATTGCCTTAAACACTCAAGGAACAGGATGATGGCAATGAAGAGGGATCAAAAGAGAAAGGAAACGATTCCCATATTCAGGATGATTCACTTCTACCCCTATCTCACATTATGGCACCACCAAACTCACCACATCCAAAAAGCACCAAAATTCCTTTAAGTTATGCTAACTCTCATACGAAGGATATGTCCCCCACCCATTCCTGAAGCCTGAATGTATCTTCTTCCTCAAACCAAAGCTATTCCACTCCACATCGAAGCCGCAAAGATGGTGCCGGCACACAAACCTGAAGATGATGGACTACCAGAGGGTGCAGCTACAACTGTTTCAGGATTGAGTCCAACTGACTTCAAATAGAAGGAAAGATATAGGAATGAATGGGCAAAGGGAGGGATGGAGCAAGGAACCTTACTCCCACTTACTAAAAATCCAGAAAGTAAAGACAACCTGGTTCTTTCTTTGAAACTCCTTGTGATGTATAAGATTTTGTTGGAAAGATTTGTGATCGAAGAATTCACCACATGAACGCTCTGAATTGTTACTTATTATGGGGAGCCTATGCATTTAACCTTGATAGTGTAGGCGCAGGGAAATATACGCAGAAAGTTCAGAAACTTTTTCTCATTGAGATGCATCCCGAGGCAAGCAAATACACTGAAGTGAATCTTCAATAATTTCTGTGGACGGCGCCACATCTTGCCTTTGCGAAGTTCCTGCTTGGCTGGAAAACCAAGGGATGTTTCAATGCCATCATTTATGTGCAAGGCAAAAACCTGCCTGTCCTTATCGAAACGATTGAGAAATGCACAAGATACATTTCCTGCTTAATGAATCATATAAAGATGTTGAGTGACATTTGATTACCAATCTCATGATTTTCATTATTCTAATTTTGAGTTTATTTGTATTACAGACAGTTTAGTTCTGTTTAATACAGATTATGTAACTTATTTAATACTCAGAAATAGATGGCAGTGTGTCAGATTGGCAGAGACAAACAATCCCAAGTGTTGTCATACATTTGTTTCTAAAGATTTTGCTGAACGTGCAGGTGCCTGAGATGGTAAGGGTGCACCAATTCAGTGGAAGCAGGTCACCCAGCCGATAAAACTCTGCCTGACACGGTGCAACCACCTCGTCCAGTCGATGAGGTCACCATACAAATGCACCACTCTGGCTGATATGTGCACCAGCTCCAATGGAAGAGGTCATCAAGCCGATCACCATTCTGCCTAATGCAGTGCAACCACATCAGTGGAGGTCACTACAACCAATCACCATCTGCCTGATCGACGCGCCAGCATCCAGTGGAAGACTTTCATCACACGATACTCTGCCTGCATGACATGCGCCAGCGTCCGATGGAAGAGGTCATCAAGCCGATCACCAATTCTGCCTGATGCGTGCAACCACATCCAGTGGAGGTCATATACAATCACATCTGCTGATACGATGCGCCAACCTCCAGTGGAAGACTTCATCACACCGATCACCTGCTGAAATGATGCGCGAGCGTCCGATTGAAAGGTCATCAAGCCGATCACATTCTGCCTGTGCACGTGCACCACCATCCAGTGGAGGTCACTATACCAATCACACTCTGCAGAAATACGATGCACAGCATCCAGTGAGACTTCATCCAAACCGATCACTTTCTGCCTGACATGATGCGCGAGGTCCGACTGGAAGAAGGTCATCAAGCCTGGATCACCATTTTGCCGTGATGCAGTGCCCAACCTCCAGTGGAGGTCACTAGACGCAATCCCCTCTGCCTGATACGATGCAGCCAACATCCAGTGGAAGACTTCATCACACCCTGAAAATCTGCTGACATGATGCGCGAGCGTCCGATGGAAGAGGTCATCAAGCCGATCACCATTCTGCCTGATGCCAGTGCACCACCACCAGTGGAGGCACTATACCATCACCAACTCTGCCTGATACGATGCCCAGCATCCAGTGAAGACATCAATCACACCGATCACTCTGCTTGACATGACGCGCGAGCGTCCGATGGAGAGGTCATCAGCCGATCACCATTCTGCCTGATGCAGTGCACACCGATGCCAGTGGAGGTCACTATACCAATCCACCACCTGCCTGGACATGATGCGGCAAACATCAGTGTTGAAGAGGTCATCCAAGGCGATACCATGTATACTGATGCAGACGCACCTGGAAATATGAAGGGCTCGGAATAAAAAACGTGGCAACAGACGACGAAGCATCTTTGACAGAAAAGGAGATTGGTAAGCAGTGAGTGGAAGGAGAAAAGGTTCTTTGGTGAGAGGGAATCATTTTGGAGAAAAAATTCTTAAATCATTATGCATGCAGCTTCACAATATGAGAAATAAATCTCAAAGTTTTAAGAGTGAAGCTTTGGGATGTTGTTGTTTTTTTTTTATTAGCCACCGTCCTCACTCAGTGGGAGCGGGGTTTTTTGCAAATCACTTTTGTGTGTTTTGTGGATGTGGGTGTCCTGTCCAGGAGTAAACTTGTTACCATTTCAGCTGTTTATCAATTTCAATAAAGCTTTATTATGAAAACCTGGAGAAAAACAAATTAATATTTGGTCAAAAGGTCAGTCACATAAATCGTCAATTTTTACTTACTATTGTTATTCTTCGGGCTTTTTTGGCCTAAAAAAAAAAAATTTGGCTTTTTTTTTAAAAAACAATGTTTTTTTTCTAGCAACCACATGTTTTTCTTTTTCTTTCTTAGCAATGCAACAATTTTCAAGGATAGAGTACCCCCTCCCCCCACCCTACCCTCTGCCCATGGATGAATATTTTTATGATAATTGTGACTGCATAAGTCACGTGGTATGGCAAGCCATCTGCGTAAACACAAAAAAAATGCTGTTTCGGAAAATTTGAAAATTGGCAACCTCTCGTTCTACTCGCAATGAGGAATAATAATTGTAAGGATGACGCTATCGGTGAAGTGGTAGACCGCCAAATAAATGATTCAATCAAAATCCTATGTTTTCATTGAGATTCAGTGTGTTTGTCCAGGCCATAATATTTTTTTACCAATTGAGCTTCCTGTCATTAAATCTTCAACAAAATCTTATTATGAGATCGTGGAGAACACAAATTAGTTAAATTTCAGTTTTTTTTTTAACGTCGTTTTCTCATCAAGGTTTAGTTGGAGTAACAAAGCAGACACAGATAGGGCTTGCCTTTTGAGATGCTTTCTAGTTAACTTTTGATCAATTCAGAAAATTCTCAATGCCCTTACTCTTTGCTCCACAATCTCCCCCTGCATGTCTTCAACGCGGTGATCGGATGGTGGTCATCGTGGGTGCACTTTTTGGAGGGATACTGGTTGCACTTCTGGTTCATCGTATACGCAAGAAGGAATACAGTGCAAGCTCGGCCTTTGAGCCCAAAGGTGTCAGACGAATGGAGACTATAGATGGCACCAAGCAAGAGATTTTGCCTGAACAGCAGACGTTTCTTTTACTTTCTCCCACTCTGACAATATGAAGACAATTTCCCTCCCCCCACCGCATTCCATCACCGCCACCCCCCCCCCATGCCATTTCCTGCCAGACACTTTCATCTTTTCTTACTGTAAGACTCTGACTGTGGGAAATTCTTTCTGGCTCACTTTGAGATTATTGTTTCCTCACTCTTCCCCAATGTTATACCTCTGTCCAAAAAGTTTTGACTTTGATGAGATCAGTTTCCTACTTAAGTGTACTATATAAATGAGAAAATCCAAAAAAAGGAAGCGACTTCCTCCTGCATGACTAATCTTTCATGTTGGATAACAATGTAATTTTCTTTGTTCATATGTGTTCCTTTGCAACACGTCCTGGGACAGTTGTTATATTAGTGGTGTGATTGTGTGAAAATTTTTAACTTTGCTTTCCGTGCTTCATCAATGAAGCATCCGTTAACAGTCGGACTTCGAGTGTGACCACCGGAAAATTTATATCTATGATTTGAGGTTTTTTTTTTTATGAGATACCCAGGGGACCGAGATTTCAGCAGCATCCAAAAATAGGATTTTATTTATTTTTATTGTTTTTTTTAACACGCTATTTTGCCGACGTCATCCGACATGAGGAACTTGCACAACGACCTAAACGTTTTACTTGCCCTTAATGAAGTTATGATATGTTTTGTGAAACCTGTCTGCGGTCACGAAAACCGCAGAGGCATCGTTATTTGTTTATTCTGCGTCCGGGCTTTTTTTCAGATTCATTTTTCGGTTCGAAATTGGATCCGCATACTGTGAGAATATGGATGGCATTCGCACCAGTACGTTTTCTTGCGATGTTTACGCTCACGACTTTTATCTGTAGGACCTAATATATGTCCCTTAATTGTTTTTGATATTTGAGCGCTTTAATTTTGAGTCTATTTTAATCCAACCGCTCAAAGGTTCCAAACTCATCACAACATAAGCAATGAAATTCACTCATAGCGCTGGATCTATCATCCAGTATGGCTGCAGGTTTCAATAGTTAATATAACTTGTTTGTCACTTTGTTCTATGTCTCCGGGGATGAGCGAAAGATAGTACTACTACTTGTGCTATGGTAAAGTCCACCCCTCTGCATGTCGCATAGCAAGCAAACAATTCCATGTTTGGCTCTGCTAGTTGTGTGTAGAGAGGAAGAACGACTCGAATGGAAAAGAAAATGGAGCCAGGAAGTAGAACAGCACAATAATATGGGAGGGGTGACATCACCACAGGGAGTAATGTTAGTGGTGCGGAACTTGATTGACATCACTCGCACGATGACACCACAATTAGAGCAAACACTGGTGAAGGAGACATTGAGGGAGCATACGGGGTTGT
>CM068962.1:74079460-74101733 GCA_035128595.1 Eptatretus atami | reverse complement strand
AAGGGGTCACGATTCACGAACCAAGCTGTGAAATTTTCTGTTCTCAAAGTTTTGTGCCGAGGGCTCTCTTCAGGATCGTTACTGAGCCCAAGCCCAACTTCCAATTGTAGTTCGTTACCTTCGCAAACTTTGTTGCGAAGGTTATGTTTTGATTGCTGTGTATTTATTTATTTATGTGAATTGTGTGTTTGTTTTTTGTTTGTTATTCGCATAACTCCAAAAGTATTGAACTGAATCGCAGAAAATTTGGTGGGATGATTGGTTATTATCCGAGGGCCATTTGATTAGATTTTGGGAGCGATCGGTCAAAGGTCAAGGTCAAGGTCATGAAAAGGTCAAAATCGTCTTTTTACCATAGCGCGGTCAATTTGTATCCAATTTGCATGCAACTAATGTCAAAATGTTCAGAATTCAATGCCCCATCTTGTGATATGTGACATGACACAATGACGTAATAACCCTTATTAGCGGTTGGGAGTCAAAGGTCAGGGGGGTCACGACATTGCAAAATGTGCGGTTTAGTCATAACACGGTCAATTCTTATCCGATTTGCATGAAACCACACCAAAATGTTGACTGTTCTTTCCCACACTCTAATACCAATTACAAAATTAAGAGTACAAAGGTCAAGGTTGAGGTCATGAAAAGGTCAAAATCGTCATTTTGCCATAGTGCGGTCGATTTTTATCCAATTTGCATGCAACCAATGCCAAAATGTTGTGAATTCAATGCCCAATCTTGTGATATACGATATGACACAGGAAATTTAATGTTTTTAAACCATCATAAACACATATGAGATGGCAGATGTGGTATGGATTAAATACCCTCACAATCAACGGTTTCTGGGGGGGGGGGGGGGCAAATGTAGCGTTGGCGAAGGTATGCGCTCTACTGAGTGCCCGTTCTAGTTTTAAGCTGTGGCTGGCAGGATGGCTTAGGCCTTAGAGGTAAGCCCACTCAGCTCGAAGCCATACAACCTGGGTTTGATTCCTGACCTGGCTATAAACAGTCATCCTGGTGTTTCACAGGCAGGGTGATTCATCAATGTGTGTGCCGTCCCTTGGATGGACGTTAAATGGGAATCCCGTCTGCTGACATTCGTTGCTGGACATTAAAAGCCCTACGGTGTCCTCGTGAAACGTAGGTGAGCTATCGCCAGCACCGTGGCCAAATTTCAAATTCCTGCTCTATCTACTGCTGGGAAAGCAATGGCAAACCACCCAGCATAACCCTTGCTCAGGAAGTTTATTCAGCGGCACCGACGGTCTGTAAAGTGCATTGTACATAAAAGAGAAAAAAGAGAGATACGTGGAAAGATTGCGAGAGTTAGGGATATTTCTGGTTATTTCCGGATATTGAACCATCTTGTGTAAATGAGCAATTTCTAACGGCTTCTGGTTGTAGAACCATCGATTAATTACAAATACTTTGTGGAGGAAGGGGCTTTCACAAAAGCTTTTGGACTCAGTATATACACATGGAAAAAAAAAAGATAAGCACAGGCTGTGTTTTCCTGGATCGTAGCAAAAACCGAGAAAATTCAGAAACCCCAACTTTAAGAAAAAAAATAAAACCATATATTAGTAAAGAGTGCATGATTGACAAATGACTTGAGACCAATTCAGAGGTTTGGCTAATTTTTTTAAAATCACAAAACGAGGATGTCTGTAAAGGCAGTGTTTTCTACCAAAAACACACCGCCTTTAGAATGGGGCTGCTGGCAACATCCTGTGATGTAGGGCTCAAGACCAGTCATAATGACATCCAATGATGTCACAACAGAATGTCTCAAAATTTCAGTAATGTATGTAAGTAAGCATCATTAGAACGAATGACTGCTGCAACCCTCCTTAGCATCCCCTGAAGAAGCCAACAGAGAAAACCAAAGGGAGTTGTTGCCATTCCTGGTGCAAAGCAGCCTCCAATTATGCCATAGTTTGCACGGGGTGGGGGGGGGGTCTATTTTCCTAAATCTACACCCAAGAATGTCCCAAACACACTCAATTGGGTTAAAATCAAGACTCCTTGCTGGCTAGGACAATGTTGTGATGGCAAGAAGTCAGTAACTGCACAATAACAGTAGGGTCTAACATCGTACTCCACACCGTTTGAGAAGTAGGTGGTTATCAAAAATGGAACATCATAACTTAAATTGTCCCTATGGTCGTTTTTGCCTGTCAGGTTACCCTGTACAGTGGAAAGGTTAAGCTTACAATCGTAGCAGGCAGCCACATATTGTAACGGATCCGTCACCAAATAGGATGGACTCAATATCCTTGAGTGGAGAGGCTGTGTTAGTTTAACACCAAACCCAAGTTCTACCACCAGTCATGGGCAGGAGAAATCGGACCAATAGATCTTCCTTTACAATGCGACATTCCAGTGGCCCCATGTCAAGCAGACTGCTTTATGTTCTTGGTGAGAAGAGAGAGTCTTATCAGTTTGCTGGCTTTGTAGCCTGCAGCATGAAGCTAGTTCCAGACAGTTTTTGTGGATAACCTCCGAGGGAAATTCCATTCATGCCACAATCATGCTCGTGGCAAAATGAACACATCAGACAAGCATGATCATTGCTGCATTTTTTTGTTACAAGTCACCCAAAGTCGTCCAGATCGAGGCCCATCTTATCATTGGTTTGTTGATGTTTGTGGACAAATCTGCTGATCACAGTCCAATGAAAGCCAAGCTGATGTCAAATTTCACCATAGAACATCCCAGCATTGTTTATCTCAATAATTTATGATCTTTGGGCTGAACCAAGTCTTCTACTGGCCATACTAATACTACTACTACTACTACTACCAATCTGCATGCCCAGCTAAGAGGAGTAGCGTCTCTCTTGGGGGATCACCCTTTTGCACTTTGTTCCCTTTGGAGAGGGTAACGTGAAGTTAGGGCTGGAATTTTTGGATTTTCGTTGGCCAAGGTTTGCTTACCTACTCTTCTACTGGCCATACAGTGCGGTAATGGAACAGCAATATTGTTACATTCTCCAAACATTGAAAAGGTGAAAGTGTTTTATCAAGTCCATACCCTGAGCATGCAGTATGTACTGGGTGTGCAAAATTATCTTGGCCTAGTGATGATTGGAAAATAAAGCCTGTGCTTGGAAGGATCTTTCATTTATATATGTTTGAAAGAAAATTTGAATTATTCATTATTTTTTCACAAACTAATATTTGGTCAGTGTGCTTAACCTCTTTCCCAGTGTGTATAAATATTAAAGCAGAATGAGAAGGGAGCAAAGAGCCAATCATCCGTTTCTGGGCTGTGCCAGTATGCATATGCCTTATCTTTTGAATAAACACAAGTTTGGACTCCATCCACCTGCTGGTTTGGCATTGATCGATCCAAGAACTTTGGGTTTTGTGACACTACTTACTAGGAGATTGAACATGAAGAGGCAAACAACCTTTGTGCAACAGGAGAGGAGAATGCCCTGAGATGAGGCAACCTTTGGGGTCATGACCTTAAGATCAAGGGCTTTTGATTCGACTTTATCAGGGAGTCAAAGACGTAATGGTGGTACTCCAGTTCCCAATGGAGAGGCATACTCCATTACACTATACAAATGCCTTGTGTGCAGAAAGAAACTGGTAAGAGTTTTAAGAACCAATCAACACAGTTTACCAAATGGAACTCAGCTTTAATAGCCAGCTTAGAAATATGCTCAAAGTATGGTAAGTTTTCATTGATGCTTAGTCTTAGACCATACCCTTGACTTCTGTTAGGACATGGTTCTTGAAGGTGAATGAACAATCCATTCTGATAGGGTGAGGAGTTTGGACTGACGAGGGTCGAAAGTCATGGTCAAAGGGCCAGTTATGAGTACCTATTCTGTACAAGGTTGAATCATAATCAAAGTGGAATGAATGGTGAGTTTTCAAGGCAGGAAGACATGAGAGATGAGGGATGTGAGACAGTATCATCCGACCACAGATTTAAACATGCAAGTGGAGAAAGTCAGTGAAACATGCATGAAGCTACCTCTCAATGGAATTACCAAAAGGTTTAGGAAGCAAGAGAGCATTATAAAGACCCCAAATTTGTCCAACTCTCCTTACTGTTTGAGGTTCAGGGTATCCACCATTGTGTGGACAGAAGAAGCAGGTTGTGTGTTGAATAAGCAGAACTGAAACCAAACTGATTAGTGGACATCAAGTTGGTGAAAATAATGTAACTTGGCTTTTTCAAATATCGGTTGTATTGACCCGATTACCTTGGTAAGAGGTTTCCAGAACAAGAGATTAATCTTCATGCTATTTTTCAAGTGTGATAATGACCACTTGACTGAGTGGAGGTCTGATCTTGGTTAATGAGCTGCATGAAGAAGTTTTCAGACTTATATTATTGATCATTTATGGCAACAGGGGTTATGGAACTACGGCTGTGATCATACAATCCCTACAAAGAGTCTTACATCATTCAATGTGGCTGCACTTTCACGAGTAGATGTTTTATTTAGTTGACATTTAGTATGTTCATATAATGGATCATAACTGCCTTTATGAGATAAGCTTCGAAAGATGTCGATGAAAACCTCTGACGTGTTAAAAAAAACAAGCTGAAGGTGACATGGCTTTCTTCCGTTAATGAACGTTTGAACTGTGGTTTTCATTTTCACCGTGAACATGCAGACATCACATGCCAAAAACAATCACCAGTTTTAAATCAGGAATTTAAAAACCACACAATGCATCCTGAATTTGTTCCTGGAGTGTTCTACATTATCTATGAACCACATCCAATCAACATCACCCACATCGAGATTCAAACCCAGGCTAGACAGATCAAAGGGGATTGCGTATACCTCCAGACGATCCTGGCAGCACCATTTTTTTTTTTTAAAGCCTCCATACATCGAGGTTATTTACATATTGTGCTGCCGGATTCATTAAAAAAAAAGAAAAGAAAAGGAGAATATAGAATTGGAAACACTCAAAAGTAATGCGGATTTGAATGCTTACAATGCATGTCCGACGACGAACCATTTCATTGTCATCACCTTTCGCAAAGGATTGTACTTCCTATTATCACCATTATTACAAACTCCCAAGGCCAATTAGGAGATTAATGTAGGCAAATCACGTCTTCATCCTCCCCAACCCTGTAGGCTTGTCTTTTGTCTCACGTTTCTTAGCAGCAGGTGGTATTGAGAAAGTAATTTAACATGGTGTATAAGAGGATTACCCTTGACGGTTCAAGTGTGTCTGTCCACCTAACCCTAACCCTCCCCCTTGAAAAAGCTTTACTTTTCCATCTGGAAGGCAAAAAGCGATTATAAACCACTTAATTCTCTAAATGAAACGATTCTTAAGCACTTTCACAAAACTTGTTTTTGTTCACCTGAATGGGGATTATTTATGTAAAAGTATTCACCTTAAAACATGACAGAAAAAAACTGAATTTTGGGTCATCCAAATGGAGGTTGCAGGGTTAAATCCTGACATCACTATAATGTGAAGGACAAACCAACCTGCCCACCACCCTAAATTAATCATTCCATAAGCCACATAATTCAACTAGAAGGGCACTCGGTAGAGCGCATACCTCCGCCAGGCAATGCCCCATCCAGTGGAACATATCGGACCCCCAATGCATTTTTGAAATATCATGCCATATACTGTTTTTGGCCCTTTCTCTCAATGGTGAAGAATCACTTTAAAAATTAAATAATTCTCGTATCCGGATCCGGATTCAGATCTTCACCAAAATCGAATCAATTCTTCCTTGTCACACACCCAACCTGTCCACAAAGTTTTGTCCGAATCCGTCCACAACTTTTTTGAGATATCATGATATATACCATTTTTGGCCCTATCTCTCAATAGTGAAGAATCACTTTTAAAATTCTAATAGCCAGATCCAGATCTTCACCAAAATCTAATCAGTTGGTCATTGTCACACACCCAACCTCTCCACCAAATTTCATCCAGATCCATCCACAACTTTTTGAGATATCCTGCTCAGACAGACAGACAGACAGACAGACTTTTTCTCTCTCTCTTTGCCAGGGGTGAAAACGTAACCTCCATCCACATTCGGTAGCAGAACAAACTAAACCACGGAATTGTAAATGCCAGGAATCTGCTCTACAACAAAAGTTTGGCACACAACTTGCATTATTCAAAAGCATTGTGAATAAAGCATGGAAGCACCAATCAAAACTAAACCACATTCAAGTTTTACTCCGCCGGTGGTCGAAGTCCCAGTGCCTGTGAAATTGTCTGCAGGAAAAGGTGGCATTAAAGGTTTGAGAGTCGTCTTTCAAACATGCAAACTGAACGTTTCACACCACGCACACGACATCGACATAACGGTTCCGACGTCCAGGGAGTTGCATATTGTGTTCTGCGTCGTTATGGTGTTCATTAAACATTCTGATGGCTGCAGAAACATGGTCCTCTGCTCAAGTGCTGTAACTGCGTTTCGTTTCAATGGCACATTGAGATTGTTCTTTGACATGTTACTCGTTCCTGGTCAGAAACTGTATCAACAAGATCACGTGTTAAGCCGATGTCTCGTTTCAATAACAGACCGATTGGACGTACCAAATGTCTACCCCCTCCAACATCATAGAGGATTGATCGAGGCTGATACTTTATTTGCGAAAACTACTCAGTTCACGCAGTGTGGATTAACCAACAGAGTCAATGTGTGACTCGAGCTATTCATATGATGTTCACATAACCCGTTTCTCCATGATGGTGCACCCGTGAAGTACCTGGTGGTGGAGCGGTTACGATTTGGCGCACTTAGTATCACTGCACCATGACGAATTTCTGGTCAATGATGATCAAAGAATGAAGCACTGATCCAGAATCAAATCAGCCAAATAAAAATGAATAAGTAAAAACACAAATCCCAAGCTGGGATAATTACAGGTACAGTTGTTTTGAAAACACAACTACTCCTACTACAAACTACCTTCGTGTGGAATTGACGAGGGAAACTTGCTTGTCAGACCTGGAGCTCGTCTAAAATGTGGTGGGGATTTGTAATTTGTTCAGGATGCCGATGAGAACTCACCAAATCTTCACAAAAGACACTGTGGTATATTTAACCTCCACCAACTAATGCAAGCAGATGGGACATCCAGCTCAGCAACCATCTGAGGGATGAGGCATTTTGTGATTCAAGCACCTGCCAGTGAAGCACCAATCTGGCAGTTTATGGTGGGGTCAGGAATCAAACCCAGACTCGACAGCTCAAAGGTGAGTATGCAACCAGTGCACCATCCTATCTGATAATTAATCATTCAGTGCACATAAAGGGTTCAAGTTGAACAAAGTAATGGCTACCAACTCTTCGACAAAGGACATCTTCGCGATGTGAAACTACACAAAGCTTGTGCCAGCTGCTCTTTACGTGGGAGCGAGATGTATCAGGTAGACTTCCCTGAGGGAGACGTCATATCTGGTTTGGATGCCTCTGAACACCGATGGGAAAGACATATACGGGGCTTGTAAATGCACAAGGTAAGTTTAAAATCAACTTTAAAAATTGCTAAAAGGAGAAGCGTCCGTGTCTATGTGCATTCCACTGCCACCACTCGCTTGTGACAGGAACTCGACACAACTCATCCACGGATATTTCTTGTATTTCCGTGAATCCGATTTACATCCAGGAACACAAGAATTATGGTTAACCATTTTGAAATTGCCAATCTTTCGTTTAAATGCTAAAAATGAGAAAAAGACTTTCACTTAGATTTTGCGCTAGCAACAGCAGGTTAAAAGTGCCCACGCTATACAAACATGAGAGGGCCTCGCTAGCATTCATTCGTCATTTTGAAAGTCATGTATGATGGCACAACTTTGTGAACTCCCCTAATCCTTTGGCTCGACTTGAAAATAAAAACTACAAAATGCTGGAGTGGTGCCATTTTCACAGCACCATTTTGTGATGTCATGCTTTGACTGTAATAAGTAAATAACTGTGGGAAATGTTTGCAATGAACATGTTCATCGAGGTTGCACACCATACCCCCCTCCCCCCCCCTCTTTGCCACCTGGATTGTATACTTCCCTCCTTTATACCAGAGATAGCAATAGATGGTATGATGGATATTTTCTTTCCCAGAGAGGTGAGGATGGGCATTTATTTAAAAATAAATCGATTTTGGAGTTAAATACACAGAGGGAGCTTGAGAAGTCATGATTTCACATTTTAAAGAATAAAACAGTGGTGAGGAATGTGGTTGAGAATTTGCTTGATTTTCAATCATTTTAAAATCCTGCTCTGTCCGTACAGCATTAAACATTGAAATGTGTAATGTCACACGGCGTACACAACCTGGATGTGGTGTATTACCACGTTACATGGAGGGGGTTCAGAAGCAGTGCAAAACAGAATGTGCCTCACTTGAAAAACAAGTCATCGGTTACATCGAGTTTGATTGACTGAGGAGAACCAGAAAGCCTCATCCAAACAGAATTTGCTAATCATGCATAAGTATTCAAAGCAACCCATGAATGGAAGTGTTCAGTCCCGGTGGCAAAGGGAGGGGGTCCAGGTGGGAAGGGGGGGGGGAAATTGTGCAATCCAGGTTGGGAGGGGGAAGTGTGGAATCCAGGTGGCCAAGGGGGAAAGTGTGCAATCCAGGTGGCCAAGGAATAAAGCGTGCAATCCAGGTGGCCAAGGAGAAAAGCATGCAATCCAGGTGGCCAAGGGAGAAAGCGTGCAATCCAGGTGGCCAAGGGAGAAAGCGTGCAATCCAGGTGGCCAAGGAGAAAGCGTGCAATCCAGGTGGCCAAGGAGGAAAGTGTGCAATCCAGGTGGCCAAGGGGAAAGTGTGCAATCCAGGTGGCCAAGGGAGAAAGTGTGAAATCAGGTGGCCAAGGGGAAAGTGTGCAATCCAGGTGGCCGAGGAGGAAAGTGTGCAATCCAGGTGGCCAAAGAGGAAAGTGTGCAATCCAGGTGGCCAAGGGGGAAAGTGTGCAATCCAGGTGCAAGGGGGGAGGGGGAGGGGAAGTGTGCAATCCAGGTGGCAATGGGGGGGGGGCGGGGGGAGTATGCAATCCAGGTGGTGGTGAGGAGGGGGGGGGAGGGAAGTATACAATCCAGATGGCAAAGGGGGGGGGAGTGTACAATCCAGGTGGCAAAGGGGGGGGGGAGTATGCAATCCAGGTGGTGGTGAGGGGGGGAGGGAAAGTATACAATCCAGGTGGCAAAGGGGGGGGGAGTATATAACCAGGTGGCAAAGGAGGGGTGGGGATGGTGTGCAACCAAGGTGAACATGTTCATTGCAAACATTCCCCACAGTTATTTACTTTCTTATTACAGTCAAAGCAAGACATCACAAAATGGTGCTGTGAAAAGGGCACCACTCCAGAATTTTGTAGGTTTTATTTTCAAGTCGAGCCAAAGGATTAGGGTAGGTCACAAAGTGCAAACCTATTTAGGCATTGGTCCCAGAAGGAAAAAGAAATAAAGAAATAAAACCATGCAGCCACAAACTACTACGTACGACCAGAGATGACGAAATTAAAATGTAAAAAAAGGAGTCAACCTGGGCTTAAATAAAAATTCAGCATGAGAATTTGCTTGGATACCGATCTATTTATTTTACACTGATCTGAGGCACTTGGGAAAAGCTCGAACACAAATCACATCGAGAACAAAGGCATTAGTAGGCAGCAATGCACTTTAACTTCAATTGATCAAGGACATTCAAAAACAATGGACAAATATATTGTTACGGCTGTGGAAATTCGCAGAACACCATATAGGTCCTTAGTCAGTTATCCCGGTAAGTGAGTGTTCAGATAGGTTTCCCACCGTTGTTTAGAGGGAATTATTCGTGTTCACCGGGCTGCGACCCTTTGAGATAGCCGTTTTTCTTACCTATCGTTATTTTGAACCTACACGCAAACAACAACCGCCACCAAGTACGCGAACGCCAAGCACGCAACAAACCTATATGCAAACAACCGCCACAAAGTACGCCGCAACGCCAAGCACACAGCAAACCTACACGCAAACAACAACCGCCACCAAGTACGTCACAACGCCAACCACGCTACAATTTCCCTCACAACAACCACCACCATCTTCGCCACATACCCCGCTTTCGAACGCCATCTCCTCCACGGTCCGAGAACGCGGGCAGGATTGGCAGAACAAAAGCTCTCGCGGAGCCTGTGGGGTTTTTCCCGCGATTTTCCCCGCCTTGGTGTGAAGGGAAGGGGCAGGGCAGCTCGCTTCCGATTGGTGGATGCACGGCGTGAGCGGTCGGAGTGAGGGCACGCCCCTTTTCAAGAAGCTTCTCGAAGGGAGGTGGAGCCAGAAGCGGGGCGGGCGAAGGGCGGAGCCCGACCTATAAAGGCGGACGCACACGAGGCTCGCTCTCTCGCCCTCGCTCTCGTTCTCGTCTCGTGGCGCTGGTCACCCCTTGGGGCTTCGCTCTGCCTCTCGCTTGGTTCATGCTCTCGGTTTGCGGACTTTTCTTCCCTCGCTCGTGGTCCGGCGAGCGGCCTGTTGGTGGAGACGCGGACGGAAGGCGCAGCAGAGCCGGCTGTGTGTGGACCTGCGCGTCCGGACGAGGGGTGCCGGAAGGGTTCGCGGCCGCGTGGAGGCCGAACCAGGCGCGACCACGCTGACGTCGTGGGAGAGGGACTCGACGGCCGCTGAAGGGAGGTCTTTTTCCTGTTATTTTGTATGACTGCTGTGGCCGCTGTGTCCCTGTAAGTAGAACCTGCTAAGTAACTGTGCTGTAATACACCCTTGCTTATAGTCGGTGTATTGCTTTTGCTTTCTATTCTTGCCTGTACATTGCATTACTGCCTTGCTTGTGTTGTGTGTGTAATACGTGCTTAGTGATAAATGTCCTTGTGTGAAATGTATCCCGTTCGTCATGTCCTATTTCCCTTTTAAAAAGCCATCTTGCGTCGTGAATGAGTAGTGGTTTGAACGCCCGGTAAAGAGAATCGGATCCGTCGAGGTCGGCGATAACGCCGCTCGTTATCGCTTTAGAACGGAACGGACCGCTTAAGCGACCGTGTCCCAAGCCGACCTGCGGCCGATGCAGCCCCTCGGTAGGTTACCCACGCGGGTATTTAGGTATATCGACATTCGGCGATTCACCCTATTTCGCGAGGGTAGAATGCGGACTGGGCTGTGGTGAGGTTAAACCCCCACCCGTGACTGGTTCCTGGCGATAGTTCCAGGAGGGTCACGATGGAATTGTCTGTCCGGTGGGCGACGCGGCTGCCATTGGGGAACGCGGCCGATCGCACGCCGGCGGGCGCGAATTCGTAACAATATATATATATATATATATACATATAAACATATATACATATACATATATACATACACATATACATCTCGGTACCCGTGACCACAATATATAATATATATATATATCGTTGATTTCCGCCCGTCCGGCGTGCGGACGACCCGTTTAGCCCAATTGCGGCGCGCGTGCCCACCGAACATGGCAATCTAGTCGCAGCTTCCGGATCAACGCCGAAACCCAGCTATGGGTGTTTTGACACACCATAAACCAGCCAACTCTTCTGTCCACGCGCTACAGGGTCAATCGCCGGATTGTCGATATACCTAACTATTCGCGCAGGACAGAAATGCCGGGAGTTTATACCTCGACGGGGCCTGCACGAAAACGAGCCGCTTAAGCAGCTCGTTCCGTATGCAATTGCCGAGCGGTTTTATATCGCAAAGTCCCGTCGGACCAGATGTACGTTTTTATCGGCTTTATAATCAGCCAGCTAATATTCCGAATGCATCATGGCAGTCAATGGCAGAAAGTGACACAACGAGCAGGTTAACATTCAAAAATGGGGACATTTATTTTAAATGCACATATGCAATGAATGGGGGATGGGACAAGACACAACAAAAACCTACAGCCGATGTTCTATGTCATGTACACAATCATGCACTTAATCAGTTCTACTTAGGTAACAAGGCGCCACAGACTTTTCATCCAAACCCCAGAAAGAAAGAACCGGGCTCGTGAGCCTTTATAATTACTCGGAGCCGGGATGACCGAAGGGCTCCGAGAGACCAAGCGGCTACCTGGCCACCCTCGTGGTGACTCGCTGGTCCTGGTTCAGCGACCTCGGTGTTTTTTGCCCGGACCCCCGAGCGCGACTGGCTCCCTTGGTCGTCGGCCTCCACTGCGGCTGGTTTAGCCGACAACGCGCTGGAGGAGTGAATGGGTCTCGACTCAGCCTCCTGGTCGCGCCGGCGAACCCCCAGCGAACCAACTGCCCAAACTCTCAACGGGGCGTCTCTCCACTCCCACCGCCAACCGCAAGCCATGAACTCCAGCGCAGCACGAACTCGAAGCAACCAGCTCTCCACTGCCTCCGAGCTCCCAACTCCACTCAACTCAGCGCTGGGGAGTGCCCTCCCTGCTGCTCTTGTCAAGCGCTCTCTCAAAGCGGCTCTCTCCAAGCGCTCTCCCTGACTCTACTCAAGCGCTCTCTCCAACTCCAACTGCCCAGTCGGCGAGCGACGCGGCTTTTTATAGCCCCAAGGGGAGGGTCGCTCTGGGCTTTACCACCGAAATCAGCACCCTCCCCCCTTTCACTCTTTGAACTTACCCAGGCTGGATCCGCCCCTCTCACTTCCGATTGCCAGCTCTTCAGAGGTAACGCCGTTTTGATGTGATCTTGCCGTCAAACGCGGCCGTGTTAGAGATCACCGTCAAACGCGGCCGGTGTGGAGATCACCGGTCGAAACGCGGCCGTGTTTGAAGATCACCGTCAAAACACGGCCGTGTTAGAGATCACCGTCAAATGCGGCCGTGTTGGAGTCACCGTCAAAACGCGGCCGTGTTAGAGATCACCGTCAAAACGCGGACCCGTGTTAGAGATCACCGTCAAAACGCGGCCGTGTCAGAGATCCCGTCAAACGCGCCATGGGTTGTCGTTGTTGTGACAATGTTTTTGTTTTAAAATAAAGATGAAAAGAATAACACTACCTCAAAGATGCACAGCCCGGCACACAAATAATTCCCGTAATACATTGTGGGGAAATCTACACCTGGAACACACAACTTACCGAAATAACTGACCTCTGGGGAACCTGATGGTGTTCTGTGAATTTCCACAACCGTAACAATATATATATATATATATATATTATATATGTATATATATATATATATATATTATATATATATATATATATCATATATATACATATTGTTACGGTTGTGGAAATCACAGAACACCATTCAGGTTCCCGACAGATGAGTTATGTCGATAAGTGGTGTGTCCAGGGTTAGATTTCCCCACCGATGTATAAAGGGAATTATTCGTGTCCAGCTGTGAACCTTTGAGGTAGTGTTATTCTTTCCTATCTTTTCTTTAAACAAGATCTCCTCACCACCTTCGCCACAACCGCCAACATCTCCTCAACACCAATCTCCACAACAAACGAACATCTCCTCACCATCATCTCCACAAACAATCATCACAAACAACAACATCTCAACAACCGCCGACATCTCCTCACCAGCATCTCCACGGCGTGCCATCTTTTCACCAACAACAACATCCCCAACAACCAACATCTCCACAGGGAACATGATGGCATCTCGCAGCGGCAAAGTGATCTCAAACACGGCCCGGTTGTGAAAGTTGATCTCAACCAGGCCGCGTCTGACGGCGAGAACGGATCAAAACGATGAAAGGGGCAGAGCCAGCCGCGGGTGAAGGTCGAAGGTGAGGAGCGAAAACCCTCCCCTCGGGCTATAAGAAGGGCGTTTCGACGCCGAGACGCTCTCCTTGGTCAGAGTTGGTCGGTGGAGGCAGCAGCGAAGTCGCCAGCCGGAGAGAGGTCGCCAGCCGGAGAGAAGTCGCAGCCGGAGAGAGGTCGCCAGCCGGAGAGAGGTCGCCAGCCGGCTACTTAACGGTCCGGGCATCGAGCCAAGAGTCGGTCGAGCGACGCTGAGGAGTGAGCGGGCTCTTAAGAGCATCAACTCAAAAAGAGCAAGGCCCGTTCGCTCCTCTGAAGCGCGTCGCGCCAGGCCCGATCGACCAGCCGCGCTGCTAGGCCTGACCAACCCAGTCGCGGTTACACAACAGTTGCCGCTTGACAACTGAAACATGAGGAGGGTCGCCGCCAAAAGACCATCGTGTCGCCTCAAGGGCGACGAAGTAACCTGCACGGCCTCGCGGAGCTCCTTCGGTCATCCCAGCTCCGAGAACATTAAAGGCTTACGAGCCAGTTCTCTTCTTTTTTTCTGGGTTTTGAATGAAAGTCTGTGCGTGCCTTGTCTACCAAGTAGAATTGTTGTAAGTGCATGTACATAATAAATAGATATCGGTTGTTTTTTTGCTCAGTCTTGTCCCCCATCCCCCATTCATTGCATATGTGCATTTGAAATAAATTCCCCATTGGTGAAATTCACTTGCTCGTTGGGTCCTTTCTACCATTGACTGCCATAATTCGCTCGGAATAAGTAGCTGGTGATTAATTGCGATAAAACGTACATCTGGTCCGATGGGCTTGGCGATATAAAACCGCTCGGCAATCGCAAACGAACGAGCTGCTTAAAGCAGCTTGTTTCGTGCAGCTCCGTTGAGGTGTAAATCCCCGCATTTCTGTCTGCGCGAATAATTAGGTACATCGACATTCGGCGATCAACCCTGTAGCGGTGGACAGAAGAGTTGGCTGATCTATGGTGTGGTTAAACAACACGCCGTAGCTGGTGTTTCGGCGTTGATCCGAAAGCTGCGACTAGATTGCTCGTCGGTGGGCGCGCGTGGCCGCAATTTAGCTAAAGGCGGTCGCCCGCACGCCGGCGGTGAAAATCAACAACACTGTTGTCAGACGTGGATACAAATTCATCCTCCTCGAAACTAAATTAACGGAACCGGATCAAGGGTGTGCGAGGCGACCCTCCGGTTCATTAAATTCCGAGCGTTGAAATTTTTCGTTTCCGACACGCAAAATGCAGCTCAAGGCGAGCGGGGGGCAGGAGGGATTAAGAAATAGATTAGAAAGTGATAGAATCTATGGTCAGGACGAAATCACCGTGCAGGACACTCCCATGCAGGTTGAATTTTTCCCCGACAAACGAACCCAGAGCCGAAGGGGGCGCGGGGGCGGCGGCGGCTTTTGACACCCCCCCCCCTCCTCCTCAGTCAAATCCCTCCCCGGTCCCCAGCGAAACCGCGCCCGATTGATGGCGGATCGTCCTGCTAGAAGCCAATCGGGCATCGCACAGTTGATGCTGATGATGCAAGCGATGGGAAACAGAATGGATGAGATGATAAACGATATGCGAACACAACGGGGTGAGATGCCGTGCATGGGGCGAGGCTTCCAGGCGGGCATAATGGCGATTGCGCGGCACGAACGAAACGCGAATGACTGAGCAACAAAATGGCGACACCACGTGGCAGTACGATCGAACCAACGAGAGGGATGCAACGGCTGTCCGGCCCGCGATAAAGACGGGCGAGGTCATGACGAGCGACGTCACAATAATTCGGGAGACGTGTGGGCGAGACTCGTGGAGGTGACGGAGAAAGTGACGGTGACAGAGAGGGAAAAATTAAATGGGGTGACTGAGACGTGTATGAGACACGTAGAGACGACGGAGATAATAAAAGAAATAACAGAGACACGGGAGATAGAGGAGATAGAGGATGAATTAAAAGAAACTAAAGACGAACACACACACATGGAGTTACGCGAGGGACAATGAGGGGGAGCTCGGGGAATGTTTGGTGGCCCGGTGCAAGCAGCAGGAAAGCCTTCTTCAGGAACGAGAGGAGGGAATATGCCCCTTGAAACGGAGCACGACCAGGTGGGTCCGGTGAGCTTTGCGAGTTAGGGGGGGGGCGAGTGCTGTGAACGGGTACACGCGGAGCTTGGCGGGTATGGAGGCCCCGGAGCGTTTGTGGTAGCGCGAATTCCCAGCGTGATTGTCCCGTGTGTGTGCTTAAGAATGTGTCGAAATGAGTGTTGAACGGCGCATAGGTGAGGAAATGGCGCCATGAGTAAAATGGCATGCGTGGGTGAAAGGCCGGTGTAAAGAAACCGCTTGTGAGTGAAATGGCATGCGTGAGTGAAAGGCCGTGTGTAAGAGGAACCGCGTGTGTGAGGTCGCGGTATGAAAGGGAGATGACTGTTTGGTATGTGAGAAACACGCACCGCGTGTCCGAGTGAAAGTGTCATGTCGAGGTGTGTAAGCGTCAATAGCACGAGGGAGAGCGGGTGTTGAATGGCGAAGAAGACGGCGTCAGACGAGGGACAAGGGCCGTGTAGCGGCTGTAGCTATTTCGAGCACCGTGCCGGATTCGCACGGCAGGCCGCGCGGGGGTCCCGTGCTGTGCTTCGCCGAGGCCGCCACGTGCACGCTGCGCGAGTGAAATCCGGTCCGGAAACGCATGCGGTGGATGTAAGCCGATCCCGCGGACGGACAGAAGGTAGGCTGGAAATGTGAATTTGGATCGGATGGTTCTCCAGGTGAGCGTGTATGTAAAGCTCCGTGTGGCCTGCGTCGCACGTTCTGTGCGCAGAGCATGCGAAGCGGTTTCCCCGATGCGTTACGCGTGCCCCGGCTTGCGCGAGAAATCGCGCGGTTTCGGGGTGCGAGTGACGTCATCGGGATTCCGCGGCGCGGGTACGGACGGGCAGAGCACATGTCCTCGCGTGGGAACCCCTCGAAACGAGGCTTGCTGGCTGCCGCAGGGTGATGTCGTGGCTCGCATGGTTGGAATCCGGAAAGGAAATCTTGCCGGATGTTACCGTCCAAGAGGAAGGGACGAGAAACGCGAGCAGCTGCCGTGACGTCACGGAAAAGGAGCGCAGGTGCGAGTTGCCGTGCTGGTGCACATAAAAAAAGAGAGAAAAGCAAGCCTGGCCACTTCGGGTAAACAGGATTCCCTGGGCAGGGGTAGGAGACCCCTTGCTTAGGGCACAGGAACACCACTAGTTAGGGGGATGGGTTAGTGTTAGTTAGACCGGCTTCATGGGACATGGATTGTTCCGCATGGAGCCCGTTGGAATGGATTAGTTAGAGGGATTTTAGGATAGATTTAGAGTATGCGATTTTTGATTTGGAAGACACGGACAGACATTGAATGTGTAGAGGGACGTAGCTTAGCTACGTAGGGTAAATGGAATGTGCATATTATAAGGGATGACGAGGGAGCACGAGTTAGTTGAGGGATTTAGTGAGAAGAATGCAGCGTTCAGCGATGTGAGCGATGG
The DNA here is from genome assembly GCA_035128595.1 of Eptatretus atami. Lineage (NCBI taxonomy): Eukaryota > Metazoa > Chordata > Myxini > Myxiniformes > Myxinidae > Eptatretus > Eptatretus atami. The sequence continues at coordinate 74,084,534 of CM068962.1, read as the reverse complement.
AAAGAAATGGATTGAAAACACAATGAGTGAGTGAGGGCGCGGGCCTGTGTGTATGGAGCGAATGTGGTATGCATGGTGCGATGGAATGATTGGGAGAGGAGTGATTCCCACCAAAGGGACCCCGGGGTCAGAGTAATTTAGTTAGTGGGTTAGCCAAATTGACAAATGGAGGTGTTTTGCTGTTGGTCGCGAATGTAGGCTCGGACACCATTTGGAGGGGTGCAGGAGTCCTGTTGACGGGCTCGGAGCGTAGCTGTGAACGGTGAGATATGCTTAGTGGGCCCCCGGGCACGGGTAGTTGGCCGCGGTAGCCAAGGGTCCAAGAGGGGCGGGATAGCGTAGTGGGCACGGGTGGGCCCGCATGATGCGGGGCTCGTAGCGTCAATAGCCACGTGGGGAGTGTCGTGGCACGGGCACCCGGGGGAAGGGGCCCGTGACGCCAGCCTGCACGTGAGCATGAGGGGGGAGTAGCCATGGAGGGCACTCCCCAGGTTTTAGGGAGCTAGTAGGGTCGGAGACAGTCGCAGGGCCCGAGGAGTGCCATAGTTGGAGAATCGGCAGAGGGTAGTTCTGCCAAGGGAGCACGCGTCCCAGCATGAGACCGTGCGAGGCACGATGGAAATTCGAGGGCAAGGCCAAATTTGAGAGGACACCAACACAGGCGACGGGAATCTTGGTTGGTAGAACAATAGTTTAGTGACAGGTGCTTTTGGAAAGCCCCGGGGTAAGTTTAAGGTTTAATAAATGTTAGGGTAGATAGGGAAGTGTACCCTCCGCACACCGCATCCACCCTTCGCTCTCATTGTAGAGCCGCTGACCCAGCTTTGGGTTAGATCGCTGAGATCTGAGGAGGCATTCTTTGAGGCTTAATTGGGCCTCAGGCAGGACGCTACCTTCCTTATTCCCCTCTAGGAAGGGACAAGGGGTTGGGAGTAGGCTAGGTGACAGAATAGGTTAGCCGGACAGAGACAATAAAGGGGGTTCGGGAGACGAATTAAAATTGGAAAAATAAAATAAAATAAGATGGGGCTAAATTTGATTTTTTGCGAAACTAAGGGAGTGGGTATGGACAGAGACAGGCAAGGCAATAGGTTTGGGAGGGGAACAGTAGGTGGTCGAGCCGCTCCAGATCCGGCACGGCCACCGCACTCCCGTCCCAAAGAGACAAGAGGCCGGCAGCTGCATATGCCAGCCTGTTTTTGCTTACACAGCGCCTGATTCCGGCTTTCCTTGCCATTGCCTTGTCTGCCTGCCTCTGCCTTGACCCATGCTCTGCTACCGTGTTTGCATTTGCCCGTGTCCATCCATCACCATGTGCTCCAGGATCATCGCGCCAATGTTGCGGGGAACTGCCCTGCAGCAGCCGCCGCACCATGTGGTTTGCTTGCGTCAGTGCCCATCAGTATTCTGCAGGGGACTGCCCTGCGGCAGCTACACCACGGGACTGCATTGAGCAGGCCGTTGCACCATGGTTTTCCATCCATCGATTCCATCCGCCTCATTTTTGTGTTTGCTTGCGTAGTGCCCATCCAGTGTTCTGCAGGATTGCCCTGCGGCAGCGCACACGGGATGCATTGGTGCAACCCGTGTTGCCCGTTTGTGTTCACTGCTAGACTGCGCTCGCTTTCGGGGGGATGCCTGGAAATGCATTGGGCAGCGGCCACCTTCTGTTATTCACCTGCATTTTTTCAAATGAGCCAGAGACTGCATTGGCAGCCTGCTCCCTGCTTCAAAATGGCCTGGGATGGCAGGCCGGGTTGGTGTGCCTCCAGCAGCTGAAGAACATGAAAAAGTTCTGTGACAGACAACGGGGCCTTTTGAACAGGCCCGAGACATCGACCTTCAGCCTGCGGAGCGCTCCCCTAAAATAGACCTACTTTGCATGCCCTTTTTCCCACAAAGGTCTATCAGGTCTGGGGCCAGGTTTAGTCGTAATATTTATTAAGTTAAGTTATATTGTAATGTTTGTCACCCCGCAGTTTGTCGAGCCCAATTTTAGTTAAGTGGCTGTATGAGTGAGTTTTGTTTAGTTAGTTCACAGCCGTGAGGTTATTTACTTTTGGGGACACGGAACCTTCAACTTAAGGGATCAGGTATATGTATAGGGGAAAACTTACACATGAAGGCACACGAATTCTATACGAGTCTGTAAAAAGGGAGGGGTATAGTGTTAGGTTGTGAAATTCACAGAACACCATTCAGTTCCCCAATTCAGTTATGTCGATAAGTGTGTGTCCAGAATTTATTTCAGATGTATAAAGGGAATTATTCGGTGTGCTGGGTCTGTGAACCTTTGAGGTAGTGTTTTCTTGTTTCCTATCTTTATTTTAACATCTCCTACCACTTGCCCACAACTCCAACATCTCTCTAAACACCATCTCCACACCACACATCTCTCACCATCACTCCACAACACACAACATCTCAACACCACCAACATCTCCTCACATGCATCTCCCACGGCGCGCCATCTTGTTCAACCAACAAAACATCCCAACAACCAACATCTCCACAGGCGAACACGATGGCATCCTCGCAGCTGGCAAAGCTGATCTCACACTCAAAGTCGACCAGCAGGCCGTTGTGAAACGGATATCCGCGAAACAGGTCCGCGTTGTGAAGTGATCTCAACCACGGCCGCGTCTGACCGGCGGAGAAGGATCAAAATGATGAAAGGGGCGGAGCCAGCCGGTAAGGTAAGTGATGATTCCTCTCGGGGCTATAAGAAGGCGCTTTCGACGCCCGAGTCGCTCTCTTGGTCGAGTTGGTCAAGCAGTTGGTCGGTGGAGGCAGCAGCGAGTCGCCAGCGAGGAGAGAGGTGCCAGCGGAGAGAAGTCTGACCCAGCCGCCTACTTAACGAGCTGCGTCGACCCGGTCGTCGAGCGACGCTGAGAAGTGAGCGGCTTTAAGAGCACATACTCAAAAAAAGAGCAAGGCCCGTTCGCTCCTCTGAAGCGTCGTCGGCCTCCGATCGACCAGGCCGCGCTGCTAGGCCTGAACAACCAAGCCGCGGTTACAACAGTTGCCGCTTGGACAACCGAGACATTATGGAGGGTCGGCGCAAAAATCCAGTCGCCTCAGGGCGCGAAGGTACCTGCACGGCTTTGCGGAGCTCCTTCCGGATCCATCCAGGCTCCGAGGAACATTAAAGGCTTACGAGTCCAGTTCTCTTCTTTCTTTTCTGGGGTTTTGAATGAAAGTCTGTGGCACCTTCTACCAGTAGAATTGTTGTAAGGGCATGTACATAATCAAATAAGATTACTCGGCTGTAGGTTTTGCTCGTGTCTTGTCCCCCTCCCCCACTCTGCAATTGCCACATGTGCATTGATATGTATGCCAATTGTTTGAAATGTCACTGCTGTTGCGTCCTTTCCTACCATTGATGCCATATTTGCGTTCGGAATAAGTAGCTGGCTGATTAATAGCCGATAAACGTACATCTGGTCCGACAGGGCTTTGGCGATATAAAACCGCTCGGCATCGCCAACGGAAGAGCTGCTTAAAGCGGCTCGTTTCGTGCGGCTCCGTTGAGGTGTAAATCGCGGCAATTTCGTCTGCGCGAATAATTAGGTACATCGACAATTCGGATCAACACTGTGCCGTGGACAGAAGAGTTGCTGATCTATGGTGTGGTTACAAACCCGTAGCTGGGTTTCGGCATTGATGCCGAAAGCTGCGACTAGATTGCTCGTCCGGTGCGCAGCGCGCGCATTTAGCTAAGGCGGTCGCCGCACGCCGGGGGGTGAAAATCACAAACAATATATATATATATATATATATATATTATATATATATATATTATTACATATAATAACATATTTTATATATGTGCTGGTTGGAATCGAGTTGTGCCATCATGAGAAAGAGCTTCAGATGGAAATGTAAAACAGGCTAAACCTCACACTAAAAATAATTCATTCACAGAATCCCAATTTGAGTCCATTGAGGATGAAAACGTACTCAACCCACATTGAGATATATGTTTGTCTGTTTGTTTTGTGCTTGAGACGGATTAACGGATTTCAATAAATTTCGAACTAGGTGGATTCAGCGGAGCTCGGGAAGTTTTGGAACCAAAAAAAGATTAATTTTTATTTTATGTTTTGTTTATGGGGATATGCGAAACTGCAAACGCATTGTGATTGCTGTTATCCTGCACTCGAACTTTCTCTTCTGCATATTGATTAGCCATCACAGCAAGATTGTATTTCGTCAGCGAAGTGACAGTTTACATTCCTCTAGTGGAATATTTTATAAATAAGAGCACACATCGGCATAAAAGGAAAATCCTTTATTGGGCTGACGTTTCAGGAGCAGTCGGCTTCCAATAATTAACTTACATGAAGCCAGCTTCAGAATTGCCCAATCCCCTGTTACAGGCCAAAGATGTCCACTTGCCATACCAGCGTGACTCTACTAGTATTACTTCCTAAAACTCAAAGACAAAGTGGACAGACAGGACGATCTCAGTCTACAACATTCCCGTCACGACTGCCCTGCCATTATGTTGTAAAAGGGAAGACAGTTGCCACCCAACAGACTGGTGAACACTGACGTGCACTAGCCAAAATACCAATCCTCCCATCGCCATACACACCTCTTTGCAGGGGACAACCCGTCCAAGGCCAGCCATGAGCTATTGAGGATGGTGGTCAGATGACTCGTTCAGTAACAGACATGTTGACCTCAACACACTTAAGTCCGATACAGACATCCATCGTAACACCGCAGGCCAACACCATCGCTGGACATGACGGAAAGAGCTGATTGGAATTCAACACTCCAAACCAGGTTTGGGTTCTTCCTCAACTCACGAAATTCAATGCAAGAGGCAGGCAGGGCATCCATGGGAGCCCAAAAGCTCAGGTGCTGTAAGGGTCAGGGTCAGTCAGTAAAGTCAGTGAAGGAGTGCCTAGGTGGTGTCGAGTTGAAGTTCCAATTCCTGGTCAAATCGCTATTTTCATTGTGGCAGAGCCGAGAGAGATCTTTGTTCCATCTTCACCTGCAAGAGAGCTGGTGTGCGTGAGCCATTAGTGGGGCAGATAAAGGGCAATTTTTGCGAGCAATCGTGATG
>CM068962.1:74060006-74071676 GCA_035128595.1 Eptatretus atami | reverse complement strand
TTGTATATGTATATGTATATAGTATATATAATATATATTATATATATTAATATATATATATATTGTTGGTGGATTTTCACCGCCGGCGGTGCGGCGACCGCCTTTAGCTAAATTGCGGCGCGCGCGCCCACCGGACGAGCAATCTAGTCGCAGCTTTTCGGATCAATGCGAAACCCAGCTACGGGTGTTGTTACCACACCATAGATCAGCCAACTCTTCTGTCCCGCGCTACAGGTTGATCGCCGAATTGTCGATGTACCTAATTATTCGCGCAGACAGAAATGCCGCGGATTTACACCTCAACGGAGCTGCACGAAAACGAGCCGCTTTAAGCAGCTCGTTCCGTTGCGATTGCCGAGCGGTTTTATATCGCCAAGCCCTGTCGGACCAGATGTACGTTTTATCGGCTATTAATCAGCCAGCTACTTATTCGAACGCAATTATGGCAGTCAATGGTAGGAAAGGACGCAACGAGCAGGTGACATTTCAACAATTGGTACATTTATTTCAAATGCACATGTGCAATGAATGGGGGGATGGGGGACAAGACACGAGCAAAAACCTACAGCCGATATCTATTTATTATGTAATGCCCTTACAACAATTCTACTTGGTAGACAAGGTGCACAGACTTTCATTCAAAAACCCCAGAAAAGAAAGAAGAGACTGGCTCGTAAGCCTTTAATGTTCCTCGGAGCTGGGATGACCGAAGGACTCCGCAAGGCCGTGCAGGTTACCTTCGTCGCCCTTGAGGCGACGATGGTATTTTTGGCGGCGACCCTCCATATGTCTCGGTTGTCCAAGCGGCAACTGTTGTAACCGCGGCTTGGTTGGTTCAGGGCCTAGCAGCGCGGCCTGGTCGATCGGCCTGGCCGACGACGCTTCAGAGGAGCGAACGGGCCTTGCTCTTTTTGAGTTGTTGCTCTTTAAGAGCCGCGTCACTCCTCAGCGTCGCTCGACGACTCGGGGTCGATCGCCCAGTCCGTTAAGTAGCCGGCTGGCGACTTTCTCTCGGCTGGCGACTCTTCCGGCTGGCGACTTCGCTGCTGCTCTCCACCGACCAACTCTGACCACTCTGAACAGGAGAGCGTCTCGGCGTCGAAACGCGCCTTCTTATAGCCCCGAGGGGAGCTCCTCACCTTCGACCCTTCACCCCGCGCTGGCTCCGCCCTTTCATCATTTTGATCCGTTCTCGCCGTCAGACGCGGCCGTGGTTGAGATCACTTTCACAACGCGGCCTGTTTCAGATCACTTTCAACGCGGCCGTGTTTCAGATCACTTTGCAGTGTTTGAGATCACTTTGCAGCTGCGAGGATGCCATCGTGTTCGCCTGTGGAGATGTTGGTTGTTGGGGATGTTGTTGTTGGTGAAAAGATGGCGGCGCCGTGGAGATGCTGGTGAGGAGATGTTGGTGGTTGTTGAGATGTTGTTGTTTGTGGAGATGATGGTGAGGAGATGTTTGTTTGGTTGTGGAGATTGGTGTTTAGGAGATGTTGGCAGTTGTGGCGAAGTGGTGAGGAGATGTTTAAAATAAAGATAGGAAAGAATAACACTACCTCAAAGGTTCACAGCCCAGCACAAAATTCCCTTTATACATCGGTGGGGAAATCTAATCTGGACACACACTTATCGACATAACTGATCTTCGGGGAACTGAATGGTGTTCTGTGAATTTCCACAACCGTAACACTATCCCCTCCCCTTTTTACAGACTCGTCCGAGTCGTCAAATTTTCGTGTGCCTTCATGTGTAAGTTTTCCCTAGTACGATTTACCTTTGGATCCCTTAGTGTGACATTTGGTGTATCCGTGTCCCAAAAGTAAATAACCTACGGGCTGTGTAACTAACTAACAAAACTCACTCATACAGACGACTTAACTAAAATTGCCTATATATATGGTGCATGGTATTGGAATCCGAGTTGTGCACATCATGAGAAAGAGCTTCAGATGGAAATGTAAAACAGGCTAACCTGACCACACTAAAAAATAATTCATTCACAGAATCCCAATTTGAGTCCATTGGAGGATGAAAACGTACTCCAACCCACATTGAGATATATGGTTTGTCTGTTGTGTTGTAGCTTGAGAACGGATTAACGGATTTCAATAAATCGAACTACGGTGGATTCAGGGAGCTCCCGGGAAGGTTTTTGACCAAAAAAAGATTAATTTTTATTTTATGTTTTGTTTATGGGTATATGGCGAAACTGCAAACGCCAACTTGTGATGCTGGTTATCCCTGCACTCGGAATCCTTTCTCTTCTTGCCATATTGATTAGCCATCACAGCAAAGATTGGTATTTCCGTCAGCGAAGTGACAGGTCTTACATTCTAGTGGATATATAATCATAAATAAGGCACACCGAGCATTAAAAGGAAAATCCTTTATTGGGCCTGACGTTTCAGGAGCAGTCGAGCTTCCAATCATTCCCTTACATGAAAGCAGCTTCAGAACTTGCCAATCACCTGTTACAGGCCAAAGATGTCCACCTTGCCCATAAACCCAACGTGACTCTACAGTCATTACTTCCAAAACTCAAAGACAAAGTGGACAGACAGGACCGATCTCAGTCTACAACATTCCCCGTCACGACTGCCCTGCCCATTATGTTGGTCAAACAGGGAAGCAGTTGGCCACCAGACTGGCTGAACACTGACGTGCACTAGCCAGAAATAACCAATCCTCCAACATCGCCATACACAACCCCTCCTTTGCATGGGGACAACCCGCTCCAAGGCCAGCCATGAGCTCATTGAGGCATGGTGGTCAGATGACCGTTCAATAAACAGACATGTTGACCTCAACCCAACTTACCAAGTCCGATACAGACATCCATGTAAACACCGCAGGCCAACAACCATCCCTGGACATGAACGGAAAGAGCCTGATCTGGAATTCAACACTCCAAACCAGGTTTTGGGTTCCCTTCCTCAACCACGAAATTCAAACTGCAAGAGCAGGGCAGGGCATCATGGGAGCCCATAAAAGCTCAGGTGCATGAAGGGTCAGGGCTCAGTCCAGTCAAAGTCAAGTGAAGGAGTGCCTAGGTGGTGTGCCGAGTTGAGTTCCAATTCCTGGGTCACATCGCTATTTCATTGTGCAGAGCCCGAGAGAGATCTTGTGTTCCCATCTCTCACCTGCAAGAGAGCTGGTGTGCGCTGAGCCCCATTAGTGGGGCAGATAACAGCAATTTTTGAGAGCAATCGTGCAAATGATGATACACATTCAAATTGCACATTTTTCTCCAGGGATTCTAATCAAATTGCCTGATTGGCATTTGAAAATCTAAATTTTGAAAAATTTGAAGAAAAAAAAAAACTTCAAAAAAGTCAAGATCACGAATCAATGTTGGATGTTGGCTGAGATTGGTGAATGTTCAGAAACATCATCAAAGACGTTCCAAGTCTGCCATGCAGTTTTCTTCCCTTTACCGCGGAAGGAAGACACGACGTCACATCCAGTGAACGCATGAGTATGGGATCCCTCTAGCTTTCTCAGCCCTATTGCAGAAACTACCTCATGACTGGAATCCACGCACCTTGGCTCCTTGGCCAAAGCAATCCACATGTTCTCAAGACCTAGTTCCTGTAAGGATGGCAGTACAGAAATTGCTATGACTAGTACGTCCGTGTCATTAGCCTTAATGATAATGGACTTGCTACCATCTGTCGTTGCATCCCTGGCATGTACAAATATTCGAGTGTCAGCTTCTTCATGACAACATGGAGACACAGACATCCAGTGACTTCCTTGTGTTGCTAATGGCATCTCTCCTTTTGTGACGATGACTGTGCTTGTCGTCTGTGCTTCACACATCTTTTCCGCAAGGAAGTGAAACAGCTCAGTCTTGTTGCTGTCATCTCGAAGAAAGCTTCTCCAGTTACTTGGGTCTTACTGGTCCTGTCACTCTTCTTCTGATTCCTTGCCCCCTTTTCGACCTTGCCTCGGACTTCAGACTGACTTCTTGTACACATCAAGCACTACGTCCACCCTCTCGTACCTGGCCATAGATTCCACCTTTGGATGATGTCTTCTTTAGCATAGTCATAAAAATATCTTTGAAGTGCGTGGAGGTAGGGCATTGATAAGTGCTGAGCCATCAATGATGACTGCATCTCCCCTTGGTTCTCTGTCTGGATGTTCATTTGCCCTTCAAGAATTTCAGCCAGCTGTGACTTGAAATTTTTTAAGTTTTTTTTGTTTGTTTCAAATTTTTCAAAATTGGATTTTCAAATGGCCAATCGGGCAGATTTGATCAGAAAGCCCTGCAGAACAGAAATGCCAAATTTGATGTTTGTATCATAATTTGCACGATTTTTCTACTATCTACTACACTACATGGCCGGGCTGTGGAGCCGTTGGCTTCGAATGGAACTTTATGGTGCCCGAGCGGTCATAACAGTTATTTCAGTCTTATCGCCTTTGGCCCGTTAAGGACTCTGTGCTCGTACAAAACCCAGGGCACATACTTCATAATGTAGATATAAAATGTTTTGTTATTTCCTCTTTTCCCTCCCACCCCTCCCCCCCTTCTCACTTTTAAACACACATTATTGAACTAGGTCTCGATTGAGTTTTTTGAGCCAGCACGATCACAAAACCATTCGGTTTTACAAGTCCTATAGAAGACAGATTTGGCGGGACGTTTTCGCATCCAAGTTTAAACCTTCCCCATCGAGCACGACAAACCGCTCCAAGTCACCATTTTGAGTGGCTCGGTGAGAAGGAGGAATCTGGTGTCGCTCAAGCGACCTCAGAACCAAATTAAGCTCGGTAAAGGTGCGATTAGGCCCTCGATCCGGCTCGGTGCGCTGGGCCGATTGGCCGACATGACTGCCATAACAATATGTAAATTTGAAGGGAGATATGTTAGGTTTGCAATGTTTGGTATTGGTGTCATCAGCATTTTGGCAAATTTTCGGACAGTTGGCTACTCCAGCAAATTGTTTTGTTTTCTTTTGGACATCCTCATCAAAAATAAATACAAAAGAATACAGAACTAAAAACATGCGAGCCAACAGGTGAACTCAAAGCACACAATAAATATATAACATGCATTTTATTCAACAGAATGGCACCACAGCAAAGTACACAGTACTATTGCTAAAGAAAATGGACAAATACTCAAGAACCATGTACCACAAACTCAGCAAGAAGTAAAGGGTGGATGGAAGAAGCATCCAGCAAATTCCATCCCAATGCCTCACAGGTTTTTTTCCCATTCTGCCTTCTCCTTCAATTCACGTTCCACTTCATGTATGTAGGGCTGTAAGTAGCCAACGTCCTTGGGTGGAGGGTCACATGCGAGACAAAACATCCAGAATGGGGAAATGCAATTGAAATGGCAAATTCTACATTGCATTAAAAACAATAACATGTCCCAATACTTTCCGAAAACTTCAGCAAATACTACGAATCAACGAACAGCAATTACAAAAGAACAAGTCTGATTGGACGTGAAAGACAAACACACCTCTTCATATTTTGTCCATTGGGATTCGGGCAGGATCCGGTGTTTCATCGACAGATCGAGTGCCATTTTTATGCGGAAGGCTCGTTCATCATACATCGTCTCAGGAAGTCTTCGAATGGCCTCCTGAACAACCGGCGTCTCGTAGAGCATGTCATCATGCATCAGGCCTGCAAAGTGGCGCAAGATCATGTCAACCGCAGATGCATCCCCACGTGCCACTCACCGCCACGGGAGGAATTAAACGAGGTAGAGCGCTTGCGTTTCATTTAAAACAGCTTTGAGGCACCAAATGAAGGGTGGTGAAGCTCAGGTCAAGGTAACAACCACAGCTGTATTTTACACCAGTTCCAAAGCAAATTTTAAATCACTGATGGAATCTTCATGCAAAAAGTCAATTCCATTTATTCATTTGATATGCAATGAAAGAATAATTTTCAATTGTAAAACGATGAGAGCAATGTGGTGGTAACAACAGCAATTGTCTAATGCAATAGCCACTCATATCACATTGCTCCTTTAGGTTGGAGATAGGCCCACCCATGCCTGTGCTTTGTGATAATGGAAGGGTGGTGTTAATAATTGCAATAAACCCTCTTCCCCCACCCCCCCCCCAAAAACGGCCCAAAACAAAAAAAAACATCCCATTTTTAGCTCACCTCAATTTTAGTCAGGTGAGCTTATGCGATCGAGTAGTGTCCGTAGGTGAGTCAGTGCGTCCAGAACACTTCAGTCATTATTGCTAGAACCAAACACAATTTTGATGAAACTTGGCCACAAGCTTCATATCTGATACCAAACGGTGTATTGACCACATCAAAATCTGCGCCACTTTCAAATTTTTCACCTTTTGATGCCTTTTTGCCTGGAATTAAATTGCATTAAATCAGACTTTTTCACCACATCGTAATCCACAACTTCAAAATGAAAAACAATTCTACAAATTTCAGAAAATTAATTTAAAATACAAAACTAGAATATTTTGGTTGGTATAAGTGTCCACCCCCCTGAGTCAATACTTGGAGGAAACACCTTTGATTGTAATTACAGCTGAGAGTCTGTTGGGCTAGGTCTCCACAGACTTTGCACACCTTGATTGGGAAATATTTGCCCATTCTTCTGTACAAAACTGTCAAGCTCAGTCAAGTTGCATGGGGAGCATTGATGGACAGCAATCTTGAAGTCATTCCACAGATTTTTCGATTGGATTTAACAATGTCAGAGCTCTGATAGGGCCACTCAAGAACATTTCTCTTTTTCTTCCCTAGCCACTCCAATGTGGATTTATGGCTGTGTGCTTTGGGTCGTTATGCTGAAAGGTGAACTTCCATCCCAATTTCAGCTTTCTTGCAGAGGGCAGCAGATTTTCCTCGAAGATTTTTCTGTATCTTTTTCCATCCATTTTTCCTTCTTTCCTGACAAGTGCCCCAGTCCCTACTGATGAGAAATATTCCCAAAATATGATGCTGCCACCATCATGCTTCACAGTAGGGATAGTGTTCTTTGGCTGATGTGGTGTGTTATGTTGTTTGCACCAAACGTAACATTTTGTATTTAGGCCAAAACGTTCTATCTTGGTTTCGTCAGACCACAAACCTTTTTTCCACATGGCTTCATAATCTCTGGAGTGCTTTTTGCATACCTCAAACGGGATTGAAGGTCGGCTTTTTTGAGTAATGGCTTCCTTCTTGCCACCCTATGACTTATGACAGGCCTGACTTATGGAGTGCTTGGGATATTGTTGTCACATGCAATTCAATCACTACAATCACTACAAATCGCCATAGGACCAGTTTTTGCGATGAAGGCCTGTAGCTCTTTCAAAATTGCCATTGGCCTCTTGGTGGCCTCTCTGACAAGTCTCCTCCTTGCTTGGTCATCCACTTTGGACGGACAGCCTGATCTAAGCAGGGTCTTGGTGGTACCATACGGCTTCCACTTCTTAATGATTGTCTTGATATTCTTGTCTTAATGATTGTCTTGTCTTAATGATTGTCTTGTCATGCTTCAAGGGATATTCAGGGCCTTTGGAATATTTTATATCCATCCCCTGATTTGTGCCTTTCCACAATTTATCGCGGAGGTCTTTTGAAAGTTCCTTGAATCTCAGGGTTGAGTCTTTGCTGTGAAATGCTCTATCCAGCAGAGGAAACCTGACATTATTCTGAAATAATCAGAATCACTACAATTTAACACAGGTGGAAGCCATTAAACTTGGTGTGTGATTTTGAAGGTGATTGGTTCCACCTGAGCTAAATTACAATTGCAAGGGGAGTGGACACATATCCAACCAAGATATTCTAGTTTTGTATTTTTAATTAATTTTTTGAAATTTGTAGAATTTGTTTTTCACTTGGAAGTTGAGGGTTGCGATGTGTAAATAAAGGTGGAAAAAGTCTGATTTAATGTAATTTCATTCCAGGCTATAAGGCAACAAAAGGTGAAAATCTTGAAAGGGGGTGTAGACTTTCTCTAGGCAAGGCACTGTATTTGCTCACTTCTCCAAAAGTACACACACAATTTTGATGAAACTTCACCACAACCTTCACTACCAATAATGTGTATCGACCACATTAAAATCTGCACTCATTAGGAGGGTCTACGGGGGTGGATTTTCTCTCCCCAAAACAGGTATTTGCTCTCTTCTCTGAAACGACACAATTTCAATGAAACTTGACAACAACCTTCATTACCCATGATGAACTAAACTTGTTCACAGCATTAAAATATATATGTATATGTATGTATGTGTGTGTATATATATGTATGTATCAGGGTCTAGGGGGATCTGCGGCGGGTTTGCGTGACTGTTGCTCCTGATCCAGGTGAACTTCAGGAAGCACAGTCCTATTTGTATCAATTCCAGCTACGAATACGTCCTCACATTTCATTTTGTCTCATACAATGTATTGCAAAACATTAACAAAAAGTTCAAGTTCCTTTATCTCTGAAATGGTGAATTTCACCGTCTGGATTATGGCCAAGTCTTTGATGTCCACATGAAAACAGGCAGGACAGCCAGCATTAAAAAAAAACAAAGAATGGAGGGGATTGGAAGCCTCCTCAATGTAACGAGGTGGTTACAAGAAAATGTCACGAGAAGAAGATTAGCATGTGGAAAGCTGAAAAAGTTCTGAAAGATTACGAGGAAATGCTCAAATATCGCAGGGAACGTCCAGTCCCACAAGACGAGTTCAAATGAGACTTCGGTTTTGACACGATGAGCATGCATAAAATGACAATGAGAATCGAGTTACCCACATGCACATCATTTGATCTTTGACTTCAACAATGGTCTGAACTGATATCAAGCAGGTTTGACAGAATCCAACACTTATTCGAGATAAAGGACAATACCGAATTGCACACACATCACCCCTATCCCACTATGCACCCACCTCCCATCCCCCACTTTGGCTGCACACAGAGGGAGTGCTACTTTATGGAAAGCCCATCCTACAATTATGCTGCCCTTGTAGAAGATGATCAACAACAAAGTGTTGACTAGCATAACCTGCAAACCAGTCAAGGCTACCAGGACAGCAGACGTCTTCTGGAAACATAATTCAAGATAAATCAAATAAAATACAACCTTAATTAACCCCTGGCTTTTAGTCCGATAATTAGGAACTCACGCCTCCAAGTGTTTTAGTCCAATGTGAACTGTTATAATCACACAACCTTTACAACGTTCCAAAAAAAATAGAAAGTCAACCAAAATAATCATTACATATGCCTAATCTATACGGTATTTAGTATTTACTGTGCATTTTCAGCTTGGAAAGTAGTTTTCATTCTGGTATGTATTAAACTGCAAACCAAATGATCAGACTATAGAATTGAAAAATAATTTACACGGTCATGTTTTTGTGACAATTCCCATAAAACTTCACATTGAGGAAAAACCCCAAATATTAGCCCACTGAAAATAAATAAAGCCACAATCTGTTCGACTTCTCCCCACGAGTAATGCATGAGTCAAGCGGTTAGTCAGACGACACCAGCTCGACAAGTATGGCGAGGACCTTTGGTAAACCAAAACAAAGATCCGTTCAAAACCTCCTGCCTAACAAATCCGAATGAGAGATGTAGAACATTACAGGTTCTAAGTCGTTGACACAGGGGGCTCAAAGGAACCAATGTTGAAATCCCATGCCATGTGCAAGATTCTCTACCGTGACAGAGTACCTTTGTCCTTCTTGCAATCTATATACACAAGGCACGTCAATGAGCCCGAGGAGAGAGACTACTTGAAATGCCGATTACGATGGAGACCACAAAAACATGGCCTCTCTTCAAGGCCAACTGCTATCACTTCAAAAAGCACAATGTCACAGTGCCAATGGTATTTGATGCACTTACTTTTGGGCCATGTTCATGAGCCAAGATATTTTAGCAATGACATCATTTAAAGGCAATCTTTCTATTAAAAAAATAAATAATAAAGAAGAAAACCTCAAGAAGTTAATGAAACTCGCATGGAAGCATTTTAAGGGTTAACAGTCAAATTAATCCCGAGTGCACAAAAAAAAACGAGTTCCCCCAAACAAATTAATGACACACGATGCATCGCAGGGCGTTTGATGT
Organism: Eptatretus atami; assembly: GCA_035128595.1. Classification (NCBI taxonomy): domain Eukaryota; kingdom Metazoa; phylum Chordata; class Myxini; order Myxiniformes; family Myxinidae; genus Eptatretus; species Eptatretus atami. The sequence goes on along the minus strand of CM068962.1, from coordinate 74,061,616 downwards.
GGAATGCTTTGGAGAAATGCCCATGGCTGCACACGCGAACCAAATAAAATGTATGCTGGAGAAATGAACCACGATGTACAAAATTGGAACATTAGCAGAGATTCAGGAATTGGCAGCATTTTACAAAAAAAAAAAATTAAAAAATATATTCTGCTCAACAGTCGGTCAAATCGCCATAGGAATGCCATGCCATTAGCACTCACAACAAGCAAGAAATGTTCCTACATAAAGACACGTTGAGGCCCTGCCCAACTCTAGCAATGACATAATGCTGACAAAGGGAACAGGTGAGATGTTAGAAAATATAATTCGATGGCAATACCGACTTGTCACATTACTCTAATCCCTGCCATTGTTCCTCCCTCAAGGTACAGTTCCACAAATCCATATGACCATCAGAGGACATCTTTTTAAAAGTGTACAAAAGAGGTGCCAAGATGACTTCCCCTTCAGGTGTTTCAGTAGCCGCAATGAAGATTATTCCGATTTTCTGTTTAACCAAAATCGATTTCAATAACAGATCATTTCTGGGAACAGTGCAACATATATTTTGTGTTCTACAGCTGAGCTCCCCAAGCACAAGCACCGGGAAGTAATCGAGAATAAGTTTGGGCGATGAAAAAAAAAATCAATGACAAAAGAAAACAAGCAATGGTCCACACCAAAACCTTTCCTTATTAATGAAACAATTCTAAAAACAATTATATCATTGGAATTGTAGAAAGTGAAGAATGGATTTATTAGTCCGAGGAAGTTTCTAATGTCGTGGTAATTGATGACTACTCTTTCATACTCATCATTTCATGTGACAACTTGTGCCCAATGTCCTCATGCAAAGCAGTGCAGTCTGGATATACCTAAACGATTTATTACTTGCAAAATCGAAAAAAAATTCAAGTATATTGCTCAGTCGATTTTGTCTGTCTGCTGTCTGTCTGTCTGTCTGTCTGTCTGTCTGTCTGTCTGTCTGTCGCCTACAGGTCACAATTTATAACCAATCTTCACGAAACTTCAAGTTGAAGAGGTAGTCTCAACTGAGAAGCCTATTGATTTTGAGGTCAATTTTCTAAAATCGTCAGATTGTCTTGATATTTGAACAGGATTTGCATATTGCGTCACTGAATTTGGAAACCATTTTTGAGGTCAAAAGGTCAATGGTCAACCCAAGGTCAAACTTCTAAAATCATCAATTTTCAACTGAAAAATCATCAATTTACATCCTATTGACCTGAGCTTTGATTTAGATTGTCAATTTTAATCTTAATGAAATGGACAATTTGATGTATCCACAGCAACCTTTGGAGAGGGGTGTATTTTGCAAGTATGCTATGCACATCTTTTTCTTCTTTATTTATTAAACAGTAGCCTAAAGCTCATGGAGGGTCTTACACCAATATTACATGCAGGAGAAGGACATTAAGAGATGGTGTACTTTTTAACATTGATCAAAAGACAATTAGGAGGGAATAAACAAATCGACACACTAAGGGGGATTTCAACCTGAGATCTCAGAATTGTGAGCCATGTGTTCAGAAGGGCCAAATAGGCGATCCCAATATATTTTTAATATACAAGATGGAGGCTCATGGAAGAGCGAGGTGACCGAAGGT
>CM068962.1:74016794-74059995 GCA_035128595.1 Eptatretus atami | reverse complement strand
AAAAAAAAAAAGGGCCAACAAACTGACAGTGGGCAACATGATCACAGAAGGACGCAGCAAGCAAGGGAATAAACAAACAAGGGGAAAGAAGAGGGGAGGAAACACAATCACCTGTAAGAAAGAGATGAGAGGTAGGGTTAATGGGGATAAAAAAGATCATCCAACATAGTAATAAGTGAATACACGAGATGGTAGCATGTCCATATGTGTGTGTGAGTGGCAGCTCCATGACAAACCTTAGACCTTGTGTATTTAAAAAAAAAGAAAGTCCAAGGGAGAGCAGGACTCAAATGAGCTCGACAAGGACCTTGTAGACAGAGTAGCTTTGATTTTTTTAAGGAAAACCTTGGATCGACGGAGGATACTCGGTCTGCAGCTAACTTTAGAGGCCAGCTTTGTGATATGATCCGCCAGAGAGATCGAGACTGATGGGGAGGCTGAGAAGTTCAAGAGACTAAACCTCTTTCAGTGGCTGAACATGGTAATGGATAAGGTTGGAGTCCTATAGTGAGAGGGTGACGGTGAGATTTGCTAGGAGTGAAAGGCATTCTCCATTTTCCCACGCGAAAATACTGACAGACCATGATATTCGCTGGTTATAAAGTGTGACCTGCTTCCACATTCTGGCTTCGCAATTATTTCAATATATATATATATATATTTTAAACACTTCAGCACTGGTCTCCTTATCCACTGGGGAAATTGGAAATCAGCCATTATTGCATAAAAAACATGGATAAACACATCCCCTTAACGAAAGCCAATTAGCTTACTGTACTTCCAATCATCAACAAAGTCATGGAGCCCATCATCGCAGCTGACATATCATTCCTTTTCTCCAACAGCCTCATCTCAGATCATCAATGCAGAATCAGACCTGGTGACTACCTTGGACATGTTTCTTCTACTCTCCCAACAATGGTGGAGGTCCTCAATTTCAGACATGAGATCAGGGCCGTCTCTCTGGACACAACTCAAGCTTTTGATGGTCTGGCATCCTGCCTTACTTTCCAAACTGCCTGCCTATGAAATCCAAGGCCAACTCCACTCTTGGATAACTGACTTCCTCCACTCTCGTAAAAATGTATGGCTCTTAACGGAACCCTTTCATCTCTCCCTGTCAAGGCTGGTGTACTCCAAGGCAGTGTTCTAGGCCCCATATTATTACCAATCTTCATCAATGATCTCTCTCACTGGAAAATCTTCTTTATCTCTTTTCTGAGGACTCCACACTCTGCCGTGACATCTCTCATCCTTCTGACAAACGGGCAGCAGCCTCGTCCCTCTCTTCAGACCTTGACAAAAAATCACAAACTGGTCAAACACAATTTTGTTTTTGTATCCATATCATTCACCCTTTGCATTATCCCTTACTCCTTATCGTTACCTGCATCCTTTGTTTGGCCGTTTCGTCTACTTTCTCCCTCCGCCCTGCTGTTGGCATTTCCCCTTTCTCCTGCTGTTCCCTTTATGTTGTGTCCTGATTTATTCTGTGTAATCACTCTTCCACGAGCCGAGACCATGTAAAAAAAAAAATGCCCCGACATGCAGGGCATTTTTCAAGAACGTATCTCCCCCACGGATGGCGGGGTCCGACAGCGATTTGATTACTACTGCCTTGTCAGACTCTCAGACACATTACTACTGCCTTGTCAGGATTCAATGCAGACCAAATGATCAAAATCTCACTCTCAGCATGCTTGTGGATCCATGCCTGCACATTGAATGAGGCACAAGTAGGCCTGAGCGACCCCTGGTGGCAAACTCCATAAAAACACAAGAGAAATTGCAGAAAGTTCAGAAAACAATCCACAAATCCCAATCAGCAGCAGATGGACACCAACCTATCATGTACACAAAAAGGTAAATTATTAAACCCCCGCACTCCCTCTCTCCCCCAACACTTAACTTATTTCTTACCTTTTCTCTTAAGCCCCACCTCGAACTCTTCAACCCTCCTTCCCGTTTTCATATCACAATTTACTCCCCCCCCCCTCCACCACTCCCCTTCCAACACCATCTTTAATATGTAGTATGCAGCTAACCTCACATGAATCTTCACTTTCTATTCATTCATTATACAGTATACACTTTAAAAATCACCCAAACCCCTCTTCCTTCCAATTTTCCAGTTTTCCCTTTTTGGAGCTTCATTCTGTATCCATTTTGTCCACACCATGCATGCGCATTTTTAACCTCGCCATCTTCGAAGATGGATGGAGGTTACTGTTTTCACCCCTTTCTGTTTGTTTGTTTGTTTGTTTGTGAACAGTATTACGGAAAAACTCCTCGACGGATTTCGACGAAACTTGGTGGGGGGTTAGTATGGTCCAAGGATCATGCCATTTAATTTTGGACTTGGTCCCCCCAGGCCCCCCCCCCAAAAAAAATTTAGAGAATTTTTTTTTTTTTTTGCATTTCTACATGTTTTAGGTGATTTCCACCCCCCAAAAAAATTATCCCCCCCCCAAAAAAAAGAGAATTTTTTTTGTTTTTGCATTTCTACATGTTTTAAGTGATTTCCACCCCCCCCGCAAAAAAATTGTTAACCCCCCCCCCCAAAAAAAAATTATCCCCCCCCCAAAAAAAGAATTTTTTTTTTGCATTTCTACATGTTTTAAGTGATTTCCAACCCCCCCCCCCCAAAAAAAAATTTGTTAGAAAAAAAATATTTTTGCAACTTTTTTTTCAACAAATTTCGATTTCTTTTTTTTGCATTTCTACATGTTTTACGTGATTTCCAACCCCCCCCCAAAAAAAATGTTGGAGAAAAGAACTATAACTCTGTCAGCACTGTTGACATCATATTTAATGAATAAGATATAAGGTTCACTTGAGTGACCCAGCAGTATTGGCGGCGGAGGTTTTGCACTCTCCCGAGTGCTCCCCCTCTAGTTCATCCTGTTTTTGTCTGTTACATCCTGATCCGTTCACTGTACGACGAGGATAGATGATGCATACAACAACAACAACAACAACAAAAAAAGATCAACTATTAATGATTGAGGTGGAACCGTTAGGAGCAAGTGTGAGAATAAATTATTGACCTGAAACCGATTTTACACGATTCAAAAACAGGGCTCAGCATCAACTTGTCTTTCTGGTCTGTCCATGGGACAGGTAGGTTTGAGACATTACCAGTTCTGCCAATCACTGCACCTATCCAACTATTCATACCATTACTTTTTTGACATTCACCAGCGTGTTGGGGTGGTCAGGTCTAAAAGGATTATTTTACTCACTGCTAATCACTGTGGCTTTACAGGAAAAGGAACAAAATTCAAGATTTAAAAACCAAGTTTATTAAACTTATGCCTGGTGTTGGCTTAATGGTTAGGGTGGCGGGCTTGGGATCTGAGGGTCCTGAGTTTGAATCCCACTCGGCCGTTGAATTCATAGCATGTGAGGTTGACCCAGCCCGTAATCCTTCTGAGGTCGGCAAAATAAGTACCACCTTGCTGGGATGATTGAGCCATTCGAGTATCCTGCGTCAGAGTGGGCACCCATCCAGGATTGTGCCCAATAGCCCGACAGACTGCTTCAGCAGCACCGACACACTGTACAGAGTATGGTCTCAATGGATTGGATTGATTAAACTTCTGGATGATAAAGTTGACCTGTGCTGCAGACAGGTTTAAATATTTTCACTTATCAGACAGACAAAATTGCTTGTCCCAGACAGTCAGACAACTGTTCACAAAAGGTTGATGAATTTCAGGGTTTGGGTGATGGGTGGGTGGAGGGAGGGAGGGGGATTGGTGTTTACAGGTGGACAGAAGACATTTCGTTAGTCCAGTTTAGTGACAAATGTAATATAACAGAACAGTTCAAGTTAAAACGAAGCACATCATGGATAAGTGCAACTAAATACGTTACTTATTGCTACAGTATATACACAAGCTCTTAAAAAAAATTTGATGTACCGCAACCTTTACAGAGCATTGGTGTTGCCGAAGCAGTTTCTTGCCAAGAGTTATACTGGGTGGTTTGCCATTGCCTTCCCAACATTTTTTGTCTGTGCTCTATCCTCTTACATGGTGAGATTCAAAGCAAGGAAGCAGCATGTACCGTTTACTTTTTTGAAGTCTTTGGTATGACTCAGAGTATTTGAACCACTGACCATTCAGACTCAGAGCTGATGCTCAAACTATTACACCACCGAGTCCGGTTACTGGACAAGCTACATGTCTAAATTTGCCATTTTGAGGCGAATGGGTACAAATGTAAAACTACTTTCTGGGAAACCATGCAGCAATGTTGTAATATGCACTACATTCATGGCCATGCTCTTTTCAGAGCATAGGCACTGCCAAAGCAGTCACTAGTGCGTGGTCTGCCACTGCTCTTCCCAAATGTAGTCTTGGCAAGAATTTGGAATAATTGCCAGACTATTAGTATACAATGACCTTCCTACCTTGCGAAAGACACATTGGGAGCTATAACATCCACCCAAAAATGAAAGCAGATGTAACACCAATCTTAATGCCATTGAGAGGAGGGCCTACGGAACACTGTACATCAGATCAGGAATCTAACCCAGACTGGACAGCTCCAAGGTTACACAGCTATCCTGCAAGCACTACAGGGTCAGAGCATGGCCACATCCAACACACCTGTCTGATTAGTGAATGAGATGAGACCAAAAAAAACATTCAGCTTGTGGTATCAGCATGATGTTGCATTATAAAGCATGTTTGTTTGTTTTTTTATGATGTGAGGTAAGCTGGCTGTTCTGGCTGCAGTGATGCTCATGCTCCCTGGGATTTTTCCTCACAATCATCTCCCCTACCACCAATGTTTATATTAAGCTAGCATTTCAGATTGCCAAGATTCATACAAAAGGGAATGCTCTGTGTGGAATGTTAACAGTTCTACACAAACAAGTATGATAGTTGTCATGCCATAGTTCTGGGCCTTGTGGATCCTTTTTCAAAATCATTCTAATTCTGAATGCATTGCCATGTGCCATTTTGCTGCATTACAATATATATTTGAGAATATGGATATGATTTATCTGCAGTGCTCACAACAAATAGCTCCATGCTCCAGTTTCATCGTCAAGACGATAAAGGCACGAGGCCTTCCCAAATGAAAGTGACAGTGCTATTCCATGATAAGTAATCATGGTATCAGTATTAGAGCATAATTCCACTCTGAGAGACAGTTTACCTGAGTATTGTTAAACTGCTATTGCATGTCTGTGCAGATAATGGAGAGCTGTGCAAAACTGGCAACTCACACCAATCATTCCTTCTTCGTGCGAACAGAATCTAACACAGCACCAGTCTTCACAAAACCATATCATTTGAGATATGTACATTCTTGAGAACTACTTGTGGTAAAGGGGAAGGGAAGGGGGGGAGGGGGTGGCATGGGGCATCATGTTAATAGCTCGAAGTTAGCACAAATTTTACAGCTGGATGGAGGTTGGATCAAATTTGTCATGAAGCTCCAGATAAATGTATAAATAACTCGTACATTATTTCCATCGCGCACTGTCATTCGAGACGTGTGTATGCGTTTGCATACATCTGAATTACAGCAAGACCCCCACTTAAAGTCGCCCCGATTAACGTCGTTTCATTATGGCGCCATTTGAAATACATTACTGTATGCAGTATAAAACATGTTTTTCACACATGCATCATGAATGCCGTTAAAGTGTATCTCTCAAGTTTTACATGCACCACAAGACCTGAGGGCAAAAGTATCTGCACTGCAAATCAAATTGAAGACCTGGGTGCAAGAAGTACTTGTCACATTTAAAAAAAAAATGAGCTGGCACCAGTACTATAATCTATAATGGCCAGAGCATCATTTGATATCAAAAAATTCCAAAAATAAGTACTCAAGTCCTGTGTATTGGTATATGGTCATTGTTGAATTCACTAAAATGTAGTGCAAGAAATACCCAAGTCCATAATGTTTGAGCAAGAAGTTCACCAGTCCATGACTGTCCAATCAAAATGCTAGTATGTGTCACGTGACAAGCTGTGAAAACGGCGACCATGGAGGCTGGACAGCATGGTGTGAATGAGGATAACCCTGATAACAGGCATGACAGGGGCAAAAAACGTAAAAGCAACCCTGGAACTGGGCTACAAATAAATGAAGGATGCCAAAGCATCAGGTATGAAGTTTCTATGCATTATATTTTGCTGGTACTGAAAAAGGCACTACATTCGTCATCAGCTTTTGAGCCCTCATAAAATTGGCATGTGGCAGTGCAATGCTGTGCTGACCCAGATTCCCTGTATTGGATGTATGTAACTGTACACCCCATGAGACAAAGCAAAAATGACTGTTTGGCAATCAAAAATGAGCAATAAAGGGCTTTGCGTGTTAAAAGTACCCAAGTCCAGCCATTTTGTCGCAAAAAGTACCTAAGTCCAGGTATTTAGCCACAAAAGTACCTAAGTCCAGGTATTTAGCCACAAAAGTACTAAGTCAAGGTATTTCGCCACAAAAAGTACTAAAGTCCAAACTAATTTTTCTTGTTTTCTTCGTAATAAAGGATTATTTTTCCACAAAAAAGGGTTTGTCTGCTCTGTATAGCCCCTGGAACCAGCAACAGGCTCCATATTATGCCACCTTAAAAAAAAGTATCTGCAGCATGTTTTGAAAACTTTGATCTCAATATCTCAAAGTGTTATTTTGTGATTAAAGTACTTCTTGCACTCAGGTCTTCAATTGCTTGTTATCGTGCTCTCAAGTCATATTTTATAATGAATATGTAAAGCAGTGGAGTCCGGCTCTCGGGCCAAGAAACACTTTCCAGGAATGTTACTTCTGGGATACTTAACGATTGGCTTTCAACGAAAAGGTGCACAAATACATCTAAATGAAGCAAACACATCTCATCAACACGAACGCATCATGCTATGCAAAATTTAAAAAACAACAAAAACGCATCGCATCATTCGAGTGACGCCACACCCGGCGCTCTATTTCTGTTCATCTCCCCCACTGTGTCATGGTATTATCGTGCTTGCTTTTTTATGCCTCTGCACCAAGGGTACCGAAGGCATTATGTTTCCGGGTCGTCCATCCGTCTGATCTTCCGTCCGGATTTTCGTTTACGCGATAACTCAAGAAGCAAATTGTAAGATTTCATCAAACTTGGTAAAAAGGTAAAGTAAGACAGGGCAATTAAGTGATTAGATTTTGGGCCAGATCTGATAAAGGTCAAGTGTCAAAGGTCAAGGTCAAACTCTGAAATTTTACTCTTTACGCCCTAACTCAAGAAATATTGGACAGAATTTCATCAAACTTGGTACAAAGGTAAAGTTAGACAGGGCAATTAACTGATTAGATTTTGGGCCAGATATGATAAAGGTCAAGGGTCAAATATGTCAATCAAAAGTGTTTGTGCGGAGAGCGGAGGCATACCCGTCGACTGCGCGCAGTCGAATTACTCTAGTTTCTGTTACAAAGTGATTGCAGTGTTAAATATGGCGTCAAAAGCCCAGCTTATGTTAATGTTGTGTCTGAAAGCAAAGTGTCTCGTAAAAGCATGACACTGGAGCAAAAAATGAAGGTGATAAGGCACTTTAATTCCGGTGATCAGCCGTGGATATTGCACGTGATATGGCACTTGCTCCGACCACGGTGAGAATGATTTTTTTTAACTTCAGAGGTTTCCTTAGAAGCCGGTTACCGGCGACCCGCAGCCGTCTACTCAGAGAAAAAATGTCAAAGGTCGCCGCCTACTTCAGCGCCGATTTTTCGATTTTTTTTTTTTGTCACCACGAAATCTCTACACCCCCTGTTTTGAAACCCGAGACGAAAACAGATTAGTATTTCGATAAAAGCGGGATTACTTTAACTGTTAGTGTTCTCGCCAGGTCTAGCACAACACCGACCTAAAAATAACAAAAGCAGCTAAAACCGCCTCCTGCAATAGAGAGTTCTCTGCTTTAGCCTCGTTTTGGACTGTTGGCCTGATACCCTGATACCATACAGCAATGACCTCAAGAAATAAACTTTGTAGGCCTCGCAGTTTCGGTGCCGAAACGATGGCATCGAACGAAAATCCCTGTTTGACTTTGGATTTTCGAAGAAGTCCAAAGACATGGGAGGTAAGCTTCTGGCCATCAGTAATGGGTCTAAACTTGCACTCTCGCGAGTGCGACGTTGTTGTTGTTTCACGAAACACGTGTTTCACCTCGTCCATTTTTGAGCTTTTTCAAGTGATACGGCTCCAAAATACACGGTCACCCGTTGAGCCTTTTTAATTTATAAAGTAATTAGCCTATAAGCTTAAAGCAGCTTTTGTACATCTTATTATTCGTGGTTATTTGCACTGAAAATCGCCGTTTATTCACTGAAGTGAAGGCCAAGTATGAGCAGCTATGAACTGGCCAACTGAATACTGGTACCGCGGGTACATGCACCATAGACTTGCGAGCTTTTCTTGACGGTATAAAACAAGATATTGGCGGATAATGTAAGGTGGAAGTTTAACAAATTGGGATTGTGACTGACGCAGTATTCACACTTCGACTGTTTGATTGGTTGACTGATTGAAGCTAGCTGACATCAAATAAAGAAATTATCAGAAAACGAGTGAAGTTAAATACATGTTATCATTCATTTTCAAACAATAAACTAGTCTAAAGTTATTAGTTTGAGCTGTTTATTAAATCAAAACAAAACACAATAAAATAATAGTAAACAATATTTAACAAAGTAAAATGAAATCGAAGAGGGAAAATATGCATAAAATGAATGAAAGAAAATTTTACAAATATAATACTTAGCTTCCCTATCTATGCTTAAATAGTTCATCAGATATTTAGGGAGTTGTGAAGTTTAGGTGTTGTCATTGTTTGAGGTGGCCCTCAACTTCTGGCTAATGGTAGGCCTTTTGAAAAGCAGTTTCTCACAGTGATGAATGAATTTGGACTATTTTCAGTTACTCCACTGCTTAACATCCAAGCAATTTTCATTACATTTCGTGAGTGTGGTGTGGGCCACATTAAAAATGATAGCATGGGAAACTATTCAATTCACAATTTTTCATTTACAAGTATACAGCACATGTACATTTTAATTATTTGCTATTTGCAGAATTCCCTGAACTCTCCCTGCCCCTTCACCTGAACCTCTCCAGTCTCTGAACCTGAATCTCTCCCTGTCCCTGCACCTGAACCTCTCCCTGTTTCTGGACCAGTCTGCTTCCCTCTCCTGAACCAGTCAACCATCCCACTGTAAATCAACGGCAAACTCTTTCTCACTTTCTGAATCTGCAGGACTTTGTCACCCTCTCTGCAAGAAAATCAACTTGCAGTTCCTGATCCAGTGACACCGTCTACTGCAGCCAACTCATTAACATTCTCTGAACTAATCAACTCTGGCATCCAGTCTGAATCATCTAGTTCTTTAACGGTGAAAAACTTTAACATGTAGCTCCCCATTAATCTATCTCATGATATCTGTATGTGTAGTGTAAAAGATCTTGATACATCTTCACCTAATGAAGGTCCTGGCCAGGATGTAATCAATAATTGTTGGAGAATTATTCTCAGAAGCAGAACGTATCCACACAGTTTACAAATGCCAACAGTTACAATGTTGGAAATTAAGTAATACTGAAATAGAAAGACAGAAAGCGAAATCGAGATTTAGCCATGAATGGCTGACAGATCCAGATACACACTGTGGCAAAACAGGATTGTATTGGTTGGTTTACAGTGAAACCCAACATGGCATGTTTTGTATTCTGTGCAAGAAACATAATACAGTAAATAAGCAGAACAGTCTAGAATTTATAACAGAGCCAGCCTGTAGATTTCGGTAAGTTGCTTTATTAGAGCACTCTACATCTGAACAGCACAATCTGCTGTTATGGCTGAACTGATGCAGAGGGTGTCTGTGTTTGATAAAGAGCTTAAGGATAGAGAACATTTGCTAATGACGTATTATACAATGCTTTCATGAGCTGTTATTTCCTTGCTAAAGGCCAGTCACACCTTGACGTTTTAGCCAGCAATGGCAACGTATCAAAATGTATGTAAAACGCTGCTTACGCTGAACTTTTGATGTTTTTTTTAAAGATTCGGACGTATTCATAACGACTTGGTCTTATGCATAACGTATTAGTAACGGACACAGAACGTTTCGTTGTGTATAGATACTTATACCAACGAATGCTGAACTGTTGTCGGCCTTCACAACTATGCCAACGATAGTCTAACTTATGCATAGCGCGCTGCACGCATCGCGCGACGATGACGTGGCGTAGCCTATTAAAAGCTGCCGCACAACAATTCAAATCATAACGCCGCAGAAATGGAAGTGTCAACATCGCAGTCACACCTTGGCGATCTTGCCAGCGTATGCCGACCTCTGAAAAATGCGTCTAAAACGCTGGCGCACGTCGAATACGGTATGGGTAAGTTTGGTATACGTGAATAGAACGCTAAAGTACGCTATCATACGTCGTATTAAATGGAGTACGTCTTGTAATTTTAAACATGTTGAAATTTTACGACGTACTTGCCGTATGACACACGTCCACATGCGATGGGAATAAGGTTACGCACGATATCGATCGTTGACACACATCGACACACGTTACTTGAAAGGTACTCATAAGTCGAAACACGTCAAGGTAATGGTTAGCGTCAGTGTTCCAGACTCCTGGTTTTTTTTTTTTCTTCGGTATGACGGTGTTCAGTGTACAGTGCGGTTATGATTAAAATCGTTGAGCGGCAGTCTATTAATTATATTATATTATAACCGCACTAGAAATCGAAGTGTCAAAATCACCATCATACCGAAGGAAGGAAGAAAAAAAAAAAACCAGGGAGTCTGGAACACTGACGCTAACCATTACCTTGACATGTTTCGACTTATGAGCACCTTACAAGTAACGTGTGTCGACGTGTGTCACCGATCGCGTAACGTGAGTACAACACGTTACTCATAGGTTAGAAATAAGTTTCGGGTACGCTAAACATTACCTCGACGTGTTTCGACTTATGAGTAACTCACAAGTAACGTGTGTCAACGTGTTCAACGATCGCGTGACGTGCCTGCAACTTATGGCCAGCGTTATGCAGAACGTGTGAGTCATACGCTGGCATAAGTCTTAAAATTTCAAGCATGGAAAATTTGAGAACAACCGAAAAGTACAACGTTTAAAGCCAGCGTACAACGACGTATGGCAGTGTTTTTCAGCGTGCTCTCAATGTTATCAAAACTTACCCATAACGTATTCGACGTGTACCAGCGTTTTAGACAAATTTTCCAAAATCGGCATAAGCTGGCTAAAACGTCAAGGTGTGACTGGCCTTAAGGAAGACATTGCTAACAAAAAACTTAAGAACTTCATAAAGTTCTCCAAGTGGTGGGTCTCGCCAATATGAAACATTTCCGCCACCATCTAGTAGATCAATCCGAGAGATCTTTATAACAATAGGTAATGTTATGAATACAAGGACAAATGTGTCCAAGAGCCGCGTCCTAAAGGTTTTGTCTTCACCAGAAGAAGAAGAGCAAGAACAAGAAGAGAAGCAGAAAAAGAAAAAGAAAAAAACAACAACAACATTCCGATATTTCGTCACGTGCCTTGACGGAGCCAATAGCGAGACCCGTCCTGGACGATCGTCATTCATGACGAGAAAATAGTGTATTTACGAAATAACTACACATTAAATGGAATAATCTTTAAATAGTAACGTGAGCTTTTCGAAACTTTAAAGCAAATGTCCGAATATATTTAAAAGTTCATGATAGACGCTCTCAAAAGGCACCGTCTATGTGAGGATGTGTACAGGTGTTTAGTATTTAAGGAGATCCGGATCGTGTATGTAAAAGAGCCGCGTCGAAAGGTTTTGTCTTCACAAGAAGAAACACAATGCTGAGCTCTCTTAGAGCCGCGTCTCGCAAGCGAGACGTGGCTAAAAATTGTGACAGACAGTTTCAAAAGCACAATGTTTTGGCTTATTGATAGATGAGGTGACTGACATTTCGTATCTGAACAGCTGCTTGGATTTGTTAGCTATGTGAATCCATCAACAGCAATGCCACAGGTAGATTACCTTTTTATAAAGGACGTTCTGAAAAACTCTGTTTCAGCAAATGCTGAAACTATCACAAACTTGTTACTGAAAGTCTTGAGGAATGTGGGCTGCCTTTTGACATCTAAGTAGTTTTGTGTCAGATGGTTGTAGTGTTATGTTGGGGTGAAGAATGGTGTTGCAGCTCGGCTAAAGCGGCTTAAGAAAGAAATTATTTCAGTGCATTGCATTTGTCATAGACTTGCTTTGGCATGCTCTGGTGCCAATGATACTGTTAAGTATATTGCACAATCGAGACTATTCTTGTACAGCTTTGGAGTTTTTTCAACAACTACCCACAAGTGTACAGCACTGTATGTCAAAATACAAGAGAAGTTAAAAGAGTAAATTTAACAAATCACTCAAGAGATAGCATTGTTCGACAAGTACGTAAATCGTGCCATACAAGGTGCTTTCATGGCAGAATAGTGAGACTGTAGAGGCAGTCTATATGGACATTCTGCCTTTGTTCTGACTCTTCGGCAGTGCAAGGAGTAAGATGCATTGCCTGTGGTTTGATAATAAGATGAATTCTGTTAAGTTCATTGAGGCAATTTATACACTGAAGAAAATTCTTCCACACTTAGGGGCACTGAGCAAAACATTTCAGAGAGGCACAGTAAATTTTGCTAGAATAGAGCCAAGCATTCAGCACACTCTTTGTGAGCTAGATAAATTGTCAGTGAAGGGGAGGTGTGCAAAATCTGCAGAATGATTTCAAGAAGGGTGGTAGGCTAGAGAGTTGTGAGTTGAAAGTTACAGATTTGACAGAGATCAGGTTTCTAATCTGCTACAGAAACATGTTCATGCCCTAAAGGAGAATATCCAGGAGAGATTCGCTGAGTCCAATGTCCTCGCCAGCTTCAGTGTATTTGATCCGACTTCAGTACCTGAGCTGATGACCATGGATTTCAGAGTATGGTGCAGATTACATTGACCTACTTGGTGGTCAGTTTTTTGAGAAAGCTGGTCAGCAGAAAGTTGTTGCTGAGTGGCAGAATTTTAAGTTTGAATTAAATTCATGGAAAAAACGTGCTGCTGAAGTACTTTCGTTAAATCTAACTCACACCAACAGAAGGGTACTTAAACAAATCTTACTAAGCAACAGGAGTACAAGCACTTTTACCCCAAACTGGTAGAGCTTGCAGAAATTTGTATGTCCTGCAGTTTCCAATGCATGGCCAGAACGGGGAGCCAGCGCCTTAAGCGTATTAAGTCAAGAATGTCAGCAATGAAAAATGACATGCTAGATGCCTTGTTAACAATCTCAATCAATGGTCCTCCAGTTGGCTCAAATGATGCCAAACTCATTATCCGACAATGTGTACTTGACTGGCGTAGCCAAAACCTCGACGGAAGCTCCAAATCAACGACTTTGTTAGTGTACATCACTTCGTTTGCATGTCCCAATTCTCTTGGACTGATGACTTGCCTGTCGAATCAGAATTGTCCCCTCTGACTGAAAATGAAGCAGTGTGACAATTTAATGTAGAAGACATTTCATCTGATAGTGACTCCAATTGTGTGCTTAACTTGCTAAATGACTATAGGTTAAACACTGTTAAACAGAACTGTAAACATCAGCTTCAAGAATTTACACAGAACATATACAATTTGTTCTTTGCTAGGGAACGTTTCTCATCCCAAACACATTTTAAGTTTACCAACTTTCAATTACATATAATGTCATTTGTTCATTCCTGCTAGAATAATATCATAAAGATGTTGGATATGTTTGCAACTGAAAATAGACTGTGAATTCATGGCTACTTTGATCCTGAAATTTGGACAACATTGTTTTGAAAGTTGAGGATGTAGAATGTTTGCAGCACAAAAATATCTAATAAACTTTTTGAATGTGAAATCTCATTTATGAATTAATTTTTCTTTCTATAAAAACATATATCGTGACTCAGATTCCAAGGACATGATTTTAATACTGAAGATTGATTGAAATATTGTTTACCGTATATGAATTTGTCATTTGTTTGACAGCAGAAATGCAAGATGAGTATAACTCACTAGAATGTTTTGTTGTAGATATCAAAAATATCACACTTCCTTGATTATTGGAATTAAATAATATCACTCAAGTCTATTACTTCAATCAAACTTTAGATCCTGATGTATACAGAATTTGCAGTGTTAATAGTTTGGTTGCACATTTTACCCAACATTATTATAATAATCGAATCCTTCGTGCTCACAGCATTCATACAGCAAACCCTGAACACTCACAGAAGTGAAATGGAATATGGTTTCCTTAATGAATGCTAGTTCATCTACACTATTATTATGTAAACACTTACTTCAGATTGCTCACTGTACTCACCATGTGCAGTATCATCTCGCTATTAAGAACTAAGGTATAGCCCAAATGTTGCTAAAATGCCTCTTTTTTAAAGTGCTTAGATACTCATCTTCCAGACACCTTGGTGTGCCTAAACCATGGCCTAAATTAATGAACCTGTTTAAAGCTGCTTGAACTAACTATACAGTATAGCTGAATTTCAGTCAACCAGTCAGTCAGTCAGTATGTTAATGCAACTACATCCAGTATAGGCTAACCACCTGTTTTTGTGGAGTTTTCCACCCCAACAGCATGATAATATGAGAACTATTTCATGTCAGAAATTATGCTAGATGCATCTCCAGCCATCTAGGATCTCCGGCTTCCAGGCCCGCCTCGGCCCTGGACCCCGGCCATACAGCTGCGCTCGTGTGATGGTAACCTGCTTCTTTTTAATGGTAGCCTCCTACTCCAAAAAATAAGGAACCCCTGAACTTGCGGACAAAGTTAGAGCTAGTGGCCAAAATGTGACAACCTCTGACTGCAACTAAGGTGACACGTAGTAGAAGCAATGCGATGGAGCAAATGGACAGACTGTTGTCCGTGTGGATTGAGGACCAAAACGAGCGGAATATGTCCCCGAGCCAGATTGTTATTATGGAAAAGGCGAAAAGCTTGTTTGAAAGATTAAAACAAGAAGGCGACAGTTCGAGGGTGCAGAATTTTAGAGCGAGCCGAGGTTGGTTCGAGCGTTTTAAGCGTCGCAGAAACCTGCACAGTGTCAACATTACTGGCGAGACTGCGAGTGCTGACATGCAGGCAGCGGATGAGTTCTCCAACAACCTGCAGGCGATAACACAATGCCGCAATTACCCCCCACGGCTTGTTTTCAACGGAGATGAAACGGAGCTTTTCTGGAAGCGGATGCCATCCCGCACCTTCATTGCAAGTGAAGAAAAGAGTGCTTCGGGATTTAAGGCCGCCAAAGATGGCCTCACACTCTTGCTTAGAAGCAATGCAGCAGGAGATTTTAAATGAAAGCCCTTGCTCGTTTACCATTCTAAAACACCACGAGCAATGAAGGGTTTCTGCAAGACGACCCTGCCTGTCATCTGGCGGTCAAACCGCAAGGCTTGGATGGCCAGGGACATTTTTCAGACCTGGTTTGTGCATGATTTTTGTCCAACAGTGAAAAACATAACTTTGAAAAGAAAGCGCTGTTACTGTTGGGCAAATGCACCTGGTCACACAGTCGACCTCGATTCCTCATCAACTGGCATCAAAGTTGAACTTGTGTTTCTTCCTCCAAACACAACTTCTCTCCTACAGCCGATGGATCAGGGTGCCGTCACAGCATTCAAAGCTTACGACCTGTGATGCACCTTTTCTCAGCTAATCCGTGACACCGGTGGCAAAGAAAGCCAATCAATTTGAGGCTTCTGGCAGTCTTTTAACATCATGAAAGCCATTGAAAATGTCGCTGAGGCCTGGAGAGAAGTCACAGACCACTGCATGAATGGTGTTTGGAGGAAGATTTGGCCGGAGTGCATCAAGGACTTCATGGGATTCGAACCCGAGCTACCCACACTGCACAATGAAATCGCCAAGATGGCCAATGAAGTGGGATTCCATGACGTCAATGCAGGAGATGTGGAGGAGTTGCTGAACTCTCATGGGGAGAGTTTGACCAACGAGGACCCAATAGAGCTCGACCAACAACGGGCTGAAGAAGCAACAGAAGAGGACCAATCAGGGAGGGTTTTAACGTGCAAAATTCTTTCAACCATCCTGAATAAAGTTAATGAGGCTCCAGATCTTGCGTATAAAAATGATCCTGCCATCGAGCGCAGGACTGCAGTGAAAAGAATGGCGTTGAATGCGTTTTCATGTGACAATGAGCTCTACAAGGAGAAGAAGATGACCAGACAACGTTCTCTCGACTCATTCTTCAAGAGAAAACAGCCTGAACCTGCACCAGGCTGAGGGTGACCCGGATATCCCCACTACCTCTCCCTCACCCTAGCATCCCCTACCAACCCCACCGATACCACATCGGAGTAAAGGCATTCAGTGACATCAACACGACCGACATTACCTCCAATATAAGACTAGTGAGTGTTAAATTAACATTGTTTTTGTTCATTTATTTACGACCTGTTTAATGTTTATCAGATACCTTATGTGTTATTTTAGCATCTATATACTGTATATATCTATATCTTTCATCTATATTTTAGCATCTATATCCGCATTATGCTACTGACGATGCGAATGGAAGTTATAACTACAATTATAACATCGACAGAACGCAACCCCTCAATAATACATGCAAGTCTGAGAAATTAGACCCCGCTTAACATCATGTTCTAGAACGCATCTACAACGCTAAGTGAAGTATACCTGTATATGCACTCGTTAATGCTGGACAGAATGAATTGAAAACTGCTCATTATACTTGAGGAGGTTAGGGAGGTGTTAGGGAGGCGGAGGGAGGAAATGCACGAGAAGGTTTTAGGCGGTTAAAAAGTACTTCTTGTCCTAGGGATTTGGAGGGGGGGGAGGGTTCAGGATGGGATCTCAATTCTTTCTACATAAATATGTATGCCATGGTGCTGCTCCCGGTGGGAGGGGGTATGACATGTTGCAATAAAATATACCACATCTGGGGGAATTAACCTGTCTGCAAGGACAGGGTCTTTGCAAATCAAGATGAAACCTTCCAATCAACAAGTGGACCGCTAAGCTAAACAGTTTATGATTTGGATCCCACTCAAAGGCCGGATCTGGATTTGAACCCGAACAAAAATCTCATCTGCTTGTTCTCGGCACCTAACCAACTCATCGACCTAATTGTCTCACCTCGTCCACAATGTTTTAAAATATCATATAGTTTTTGGCCCAATCTCTCAATGGTGAAGAATCACTTTGTGTCCACATTCCAGTCTTCACCAACATCTAATCAATTTGTCCTTGTCACACCCCCAACCTGTCCACCAAGTTTTGAAATATCATGTATATCGTGTTTGGCCAGATATCTCAATGATGAAGAATAACTTCAAAAAAAATTAAATTCTCTTATCTGGATCCAGATCTTCACCAAAATCAAATAAATTTGTCCTCGTCACCACTCAACCTGTCCACCAAATTTCATCCCAATCTGTCCTTAACTTTTTGAGATATGCTGCTCAGAAACAGAAAAAGACAAAGACAAACAAACAGAAACAAAAAAGATGTCATGCGCAGCATGATATTTGCAAAATCCAAATAAATGATAGTTGCCATGGAAACAGCAATTTGGTAATTTTGAAAATTTGACCTATTAAGTGTTTTACATGACAGAATGTTGTGCATAACAAATTTGGTTGATACATTTTCTAATTTTGGCCCAATAGGTGTTTTACATGTTTTGGATAGCCTTGACCTTTGACCAATTTGACCAAATTTTCCTCACATATACTGTCGGACACCGACATTTACGGGGGATAGGTTCCTGAAAAATGCTGAGAATGTTGAATTCACGATGTTGGGGCATTGTTTCAACAGAAAAAGGGGGATAGGTTCCCACAGTTTGTGATTCACAAGGGAAATCAAAAATCCTGTGAAAAAAAACATGACTATACCAGCAAAACCACCATTACGTGAGGCACATGGCCACGAATGTAGAAGCAGATGAGAAATATACCATCAGAGATGGGGAATCCCCCGCCATTGAATAAAAAAGGTCATACATATTCCAGATAATGAGGGAGGTGAATTGGAAACAAGACATCATTTGGTCATCATCTCGAAAAAGTTCCCCAGGGGTGAGGAACGTAGTAACCAAAAATAATTGAAATCAGATAAGCGGTTTTCCATTTATAACAAAACTTTTTTTTCAAGATGGCCACCCCAGTCGGCCACTGGATCCGGCCACGCCCAAAATCAATAGGGTTCTTCGTTTTCAGGTGGTACATGTGTGACCCAAATTTCAAATCGATATGGCGAACAGTTTATGAGTTATCGCACTCACAGCTATAAATGTTGACGCCCGGACGGACGGACGGACAGCCGGACGACCTGGGTGACAATATCCCCCTTCCGCCACGCGGCGGGGATAAAAACCGCAAATATGCCCACAAAAAAGCGAAAAAAAACCCCAAAAACACGCATACACGAAGCACAGGGCTGCGAATGTCAAAGCAGGTCACATTTTATTAGGCTCCGTTGTATCGACTTTTTTTCAATACCGCTATAGGTTGTAGCAAGGTATTATGTACACATTTAGGACACGGGGGGGGAACAAAAAATGAAAGTCATTGTATGATTAAGTTTTGCATATCATTTGTTAGCCAACATCATGGGATTCAGGATCTATTTGGGCAGAGCTTAATTCTTCCTCTTTCTATTGCTCTGACAGGGTCAAAGTTGGTTATCAATTATCTGTATCAAGAACCACTCATATCATTCTAAAATTGGTCTGATGGCTTAGATATGTATTATACACTAATTGGAAACTAAGCTGTTAGAGAATGTTGGAGAATATCTGGTTTACCTGATATTTGACCTTGAGCAAAGAGGTCAAGGTCATATGAAATTAACAAATTGATCAGTGTTCATTCAGGTCATAAATATATATGCACATAAACTTAACCATAGAAATACATGCTGTGATGAACCAAACTAACATCTTAGGATTAAAGTGCAGATTTCTTAAAACGTTACGTACTTCCTAACGACCTTTGATGTTCTGTATACTGAACACAAACTGGCCTTTGTATTGATTTTTATATCATAGGGTCATCTTGGTAAACGTATTCTATGGTTATAAAATCAAGCTTATAGCTACCAGTATTTTGTAGCAGCTTGGTAAATGCAATTTGTTACTACTTCCTAACATTTTTGACCCAATCATGGAAGTGAACCTAAAAAACTGGTATGTAGTAATGATCCATGTTGAAACTTGCCATTTTAAATCATCACTTTATGCAGAAGTAAATTGCTATTTAAGATGTTCTATCAGATGCATTTCAAATTTCTGGAATAAGATTTTGTAAGCTTCACTATGACTGGGGAAATTTTGCAAAATCTGAGATTTTACACATTTGAAGGTGCCAAGATATGCAGAAGGTCATAAGAAATGTACTGTTTCGAGGAATTGTTCTATTCTTATGTATAATGATATACAGTATATCAAACAAAAAATGCATTTTCAACCATTTTGGACAACATATACAATCATACATGTAACCCATTTCTAAAAAATGAGCTATAAAAATGGAAAAAAAATAGCCTGTGTTTGGATAAAAAACATGCTTTGTAAGCAACTATATCCATAGGACCCATAGCAAAGTATACATTTCCGAAAGCACAGACACTTGGGCATTATATAACATCAAGATCGTTTATCTTCTTAAAACTGGGTTCAATTTCTAGCTTCTCCTCATTTAGGACCACAGTGTACACAATACCATGCTACAAGCCTATACCGATACATCGGTATTTTAAAAAATAAAATAAAATAATAATAACTCGAACTGCCACTTTAGAACTGCTGGCAGTGATGATAGGGTACCAAGACGTCCAGCTTTGACACAACCCTGCTTTAATGCAACACGAGATTGATGAGTTACAGACCAAGTTGCAGGCCGCATTCCATCTATTACGTATGCAGTTGACCCTTTTTCCTAAATGCATAGTCGGTATCAATCCCCCACCCCACATGATGAGAACGGATATTTTACTTCCAATTTCAACTTGTATTAAAAATGATTTTGTTTTAAAGCAAGATCAGTGTTGATAATCGACAGGTCTGAATCGAGATTCATCGCGAAACGCTGTACCGGTATTGCTTTCATATTGGTATCGCCTTCACACCGGTATCGCCATCGCAGATCACCGACTCGGCACAGGGTTTCTAAAACACACCCAATTGATATAAATAATAACCAATTGGCAATTGCTTTCAAACTGCCACGAGGGCAAAGGAAAAGGTGATTGCTTGTCTGGTGCTCAGATGCTGAGGGTTAAAAATTAAAACATACCAAACTTACTTCCTAGTACGTCTTGACGTCATATGTTCCACTGTTGCAGGTATAGATGCGTGCAAAGCTTTTTCAATCATGTAGTCCATGTACGGTACTTAGAGATTGCAAAAACCATTCTTCGATTTGATCATTGTTGGTATCACAGCTCAGTATATCTACTGATTATTTTTTCAGTATGCCGGTATAATGGGCTTATTTAAAATTCCACCCTACGAGCACAGCTGTTGTTTATCTCTGACGATGAAGACAATTGATGCGCCAATGATCGGTTTTACTGGGGAGTTTTTCAGGAAATCTGTACGAATAAGTGTGTGTGTGTGGTGTGTGGTGTGCCGTGTGTGGTGTGCCGTGTGTGGTGTGCCGTGTGTGGTGTGCCGTGTGTGGTGTGCCGTGTGTCGTGTGTGCCCGCAGCTCCCATAACTCGAAAACGATAAAACCTTGCAGCCTGAAACTGCATGCATACCAAGAAAACTCCAAGGAAGTGCAAGACTGGAAATTGGGTGTTTTGGTTAATTAAACCACCCCTTTTGAAGATAATTAACAGCCTTATGTAATTATATCCTTCATCAGGCGATCCTCAGCCACCTCGCTGTCTGGGGTCTTCAGCCGCCATGTTTTTTGGCCTGCTCAACATTGCGTCGACTTGGAACAGGCCGCAATGATTTAACGATAAAGTTTTTTATTTGTTTCCCCACTTTCCTCACTCATATTTATTGAATGCCTGTGCATCAGCTATGAACCGCTGGGTACAATGCAATGCTTATAAAACGGCCAGAGACATCAGCATTCGTTGCTTTATTTCGTTTACGCACATGCGATCACCACGAGTATGTCGTAAACCAAAGATAATTACAAATTTTAAGCTCCATAAACGAAGTTACAAGCAGTTCCAACTCCTAGAAAAGTGTTCATTTCTCCAATTCGGACACATTTGACATTTTGGGCGTCTTCGGGAGGTGTATGTTGCATATGACAGTTGAGCGATTGCCAATTGCATACCAAGGGGGCCATTTCTTATCAACCGTTTCGTTGGAGTGCTTAAGCCAGTGCTCTAGAATATTCACACTGTCACTGAATACTGTATATACACGACATGGCCAAAAGTATGCGGACACCCCTTCTAATTAGTGGATTCGGCTATATCAGACACACCCATTGCTGACAAGTGTATACAATTATGCACACAACCATGCAATCTCCATAGACAAACATAGGCAGTCGAATAGGCCATACTGAAGAGCTAAATGACTTTCAACATGGCACAATCATAGGATTCCACCTTTCCAACAAGTCAGTTCGTCAAATTTCTGCCCTACTAGAGCTGCCCCAGTCAACTGCAAGTACTGATATTGTGAAATGAATATGTCCAAGAGCAACAACAGTTCAGCCACGAAGTGTTATGCCACACAAGCTCACAGAATGGGATCACCAAGTGCTGAAGTGCGCAGCGCAGAAAAATAGTTTGTTGGTTGCACTCACTCACTACCGAGTTCCAAACTGACTCTGTAAGCAACGTCAGCACAAGCACTGTTCGTCGAGAGCTTCATGAAATGGGTTTCCATGGCCGAGCAGCCGCACACGAGCCTGAGATCACCATGCACAATGCCAAGCGTCAGCTGGAATGGTGTAAAGCTCACCTCCATTGGACTCTGGAGCAGTGGAAATGCATTCTCTGGAGTGATGAAGCATGCTTTACCATCCAGCAGTCTGACGGACTAATCTGGATTTGGCGGATGCCAGGAGAACGCTGCCTTCCCAAATGCATAGTGGCAACTATAAAGTTTCGTGGAGGAGGAATAATGGTCTGGGGCTGTTTTTTCATGGTTTGGGCTCGGCCCCTTTGTCCTAGTGAAGGGAAATCTTAACGCAACAGCATGCAATGACATTCTAGATAATTCTGTGCTTCCAACTTTGTGGCAACAGTTTGGGGAAGGCCCTTTCCTGTTTCAGCATGACAATGTCCCTGTGCACAAAGCGAGGTCCATACAGAAATGGTTTGTCACGATCGGTGTGGAAGAACTTGACTGTCTTGCACAGAGCCCTGACCTCAACCCAATCAAACACCTTTGGGATGAATTGGAATGCCCACTGCGAGCCAGACCTAATCGCCCAATATCATTGCCCGATCTCACCAATGCTCTTGTGGCTGAATGGAAGCAAATCCCTGCAGCAATGTTCCAACATCTAGTGGAAAGCCTTCCCAGAAGAGCGGAGGCTGTTATAGCAGCAAAGGGGGGACCAACTCCATATTAATGCCCATGGCCATGTAGTGTAGATCGACTTGAACAAAGTTCAAGGCTACTCACCTGTGTTGGCCACGTGTTGTTCATTGTTGGCCACACAACAGACGGCGGCTGCCTCACTAAAAATTAAACGTTTCACTTTTAAAAGTACCTTCAAAAGTTTCGTGCATTGCGTGGTGAAGCCACTTGGTGCATTCTTCAACTTTCAATTGTGATACCATGGTTCTACACTGGAGGTAGGAAGGCAAAATAAATAATATGATCACAATGAGAAAACAAATCTTTTCAGTTCTTAAGTAAAGAATAGCTCCATCATGGCAGGAAAGCCGAGAGGTACGCATGCTCACTCTGTGTAACCTGGATTTGAATCCCAACCCAAATCTAAACTGTCCTCCAGGTGTTTCACAGGCCGGGTGATTCATCACTGTGAGTAATCGTCTCTTGGATGGACAATAAACTGGGCATCACATCTGCCGGAATCCCTTAACTCTTTCGCACGCACGCACGCACACACACACCCCTCTCCCAGGTCCCCCACTTTTGCCCCCTGTTGAGGGGACTGTCGCATGTACAAATCAGATTTGAAGCCGACCGGTGGGGTGCAAAGGTCACTGCATGTACGAGCTGTTGGTTTTGAATGTTCCCGCCCCAGTTCTCAAAGTGTGTGCACGTGTGTTCAGTCATTAAGCATAACATATTCTCTTTACTAACCCCAACCTCCACCCCTCACCTTTCTCTCCCTTTTATTTTTTTTCTCATTCACTCAATGGGTTGTATTTTCGAGTAATTTAATAAAAGAAAGAAATTTATTCAATTCCACGATGTGATACCATGGTCTATTGTATATTGTATATACACTGAGGGATCTATTGTACAGTGGGGAGAACAAGTATTTGATACACTGCCGATTTTGCAGGTTTTCCCACTTACAAAGCACGTAGAGGTCTGTAATTTTTATCATAGGTACACTTCAACTGTGAAAGACGGAATCTAAAACAAAAATCCTGAAAATCACATTGTATGATTATTAAATAATTAATTTGCATTTTATTGCATGAAATAAGTATTTGATCACCTACCAACCAGTAAGAATTCCGGCTCTCACAGACCTGTTCGTTTTGTCTTTAAGAAGCCCTCCCATTCTCCACTCATTACCTGTATTAACTGCACCTGTTTGAACTCGTTATCTGCATAAAAGACAGCTGTCCACACTCGATCAATCAGACTCCAACCTCCCCACAATGGGCAAGACCAGAGAGCTGTCTAAGGACATCAGGGACAAAATTGTAGACTTCAACAAGGCTGGGATGGGCTACAGGACAATAGGCAAGCAGCTTGGTGAGAAGGCAACAACTGTTGGCGCAATTATTAGAAAATGGAAGAAGTTCAAGATAACAGTCAATCTCCATGGTTTGCCATGGGAATTATGAGGTTTGAACAGCAAAAAGGGCAGGATCGTGAGGACTGAGGAGTTCGTGAGTTGCTTTTTGGAAAGGGCGTGGTACCGGCGATGGATGGGTAGCTGTAATTAAAGAAAGGTTGAAAGATGGATTGTTTTACAAGACAAAAGTTGGAGAGTCGAGACTCGGGGAGGTGGGGGACATTACTCGGGAAATGAAACACGTTAAACTCAATGCCATTTCCCTACCCCATCCCTCGAAACAACGAGCAGGAACTGGAAGTCTACTATACATGCAGACTGAAGATGCAGTGGAACAAAACAAAAAAAAGCTGAAAAAATGACGAAATCTTAGCTTATTCTACATAAGAATCCTAAAATGGCCCGGACAATATTTTTGGCACCTTTTAGAACATTGGCTCTTAACTAGGGGGTGTGAGTAATTCCCAGAGGGGGCATGAGCCTGGAGAAAAAAGTAGGAATTTCTCTAATTATTTTTGGAATCCTCTTAATAAGTATTTGCATAATATCGTGATGAACATAAAAAAACAAAAGTATCGCCTTTAATAATTTTCGTTTTCTATTCGCTACGAGGCCTACCATTTTCTGTATTAAAATTAATTTTTTAATTTAACATTTATTTAAATTTAACATTAAAATTTATATTTTACCGGGCGTAGTGGCGTGCGCCTGTAATCCGGCTACTCGGAGGCTTGGGTTGGAGGATCGCTGCAGGACGGGAGCCTGCTCTGCGCTGGCCGCGCTAAGAGAGGGTGTAGGGCAGCCCAGAATCATGACGAAACCCAATCCTTAGCCTGTGTCGTAAGAGGCGACCAGGGTTGCGTCAGGAAGGGCATCCGGTGTTAAAACCTGTGCCAAATCAGTATGCGGATCAAAACGGATGATCCGCTGTGGCGACCCCTAATGGGAGCAGCCGAAAGAGGAAGAAGATTAAAATTTATATTTTATTTTAATTTAAAAATAAAAAAATTCACAGATTTGCAGTACCCATTTCAAACTAAATCATTCGCAATGAGTGCAAAAAAGCTGAAGTATCTTGACGAATATATTAGATTTGGATTTGTGTCCCTCCAAATGGGTGACACAGAGGTACCCCAGTGCATAATATGCTACAAGACTCTGAGCAATGATGGCATGCGGCCCACATACTTGGAATGCCACTTGAAGATAATACATCCTGCTCTAACTGCCAACCCCAAGGCATTCTTTGAAACAAAAAGGCAGTCCTTGAAGCAAGCTAAGATGGACAGCAGTGGAGCATTTCTTTCGGCAACAGATTCAAAGGTTGTTGAGGCTTCTTATGAGTTCGCCATGTTGATTGCAAAGGCAAAAAGAGCCATAATATCGGAGAGACTCTCATAAAACCAAGTGTACTGCGTGCAGCAGAGCTCGTTCTGGGGAAGGAATCGTGCAAACAAGCTTTCCCAAATCTCTCTATCAAACGATACCATCAAGGGAAGGATCGATGAAAATGTCTCAAGACAAAGATCAAGTTCTCGACCAAGTAAGAGCTTCTCCTGTATTTGCCATCCAGTTGGACGAAACGACTGATGTTGCTCAGTGTTCTCAGCTACTTATGTATGCTCGTTTCACATCAGGCAATAGTGTAAAAGAGGAAATGCTCTTCTGCCATCCCATGGAAATTTATAAACAGCATCAGATATTTTTCAAGTGGTATCAAAACTTCTTCCAAGAAAATCAACTTTCGTGGGACTCGCTGGTAGGGGTGTGTAATGATGGAGCTCCAGCCATGCTTGGTTTGCAATCTGGTTTCATAACAAGAGTGAAAGAAAAAAAGTCCATCTGCTATAGGTATGCACTGCATCCAGAACTCTACCTGCTGAAATGAGGGATGTCATGAACCTGGCTATCAAGGAAGTCAACTTCATCAAAGCTGAAGCCTAAAACAGTCATCTCTTCAAATAGCTGTGTGTGGATATGGATCTGAACATCAAGCCTTGCTTTTCCACACAAACGTACGATGGCTTTCGAAGGGAAACATGCTTGGACGGCTTTATGAACTACGACAAGAGTGGCAACATTTCTAGATTCGCAGCAGAAAGCACATCTCCATGACAAGTTCCAGTCTGAGGATTTTTGCTATCTCTAGCTTACTGGTGGACATCTTTGAAGTGCGGAATGCCATCAACCTCAAACTCCAAGGGAAAAAAATCGACATAATCATGCACCATGACGTCATTCGAGCCTTCATGGCCAAACTCGACCTCTGGAAATGTCGAATTCAGGATGGAAATACAGCCAGTTTTACTAACTTGGATTCTGCCTCATTCACAGTTACCTTGATTCTGAATTAAAGAAACAAAGAATTACTCATCTGACTGAATTGAAAGCAGAATTCATCAGATACTTTCCGGATATAGATGAGAAGCACGAAGCCTGGAAATTCATTAGGAATCCATTTCAATGTGAAGTAGCTGATATTTCAGATGAAGTGCAAGAAGAGTTTCTTGAGTTAAATTCAACTCCTCGGCTGAAGAAAGACTTCAAAAAACTGGATCTCGAGACGTTATGGGTCACGTACCTTCCTGTTTACCCTTTGATCTCACATCAAGCTCTTCGGATTCTGACAATGTTTGGATCAACATATCTTTGTGAAGCTGCATTTTCCCATGCTCGTTGCTGTCAAGACCAAGTACAGAAACAAGCTGAACGTTGAAGTGGACTTGCGTTGTGCTCTCTCTGGCATTCGACCACGCATTCAAGATCTGGTAGCTAAGAAGCAGTCAAGTATTTTCTTAAATGTCATCTCATTAAATATCCTTGTGTATATGAGTGTTGCTTCTACAGAATTCTTTGTTCAATAAAGAGACTAAAAATACACATTTTTTCAGGAGGGATTTTTTAATCATTTGGTTGAAGATGTGAGTGGGGGGGGGGGGGGCATGGAGGAAAGGACCAACGACTAGATGGGTGTGGTGGTAAAAAGGTTAGAACTACTGTTTTAGAAGTTGTGAGAAATAATTAGAATTTCAAGCAGGTGATTCTCCTTTACTTTGGAATTGAACTCACCTGTGCTGTGGTGAGTTGCAGGTACCTGCAATATGAAATCACTCATTCAACCAGTTTGAATAGAGAAAAGGAGTCTATTCTGCGGTTTTGTGTCACTGTGTGTACTGCAATGAGCATGGAGAAAAGAAAAAGAAAAAAACCGAATTGTCTGAGGAGGTCAGACACAAGAATGTAGCCAAGAATGGACAATCTCAAGGCTACAAGTCCATCTTGAGAGACCTTGAATGTTCCTGTGTCCACCAGATGCAAAGTTATCAGAAAGTTTAAGGCCCATGGCACTGTCGCCAACCTCCCTGGACGTGGCCGCAACAGAAAACTTGATCGAAGATGGCAGCGAAGGAATTGTTCAAACGGTGGAGAAAGCACCCCGATCAACTGCAAACAAATTCAAGCTGACCTTCAGGCACAAGGTACGACAGTTTCAACTCACACCATACCGTCGGCAACTCAATGAAGGGGGTTCTATGGTAGGAGACCCAGGAGGACCCCACTGCTGAGAGAGACAAAAGAAAGCCTGACTGGAGATTGCCAAAACACACCTGAACAAGCCAAAATCCTTCTGGGAGAATGTCCCATGGACAGACGAGTCCAAATTAGAGCTTCTTTAGTAAAGCACATAATCTCTGTTTTACAGAAACAAAATGAAGCCTTCAAAGAAAAGAACACCTTCCACACAATCAAACATGGAGGAGGTTCAGTGATGTTTTGGGTTGCTGCGCTGCCTCTGGCACTGGGTGCCTTGAATGTGGCATGGCATATGAAATCTAGATTACCAAGGCATTTTGGAGTGCAATGTTCAACCCAGTGTCAGAAAAGCTGGGTCTCCGTTAAAGGTCATGGGTCTTGGTAGCAGAACAATGACCCCAAACACACTTCAAAAAAGCACCAGGAATGGTTCAAGACAAAATGCTGGACTGTTCTGAAGTAGCCAGCAATGAGTCCAGATCTAAATCCCATTGCAACAGTGGGGAGATCTGAAAGAAGTTGGGAGAAGGCCCTCAAATTGGGGAAGTGAGCAGTTTGCACAAGAAGAGTGGGACAAACTGCCAGGAGAGAGGTGTAGGAAGCTCATTTATGGCTATAGGAAGTGCTTGACTGCAGTTTATTTTGTCCACAGGCTGTGATACCAAACTTTTGTGTTCAACGATATTTCAAAACACCGTTGAACATTCCGCTTTCGTATTGCAGATATCTATTCCTCATGACATTTTCTCAACCTGATTATACACAGCATTAAATGGCTGAATTATGATGCCATAGCAACCATCTCGGTAGCTTTTTTGTATACATAGTCGAGGCTCATGAAAGAGCGAATGCAGTGAACGGATCAGGATTGTAACAGACAAAACAGAAAGCAAACCATGCATGGGGTGGACAAATTGGACACAGTGGATGCATGGGGTGGACAAGATGGCACAGAAGGAAAACTGAAAGGAGGGAAAACTGGAAATTGTAAGGAGGAGGAATTTGGATGGAGTTGACAAGGGTAGAAAGATGATGGTTTTGGATTGGGGATGATTTTAAAATGGTGTTGAACATCGGTCTTGAAGACCTGGAGGGAAGAATGAGATTGAATAGAATGTGGGAGTTGATTCCAGAGGTGGGAAAGCGAGAACAAATGAGTGGAGGTGAACAGTGGTCTTGGATTTCAGTAGTTTCACCAGAAAGGAGTTGATGGTGGACTGTGTGAGCCCTGCAGAAACCTTGGATTGGGGGGGGGTTGGGGGTAGCATGGAAGAGCAGAGGGTGCAAGACGAGAAAGGAGGCGGGAGAAGACAGAGACCACCGACTAGCCTGTGATGCCGAAGTGATAGACCCATAGATTCAGCTTCATCGCAGGATATTCCAATGATCTGAAAGCCTTTGTTTCATGGCATAAAGTTGAGAAAGGTGTGAGGCGGGGAGCCAGCCCAGAGGGAGAGCATGACTCATCAATCTGCGGATGAAGGCCTTGCAGGTGGATAGGAATTCAGGTGTGCCAAGGAGGGACCTTGTACGACGGGCGATGCCAGATCAGCGGCTGGTTTTGGAGCAACTTTGATGTGGCTTGCCAATAAAGATCATGGCTGATAGTGAGACCCAGGAGTTTGAATGACTGTATTTCCTCAAGAGGATTGTTCAGAAGTAGTTCGGAGGATTGCCAGAAGTCCTTTCGGAGAGAGATAGTGAGAGGGTGAGATGTGTCAGGACTGAAAGACATATTCCAAGTGTTTGAATCTTGTGCTATTTCTTGTGTTTTTTATTTAAGTTTGAGAACGTGCCCTGACAGGAGGGCCAGCCTTTGCCTTCTAAAAAACATCAAGAGGGATGTCTATTCACATGAAAGACTTTTGAGGAATCTGCGAACTATTCTGCAATCTATGAGGAAGAAAGTAAATTAAAACTCCTGGGTCTCACTTGCCATGATCTTTATTGGGCAAGCCACATTTAAGTTGCTCCAGAACAGCCGCTGATTGGAGCACAGGCAGTCGATCCTCTCCACCTTGCATCGGATCAAAGTTGAAAGGGAAACCGCCAACTCCATGTGGAGAATGCTCAGCGAGGTTGTTGAAGATCCAGCTAAGAATGTTGGGAGTTGATAGCATCTGATGATGGACAGGATAAGGATGCCCGATGTAGAATAGAGAAGACCGTGAAGTGCACAATGCTAAGTAGTAGAGTCCGTAGCATGTTGATCAGATCGAAGCATTTGACCATTGCAGGACCTTAGAACATGAACTTGCCGGTGCGGATTCATGTGCGAATGGCCCATGAAGTTGCGAGTTGAGACTGTTCAAGGTGGGTACATGGCCTGATCATTGATCATTGACGAACTTTGCTGTTATGCATTTTCACCGTTAGTTTGCTCATCCACGATCTATAGTCATACCACCAAAGGTGGCGTACTGAAGTATCAGCTCATTGTTATATTTACAATCTCGACTTACCTGCTGGGGTGGTCAAGATATTCTCAACTTGGCAGCAAGACCGGATGAGAAAGCACATCTCTGGTGCATGCCACCTACCATTGGTGAACTGGTGGTTCAAAGTTCTATTATTATTGTTCAATTGGTGTTATGTCACACTGACCGTGACCGGTGCCCCTGCTTAAGAGACAAACAAGCTTCTTCGAGACTTTTAGTTCCAAGCTTCTTGTCTCAGGCTCTTACAGCGGATAGCCTCAATCCGTCAGGTTTCCTCTGCCTTTCCATTCACTTTCCTTCTCGTTCTTGTCTTTCACCACCTTTCATTGTTCCATTCACTTTCCTATCGTTCTCACACCTTTATTCCTTTCACAGAACCAACACCTCTTGTCCTTACGCACCTTTGCATCAAAGCCCGACTTGTCACATTGCGCCACCTTGGTTACGTCACCGCCCACTTTGCCTCATACCTCCACAAGTTTTCCCCCAAAAAATCTTCACATTGAGTTTGTGCCGCAGATGGTCTATCATGGAGTGCATGGAGAGGGCAGAGTGTTGGTGGCCAGAAGCCAGACAATCAGCGAGAACATTTGGCATCGCTCGCTCATCAGGGTAAGATCAATCCAACTTGGTGAGCAAGATGTGAAGGGGCACAATACATGATTTCTTCTTCACACTTTTTTTTTGGCAACTTCCCATCTCTCTTTTCCCTGAATGCATGTGACGTGCCAGGTCAACTGTATAGCTGCTAAGGCCTGTTATTTTATAACTTGGTTTACAGATCCGCCGACGGTATATTGCCAAAATGAAATATAAATATAAAACAATTTTTAGCGTTTTATATTTATAAATTTTCCGCCGAAGGTGCAAAAGTTTCAAAACCCCGAAATGTAAACGTCGCATTTAATTTTTCAAAATAATAATTTCACGCGCGCGCACCAAAATGCGGAGTCCCCCTTTAACCAAACTGCGCAGTGGAGCTGCGCAGTAGTCTTCGGTCAATGGCATCTGAGCAGTGCCAGCGTGGTTCAGATTGACTGTGGTTTCTGGGCAAAAGTGATTGTTTAAGAAGTTGTCAGCGGTATAAATTCGGAGTGACTGTATTGGTGATTTAATCACGCAACAATCTTGACGCAAATATTCTGGCCGAATGATTGCATCAATTCAGTGCAGCAGCAGGGATGATTCGCAGGCTACTCTCGATCCATAGCAAATTTTGTTTCCGTCGAAAGTTGTACACCGTGTTCGTATTGAAAGATTTCGGTGCCAAGTAAGTCAAAGTTTGCCTGCGAGATGCTGATATTCAGCCTTCAACGGACCAGAAATCAGCCTTTGATGTGCCCATGGGGATGGGGAGACGGTACGAATCAGATGCCCGCTGAAAAGTAAGAGCTGGTTATGGCTCTGATTGACCTTTTTGAGCGTGTTGACTCTGAGTAGACACTTTTTAAAATCATATCCAGCACTATGCACTGGTGTGCACGCACACATCTACGACTTGGACAGTAATTTTCTCAGCATTTGTTTCCATTTGTTTGATGATCCAACACAGTTTCTATAAGAAAAACATGTAGACTAATATTGTAAAACAGTTTAATCCTTCTTTATTGTTTTTCACATTAGATGATACAGTGAAGCATGGGCATCCTGCATTTGAAATGGTGCTTCCATCTTCAATGTTTTCTTAGATTCCTCCTGGTCCGGATTTATATTTATTCCCCCCCCCCCCCCCCTACCCTTGTCTTTTCCATGGAACATCCAAAAAAAAATCATAAAAATATATTTCTAAAAATTGGAATTATATTTATATTTATATTTCGACCTACCGAACCCTTAACATTTTAGCTGAAGAACTGCGTTAACCAAGTTATAAAATAACTAAGGCCTAAGTGACTTATTAAGGTTCTGAAGGCGCAAATGTCGATTAGGGGAAGTGGAGATTGTATACATGCTGTGAAAATTTTTTTTGATATATTAAAAATTATTTTTAAGTTTAAATGATATATAATTTTTTTTAAAATTTATTATTTATTATTTTAATATCAATATAGATATATTGTACCGCTCTTTTGTACATTTATACACCTGTGAAATTTGCCTGCTTGTAAAAATTACAAAAAATGTTTTGGGAATTCCGCCAAGGCCCTCCAAAATGGCCCCCCTTCCCCACTTATGACCTCCCCCGACAACCGAAAGTGAGTGGAAGTTATGTTTTCAACTCCTTGTGTCTGTTTTGTCTGTCTGTGAAAAAGGATATCTCAAAAAGTTGACGGGGCAAAATTTGTAGAACGGTGGGTGTGTGACAAGGAATAATTGATTCAATATTTGTTAAGGTTCGATCCAGATCCGATCAGTGAGATGCAAAAACGAAAATGTTAGGCCTGGCAGAGATGTATCACTCTACTGAGTGCTGTTCTAGTTCTGCTGTTGGCTGATGGTAACACAAGGCAAATCGGGGGTTGATTACCAATTTAATTGGGCAGAGTAATGTGCTAGAAGAGCAGTTACGTAAGCAGACATCTCCCTTAGCCAACAAATACGATCGGTTGCACGACGCATGCGACCTTTTTAAGGTTGGTCTTTAAAGCAGCACCCATTCTCTCGGAGTTATCCGTTGGCGATCCCCGTTCACAATATGACTACAAAATACTTTCCTTTTTCTCCAATGGTCCCTCATCTCATGATCACCAATTCAGATTCAGACGGCAAGATCACACTCTGCCTTGGGCAATGCTGCTTCTACCCTCACAACAATGCATGGAGGATCTCAATATCAGTATGAAGAACAAAGCTGTCTCCTTTAGACACGTCTCGAAGCTTTTGATACATTTATGGCATCCGCACCTTGCCTTCAAACGCCTGTGGCATCCATCTTTTCTTGGGAACCACATTTTAACGTTATTCTCCAAAGCTAATCGCTTAATCTACAACCGTCAGCTTCATGATGCTCAAAAACCTAGGTGCAAATCCACAAAATACAATGTATTTGTCCATTGTATATTTAATGGATGAAAATTCAGATTTGACCAGCGAGGTTTGTGCAAAGCCACTCCAATGCTCGCCTGTTTATACATTTATCGGTATTAAAAATAATGTCTAATGAATATTTTTTTTAAATAAAGCATTGGCAGTGAAGTCTGATCCAAATAAATTTTAAAGCAATATATGTATTTGTTATATTGTATCAGTAAAAAAATAGTGTGTGTAGATAAAACATTAAAAAGGAAATAAACTTGCACCAAAACTTTAACTTTTCACGCTCACGCCGGGGGTATTTGCTATAGCTCTCTGTTGCTTCGAATAGGCGTAGCTAATAAAGCATTATCTCCAATATATAATCTTGAAACCTTGCTCTCAGAAGCTGGCAAGATAGGATGTCAAAATTAATACGTCGCCTGCATTGAAATTCCTTATTAATCCAGTATAACGTAGTACCTAAACAGATGATGTGTGGCAGGTGCCCCTGTTACTCAAGACCCTTGCAACAAGTGCTGGTGTGTCACAGGGGGTTCATGTCACAACTCAGTTTAGAGGAATATAATACATCAGATCAGCAAGGTCCTTCGAATAAAAAAAATAAAAACACACACACACACACACACACACACACACCCACACCACACACCTCTTTCGTCTTACGCATATTTGTTAAACCATCACGTTTGTAGTACCACTTATGGAAGAGTGCAACAATCGGTCCCATACTCGATACTACAAAAAATATATGGAGGTTGGGGGGAGCGGGGGGTAAAAGATATGTTACAATGCCATACACATTCATTTATAGAGTTTATCATTGTTACATTTTCAAGGACAGCAAGTGCCTCACGTGCGAAAAAATATAAACAGACGTGGAAGACACAGATACTCGCCCAATTGTGTATGAAATAAAACAAACAAAGAATTATTAAATTGAGGAAGATAAATAAAAATGATTTTTTTTTTAAACGAACCGCTTCAGGAGCGTTCTCACCAACTGGTGCTTTTGAAGCCATTCCGCGCTGCGCCACGAACAACCTCACGGAATCAAGGGTTCAAAAAAAAAAAAACACAACAACAAACAACCTGCGACACTCGCCGGGCACAAATATATAGTTTTGTTTTATTCATCATTCACATGTCCGGTTAAAAAACAAAGAATTACTAATTTACATCACGCGGATATTAATAATTGTATCAAATGAACATATAATCTTACTTTGCCCTTCGAGCTGCCCACCGCTTGCCATAATGCTCCTCCGATTGGGGAAATAAAAAAACATAGTATGTTATTTTTTTCGTTCAAATTGATTTAAAATCGGTGAGGCAACATCCGTCGAGATGTACGTGGTTTTAAAGTCTAATTTTGAATTCAACTCCGATTTGTCACTATCTCAAGAAACGCATCGAAGCTCCCGATCTCATGGTGGTGCCGTTGTTGGAAGCGCATCCTGGGATTTCTGGAGGACTGCTGTTCGATCCGGAGGGTCTTCCCGGGGCGGTGTGTTCGCACCACCAAGCAGCTGGTAGGCTGCTCGGCCAAGTCCCGCCGTTCCTTAGCAACCGTTTCGTTGGAGTGCTTAAGCGCGCTTAGTGAGCGCTCTACAAGCTGCTTGGTAATCGGAACACACCGGACCCTTCATAATGGTAGCTTGCTTGCTTGTTTGCTTAACACACAAGGAAATTAGAAACAGGTTCGAGGCCATTGAGCCATCACGCCTGCACCACATCAAAACAACACTCATTTTGCAATACACCGACACCATTATATCACACAACCAATCATATCAAAAAGTCAAAAGAAAGAAAATGCAAAAAAGGTTATTTTTTTTTTTGTAAAGACGAAACGTGTATATATATATATATATATATATATTATAAATTTATATATATATAATATACATACAAACAGTATTTTATTTTCCTCCAGGGGAGGGGCATGGCTTGGGTAAAAAACACATCATCAACCACACAACCCCTTGACAAAGACCCCACCAACAGAATTCCGTACCACGCACACAATCCCCATCAATGCTCAAGACTACATAAAAGTCCATCAAACAATCCCTAACCCTCGATTCTCGCATAACTTCCAGGTCCCTGTCCTAGTTCTAATTTAAACTTAATAAATGCAAAATTTTAGCCTCGTCACACGAGCCCGACAAGGTATCCAAAAAAAAAAAACTTTCTGCTGCCATCCTTTTCTCAGGTGACCATTCAGGCCATTACTACTCTCCGAGTGAAAGTCCCCTGCCTTCTACGCAATCTACTCTCCTCTTTACTCTCAAGCTATGGCTCCTTGGTCCTATCACTGTCTACTCTGTTGAATAATAATTTCATCTTCACTTAATTTTAATCTTTACCTTTCATTATCTTAAAACCTCTATCATATCTCCTCATTAACCACCTCCTTTCCTAGTGTATAAGTTTGTCTCCTTCAGTTGCTCGCTCATAGCTGAGTCTGCTCCGGGCCCGGAATCAATCTAGTTGCCCCTGGCACTGAACCCCTCTCTATGGCATGCTATGTCCTTCCTGAGTTGTGGTGACACAAAATCTGCAACACAATATTCTAGATGTAGCCCTCACTAAATCTCCTGTACAAAGTTAAGCACCACCTCTTTTGATTATAATTGATCCCCTCTGAATACAGCCAAACCCTATTTTGCTTTACACTGTATTGCTGCCTTTACCTTTAGCTGCCCATCTCTCAGGTGAAGAACGCCAAAGCTTTAAACAAAATAGCATGACAACAATCATAGTTGGCAAATCACAGTGCAATTTTTCTGGGTGTTGTGGCTTCTCCTGCATTAAACTCAATTCCTGTTTCTTCTTTTTCTTCTTCTTATATTCTTCAAAGGGCTCTTCCGGAGCGATCACGAAGAATGAACCTCTATAATGTGACTTTAGCAACTGTCCTCGGTAATCCCCTTAATATCCCTTCGTGCCAAAGTAGAGGGTATTGTGTTTGAGTCCGTTTGTTTGTATCTGTCTTGTCTGTTTTGTTTGTTTGTTTGTCTGCACAGAATATTTGTGTTTTTCTCCCAAACCGCTTGTCGGATTGCGACGAAATTTTCACACAAAGGTGCGATACTCACGTAGCAACTGTTTTTTAACATAATTATACGTCATAGATCACGTGTGTGGGCAGCCATTTCGGAAAAAACGAAAAAACTTTGGAACCTGTTTGAAACTGCACCAGGAAAAAATTGTAACTTGGCACAGTGGCTAAAAGTACTCCTCATGGGGGAATAAGTGTGATAATTTTTTGACGTCATCGGTACTTTTTATGATGTCATAATTACATATGTAGAACGCTACATCTGATGATATGAAAAATTTTGAGTGTCATCGCTAGGATAAATGGTTCCACAGAAAAAAATTTGAATGATGTCGATCAGTTCCACGTGATTTGGGCAGCCATATATTTTTTTAAACCTTTAAGAACTTCTTGAAAGTGCTGAACAGATCGAGGCAAAACTTTAACACATAGACTGCCTATCCATAGAGGAACAAAAGATTCAAACAATATGATGTCATTGGTACATGGTTTGGCAGACACATTGGATTTACCCAAAAACCTATATTAAAAAAAAAAATTTCTCCAGAACGGCTGGACAGATCGAGGGGAACCTCACACAAATGTTCCCTCAAGCCTTGGGTGTACAGGTTTCTTTAGGAAATATTGATAGGTCAATGGTTTGGCAAGCCATATTAGGTTGTCAAAACATTAATAATGTTTTCTCTGAACGCGCCTACATCAATCGATGTGAAACTTTCAGTTATGATCTCGTGGTGATGGGAATACATGTTGTTGAATTTCCACTTGAATCGCGAGACATGATCTGGCAGCCAGAATTATTAAATTTTTGATCTTGGTTTCTTTTTGTTGTTTTTGAAAAAGGCTCATTTGGCTGTGTCTGGAATGGTTTGAGGGTAGAGGAAGAAACAGCTGAAAATGTTGAATCCGATCCAGGTTTCCTCCTGAAGACTTTCATCCTTGCTTTTTCCTTGTTTGGGGTTCCTTCTGATTCCCTCCATTGCCAGGATTGTACCTATTTGTCTTCCATTTATGTTTGATTTGACTAATATATATTAATCCATTCTGAATTCAATGAATAATATGAAAAACGTCATGTGTCAGGGTCTGGTGTGCCGATCAAAGCAGGTGCATCAAAGCGGGATGGACCTTTGGTACCCAGTCATCATTGCCTGCTGTTATAAATGTGCAGTTCTAATTATGTCTCTTATTAATGACAGAACACCCAGATACACAAACGTCCAACACAAAGTTCTGGAGAGGGTCTGCAATCTCTGAACTGCTCTTTCTAGTTATTTTTGGCCATGCCCGCAATGACAAGTTTGGGATGTGGCCATTAAACGAGCGGGGTATCAGAAACCTATGTTTTACGACCGACCTACTTACGGACCAATCAACCGTCGCATTTGTACTTTTTTGTATGCGATATTTTCAGAAACCGTGACGCATTTAGCTTCATATTGTAGATATCTATTCTCATGAATTATCTCAACTTCACTCAGATCACAGAGGTGATTGGCTGAATTCTGTTGCCATGGCAACCATCTTGGTAACTTGGCCTGTGTACGCGATATTTCAGAAACGGTTCAAAAATTTCGCGTTTTGGTGTAATTACAACATATCTATTACTTCATACCACCAAAAGGCCCGAGTATAGGCTCATTGGTTTTCCTGGTTACCTCCCACCACCTAAGGTGAAGGAGTTATGTTTTAAACCCCTTTCCTGTCTGTTTGTTTGTTTGTTTGTCTTTGTTTGTCTATTTGTTTGTTTGTTGTACAGGATATTTCAAAAAGTTGTGGACGGATTGGGTGAAACAATTGGTGGCAGGTTGGGTGTGTGACAAAGACGAAATTAATTCGATTTGGAGAACATCTGAATCCAGATCTGGAAACAAGATTATTTAAATTTTTAAAGTAATTCTTCCATTTGAGAGATAGGGCCAAAATACGGATATGGTACTGTATCACACGATATTTCAAAATGTTTGGCCCAATATGTTCTCGTGGATCAGGCATTATGTGGCGGAGGGAGGTAATGTGCTCGACAGAGTGCCCTTCTAGTTGATTATCTTTTTATCGAACACCTTTTTTAGAGGGTATGAACTATAGAGTTTGGTGAGAGAAGTTGGAGCAGGGTGAGGGAGAAGGGGGAAAAGAGGAAGGGGAAAGGGAGATGGCGAGGAGAGGGAGAGGAGCAGGTACAGTGGAAGGGGTAAGCAAGAAGGAGTTGTGCTGAGGGGTTTTACAGTCCAATCGTTGTTCTCTGTCTGCTTGTCCAGGGCACACATAGGTTTTTTAATCATTTGAGCTTTGTCATCAAATGGAACTAGAATGGCACTCGGTAGAGCACATCCCTCCGCCAGGCTGAACGGTTTACGTTTTGT
The DNA here is from genome assembly GCA_035128595.1 of Eptatretus atami. NCBI lineage: Eukaryota > Metazoa > Chordata > Myxini > Myxiniformes > Myxinidae > Eptatretus > Eptatretus atami. The sequence continues at coordinate 74,021,624 of CM068962.1, read as the reverse complement.
ATCCCATTGATGGTCGGATCTGAATCCGGACCCTAACCGAATCGAATTGACTTGTTATTGTCACCTAATACCACACAACCACTAGTTTTTGTCATAACTCGTCAAAACATTTTTGAGATATTATGCTATACATCGTTTTTGGCGCCCATCTCTCAATGGTGAATAATCACTCAAAAATTATCTGATCCGATCCGGATTTTACAAAATCTAATCAAATAGTCTTTAGACACACTCAACCTGTCCACCAAGTTTCATCCGAATCTGTCCACAACTCGAAGATATCGTGTTCACAGACATATATGTACAAACAAAGCAGGGGTGAAAAACATATAATCCCCGCTCCGCTTGTGTGACGGAGATGTCCGAGAAAACAAACCTTATTATGAGAACATGGAGAAGATGAATTAATTTAATCTTACCTTTTTACGTCCACCACCGAGCTGGAGAAGGTTGGTTGTCCTGCTTGTGAGAATGAATCTAAAAAAGTTCTCTATTTTTTAGATCCTCGTGAGGAATCTCTAAGTCTTATCAACGTAGTTGTTCTTAATCTTCTCTTGTGTGACTTTTTTTTTCAGCAGCACAGTTTTCATGCGTAAACTTCTGAAACTTGGCATATACTATGTAAATAAATACCCTGCGCAGACATTAACCATCTCCGATTTTGAAAAATTCCTCTAGAAAATAAGTTATGACGTTTCAAAATAATCTCGCTAATGGGAAATCGGCATAAAAAATTATCTCCGAAACTAGGCAAGCTTTTTGATGCTGTTTTGCGGGGAATCGAACAAGGGCCATTAGCAAGATGAATGTACCCTGACATATGATACATCACTATGACGTCATATCAATTCCTTATGACATCATTCCTATTTTTTGACGATTTTTTGTTGTTTCATTGTTTACAGCCTACAGTTTCCATCGAAACTTCTGAAACTTGCATATATATGTAAAAATACCTGCACAGACAGTAACCATCTCCGATTTTGAAAATACCTCCCTATATAAAAGTTTATGACGTCAAAATATCTCGCTAATGAAATCCATTAAAAAATGATCTCCGAAATTAGGCAAGCTTTTTGAATTCTGTTTGCGGGAATGAACAGGGCCATTAGCAGAGATGAATTACGCAATACGATACATCACTATGAACGTCATATCAATTTTATGACGTCATTCCTATTTTTTACGATATTTTTGTTTCACAACCCAAGAGTTTCATCGGATCTTCGTGAAACTTGCCCGTGTAATGGCGCAGAAAGCCCCACGCGCAGGCAGTAACCATCCTCCGATTTTGGAAATTCTTCTAGAAAAAAGTTTGACACGTCATAATGTCGCCGCTAATGGAAAATCGCCTTACCATTAATCTCCGAAACTAGGGAAAGCTGTTTGAATTTTGTTTGCGGGAATTCAAGCCGGGCATTAGCACAGATATTTATCAACAACCTGAATACATACAATGACGTCGTATTCGTTTTTATGACGTCATCATTTAAGAAGGACGAGATCTTAGCTCATTTTTGAGCTTGTTGTAACGTGTCGAGCTTGAATTAGAGCTAACAACACAGAACGAATAACAAGGGGAGCAGGAACAAGAGGGGTGGGAAGAGGGAGCACAAACAGTGTGCAACAGAGTACATGATGAGACCTGAGAAGGGAGAGGGATGGGGAGGGGTATACAGGGTAACCAAGATGGGCACTACAAGGAACTTTCAGGAGGAAAGCAGGGAATTTGAAGAATGTGCGTTTGGGGTGGATTAACGGGGTAGAAAGATCATGGTTTTGGATGGGGAAAAAAGTTGTCGACGGATTCAGACGAAAACCTGGTGGACTGAGTGGGTCGGTGACGGAGAAACAATCCGATTTTGATTTGGTTCAGGTACAAATCCAGTCCGGCCTATTCAGTGGGGAATAAAAATGTAAACTGTTCAGCGCTGGTGGAGGGATACGCTCCACCGAGTGCCCTCTAGTTTTCAGTGTTTGTTTCGTCAGTTTAGTATCTGTCTAGCTCTAGGGAGAAGTGAACTCTGCAGAAAGTTTTCTGCAAGTTTCACTTGCTGCGCCCCGGATAGGTTTCAGAGGGGAGGCAGTAGCAGTTGAAACCCAAATCCGATCCGGACTACCTGCAGGTTCCTCCTGATGGACTCCAACGCGCATTTTGATCTTGTTTGATTCGAGTACAAAGCGGACGCGGGATTGCATTTTGAAAGGATTCCTAGTTGGTTTCCTTAAATCCTGGACTTCCTTATAAGGGAACATCGTATTGTCCATCCACCATTGAAACAGTAAACGCAGTTGCCGGTTGGGAGGCCGGTGGCGCTTTGATGAATATTTAAAAGGACGTTCCTCGCCCGTACCGACGCGAGAGTGTGTTCCATTAGGAATCAGCTTGGCTCACGGCGCTTGCCAAGCGAGCGCGTCCTTATCAACCGTTTCATTGGAGCGCTTGCTTGGAGTGGGCCTTAGGCCGCCTGGCGAGCGTAAAACAAGCTGCTTGGTAGTGAAGGTGTTAATAAACCCCCAGGAATGAATGAATGATTAATGGTATGAGAATGACAGGAGAAGGGAGCAGGTGGAGGTGGCTGCGGTAAAAACATCGTTTTGACGTCTTTGTTAGGGTGTTTTTTTTTTCACTCGTTCCGTTAAGGAGTTTCTGCTCTAACTTCATTGGTCGATATCAATATTTTAAATCCAGAGCTTGTGATAAATCGAATGAAGGAAAAGTACAATGTGGTCTTTGTGGGAACACAGGTAACTACCGTACACTTCATGGTAACATCACTCCAGTTAGAGCGAGAAACCCGTCCTTTATTTAATTATACACCTCCCCCAGGTTCCAGTCGAATGTTGCGCCTGTTGCTTAGGAAACGGACTCGCACGGCACACGCCGCTCCTGTGAGCTCGGGCGCAACGAAGAGAAGGTGTTTCGCGGCTCGAGGGGATGGTTTCCGATTCGAACCAGGAACTGGATACTCTCCGATAGAAGGTCCGAGGGTAGCCCTCGATTTCGGCCTTGGTCTTCCGTCAACCCGTTGGTCAACTCGTGGTGTCTTCCATGTTTATTTATAACGAAGAATTCGGACTTACCTGAATAAACATCCTTCAAGTGCAGCGGTAAATAAGGTAGCGGTAAAGTAGTGCACGGTAAAGTAGTGACGGTAAAGTAGTGCACGGCAAAGTAGTGCACGTAAAGTAGTTGCACGGTAAAGTAGTGTAGCGGTAAAGTAGTGCACGGTAAAGTAGTGTTACGGTAAAGTAGTGCAGCGTAAAGTAGTGCACGGCAAAGTAGTGCACGGTAGTAGTGCACGGTAAAGTAGTGGGACGTAACTTTCAAAAGTTTTGACACAAAAGTCCCAGGAAGTAAATTCCACATCTGTGAATACTCAGTGGTAGTGAACCAGTGGTCAAGTGGTAAACACTGGCAATATGTCGCATGACTGTACATTTCTTTGAATCATCGCTTTTCACGTTATTTTATGTTTTATTTACAACAAAGCAAAATCCAACTCGTGCTTCGGCTGACAGAGGTATTAAGGGGGAAGGGGGAAGGGGGAGAAAGGGGAGAAGGGAGGAAAGAAAGGAAGGAGAGGAGTTCTTATTCTCGAGTTTGGCTGCTGGTATCTATAATTTCTTGGAAGACACGGCTGTGCCGCCTGGTGCTGTGCCCTCTACCAGTACACTGGTACTAATTTCGCCAACTTGGAAAGAATGACGGCTGCGTCAACCCCACCCTGGTGTTAGTTCTAGCAGCCACAGGGCAATGAACTCAGTTTACTTGAGATCCTAAGCAGCCACCCGATACCACGAGGCTCCAGCAGGCCTTGGGGAAGGGGCAGTGAGAGAGAGATAGGAGAGAAAGAAAGTGGCAAGGGGAGGGAGAGTGAGGAGGAAGGGTGGGGAGTGAGGAGGAGGGTTGGAGGTGCTAAAAAGGGGATGAGTAAGCAGGGAGTTATGAGGGGTTTGGGGAGTAGTAACGCCTCACCAAATGTTGCTGTCCACTCTTGGAAGAGAGGGTGGAAGCGAGGATGGGGGAGAGAGGAGAGGTGGAAGGGGGAAGTAGGGGAGGGGGTTTGGAGGAGGTAAGCATGAGGGAGAAGGGGGTTCTGAACTTGTTGTTTGTAGGGGGACTTGAGGGGAAAGGGGGGAGGGGTTCTCGAACTTACATTTTGGTCGTGGAGTTGTGGGGGGGGGCGGGGGTGGGTAGTGGCAGGATTGACCAAATGGGGTACTTTAAAACAACTTGTTACTAACAGTACGCGGAGACCGCCCGGAGAATGTCCATGGGAGATGGAGAGGGGAGGGGATTTTGAGAGAAGGTCGGTTGTAAGGGGAAGGGGTGGGAATGAGCAGTGAGAGGGAAAGGAGGGAAGGCAGCGGGCGAGGGGAGGGGAAGGCAGCCGAGGGGAGGGGAAGGCAACACGAGGGTAGGGGAAGGCAAACGAGAAGTAGGGGAAGGCAGCGCGAGGGTAGGGGAAGGAGCAGAAGGGTAGTGGAAGGCAGGCGTGAGGGTGGGGAAGGCAGCACGAGGGGAAAGGGAAAAGGAAGGGAAAGCAGCGTGAGGGGTGGGGAGGGCAAGGAGACAGTGTGGAAGGGAAGGGGCGGGGAAGTGCGATAAAATGTGCCGCAACAGCAACTATTTTCTTTTTAACCGTCCGGTTTCTATATACAAATGGGTGGAGCATTTAATAAACCCTCGTTAATTACCTGGCAAAGGCTACTGCATGCATGCATACCTGCTCACCATGAAGCGACGGCTTTGACCCCTCTGGTCGGCTCGTTCCAAATCCTGATTTGTGCATGCTCCACTCTGGTGAAGGCGTTTTTAATTAGAAA
>CM068962.1:73993550-74008295 GCA_035128595.1 Eptatretus atami | reverse complement strand
CTGATATTTCAGATGAAGTGCAAGAAGAGTTTCTTGAGTTAAAGTTCAACTCCTCGGCTGAAGAAGACTTCAAAAAACTGGATCTCGAGACGTTATGGGTCACGTACCTTCCTGTTTACCCTTTGATCTCACATCAAGCTCTTCGGATTCTGACAATGTTGGATCAACATATCTTTGTGAAGCTGCATTTTCCATGCTCGTTGCTGTCAAGACCAAGTACAGAAACAAGCTGAACGTTGAAGTGGACTTGCGTTGTGCTCTCTCTGGCATTCGACCACGCATTCAAGATCTGGTAGCTAAGAAGCAGTCAAGTATTTCATTAAATGTCATCTCATTAAATATCCTGTGTATATGAGTGTTGCTTCTACAGAATTCTTTGTTCAATAAAGAGACTAAAAATACACATTTTTTCAAGAGGGATTTTTTAATCATTTGGTTGAAGATGTGAGTGGGGGGGGGGGGCATGGAGGAAAGGACCAACGACTAGATGGGGTGTGTGGTAAAAAGGTTAAGAACTACTGTTTTAGAAAGTTGTGAGAAATAATTAGATTTCAAGCAGGTGATTCTCCTTTACTTTGGAATTGAACTCACCTGTGCTGTGGTGAGTTGCAGGTACCTGCAATATGAAAATCACTCATTCAACCAGTTTGAATAGAGAAAAGGAGTCATTCTGCGGTTTTGTGTCACTGTGTGTACTGCAATGAGCATGGAGAAAAGAAAAAGAAAAAAACAGAATTGTCTGAGGAGGTCAGACACAAGAATGTAGCCAAGAATGGACAATCTCAAGGCTACAAGTCCATCTTGAGAGACCTTGATGTTCCTGTGTCCACCAGATGCAAAGTTATCAGAAAGTTTAAGGCCCATGGCACTGTCGCCAACCTCCCTGGACGTGGCCGCAACAGAAAACTTGATCGAAGATTGCAGCGAAGGATTGTTCAAACGGTGGAGAAAGCACCCCGATCAACTGCCAAACAAATTCAAGCTGACCTTCAGGCACAAGGTACGACAGTTTCAACTCACACCATCCGTCGGCAACTCAATGAAGGGGGGTTCTATGGTAGGAGACCCAGGAGGACCCCACTGCTGAGAGAGACAAAAGAAAGCCTGACTGGAGATTGCCAAAACACACCTGAACAAGCCAAAATCCTTCTGGGAGAATGTCCCATGGACAGACGAGTCCAAATTAGAGCTTTTTAGTAAAGCACATAATCTCTGTTTACAGAAAACAAAATGAAGCCTTCAAAGAAAAGAACACCTTCCACACAATCAAACATGGAGGAGGTTCAGTGATGTTTTGGGTTGCTGCGCTGCCTCTGGCACTGGGTGCCTTGAATGTGGCATGGCATCATGAAATCAGATTACCAAGGCATTTTGGAGTGCAATGTTCAACCCAGTGTCAGAAAGCTGGGTCTCCGTTAAAGGTCATGGGTCTGGTAGCAGAACAATGACCCCAAACACACTTCAAAAAGCACCCAGGAATGGTTCAAGACAAAATGCTGGACTGTTCTGAAGTAGCCAGCAATGAGTCCAGATCTAAATCCCATTGAACACCTGTGGGGAGATCTGAAAACAGAAGTTGGGAGAAGGCCCCCTTCAAATCTGGGAGAAGTGGAGCAGTTTGCACAAGAAGAGTGGGACAAACTGCCAGGAGAGAGGTGTAGGAAGCTCATTTATGGCTATAGGAAGTGCTTGACTGCAGTTATTTTGTCCACAGGCTGTGATACCAAACTTTTGTGTTCACGATATTTCAAAACCCGTTGAACATTCCGCTTTCGTATTGCAGATATCTATTCCTCATGACATTTTCTCAACCTGATTATATCACAGCATTAAATGGCTGAATTATGATGCCATAGCAACCATCTCGGTAGCTTTTTTGTATACATAGTCGAGGCTCATGAAAGAGCGAATGCAGTGAACGGATCAGGATGTAACAGACAAAAACAGAAAGCAAACCATGCATGGGGTGGACAAATTGGACACAGTGGATGCATGGGGTGGACAAGATGGACACAGAAGGAAACTGAAAGGAGGGAAAACTGGAAAATTGTAAGGAGGAGGAATTTGGATGGAGTTGACAAGGGTAGAAAAGATGATGGTTTTGGATTGGGGATGATTTTAAATGGTGTTGAACATCGGTCTTGAAGACCTGGAGGGAAGAATGAGATTGAATAGAATGTGGGAGTTGATTCCAGAGGTGGGAAAAGCGAGGAACAAATGAGTGGAGGTGAACAGTGGTCTTGGATTTCAGTAGTTTCACCAGAAAGGAGTTGATGGTGGACTGTGTGAGCCCTGCAGAAACCTTGGATTGGGGGGGGGTTGGGGGTAGCATGGAAGAGCAGAGGGTGCAAGACGAGAAAGGAGGCAGGAGAAGACAGAGACCACCGACTAGCCTGTGATGCCGAAGTGATAGACCCATAGATTCAGCTTCATCGCAGGATATTCCAATGATCTGAAAGGCCTTTGTTTCCATGGCATAAAGTTGAGAAAGGTGTGAGGCAGGGGAGCCAGCCCAGAGGGGAGAGCATGACTCCATCAATCTGCGGATGAAGGCCTTGCAGGTGGATAGGAATTCAGGTGTGCCAAGGAGGGACCTTGTACGACGGGCGATGCCCAGATCAGCGGCTGGTTTTGGAGGCCAACTTTGAAATGTGGCTTGCCCAATAAAGATCATGGCTGATAGTGAGACCCAGGAGTTTGAATGACTGTATTTCCTCAAGAGGATTGTTCAGAAAGTAGTTCGGAGGATTTGCCAGAAGTCCTTTCGGAGAGAGATAGTGAGAGGGTGAGATGTGTCAGGACTGAAAGACATATTCCAAGTGTTTGACCATCTTGTGTTTTTTATTTAAAGTTTGGAGAGAGGGAAAGGGCTGCAGCCTGCCTGTCTCAAGGATGAGGGATGTCACAGCAGAGGGTGAAGTCATCAGCAAATAGATAGAGGATTTTCCAGTGAGTCAGATAGATCATTGATGATGAAGAACAGGAATAGGACTGGGCCCAGAACACTGCCTTGGGGCACTCCAGTCTTGACAGGGAGAGGAGATGAAAGGATTCCGTTGAATGCCACACATTGGCTACGAGAGTAGAAGTAGTCCGTAAGCCATGTATGGAGTTGGTCTTGGATACCATAGGCAGCCAATTTGGAGAGCAAGGCAGGATGCCAGAATACATCAAAAGCACAAGCTATGTCCGGAGAAGATGGCCCGGATTTCATGTCTGACATCGAGGGCCTCCATCGAATGTTGGGCGAGTTGAAGCAGCATGTTCAAGGTGGAGTGACATGGCCTGAAATCAAATTTGTGATCTGCGATTGTGACGAACTTTGCCTGTGTATGCGATATTTCAAAAACCGTTTAAGATTTTGCTTTCATATTCCACAGATCTATTAGTCATACCACCCAAAAGGTGGCGTACTGAGAGTATCAGCTCATTGTTATTATTTACAATCTCGACTTACCTGCTGGGGTGGTCAAGATATTCTACCAACTTGGACCAGCAAGACCGCGATGAGAAAGCACATCTCTGGTGCATGCCAACCTACCAATTGGTGAACTGGTGGTTCAAGGTTCTATTATTCATTGTTCAATTGGTGTTATGTCACACTGAACCGTGACCCGGTCCCCTGCTTAAGAGACAAACAAGCTTCTTCGAGACTTTTAGTTCCAAGCTTCTTGTCTCAGGCTCTTACAGCGGATAGCCTCATCCGTCCGGTTTCCTCTGCCTTTCCATTCACTTTCCTTCTCGTTCTTGTCTTTCACCACCTTTCATTGTTCCATTCAACTTTCCTATCGTTCTCACACCTTTATTCCTTTCACAGAACCAACACCTCTTGTCCTTACGCACCTTTGCATCAAGCCCGACTTGTCACATTGCGCCACCTGGTTACGTCACCGGCCCACTTTGCCTCATACCTCCCAAGTTTTCCCCCAAAAATCTTCACATTGAGTTTGTGCCGCAGATGGTCTATCATGGAGTGCATGGAGAGGGCAGAGTGTTGGTGGCCAGAAGCCAGACAATCAGCGAGAACCATTTGGCATCGCTCGCTCATCCAGGGTAAGATCATCCAACTTGGTGAGCAAGATGTGAAGGGGCACAATACATGATTTCTTCTTCACACTTTTTTTTGCAACTTTCCCCATCTCTCTTTTCCCTGAATGCATGTGACGTGCCAGGTCACTGTATAGCTGCTAAGGCCTGTTATTTTATAACTTGGTTTACAGATCCGCCGACGGTATATTTGCCAAAATGAAATATAAATATAAAAACACATTTTTAGCGTTTTATATTTATAAATTTTCCGCCGAAGGTGCAAAAGTTTCAAAACCCGAAATGTAAACGTCGCATTTATTTTCAAAATATAATTTCACGCGCGCGCACCAAAATGCCGAGTCCCCTTTAACCAAACTGCGCAGTGGAGCTGCGCAGTAGTCTTCGGTCATGGCATCTGAGCAGTGGCCAGCGTGGTTCAGATTGACTGTGGTTTCTGGGGCAAAAGTGATTGTTAAGAAGTATGTCAGCGGTATAAATTCGAGTGACTGTATTGGTGATTTAATCACGCAACATCTTGACGCAAAATATTTGGCCGAATGATTGCATCAATTCAGTGCAGCAGCAGGGATGATTCGCAGGCTACTCTCGATCATGCAAATTTTGTTTCCGTCGAAAGTTGTACACCGCTGTTCGTATTGAAAGATTTCGGTGCCAAGTAAGTCAAGTTTGCCTGCGAATGCTGATATTCAGCCTTCAACGGACCAGAAATCAGCCTTTGATGTGCCCATGGGGATGGGGAGACGGTACGATCAGATGCCCGCTGAAAAGTAAGAGCTGGTTATGGCTCTGATTGACCGTTTTTGAGCGTGTTGACTCTGAGTAGACACCTTTTTAAAATCATATCCAGCACTATGCACTGGTGTGCACGCACACATCTACGACTTGGACAGTAATTTTCTCAGCATTGTTTCCATTTGTTTGATGATCCAACAAGTTCTATAAGAAAAACATGCTAGACTATATTGTAAAACAAGTTTTAATCCTTCTTTATTGTTTTTCACATCAGATGATACAGTGAACATGGGCATCCTGCATTTGAATGGTCTTCATCTTCAATGTTTTCTTAGATCCTCCTGGTCAGGATTTATATTTATTCCCCCCCCCCCCCCCACCTACCCTTGTCTTTTCCATGGAACATCCAAAAAAAAATCATAAAAATATATTCTAAAAATTGGAATTATATTTATATTTATATTTCGACCTACCGACCCTACATTTTAGCTGAAGAACTGCGTTAACCAAGTTATAAAATAACTAAGGCCTAAGTGACTTATTAAGGTTCTGAAGGCGCAAATGTCGATTAGGGGATAAGTGAGATTGTATACATGCTGTGAATAATTGTTGTAATCTCCTCTTTTGTACATTTATACACCTGTGAAATTGCCTGCTTTGTAAATACATGTTTGAATCCAGCTCATGCCTTCACTTATGACCTCCGACACCGAAAGTGAGTGGAAGTTATGTTTTCACCCTTGTGTCTGTTTGTCTGTCTGTGAAAAGGATATCTCAAAAAGTTGGACGGGGCCAAAATTTGTAGAACGGGTTGGGTGTGTGACAAGGAATAATTGATTCAATATTGGTTAAGGTTCGGATCCAGATCCGATCAGTGAGATGCAAAACGTAAACTGTTCAGCCTGGCAGAGATGTATGCACTCTACTGAGTGCTGTTCTAGTTCTGTCTGTGCTGATGGTAACACAAGGCAACATCGGGGGTTGATTAGCCAAGATTTAATTGGGCAGAGTAAGTGCTAGAAGCAGTTACGTAAGCAGACATCTCCCTTAGCCAACAAATTACGATCGGTTGCACGACGCACCTTTTAAGGTTGGTCTTTTAAGACGCACCATTCTCTCGGAGTTATCCGTTGGCGATGTCCGTCACAATATGACACAAAATACTTTCTTTTTCTCCAATGGTCTCATCTCAGATCACCAATTCAGATTCAGACCAAGTCACACTCTGCCTTGGGCATGCTGCTTCTACCCTCACAACAATGCATGGAGGATCTCAATATCAAGTATGAGAACAAAGCTGTCTCTTTAGACACGTCTCGAGCTTTTGATACATTATGGCATCCCACCTTGCCCTTCAAACGCCTGTGGCATCCATCTTTCTTGGAAACCACATTTTAACGTTATTCTCCAAAGCTAATCGCCTTATCTACACCGCTAGCTCATGATGCTCAAAACCTAGGTGCAAATCCCAAATACAATGTATTTGTCCATTGTATATTAATGGATGAAAATTCAGATTTGACCAGCGAGTTGGTGTCAAAGCCACCCAATGCTCGCCTGTTTATACATTTATCGGTATTAAAAAAATAGTCTAATAATATTTTTTATAAAGCATTGCAGTGAAGTCTGATCCAAATAATTTTAAAGCAATAATATGATATTGTATATTGTAATCAGTAAAAAAATAGTGTGGTAGATAAAAACATTAAAAGGAAATAACTTGCACCAAAAACTTTAACATTTTCACGCTCACGCCGGGGGTATTGCTATAAGCTCTCTGTTCTTCGAATAGGCGAGCTAATAAAGCATTAATCTCCAATAATATTCTTGAAACTCTGCTCTCAGAAGCTGGCAAGATAGATGTCAAAATTAAATACGTCGCCTGCAGTTGAAATTCCTTATTAACCAGTAATAACGAGTACCTAAACAGGATGGATGTGTGGCAGGTGGCCCCTGTTACTCAAGACCCTTGCAACAAGTGCTGGTGTGTCACAGGGGGTTCATGGTCAGCACTCCAGTTAAGAGGAATATATACATCAGATCAGCAAGGTCTTCGATAAAATAAAAATAAAAACACACACACACACACACACACACACACACACACACCTCTTCGTCTTACCATATTTGTTGAAACCAATCACGTTGTAGTACCACTTATGGAAAGAGTGCAACAATCGTCCCATACTCGATACTACAAAAAATATATGGCGGGGGGGTAAAAGATAATGTTACAATGCATACAACATTCATTTATAGAGGTTTATCATTGGTTACATTTCAAGGACACAAGGCCTCACGTGCGAAAAAATATAAACAGACGTGGAACGACACAGAACTCGCACATGTGTATGGAAATAAAACAAAACAAAGATTAATAAATTGAGGAAGATAAATAATAATGATTTTTATTTTTAAACGAACCCTTCCAGGAAGCGTTCTCACAAACCTGGTGCTTTTGAAGCCATTTCCGCGCTGCGCCACGAACAACCTCACGGATCAGGGCTTCAAAAAAAAACAACAACAACAACAACAACAACAACAACTCGCCGGGCACAAATATATAGTTTTGTTTTATTCATCATTCACTGTCGGTTAAAAAAAACAAAGAATTACTAAATTTAACATCAACGCAGTATTAATAATTTGTATCATGAACATATAACTTTACTTTGCCCTTCGAGCTGCCACCCGCTTGCCATAATGCTCTCGATTGGGAAATTAAAAAAACATAGTATTGTATTCGTCAAATTGATTTAAAATCGTGTGAGGCAACATCCGTCGAGATGTACGTGGTTTAAAGTCTAATTTTGAATTCAACCTCGATTTGTCACTATTCTCAAGAAACGCCTCGAGCTCCTCGATCCATGGTGGTGCCGTTGTTGGAGCGCATCCTGTGGATCTGGGAGGACTGCTGTTCGATCCCGGAGGGTCTTCCCGGGGCGTGTGTTCCACCACCAAGCAGCTGGTAGAGCTCTCGCCAAGCCAGCCGTTCCTTAGCAACCGTTTCGTTGGAGTGCTTAAGCCGCTTAGTGAGCGCTCTACAAGCTGCTTGGTAATGGAACACAACCGGACCCTTCATAATGGTACTTGCTGCTTGTTTGCTTAACACACAAGGAAATTAGACACAGGTCGAGGCCATTGAGCCCATCACGCCTGCACCACATCAACACCACACTCATTTATCAACACCACACTCATTTATCAACACCACACTCATTTATCAACACAAAATCAAAAGAAGAAAATGCAAAAAGGTTATTTTTTTTTTGTAAAGACAAACGTGTATATATATATATATATATATATATATAATTATATATATATATATACATACAAACAGTATTTTATTTTCCTCCAGGGGAGGGGGCATGGGCTTGCGTAAAAAACCACACATCAACCACACAACCCCTTGACAAGACCCCACCAACAGAATTCCGTACCCACGCACACAATCACCCATCAATGCTCAAACTACATAAAAGTCCCATCAACATCCCTATACCCCTCGATCTCCATAACTTCCAGGTCCCTGTCTAGTTCTAATTTAAACTTATCAATCAAATTTAGCTCTCACACGAGCCTCGACAAGGATCCAAAAAAAAAAAACTTTCTGCTGCCACTACCTTTCCAGGGTACCATTCCAGGCATTAACTACTCTCCGAGTGAAAGTCCCCTGCCTTACTACCATATTAACTCTCCTCTTTACTCTCAAGCTATGGCCTCCTGGTCCTATCACTGTCTACTCTGTTGAATAATAATTCATCTTCACTTATTTTATCTTTACCTTTCATTATCTTAAAACCTCTATCATATCTCCTCATAACCACCTCCTTTCTAGTGTAAAGTTTGTCTCCTTCAGTTGCTCCTCATAGCTGAGTCTAGCTCGGCCCGGAATCAATCTAGTTGCCCTGCACTGAACCCCTCTCTATGGCATCTATGTCCTTCCTGAGTTGTGGTGACCAAAACTGCACACAATATTCTAGATGTAGCCCTCACTAAACTCCTGTACAAAGTTAACACCACCTCTTTTGATTTATAATTGATCCCCCTCTGAATACAGCCTAAAACCCTATTTGCTTTACCTGTAGCTGCCTTTACCTTTAGCTGCCACATCTCTCAATGGTGAAGAACGCCAAGCATTTAAAAACAAAATAGCATGGACAAACAATCATAGGTTGGCAATCACAGTGCAATTTTTCTGGGTCTTGTGGCTTCCTCCTGCATTAAACTCAAATCCTTTTTCTTCTTTTTCTTCTTCTTATATTCTTCAAAGGGCTCTTCCAGCCGATCACGAAGATGAACCTCTATAATGTACTTACAACTGTCCTCGTCATCCCCTTAATTATCCTCGCCAAAGTAGAGGGTATTGCGTTTGAGTCCGTTTGTTTGTTTATCTGTCTCTGTCTGTTTGTTTGTTTGTTTGTCTGCACAGAAATTTTGTGTTTTTCTCCACAACCGCTTGTCGGATTGCGACGAAATTTTCACCAAAGGTGCGATTACTCACGTAGCATGTTTTAATCATAATTATGACGTCATAGATCACGTGTTGTGGCAGCCATTTCGAAAAAACGAAAAAAACTTTGGACCTCTGTTTGAAACTGCACCAAAGAAAAAATTGAAACTTGGCACATGGCAAGTACTCCTCATGGGGGAATAAGTGTGATAATTTTTTGACGTCATCGGTACCTTTGTTATGATGTCATAATTACATATGTAGAACGCTACATCTGATGAGTATGAAAAATTTTGAGTGTCATCTAGGGATAAAATGGTCCACAGAAAAAAATTTGATGATGTCATCAGTCACGTGATTTGGCAGCCATATATTTTTTTTAACCTTTAAAAACCTTCTCTGAAGTGGCTGAACAGATCGAGGCAAAACTTTACACATATGACTGCCTATCCATGAGGAACAAAAGATTCAAACATATGATGTCATTGGTCACATGGTTTGGCAGCCACATTGAATTTACCCAAAAACCTATAATTAAAAAAAAAATTTCTCCAGAACGGCTGGACAGATCGAGGGGAAACTTCACACAAATGTTCCCCAAGCCTTGGGTGTACAGGTTTGTTTAGGAATAATTGATAGGTCACATGGTTTGGCAGCCATATTAGGTTGAATAAAACATTAAATAATGTTTTCTCTGGAACCACCTAATCAATCGATGTGAAACTTCTCAGTTATGATCTCGTGGTGATGGGGAATACATGTTTTGAATTTCAACTTGATCGGACACATGATCTGGCAGCCAGAATTATTAAATTTTTTGATCTTGGTTCTTTTTGTTGTTTTTTGAAAAAGGCTCATTTGGCTGTGTCTGGATGGGTTTGAGGGTAGAGGAGAAACAGCTGAAATGTGAATCCCATCCAGGTTCCTCCTGATGACTTCATCCTTGCTTTTTCCTTGTTTGGGTTCCTTCTGATTCCTCCATTGCAGGATTGTACCTATTTGGTCTTCCATTTGATTTGATTTGAATATATATTTAATCCCATTCTGAATTCAATTGAATAATAATGAAAAACGTCATGTGTCAGGGTCTGGTGTCCGATCAAAGCAGGGTTGCATCAAAGCGGGATGCCTTGGTACCCAGTCATCATTGCCTGCTGTTATAAAGTGGCAGTTCTAATTATGTCTCTTATTAATGACAGAACACACCAGTACACAAACGCCACACAAAAGTTCTGGAGAGGGTCTGCAATCTCTGACTGCTCTTTCTAGTTATTTTTGTGCCATGCCCCAATGACAAGTTTGGAGATGTGGGCCATTAATACGAGCGGGTATCCAGAAACCTATGTTTCTGACCGACCTACTACCGACCAATCAACCGTCCATGTACTTTTGTGTATGCGATATTTCAGAAACCGTTGACCATTTAGCTTTCATATTGTAGATATCTATTCCTCATGATATTATCTCAACTTCACTCAGATCACAGAGGTGATTGGCTGAATTCTGTTGCCATGGCAACCATCTTGGTAACTTGGCCTGTGTACGCGATATTTCAAAAACGGTTCAAAATTTCGCTTTTGGTATTACACATATCTATTCTTCATACCACCCAAAAGGCCGAGTATCAGCTCATTGTTTTCCCTTGTTACCTCCACCACCTAAGGTGAAGGAGGTTATGTTTTTACCCCTTTCTGTCTGTTTGTTTGTTTGTTTGTCTTTGTTTGTCTATTTGTTTGTTTGTGTACAGGATATTTCAAAAAGTTGTGGACGGATTTGGGTGAAACTTGGTGGGCAGGTTGGGTGTGTGACAAAGACGAATTAATTCGATTTTGGAGAACATCTGAATCCAGATCTGGAAACAAGAATTATTTAATTTTTAAAGTAATTCTTCACCATTGAGAGATAGGGCCAAAAACGATATGGTACTGTATCACACGATATTTCAAAAATGTATTGGGCCCAATATGTTCTCGTGGATCAGGCATTATGTGGCGGAGGGAGGTATGTGCTCGACAGAGTGCCCTTCTAGTTGAGTTATCTTTTATCGAAACACCTTTTTAGAGGGTATATAACTATAGAGTTGGTGAGAGAAGTTGGAGCAGGGTGAGGGAGAAGGGGGAAAGAGGAAAGGGGAAAGGGAGAAGGCAGGAGAGGGGAGGGAGCAGGTAACAGGTGGAGGGGTAAGACAGAGGAGGTTGTGCTGAGGGGTTTTACAGTCCAATCGTGTCTCTGTCTGTCTGTCCAGGGCACACCTATGTTTTTTAACCATTTGAGCTTTTGTCATCAAATGGAACTAGAATGGCACTCGGTAGAGCACATCCCTCCGCCAGGCTGAACGGTTTACGTTTTGTATCCCATTGATAGGTCGGATCTGAATCCGGACCTGAACCGAAATCGAATTGACTTGTTATTGTCACCTATACCCAACACAACCACATAGTTTTGTCATAACTCGTCCAAAACATTTTTGAGATATTATGCTATACATCGTTTTTGGCCCCATCTCTCAATGGTGAATAATCACTCAAAAAATTATCGGATCCGGATCCGGATCTTTACCAAAATCTAATCAAATAGTCTTTATGACACACTCAACCTGTCCACCAAGTTTCATCCGAATCTGTCCACAACTCTGAGATATCGTGTTCACAGACATATATTGTACAAACAAACAGGGGTGAAAACATATAATCCCCGCTCAGCTTGTGTGACGGAGATGTCGAGAAAACAAACCTTTATTATGAGAACATGGAGAAGATGAATTAATTAATCTTACCCTTTTTACGTCCACCACCGAAGCTGGACGAAGGTTGGTTTGTCTGCTTGTGAGAATGATATCTAAAAAAGTTCTCTATTTTTAGATCCTCGTGGAGGATCTCTAAGTCTTACTCACGTTGTTGTTCTTCATCTTCTTCTTGTGGACTTTTTTGTTTCACAGCCTACAGTTTTCATCGAAACTTCTGAAACTTGGCATATACATGTAAAAATACCCTGCGCAGACATTAACCATCTCCGATTTTGAAAATTCCTCCTAGAAAATAAGTTATGACGTCAAAAATATCTCCGCTAATGGAAATCGCATAAAAAAATTATCTCCGAAACTAGGCAAGCTTTTTGAATTCTGTTTGCGGGAATCGAACAGGGCATTAGCAGAGATGAATTACGCACATATGATACATCACTATGACGTCATATCAATTCTTATGACATCATTCCTATTTTTTGACATTTTTTGTTGTTTCATTTGTTTCACAGCCTACAGTTTTCATCGAAACTTCCTGAAACTTGGCATATATATGTAAAAATACCCTGCACAGACAGTAACATCTCCGATTTTGAAAATTCTCCTATAAAAAAGTTATGACGTCAAAATATCTCCGCTAATGGAAATCGCATTAAAAAAATGATCTCCGAAATTAGGCAAGCTTTTTGAATTCTGTTTGCGGGAATCGAACAGGGCATTAGCAGAGATGAATTACCGCACATACGATACATCACTATGACTCATATCAATTTTTATGACGTCATTCCTATTTTTTGACATATTTTTGTTTCACAACCCAGATTTTCATCGGATCTTCGTGAAACTTGCGTGTATATGCAGAAAGCCCACGCGCAGGCAGTAACCATCTCCGATTTTGGAAATTCTCCTAGAAAAAAGTTGACGTCATAATGTCGCCGCTAATGGAAATCGCCTATACCATTATCTCCGAAACTAGGCAAGCTGTTTGAATTTTGTTTGCGGGAATCAAGCCGGGCATTAGCACAGATATTTATCACAAACCTGATACATCACAATGAGCTCGTATTCGTTTTTATGACGTCATCATTAAGAGGACGAGGATCTTAGCTCATTTGAGCTTGTTGTAAACAGTGTCGAGGCTTGAATTAGAGCTAACACACAGAACGAATAACAAGGGGAGCAGGAGACAAGAGGGGTGGGAGAGGGAAGCACAAAACAGTGTGGCACAGAGACATGATGAGACCTGCAGAAGGGAGAGGGATGGGGAGGGGTATACAGGGTAAACAAGATGGGCACTACAAGGACTTTCAGGAAGGAAAGCAGGGAATTTGAAGAATGTGCGTTTGGGGTGGATTAACGGGGGTAGAAAAGATCATGGTTTTGGATGGGGAAAAAGTTGTCGACGGATTCAGACGAAACCTGGTGGATGAGTGGGTCGGTGACGAGAACAATCCGATTTGATTTTGGTTCAGGTACAAATCCAGATCCGGCCCTATCAGTGGGATACAAAATGTAAACTGTTCAGCCTGGTGGAGGGATACGCTCCACCGAGTGCCCTTCTAGTTTTCAGTGTTGTTTTCGTCAAGTTTAGTATCTGTCTAGCTCGAGGGAGAAGTGAACTCTTGCAGAAAGTTTTCTGCAAGTTTCACTTGGCTGCGCCCGGATAGGTTTCAGAGGGGAGAGCAGTAGCAGTTGAAACCCAAGTCCGATCCGACTACCTGCAGGTTCCTCCTGATGACTCCAACGCAGCATTTGATCTTCCGTTTGATTCGAGTACAAAGCGGACGCGGGATTGCATTTTGAAAGGATTCCTAGTTGTTCCTTAATCCTGACTTCCTTATAAGGGAACTCGTATTGTCATCCACTTGAAACAGTAAACGCAGTTGCCGGTTGGGAGGTCGGGTGGCGGCTTGAATGAATATTTAAAAGGACGTTCCTCGCCCGGTACCGGTACCGAGAGTGTGTTCCATTAGGAATCAGCTTGCTACCGCTTGCCAAGCGAGCCGTTCCTTATCAACCGTTTCATTGGAGCGCTTGCTTGAGTGCTTAAGCCGCCTGGCGAGCGTAAAACAAGCTGCTTGGTAGTGTAGTGTTATAAACCCCCAGGAATGAATGAATGATTAATGGTATGAGAATGACAGGAGAAGGGAGCAGGTGGAGGTGGCTCGGTAAAAACACTCGTTTGACGTCTTGTTCGGGGTGTTTTTTTTCACTCGTTCCGTTAAGGAGTTTCTCCTCAACTTCATTGGTCGATATCATATTTAAATACCAGAGCTGTGAATAAATTCGAATGAAGGAAAAGTACAAATGTGGTCTTTGTGGGGAACACAGGTAACTACCGTACACTTCATGGTAACTACACTCCAGTTAGAAGCGAGAAACCCGTCTTTATTTAATTATACACCCTCCCCAGGTTCCAGTCGATGTTGCGCTGTTGCTAGGAAACCGACTCGCACGCACACGCCGCTCCCTGTGAGCGCCGGGCCGCCCGGAAGAGAAGGTGTTTCCGGCTCGGGGGAAGGTTTCCGATTCGAACCAGGAACTGGAACTCTCCGATCAGAGGTCCGAGGGTACCCTCGATTCGGCCTGGTCTTCCGTCAACCCGTTGGTCAACTCGTGGTGTCTCCCATGGTTATTACTAACGAAGAATTCGGACTTTACCGTGAAATAACATCCTTCAAGTGCACGGTAAAGTAGTGTACGGTAAAGTAGTGCACGGTAAAGTAGTGGACGGTAAAGTAGTGCACGGCAAAGTAGTGCACGG
>CM068962.1:73961117-73983700 GCA_035128595.1 Eptatretus atami | reverse complement strand
ACATTTAAACAGATAACAGATGAAAGAACAGAAAACATAGGCTAACATGGATCATGTCTAGATACAGACAATGGAAGGGAAGACTGTCGTTCTGAATGTTATAGTGACACATGTCTAACGTCACAATTAATTACATTTATTCTAAAACACTCATCAAGGAAATAACTGCACTTTACTAAGCATTTATTAACCCCTAGGGGTAATTCCCACAACGATATGTATCTGTCAGCCAATAACCGCATGACCTGCATGAATCAGATATGGGAGTACAGTGGGTCCTCGCTATACGTCCAAGATACATTCTAGAAAAGTTGGACTTGTACCAAAACAATGGATAGTGGGGAATTTTTCCCCATAAGAATGTGTAATTAAAGGGGGAGGCGTTCCAACACTTAGTTTACATCCTATACACCACTCAACAAGTCCAGCAATCAAAAAAATACATATGAAACGCACAAAACTTCAGAAAAAAATTAATTAATTAAACAAATCAAAAAATGCAAACACCTTTTTATCCTACTTAGCATATCTTTTAACAATTTTAGAATGATAATTTTAGCGGTCTTACACCTTGAACATCTCCAATCGTCTCTGTCAAGCTGCCTGCATCAGTCCTTCGCCCTTTAAATTTTCCTTCCCATGAAGCCGCGTGGTTTCCCCCATGGACCCAGGCTCTAGCCTTTGTGCCAGCACACGCATTCGTTCCACGAAACATGACACTCGTACTGCGACCTCCTGCGGTGGTCACACAGGACCTCACGAAGAGCTCCAGCGGTTGCCACTCCCACTACGGCCATCACGCCCACTTTGGCCGTGCCTGGAGCATGGACCGCATTACCTGAATGGCACATCTTGCATGCCACACATCACGCTGTGTGTATCACCTGCACGGCCCTCGTCGGCATTCTTTAAAACAGTATGAACAGTCGGCGGCGGCAAACCAAGATAGCGAGCAATATCGGCTGATCGTTTACCATTCTTATTATGTTTCACTTTGCCTAATTTGACATCCAGAGTTACACTAGTATGTTTCCACTTACATGCAGGTTTACTCTTTTTGTTACCACTTCAGTTACCACTCATTGATCAACATTTACCATGGTAAAGTACACAAAGGTAAAAAAAAATACAGCACTGTCCAGTATGTGGCGGTGTTAAGGCCAACAATGCATAGCATGAGATAGTCTGAGAGGGAAAGGACATAGTGCATTGTGAGGTGGAACGCTGGGAAGCTGGTACGCAAAGCATTGCGGGGTGGGGTGGGATGCCTGGTAACTGGTCTTCCGTCCAATGGATGTTAATATGGGGAATTGGGGGATGTATAATGAAATGTTCCTCAGGCTTGTATGCGAAATGACGGATAATGGGGTGACGTGTAGCAGGGACCCCCTGTTTAACTCATCGGACATGGCATTGACATGAGCTTATCTCTGAAGTTTTAATTTTCAGGGGTTTCAGTGAGTCGATTTTAAACCTTTTAAAGAAAGTCTGGAGAACATTTGGCTTTCATACTTAGAGTTTTGATTTCATGTAAGACATTTAGCATTAGACCCGTGGCAGGATTCTCGAGTTTTTTTTTTTGCTTTCCATGTAATCAGCTGTTGCATAAAGCTGCTATTTGACTTTCACTTCACAAAGGATTTCTGCTGCTGAAGTAACAGCAACAAAATGAAAGAAATGACAATACAAAGTAATAAATACACCTTTGACAAAATTTTATTTTGAAACTCGGGCATTCTGGTTTGCTTTGGAGAGCAACAGCAATTGTATATCTCCTGTGATGATAATAGTGAAACAAGCCACCTTGCAGCAAGCTCTCAAAGTTTAAAATAGTTGCAAAAAGTTCTGTCTAAGTTTCATCATGATGCTAAACCAAGAAGTGGTGTCCAAACTTAGATGTCTTCCAAGAAACTTCCCACCAAAAGCGACAGTGAATTCCATACAGTATCTACAACACAGGAAATATCTAGTGAGACTGCTCAGACCTCTTGCTTGTGGGTCAAGGGCACCTTTCCATTGCTGAGTTAGTAGGAGGAACATGTCTGGATTAGAGGGGCAAAGACAGAAGCCAAACAGGTCCTCATTTGAAAGTTGGAAAATAAACAGCACTTGAGATCTGCTATGATTGTTGACTCCATTACCTACAGAGGATGAGAAGGTTTAGCAGTCTGTAATTGAGAGGGAAGGTCTTGGCACCCTTCTTGTGTATTGTGGTGACATCAGCCACCTTCCACAATGATGGGAGGAGTCTGTGAAGGATTTACCAAGTCTGAAGAAGAGGAGCAGCTATTTGAAATGCACACTTTTGTACAAGGAGCATTTTTTTCACAATCTAGTACCAAAGTCCATCACCTAAAAAAGCATAGTGCATGCCAGTTGTATAGGGAGATTGAATGCAAAAGGGAAAGGGTGAGGAAATGAGTGCAAATTACCTCTGTGCGTGTATATTTTTACGTAATGCATTCATAACCTATGTTTTCTCCAACCCAAGCTACTCAGGCTGATCTTTGGTTTACAGGCAGTTGGGTTGAAAAGTGCCGAGTGAGCCAAGTGCACAATGCATTGCAATATTCACCTGTTCGGTCGGTGCAAGAGTTTGCATCGTCAGCGACCTCAAGGGCATCCAACTGGGATAGGCCATGAAAGAAGCTCAAAGCAATTGACGGTCGTCCTTGTGGAACGCACAATCTCATTGTACTCTCCATGCACCCGAGAGATTCACCAGATCCCCAGCTAAAGTGCCATCAGCACAAGATTCACCTTCAAAATCGCATAGTAATTCAGTGGGTACAATGGAGAGTGCAGGTGTGATATATATATATATATATATATATATACTGTATTGTAGAAGATTGGGGTGGTTGGGATTATACATTTTTAAAGAAGAAGGCGCTTCCAACCAAAAGTAAAAACTCGATCGACTCGGCTAATTTGAGCAAAAAAGTGAGAGCAGACCAGGACTCAGGGCAACGTTTCGCCGGCTTCGCAGCCGGCTTCATTAGGCACAATAGAGGGCATTAGGCCTCGGCACGTGTCCGGTTTTTATTTCGATACGACCGCTCATTTCCAGTCACGTGCTGGTGCACGAGGTCAAATGGAGGAGTTATAATTTTATTTTGAAAAAGCAAAAACAAACGTCAAATCACATCATTGAAGGGGTGCTCTGCTCTTTTTTGTTTCTATTTACACGTGATCTGGTGTTGTATCTGTGTGGGTGAGCACGTGTGTGCGCTTGTTGTTTTTGTGTTTATGTTTCCAGGGCACAAACACGGCTGATTTCATGTTCAGGTTGGGCATGATGAGGTGTTGGTTGTACGAGTGTTGAGGTTCTCATTGGGTGTTGTGCACATGTGGATGTGGTGTTTGGAATTGGGTGTTTGTTGCTCACCTTATCCACCCGTTTGCACCATTTAGCTTTCGACATTTGCATTAGAGGTGTGTATTGTGTAGGTATGTCCACTGTCTCCCCAGTTCGGCCACCCTCCTGGCTCTTCACCTGCCATGCTTCCAAAATCAACCTGTCATTTGTTAGATGAAGTGGCGAGGACACGGGTCAAATCAAAGTCAAATTTATGGTCAGATTGCAGGCCCAGTCAGCCATAAAAATGACCCATCCATTACTGACTCGCAATCACAGTTTCCTCTTGCACAACACCGCACTCCCCATATTTCACTACACTACACCACACCTCCCAATCCCACACCTTAGACACCAGTATTTCTCCCCCCTACCTCCCCCAAAGCGTACTGGGTTGCGTTGGTTGGCCGACCACACCAGGTATTGTGAGGCTGTTTGTCCTCATCTGCTCTCTTTCTTTCTGGCTATCTAATCTTCCGTGTGTGTGTGTGTGTGTGTGTGTGTGTGTGTGTGTGTGTGTGTATGCAATGGTGCTTGTCATAGCCTAAGTTAAGATTGCAGAAGTTATAACGGATAGTCCTGCCTCTGTGTCTGCTTTTGTAAATTGCTTACCTTTTGTTGCACCCCACAAATTCCTTGCTATCCTGCTGTCCATAATAATTAACCAAATTTACTGTGCCACATATCTTTCCTCGCTTGATTGTAAATAAATGCTTTGTGGAGAAATGTTCCCAGCTCGTTTTCGTCTTTTCCTTCATTGGTCCAGTATGGTTCGATCCGAGCTTCGCCGGAACGTTATCCCCCAACGATCTGTTTTTCTAGCCGGTACATCCTTGTGCAGTTACGCTCGGCTGCATCTGATCCGGTAAGGTGATTCGGTTTGAACAAGGCGTACTGAGGGCGTGTCCCCCGATAATTAGATCACGTAACCATTAGGTAAACGGATTTTTTTTGACAGAGGACCCTAATTCACATGGTCGAGTTATTGGTGTTCACGGTCGATTAGCGACCCGCCGCATCATGTAGTTATTCGTCTGCGATGACCTGCGATTCCAGAGAGTCTGGTGGGAACCCGAGGTAGCTTTCTCCCTTCATGGTGTTCTCGCGCCCACAACCCCCGGATCCGCAACAGTATATATACTGTATATATATATATATATATATATATATATATATATATATATATATATATATATACATAATTACCATATATGGCACAATCCTGGACAGGTCGCCACTCTGACACAGGATACCAGCAAGCTGGCACTCATTTTGCCGACCTCGG
The DNA here is from genome assembly GCA_035128595.1 of Eptatretus atami. NCBI lineage: Eukaryota > Metazoa > Chordata > Myxini > Myxiniformes > Myxinidae > Eptatretus > Eptatretus atami. Next base: position 73,979,057 of record CM068962.1, on the reverse strand, counting down.
AAGGATGACAGGCAGAGTCAACCCACCTGGTATTAATTCAACAGCTGAGTGGGATTTGAACTCAGGATTCTAGGATCCCAAGCCCACCCCCCTCACCATTAAGCCAACACCATGTATATATATATATATATATATATATATATATATATATGTATGTATGTATTTACACTCACTTCAACCTACCCATGTACAATGACATTACTTTAATGCTCTGGGCTTGTGGCCAGCATTTTTGCCATTGACCAAAAAGTGGTTCGACGATAGCAATGCCGAATCCAAGAACCCCGTGCTTCAACTATGTGTTGGAATATTGAACGAGCTGCTGATGCACTGTATCATATCGGCTGTTCAGTTGCAATGTCACATGACAAATGTGTAGAGTAGAAAATATTTCTTTCAACACTCCAGCTGTCATAACACTGCCTGTCAAGAATGCCCATCACCAAAGTTGCAAGTGTAATCATTATTCTAGTAACACACTGCACCCCTCATTACCAAGCAAATATTTTTTTGAGTAATCTTCTTACACATATACCCTCACTTGTTAAAATCCACTGTGGTCTTTCATTCCAACAGGCCCGAAAGCCACGTCAGCTGGTTTATTACTACTTTGATAACAACGGCACCACCAAAATATTTATACAGGTTGCTGCTTGGAGATGATGAAGGGTGCTGCTAACATTTAAATGCTCAATGATTGAGAAGTGAGAGTTGATTCGTTCTTTTTATTTATATTTTTTAATCAAATGAGATGTCATATTTGCAGGAAGTCTATAAATATGCCAAATGATGGATAATGTTGTATCCAATGTGGATAATGATCATGATGGATAATAACATTGTTGTGCTCCACAGCCTGCTCCGATGCAAAGCCTTGAAGCCTGGATCCCTGCGCGTTGTTGCTGAGACTGTGGCAGACCGCCTGCGAGTGCCCTGGCTCCATGGTGGTGCACGCCGCATCGACATCTCTGTCACTCCTCCAGTGCTGCTACTTCCGCCATTACTGCGCCTTGCCTCTGTGCACCCGGCCTTGACCATTTTGACGCTTGTCTCCACACCGCCGGCTCTACTTTGGTACTACTACCTCACACACCGCCGTAAAAACCGCTCCCTGTTCTTCCTCGCACTGGGTCTCAGCTCTCTAGGATACCTCTATGGGGTGTTTCTCACACAGCTGTGGGCTCGGCATGCAGTTGGGAATGGGCAGCTGGCAGCCATCACCGCTGGTGTCGCCACCACTCTCGGAGGACTGGCCCGCACACGTCGCGACCCAGGCTATGTGTCAATGATGGGCAAGAATGGACCCCACTCATTTGTAGTCAAAACAGCATTTACAAGTGGTAGAGCCACTGCTGGGACTCGTGGAGTAGATGAGAAAAGCAATGCATTGCCCAGGAATGGTGTGGTGTCACGGGATTGGCATGATGTCCAAGGCTGGAGCTGGTGTGAGCTCTGTGAAGTCTTGCGTCCTCCACGTTCCGCTCACTGTCGCCTGTGCGGCAGGTGCGTACGCCGATTGGATCATCATTGTGTTTGGTAAGGCTCAATATTTATTGGAGGTAAGATACCAATATCCTTTGCATGACATTTAAATGTCTCATTGGAACACCAGCATTGCCTGACACTCTAACCCTGGCAGGATTGACAGCTGCATCGGTGAGTCGAATCACCGCTGGTTCTTGCTCACAATCGTTTTTTTCCTGCTCACAGCAACATACGGCCTGCACGTGGCCTTCTCGTGCATCTGCCCCCAAAACATCTTCCCCTTATCGATGTTTTACTGCCCAGGGGTCTATCAAGACGCCAGGTGCCACCACGTATTTACTGGAAAAGTTACATTTTGAAGTAGATATTGTTTGAGATTACGCAGAGGTGTTAAAAGTTTGTGAATAATCTGCTTTCAAATGAAGGCTCATCCAAAAATTCCCAACATTTAATGAAGTACCTTTCCATCCCTAATTTTGCAAATGTTAATCATTCGTATTTATGAGATAAGGGGAAATGGAGCAGGCTAAGGGGGATTAGAAGGAAGTAATGAATAGTTTGTAAAATGTCATTTTGAGCTTTGCAAACAGAGAGCATTAACAGCCAATTCAGCATCAGTTTATAGTGTGTGCTGAACACACCCATCACTACCTTTGTTTACTTCTTTCATGACAGATCTTGACTTTTCCTGCAAGATATTTGATACTGTGGGGAAGAGGATTATTGTTTTAATCTAAAGCCAAAATGATTCCGAAAGTTTCATTTCAATATTCATGCCACAAAAGGTGCCTGAGGTGGACAATGATGGTCCACCTGTTGACCTTCACCTTCGTTTACCGTTCTTTTCCCATCACTCACAGCTCTGCACTGGTGTTCGCCTGTGCCTGGTATGCGACTCTCGTGACCCTGACCGTTCTCACTCTTCTCGCCTTCCAGCTGCACAATGTGAGCCATGGGGTCACCGAAAGGGAAGCACGGATCAGGGCTCGGCGGCACTCTGCAAAGAGACGTGGGTCTGGTGAGCGGACCCCAGAGGAACAATGGGTTCAACAGGGTGGCCCGCCTTTTCAGATGGGGGTGGGGGGTCATCAGAAAGGAGGTGTACTCCTCAATTGGAAGCATTTTCTTTTTGAACATGGTGTGCAAGGTAGCACATCCGCAGAGATGGTTTAGACTGTGACCCCCTAACATAGCAGATCAGGGAATGATACTCGAATAACCGAAGACCTCCCAGAATGTACAACAAATTATATCTATGCACAATATGTATTACATATTCAATGCAGTAGTTTTATGCTAACGTCCAATAAACAAAGTGTTGCCTTATGACATATGTTTTCTGGTGGTGGTGTCAGCACATACCCCCACCCCCACCCCAGAAGAGGGAGAGACCAGGGGTCAGAGCAGAATGTGCATGGAATGTTTTCCGCTTGGAGAAAAGAGCTGAATAACCATTTGTAACTTTGGCCCTGACTTTGAGAAGAAGGGGAAAAACGCATTCCAGGTCACCTCCTGTTCACAGTTACATGTACCAAGGTCATTGCTCGGTGCAGACACGCCTTTTGCAGATGATCTTAGGTTGGAGACCAGGAGCGCTAAAAATAGACGCTCACGCACCATTAGTGCCACAAGAGACCCCCCCCCCCCCCGAGATGTGCCCGCGGCACCTTTGCAGGGAAATGGCCCATAACCTCCCCTCCCCCACAACGGCTCCATACTCGCCGCCAATTACAGGCAATCAGTAGACGGATGGAAGACGAGATCCAGAGATCTTTGCACCCTGGCATGGCTCAGCTCTTTAAAAGCTCTCTGTTACTAAATCAATGCTCTACATCACTTGTAATGTGTCCAGATTTTCACTTTGTTAGCTGATCACACCCCAAAAATAATATCACTCGCTGTATATATGATCCACTCTCGCTTTGATTCTTATTACCAGGGGCTTTGACAAGTCCCGTCAGATGTACGAGTGCAACCCCCAGCACCAACCATCTCGTTTGGAATATCATGCTTCGCGCTTGTTTGTTGGCACAGAGTGGGCAGCAGGTGGCTGTTCTAGGCTCGTGGGTACTATAACGTCATTGATTGGGCACACCTGCACTTTTATATTAGGCTATCCCAGTGATAGCAGTGAATTGGCAACAGCATTCTATAGTTGTGTGTGTGTGTGTGTGTGTTATTTATATATATATATGTAATATTTATGATGTAATATATATATATGTATATATTTATGTGTATTTATATGTATATATGTATATATGTATATATATATATATATATATATATATATATATATATAATCAGAGATGGAGTTGGTTCAGATCACAGAGGGGGAAGTGTATACGGCATTGAAAAGGATGAAGAAGCGAAGAGCACCAGGCATTGATGAGGTGTGTACAGAGATGGTAATTGCAGTGGAAGAAGTCGGAGTCAGTTGACCGAAGAGGCTGTTGAATATATCTATGAGTGAGGGTTCAATTCCGGAGGATTGGAAGACAGGGTTAATTGTGCCGATATGGAAGGGGAAGGGTTATGTTCAACATCAGGGGAAGTACAGGGGCATTACGCTCCTAAGTTATGTAATGAAGGTGCTGGAGAGGATTCCAGATGGGAGAATAAGGAGAAGTGTGGAGATGGAGATCGGAGAAGAGCAACAGGGGTTTAGAAAGGGTTGGGGGATGACAGATGGGATGTTCGCCTTGAGACAGCTTGCGAAGAAGAGGTTGGAGGTGCAAGGTGAGATTGCATTGGGATTTGTGGACCTGGAGAAAGACTATGACACTGTCCTGAGAGAAATGGTGATGACGGCACTGAGATGGATGAGAGTGCCGGAAGCAGAAGTCAGTTTGGTGGAAGGAATGTACAAGGGAATTAAGGGAAGAGTTTTGGTTGGTCCTGGGATGTCTGAGGCATTCAGTGTGAACATTGGTTTGAAGCAGGGAAGCGCTCTCAGCCCACTCTTGTTTATCATGGTGATGGAACTGGTAAGCAGGAAGGTAAGCTTGAAGGGTAGTATGGGGAAGATGTTTGTATGCGGACGATCTGGCTGTTGTGGTGGAGAGTGGGTGGGAGATGCAGGAGGTACTGGGGGAGTGGAAGGAGGCATTTGGGAAGCATAAGCTGCAGATGAGTATGGAGAAGACTGAGGGGATGTAGGTTGGGCAGCAGAGAAAATGAAAGAATATCAGGTTAGAGGGGAAGGAGATCAGGCAGGGAAATCGGTTTGAGTATCTGGGGGGAACAGTGACCGGGGATGGTATGTCCTAGGCAGAGGTGTGGAGGAGGATTTAGGTGGGTGCGAATGCGTGGAGGAGGGTGAAGGGAGGAATGACAGACAAAAAAGATATCAAGAAAATTGAAAGGGAAGGTTCTGATGTCATGTGTAATGCTGGCCTACCTTTATGGCCTGGAGACGGTGGGAGAGAGAGAGAGAGAGAGAGAGAGAGAGAGAGAGAGAGAGAGAGAGAGAGAGAGAGAGAGAGAGAGAGAGAGAGAGAGAGCAACAGAGGCTTCAGGTTTGCGAGAACAACTGGGTCAGGAGGATTGCCGGAGTGAAGAGGGTGGATAGAAGGAGGGTGGATGAACTGAGGCAGGAGATTTGTGTGGAGATGAGTTTGGCGGGGAGTGGTGAAATGCTGGCCGAGATGGCTTGGACACTTGGTGCGGATAGGGGAATGGAGAATGGCAAAGAGAGTGGATAGATTGAGGGAGCAAGATAGGAAAAAAAGAGGTGACCATGGTTGAGATGGGAACATTGTGTGAGGAGAGATATCCGTAAGGTAGGGGTGGTTGGAGAGTGGAGGGAGGTGGAGGAGTATAGTGGTCAAGGCAGGGCAGAGGTTGGTGCCATCGAACCTCATTCCTTATAAAGGGAAGAGGAGGAGAACACCAAAAAATAATCATAAATGTCACTGTGTCAGTCAGTCATTGTGTGTGTATCTCCTCCATAACTCCAAAACCATGAAACATCGTGGCTTGAAACTTTGCATACATACACAGGGAACTCCAAGGTAGTGCATGAATGAAAATTGGGGGTTTGGGTTAATTAAAACACCCCATTTTGAAGATAATTGACGGCCTTATTTAATTATATATCATTTATCAAGGTGGTTTTACACTTGGTCACCTCGCTGCCCCTCACTTCGGTCTTAATTTGCCTTTTTATTTTTTTTGGCCTAATCACCAATGCCTTGACATGGAACAGGCCACAATGGTTTCTTAATGTTAAGTTGGTTTTTTTTCACTTTCCTCACTCATCATTGAATGTCTGATTATCACAACTACAAATCACTGGACACATTGCAATGCTTATAAACGCCCGGAGACACCACCATTCGTGGCTTTATTTAATTTTCGCACATGCCATAATCTCTAGAATCTCTTAATCTGAGCTGAATTTCAAAATGTATGCTCCAGAATTGAACTTATCAGCAGTCCCACTGCTAAGAAAGTGTTCATCGTCCAATTCGAACATTGCTTGACATTCCGGGCATCTCCGGTTGCATGGTGTTTATATGATCGATCGGCGATCGCTAATCGCTTGCCAAGCCAGCCGTTCCTTATCAACTGTTTTGTTGGAGTGTTTGCTTGAGTGCTTAAGCCACTTGGCGAGCGCTATACAAGCTGCTTGGCTGTTTGTTTCCAAGCCATGGCGATACACGTCAAAAGTATTTGCACCATCACTTAATATATTGATCGACGAGCAAAGTTTAGGACCTACTCACCTGCATTTGGCCCTGCGTTGTCGTGCAGTGCCTCAGGCAAGGCTTGCTCGCTGAAAATGTTCAATTTTATGTTTCCCCTTTTTGAATGATCTTTCATTATATGACCTGTCACTTCGACACAGACAAATATAAAACTAGAAGGGCACTCGGTAGAGCGCATACCTCTGCCACGTAATGCCTGATCCACGAGAACATATCGGGCCAAAACATTTTTGAACTAGAGGGGGAGCACTCGGTAGAGTGCAAACCCTCCGCCGCCAATACTGCTGGGTCACTTAAGTGAACCTGATATCCTATTAATTGTAAGCCAAAACGGATCAGACTCTACTGAACCACGATTGAATAAACTAAACTAGATCGACGCGCATGTAGAAATGCCAAAAAATAAAATCGAAATTTTTTGGAAAAAAAAGGTACAAAAATTTTCTTTTTTTCTCTAACAAATTTTTTTTGGGGTTGGAAATCACTTAAAACATGTAGAAATGCAAAAAAAATTCAAATATTTTTCAAATAAAATCGAAATTTCTTTGAAAAAAAGTTGCAAAATTTTGTTTTTTTTTTCTCTAACAAAATTTTTTTTTTGGTGGGGAAATCACTATTAAAAACATGTAGAAATGCAAAAACAAAAATTCAAATATTTTTTCAAAATGGCCGCAATAGCGGCCATATTTGACTTTGGACGAAGTCCAAAATCTAATGGCATGATCCTTGGACCATACCTAACACCCCCACCAAGTTTCATCGAAATCCGTCCAGGAGTTTTTCCGTAATACTGTTCACAAACAAACAAACAAGCAGTCATAGACTGGTACTTACGAAATTGTCAACTTGACCTCTGACCTTGTCTAATAAAGCTGTCTCTAGAGAAGGTAGCGACGCAAACCAGAAGTTTCTACGATGATTCTGTACCAAACCATCAAAAATCGAATGTTTGCCTCACTGTGACCTTGACCTTTGACCGATTTTGACCAAAATCTAATCAGCGCTAGCCATCACCCTCCTGAATCACGTGGTGTAATTTGACATTGGTAGCTTCTTCCGTTCTCGAGTTATAACTTTTTTGGATGTTTGACCTCACTGTGACCTTGACCTTTGACCGATTTTGACCAAAATCTAATCAGCGCTAACCATCACCTCCTGAATCACGTGGTGTAATTTGACATTGTGAGCTTCTTCCGTTCTCGAGTTATCGTGCCTACAAACAAACACACAAACAAACAGAGTCCGAAAGTCATCAATATACTTACGAAATCTTTAGATTTCGTAAGTAACAAACAGACAGGGGTGAAAACAGTAACCTCCGTCCATCTTCGATGGCGGAGGTTAAATATCATGCAAAATATCGTTTTTGGCCCTATCTCTCAATGGTGAAGAATTACTTTATAAATTCTAGTATCCGGATCTGGATCCGGATCTTCACCAAAATCAAATCATTTCGTTCTTGTCACATACTGAACCTGTCCACAAAATTTCATCTGGATCTGTCCACAACTTTTTGAAATATCCTGTACACAAACAAACAAACAGACAGACAAAAAGGGGTGAAAACATAACCTCCTTCACCTTCGGTGGCGGAGGTAAAAATTAAATGTTTCATTTTTAAAAGTTTCTTCAACCGCTTTGTTGGAGTGCTTGCTTGAGTGCTCAAGCCACTGGGCCACTCAAGCTTCGATCTCTGCAAGCTTTCATGGAGTTAGGAAGTTGGAGTTCAGCTTCCACCAAGCTCAACTCTGCAAGCTTCGGACATTTCCGGAGTTAGGAAGGCAAAATAAATTAGATGATTACAATGACTAAAAATTGTTTTCAGCTGTTATAAAGCAATGAATCGCCACATCACGGTAGAATAGCCGAGAGGGACACATGCTCGCTCTAAGCTGTCTAGCCTGGGTTTGAATCCCGACCCAGCTATACACTGTCACCCCGGTGTTTCACAGGCAGGGTGATTAATCAATGTGTGTGCCGTCCCTCAGTTGGACGTTAAACTGCCATCATTAGTTGGTGGACGTTAAAGATCCCATGGTGTTCTTCGTGTACAGTGGTCGAGCTATCACCCACACCATGGCCAAATTCCAAATTCCGGCCCTAACCAGCAGAGGGCATTGCATCAGAAGCACAGTCATGCCCTCAGCCAATGATGCTACCCCACAGCATTGTGCTGCACACGAATGAAGAAGACTAATGGGGTATAAGAGAAAGATAGCGATTCCATCTGATCTGGGTTCAATTACCGATCCGACGATAAATGTAGTACAGTACAGTATAACAACCCTTTTACACGTTTTAAATAGATTATGAAGTAGGGATGTCTTACTGGGTGGACAAAATGCTGCTGCAAAGTATAAAGGAAGTTTCCAAGAAAAACCTAAATTCTATCTCTGAGAATCTTCCCTTGACTGTTCCAATGGGGCGAATCCAAGCAAGCTTCCTCGACCCAGCTGAGAGTGTCTCCACCTCCTTTCTTCCTCAGCATCCCTGGTCGTTTTATTTCGCCACTAAAATGACGCAAAAATGCAGGGAATAATAAAATAGCTTCTTTTGATTATTTGAATAATTGAGTTAGGCAATCTCAGCTGTATTCTACGGATTTTCGAATGTACTGCCTTGTAGCTGTGTAACTGTGTTCATCTTACTGGGACAAAGCAATCTTTCTTTATTTCTGGGTTAATTTCCAGCAATATGGATGATGAATACAGAGAAATATTTATTGATGAAAACATGTTCTGAATGTTTATAACCTGAGTTCCTGATAGAGGTCCAACTTAATTTGGAAACATGCAATACTTAAAATCTGCACTGTAACACTTGCCACAGTGGAATCCCGAACAAGTCAGAGCAACAACTTTTAAAAATGGAAGTGCTACGTAACGTAGTTCCTTTTTCTTGACACTCAGCAATGACAAAGGCTAGTGGGTCATGCTTGCAAGCAGATATATTTGACTTTTTTACAATATTTTGACATTTTTTACAAATTCAAGCTTTACAAGTTATTTAAGAGGTAGAGTTTATACTTGAAGTGGTTGCTCGGCAACACTAGGATGTGCCTCCTCCTCACCGGAGCTGAGGTATTTGAACTGGGTGGTATATTTTGCCACTAGAATGATGCAAAAAAGCAGGAAAATTCTTTTTTGTTTGTCTTGATGTTTTGGATAATTAATTGATTGAGGCAATCTCATTTGTAGTTTGAGTACTGTCGGACCCCGCTATTTGCGGGGGATACGTTCCTGGAAAATGTCGGGGCATTGTTTCAATGGGTTCCCGGCGGTTCATGACTCATAAGGCATTATAAAAAATCCTGTGAAAAACTGCGAATACGCGAAGTTCAGTGCCGCAAATGTAGAAATAGGTCACATTTTATCAACCGAGAATATGCGGGGTCCACAAGTAATGAATCCTCGAATAGCGGGGTCCAACAGTATCTTCAAATGTATGGTCTTGTATCTGCATTCAATTTGCTGGGAAAAGCGATTTTTCATTATTTTCGGGTTGAATTCTGACCTTGTGGATCATGAATACGAGGGAAACTAGAACAGCACACGGTAGAGTGTTTACCTCCACCAAGCTGAACAGTTTATGTTTTGCATCCCACTGATAGGACGGATCTGGTCCTGAACCAAATTCGAATCAGCTAGTTCTTGTCACCTAACTGACTCATCCACCAAGTTGTGTCCAAACCTGTCCTTTCATTCAAGCTTCTGAGTCTCACTATCTGCCATGATCTTTCCTAGGAAAGCCACATTTCAAACCTCGCCTCCAAAGCCAGTCACCGACTGGGAATCCTCTGTCATGCAAAGTCCTTCTTCGGCCCACCTGAGCACCTGCCCACATACAAAGTTTTTGTCCACAGCCTGATGGAGTACTGCTCTCCCCTCTAGGCTGGTGCTCCTGCCTCTCACCTTTCTCGGCTTCACGCTGTGGAAACCAAGGCATTTAGGATCATTGGTATCTCCCACGATGAGGCTGTCTTTCGGCCTCTCACTCTCTCACCGCAGGCAGGTCGGTGGGCTTTCTGTCTTCTACCGTCTCCTCTCCAGGCTCGTCCCCCCTGCTCTGTCTGTGATATGTCCCCACCATATTTCCGCAGGGTGCTCAAGGTCTGCCAACAACCCCCTTCTGTTAACACTACCAAAATCACGAATCACTGCTCACCTTCACTCTTTCATTCCTCCTTTTTCCCACCTTTGGAATAAAACTCCACACTCTCTTCAATCCCATCTTCCCTCCAGGCGTTCAAAACAGCTGTTCACTACCACCACCTATCTTCCCCCATCCAAACCACGATCTTTTCTACCTCCGTTAATCACCCCAACCCCACCTCCTTCAAATTCCCTGCTTTCCTTCCTGAAAGTCCCTGTGATATCCATCTTGTCTACCCGTGTTCCCCGCCCCATCCCTCTCCCTTCCACAGATCTCCCATGTCTCTGTTGTCCCACTGTTTTGTCCTTCCCTCTCCCACCCCTCTTGTCTCCTGCCCCCCTTGTTGTGTGTTGTATGTTGGCTCTCATCCGAGCCTCTACAATGTATACAAAAATAAATAAATCATGTCGCGCCACTCCAGGTGGGAGAGGGTATTATAAGTCCCCACTTTTTACAGTACAGTATTCCTGTCCACACGTTTTCCAGTCTAATAACATGTTTTGAATTACAACCAATAGGTATGTTTTTGCTTCTATTCATGCATGTAACCTGGGGGTTTTTTTTTTCAGGAGTGATTGAGGCAGCTGTCAGATGCCTATACACCACCAAAATAAAGGTGTGTCAGAAGAACATGTTGCATGCTTGGAACAAGATCGCCCGTCGGGTGGGTACTCTGCTCGTCAAAAATAATTCGGTGTTTAACGCATAGTCATGGATAAAGTCCACTATAACCTTTATACATAATTTCACCAACCAAATAATATCTCGAGATGCTATCCATCATTTAGTTATCATTTCATATCACGCCAATAACCTCAACAGGAACACTGTTACCCACATGTCTCTCCCCCATGCGGGCAGCTGCGACCCAATTACTCCCACAAACTAACCATAGCTGTTTTGCATCTGGAAACATAAATAGAAAAGACTCCTTTCCAGTCAAGAACAGGCTAGGGACTGCCGTGACTGCAGAGCAGCTCCTTATAGATGACGGAGCGGCTCCTCGTAGACTGTGGAGGAGATCCTCGTTGACTGTGGAGGGGGTCCTCATAGACTGCGGAATGGCTTCTCATAGACTGCAGAGTGGCTTCTCATAGACTGCTGTGGGGCCTCCTCATAGACTGCAGGGCAGCTTCTCATTGACTGCAGAAAAGACTTCCACCTGGACAACAAGGAAAGTTCAAAATGGTGTCAAACAAATACACCAAAAGTTTTTAAACTGATGAAGAGTTTTTTTATAGCTGGTGTCCAACAATTTTTGTTTGAATGGTCTGGCTGCCAATCACCAACCTCTAAGTTTGATTTGGTGCTGCTGTCTGTTTAATATGGTATATGCAACAAGTGGAGGGTGTGGTGAAAAAAAGCAAATAAATAAAAGGGAGAATGATAAAAGAAAGAAAGGAGTCAAGAAGAGTTCTCGGAGGAGTGGGAAGAGAAGAGAGAGATAGGTGTAAAAGGAAGGAAGGGGAGTGGGCACATGTGAGACATGGGGCTTGAGGAGTCCAAATTCCACCATATTTGGTTTCTTTAGCAAAAGCAGTGTCCCACCTTCTTAAATCGATGGTCCCTTTTGCTAATTTCGGATCGTAAATCAGTTCTCAAGTGTTGAAGACTGCTATGCTGACACAACGCCAGTTGAGGGCGGCAAACGACTACCATCTGTTGTTTGAGCGTGCAAGGAAGTACAGCCACTCTGCCTCGGTTACCCTGTTGTTTATTCAAATGGGAAGTGCACCATTTATCAGTTTTGTTTCACCAACAGCTGGTGTATGTTACGAACTCACACTCAGAATGCACTGCATCTCATTGCCGATGCGATTCATCTTACTAGGGGTGATCTTGGAAGGCAGATATACGAAGAGCGAGTTGGCAGGCCTGTGAATGTCAGTAATAGGGCTTTTCAAACGTGCACAGTAACGTCGATCAGTGACAAGCAAAGCTCACGGGGATAAGCATAATAGTTACCTCGTGTAAACTCAGAGCAGAAACGGACTTCAAACAGCAGGTTAGTGGTTCCTGAGTGCAGAACGTAGCGATTTGGGGTTCAGAAAGCAGAGCTCATTCAGCAGGACCTGCTCTAATTGTTCGTCCACTTATTGCAAGCTGCAGCTCTGTGCACACACCTCGGCAACACCAATCGAGGTCACACGGCCGTCTTTGTTACGTCACAATGTATATATATACATGCAAACGTGTCACAATTGCCAGATTGAGAATACGCGATTTGCATTATAGTCCGCAAGAGGAGTTCAACCATTACCGTCTGTGTGTTTACACTTTACCTTGTGGATAATATTCGTAGCACAGTCCCTTGATCGTTCACACAAGTTATGGTCTGCAACGGATCGTTCACACAATGTCACAAGCAAACAAGAAGCTTGCACATGGGAGGTGGTCATTTGGCCCATCAAGCCTGTGCTACATCCACACCATATCAATTCAATCTCTCAGATTATCAAGTTAAATTCACTGGGGGAGGTGGAGAAGGAGCTCCGATGAGAACAGTAGGGTAAGCACAGATATCACGAGGGTGTTTTATACACATATAGTATGACAAAAATAGATAATAATATATTATTCTTATTTCAAATTATAAAAAATAGAAATTGTATTTTTTTTGTTCTTTTTTGGGGGTGTAGGTGGGGGTCAACAAGGTTTGAGGATGAGGAATGAACAAACACAGACAGTACATTTACCTTTTTACGAGCCCATCTCACATACATCACAATCATGACACAGTTACACAATAATTTATCCATATCTCCCAGCTACCATCACTGCCAATATTCATGTACAGCACTGATCCTCTGTCTATCATGAACGCTTATAGGTACCTATCTAACTCAAATGTAAACCTATCTCCTGTTTCTGCTGTCACTACCTTCACAGTGAATGCATTAACTACTCTGAGTGAAAGACTCTGCCTTACTGCCATCCCAACTCTCCCCTTCTTCACTCTCAGGCTATGGACCCTGGTCTTGACACTGTCTATTCTGCTGAAAAATTATTCTGCACTTGTGTCCTTACCCTTCATTATCTTAAACTTCTCAATCAAATCTCCTCGTAATCACCTCCTTTCTAATGCATAAAGTCCTGTCTCCTTCATATGCTTCAGATCGCTTCGTCTAGCTCGGCCCTGGGATGAATCTAGTCACTTCCATGCTGAACTATCTCTATGGCAGCTATATCCTGCCTCAGCTGTGATGATCAAAACTGTACACAATATCCAAGATGAGCCTTCACTAAATTCCTGTGCAGTGTGAACACTACCTCTTTTGATTTGTAATTTATTCCCCGGTCAGTAAGACTGCGTAAGGTGCACGAGTTGCACCATGTCCATGTAATGGACATTGTGGGACCAAACTGTTGATATAGTGTGTGCTTTCCCATGGAATGGAGCAGTACAAGGTTAAATTAATTGTTGGTTCGTTGTTTCTTCCAAAGTTATCAGTTTAAAGAAGTCCGTTGGTTGCTTGTCAATCCATTGCCTTAAGATGTGGAGAAAATATAAGTGAATGTTACATTAAAGATTGAAATGCAGAGATAGTGTAGATTTAGTTATTATATCATTTGTTTTAAGTTGTGGTTAGTGATGACGTCATCATCCTCAAATTCTATCTTGAATAGGGCGTTTCCACAGATCGTATTTAATTTGGATAACCTTATTACTATAATTCGTTTGCATTATGTGAAATGCTTGATAGCCTACATTGCCCCTTTTATGCACCTGTATAGGATAAAATACTAACTTCAAAGCAAAAACATTAAACACCGTACATGACACGTTCCATTGACTTGAGTAGTACACAATCACAAACACATCCCATTATCCACTAAATGAGCAAATATTAAAACATGATATGTACCATGTAATAACCCCAGCTATCACAATACGATCCGCCTGAAAATCTGAGCAAGGCAATGAAACATGCATGGGAAGGTGTGGTGGCCCCTTATGTATTTGTGCGAAGGTAAATGCTGTCATTTCTGCATATGTACTTTGTGGATGTGCACAGATGGGTCAGTCCATAATGGAAATAGAGAAGAAGCAATGTGTCCAACGGATGTCGTAACCCTTCTTCCACACCTCCTGTGATTCTTATTCTAGTCATTAAAGGGTCTATCCTGTGGTGCTCTTGGGGCGACCACCAGGCCATTGGGGCAATACCATTGACTGTGGTTTTGTTTGGTCTGGCGGACGTGCACCCATTTCCATTTTCTCCATTCTGCCCTCTTCTTCCCTTTGGTAGTATCAGGATCTGTGGCAGGAGTTGGGTTTAGTTTAAAATTTGTAAACACTTTAATGTTCGTCTTGAGATGAGGTTCCAATGGCTTTGTACTTCCTGTAAAAGTGTAATATAATTTTTATCTTGGCTGTCTCTGTCTCTCTCTCTCTGTCTCTCTCTCTCTCTCTCTCTCTCTCTCTCTCTCTCTCTCTCTCTCTCTCTCTCTCTCTCTCTCTTCTCAAACTGCATAGAAATACATTGGTGAGTGTGCAGACATGGAGGCCACATGATCAGATACTTTACTTGAAACCAACCAATCAGATAACTCGGTTGCATCCTTGGACGAGACTGGTATATTAAGGTTCAGACAGGTTCCAGGAATTATGCAGCACAGTTTCGTTAATCGCCTGTAATGTTGAACTTTGTGGGGCGAGTGAGATTTGTGATCAATGATCAAAGCTTTTAATTCAGCTGATGGCACTGAAAGACACTTTAAATACAACATCTGTTCCTCGACATCTTCTTGCCGGAAGTTCACTTTGACTTTGATATCTGGACATAACATATCTCTTGGAATAGCTGGATGGATGAGTAAATTTCCTTCAAAAGATAGCTTAAAAGATGAACCTATTTATTGAATATTTTCCATAAGAGGGAACTATTGTTTACCCTTCTCAACGCATCAATGTGAGAATCCCACCGGACATGGGGATGGGTCTATCCTGGAAATGCATTAAGGGAAATAATTGTCTGAGGAACTAGATGTTTGTATGCATTTGTTTGATCGGATAATGAAATCCGTAACAACATATATATATATACATATATACAAGCCGGTAGGCGACGAGGGATTCGCTAGGATCGAAGCGCTGGATTTACGATGCTTTTCATTCTGACGATCCACCGACGAAGATTCATTGCCAAGACGTATTGGTTCACATACAATTGTTCCTCTGCCTGGCAAGATTATTTTCCTATTGCGTATTTTGCCAACTGCACTCCTCATAAAATGACGGTAAATAAGCACATATTTTTGAGGACTACCATTTGAAAAATTCGTTGTTGCTGGTTTGTGCTGTGGAGCCTCGCGTTGCACACACACACACACACACACACACACGGAAACCACGATAAACTTCTCTCAATGCTCTTGTTTGACCACACTCCTGAGCCACAATATTTTCATAAGCCACGCCCACTTTCCTACACCACTCCCACTTTAAATAATAAATAATTGGAGGTTGTGTGTGGGTCTGGAATCGTTTTCGAAAAATAAATAAATATTGGAGGTGGTGTGTGGGTCGTGGAATCGTTTTCGAATAAATAAATAATTGGAGGTGGTGTGTGGTCGTGGAATCGTTTTCGGTAAATAATAATATATTAAGGTGGTGTGTGGGTCGTGGAATCGTTTTCGGTAAATAATAAATAATTGGAGGTGGTGTGTGGGTGTGAATCGTTTTCGGTAAATAATAATAATTGAGGTGGTGTGTGGGTCGTGGATTGTTTTCGTAAATAATAAATAATTAAAGGTGGTGTTTGGGTCGTGGAATCGTTTTCGGTAAATAAATAAATAATTGGAGGTGGTGTGGTGGTCGTGGAATTGTTTTCGGTAAATAATAATAATTGGAGTGTGTGTGGATCGTGGAATGTTTTCGGTAAATAAATAAATAATTAAAGGTGGTGTGTGGATCGTGGAATTGTTTTGGTAAATAAATAAATAATTAAAGTGGTGTGTGGGATCGTGGAATCGTTTTCGGTAAATAAATAAACACATTATATTTATTAAGAATCCACAAAGACAGAAATGCCGGTGATTCCATTTATTTTGGATCCTTTTCACTTTGGTCAATAACGTTGGATCGAGGTTAGATCGAGGGTGGAACGACGGTGTAGTTTCTTACAAACACTGTATACACACCTTAAATGACGGTAAATAGACACCCGATTTTTGAAGGACTACCATTTGAAAAATAAAACTCTCAATCAAATCGGCTCGAGTAAAATTTTTAAATATCTCGAAGTGTTTAATTCCGAAGTCTCGTTTCTCTACATTCAAAACTGAAGGACAAGTATTGAAAATACTGTACGGTTTTTCGGCCGCTACAGCAACGGGTGGTTGCTAGGCAACGAAATTCAAACGCGCACTTCCAGTATATATTCCAACTGTTGGCAAAGTTTCATCGAAATCGGTTCGCTGGTTCGTGCTGTGGAGCCTCGCGTTGCAGACACACATACACACAGACAGACAGCGGAAAACCCAGACAATAAGGGATATTCATATATAGCGAATCAATATATGTATATGTATGCATATATGTATATATGTAAATATATATATATATATATATATATATTTATATATAATGTATATGTATATATACAGGGGCTGCAAAAGTAGGTATTGTTTTACACGTTTTGTTTTTCATTACTGTATACCTACTTTTGCAGCCCCTGTATATATATATATATATATATATATATAATATATATATATATATATATATATATATATATATATACTATATATACTACACACTACATATATACACACACATGTATATGAGGCCCGCGAGGAAGAGTGATGTAAGCGACATTTTTTAATGATATTGTTACGGCTGTGGAAATTCGCAATACACCATAAAGGTTCCTTAGATTAGCTATGCCGGTAAGTGAGTGTTCAGATAGCTTTCCCCACGTTGTTTAGAGGATTTATTCGTGTTCACCGGGTGCGACCCTTTGAGATAGCCGTTTTTCTTACCTATCGTATTTTGAACCTACACGCAAACAAGCACCAAGTAGTCACAACGCCAACCCCAGCTAATTTCCTACTACAACCACCACCATCTTCAACCCTACCGCTTCCGAAGCCATCCTCCACGGTCCACCGCTGCGGACGTTTCCCCGTCGGGAACCGTTCGAGACGCGGGCAGGATTGGCAGAACAAAAGCTTCGCGGAGCCTGTGGGTTTTTCCCGCCTATTTTCCCCGCGCTTGGTGTGAAGGGAAGGGGCAGGGCAGCTCGCTTCGATTGGTGATGACGGCGTGAGGCGGTCGGAGTGAGGGAACGCCCTTTTCGGGAAGCTTCTCGAAGGGAGGCGGAGCCGAAAAACGGGGAGGAGCGAAGGCGGAGCCCGCGCTATATAAGGCGGACCGCACGCGGCTCTCGTCTCTTGGTGGTCGAGATCGAGTTTCTCTCTCGTGGACGTCGGGTTCGTGCTCCCTCTCCCTCCCTCTCGTCTTGGCGCTGATTTCTTCCCCTGTCTCCCGGTGGTCCTGTTAAGCGACCTGTTGGCGAAGGCGCGGGCCGGTGGCGAGTCAGGGCGACGCATCGGGGACGCAGACGGGAGGCGCAGCTCTGCCGGCTGTGTG
>CM068962.1:73917134-73933656 GCA_035128595.1 Eptatretus atami | reverse complement strand
ATAACTCCAAAACCATGAAACCTTGTGGCTCAAAACATTACAGGCATACTAAGGGAGCTCCAAGGGAGTGCATGAATGAAAACTGGAGATTTCGGAAAATTTAAACACCTCTTTTGAAGAAAAATAATGAGGTGCTCATCATGAAAAAAACAAATAAAAGCTTACCCTTGGTCAGCCCGCTTTCCCCTCCCAGGGGTCTTTAGCCATCATTTTGTTCTGGCCTGCTCAAAAATGCCTTGCCTTGGAACCATGATGTACTCTCATGGACTAATTTATAGTATATAATCAAAATCTGTCTTCTGATTTGAGGATCGGAGCATGTAGACTAATTTAGTGTCAAAATCTGGAGTTAAATCTGAAAATTTAAAGAAATTAACGATTATTATAACTAAGCGTATTTCTGTGTTTACTTGAAGCAAGCAAGGCTGTGATCCCTCCTTCTCCAGGTTTAAAAAGAATGTGTGAAATTGCCAAAGCATGAAATTTAACTTTTTGTACTGTTTGGATAAATATATTGAGTGAATAAAAGATTAAGGAATGTGCCGAAAGTGTAACTTAATTGAGTACATCAAAAATATTTAACCAGTGGGATTGGGGCAAAGGCTCCCGCACCCACAACTGGATTCTCCATGGGGAAATCTCCAGTTAGGAAGGCAAAATAAATTCAATTAAACATTGAATTGAAAGAATGATTCACATAATGGGAGGATTAGAACGAGTAAAGCAATGGGACACGTGAACTACAACTTCAAGAGAGAATTAGACAAATATTGTAATGATCTTTTAAATCATTGACTGAAAATTTTCCACTCAATTTTTGAGATGTTGCTCGTCCCCCTCCTCCTCCCCTCCTCTTCTCCCCCCTTCCTCGCTCTCCCCCCCTCCCTCCTCACTCTTCCTATCCCTCCTTGCTCTCCCTCCCTTCCTCACTCTCCCCCACCCTTCCTCACTCCCCTCCCCTCTGTATTTGTCTCACTCCCACCCCCTCCCCTGAGTGTATAGCAATGTGTGGTGAGGCGTCGCTCTCCTCCCCCCTTCCTCACTTTCCCCACCATCCTCACTCCCTCCTCATTCCTCGGTTTCCTCTCCCTCCCTCCCCCCCCCCCATCTCTTTTTCTCTCTCTCCCCTCCACTCTCTGCCCCTTTCTCTCTCTTTCTCTCGCTCCCACACCCTTCTCACACTTCCTCCCTCTTTGAGTGTATAGCAACGTGCGGTGAGGTGTCACCCCCCCTATTCCTCGCTCTCACCCCACCCCACCCTCCCCCATTCCTCGCTCTCAACCCACCCCCCCTCACCATTCTACCCCTCTCTCCTCTTCCCCCTATCTCTCTCCCCTCCACTCTCTGCCCCCTTTAATCGCTCCCCCTTCCTCGCTCCCCTACTCTCTTTCTCTGTGTCTTGCTCCTACCTCCCTCCTTGCACCTCTCCCTCCCTTCCAGATTGTTATAGCGATGTGTGGTGAGGTGTGCTCTCCTCCCCCTTCTCACTCTCCTCCCCTCCCCCCTTTCCAAGCTCCCTCCTCCTTGCCCCCTCCTCTCTCTCTCTCTCTCTCTCTCTCTCTCTCTCTCTCTCTCTTCTCTTTCCCTCGCTATCCCCAACCACCCCCCCCCCAAGCCCTCTCAGTATTCCATCATATTTGCAATAGGAAAGAAAATACATTAAATGGTAACTGATCCACCATGAATAAAGAGAAGCTGATGTTTCGGGTTTTACCTTCGTCGCAGCAAAAGAGAAAGGGTCTTACCCTTCATCAAAGCAAAAGAAAAGGGCCTTACCCTCCATCAGAGCACAAAAGAAAGGTCTTAACCCTCCATTGCAGCACAAAAGAAAGGGTCTTACCCTCCATTGCAGCACAAGAGAAAGGGTCTTACCTTCATCAAAGCAAAAGAGAAAGGGTCTTACCTTCCGTCGCAGCAAGAGAGAAAGGGCCTTACCCTTCATCAAAGCAAAAGGAAAAAGTAACGCTTTTCTTGATCGTTAATTTTGTGCTGAAATTAGCGATTACATTCTTTCTTACATCATCTCCATACTGTTTCCAAAAAATACGACTACCATTTCTGTTCCGTCATCTCCATAAGGCCCAAGGCCAAACACAGCAAAGAGTTTAACTTCATCTGGAAAAAAAAGTGTTTTCCCATGGACAGGTCGCTAGATTAAGCGCAACAGCATTTCACGGCATCATTTACTATGGCGGTTAACAATATCACACATTTACCAAACACATCGTTCTCTCAGCGGCACTTGTGTTGCACGCCAACGATTAAACTAATCTCGGCTTCCAGGTCTACACACTAATCAGAAACCAACAATTTAATCTTCTAAAGGCCACGTCTACATCAACATCGATCTCGTCACAACATTAATAAACCAAAACTTCCATCCTGACGAGGCACAACAGGGTCAGTAATATGTCAACATCAAAAACCTGGTATGTATCAACAAATAATCACATTCACCATTTACTAATCGCCATTTCTCCGGGTCCCTTTGCTAATTGCCTAGAAAACACGAGTTGCTTGTCGGAGGAACCTTTGTGGAGGTTCTCTCTGTGGGGGTATACATGGGAAGGAGAGAAGGGAAGCGAGGTCCAGAGTGGTTGTGTGTGCCATGCCGTGTTTGGTTTGCTGAACAAACTCAAGGTTGAAAGGCTCTCTCTCGCCTGCCATTTTGGATCGATCATCAAAAGAACCCTCACCTCCCATGACGGTAGCCCTAATTCATGCACACCTGTAATTTTCAGTTTATGTAGAGCGAGTCACGTAATGTGTAGGCAGTCAATGGATGACGTCATAATTGATGATGTTCTACCAAAAAGGCTATCCATCCACCCGTCCCTGTTATTGTTCCAATATGGTCTCTGACCAAACCAGTCGGTCCCATGAGGATCTCAAAAATAAATAAATAAATGAACTAACATCCGATGTTATAACGTGGAATAGCATGACGTTGCATCATACAGGTAAAACCACGTTTAAAGCAAATAAACACAAGCAAAGGCGGTGAAGGAGCGAATCAAGGTTGGCCGGAGAGACCCAGGCTGCGGGCGGTCCCTGTGGGTATAACAGCCACTCTACAGCCGGTGACCCGCGAACTCCGTGGTCTTTGCTCCCAGCGCGCCAAACCGCGCCGTCAAGGACTATCGAAGGCGACTTGAAGTCAATAGAAATTAGAGGAAATTAACGGCAATGCAGTGCAGTCCGCGGGAACAGTGCAAGACGTGCGAGCAGTGGATCATTATACAGCATGGTGGGGAGGGGCTTTCGTGGAGTAATGGTGGTGGGGTGGGGTGCTTGTCGACAACTGAAACGGGATAAGGTTGGCTATAAAAGTTCAAATTACACCGAAAAGCAAACATAAACAAACATTTTATATGAAGAAAATACACATGACACTCCAAATTAAAATCCCAATGACATTATTTACGATTTGAGGTTTTATATGTAAGTAATGGGCCAGAGAACCTTTTTACATGACTGGATGTTCATAAAAAGATTGTACAAGTCATACATGGCTGAGAAGGGAGGGAATGCGACTCGGTAAAGTGTTCTGCAAAAGTATTCACCACCCCACCAAAGTTAACATTTTGATGCCAGCTGAGCTTATTTCATGATGTTTTCAAATCAAATTTAATAAAGTCTTCACAAACTACTCCAAAGTGATAAAGCTAAAAAAAAAAATGCATATAAATGTGAATAAGTTTGATTAACAGAGAAAATTAGATGATTCTCAGTCACATAACTATTCAAACCCTTTACCTAATTAACCCTAAATCACTTCAGGAGCAAATTATTTGTTTGAAAAGATATAAAATATATATGGAAAAGATATAATGGGTTTCACCTGTATGTAATCGGTGGTTTATCTTAAAAATTAGGCCCCTCCACTTATCTAAGGAGTTTTAAGGTGAAACTCACTTGGTCAACCAACAGGGCAAACTTGAAGACCAATGAGCTTTCAAAGAGGTCAGACATAAAATGGTGGAGAAGCACCATTCAGGAGAGGGTTATAAGAAGATTTCAAAGTCACTCATCATCCCTTTGAGTATGGTGAAATCCATCATTAAGAAGTGAAAGATGTATCGTACCACCCAGACTCTACCCAGATCAGGTCGCCCATCCAAACTCAGCGGCCGGGCAAGCAGGAAACTGATTCGGGATGTCACTGTAATTCCAACAACGACTTTGAAAGATCTGCAAGGCTCTGTGATGGGGGTCAGTGTTCATCAATCAACAATAACCAGTTCCCTTCACAAAGTTGGCCTCTACAAACAGGTGGCAATAAAGAAGCCATTACTGAAAAAGACACATCTAAAAGCTCGTACGGAGTTTGCGAAAAAGCATCTTAATGGTACTGCAGAACATGCGGAGAAAGGTTTTGTGGTCATACGAAACAAAAGTTGAACTTTTTGGTCTAAATTGAAAGTGTTACATCTGGTGCAAGTCTAACACTGCACATCACCCAGTGAACACAATCCTGACTGTCAAGCATGGTGGTGGCAGCATCATGTTATAGAGCTGCTTTTCATCAGCAGGGACTGGCAAGCTTGTCAGGATAGAAGGGACAATAGACAGTAAAAAGAAATATGAGAATCGTTGATGAAAACATGCTCGAGTCAGCCATGAATCTGAAACTGGGTCGGAGATTCATTTCAGCAGGACAATGATCCGAAGCACAAAGCTACAACCACACTGGAGTGGCTGAATAAGAAGAAAATAAAGCACAAAGCTAAAGCTACACTCGAGTGGCTGAATAAGAAGAAAATAAATGTTCTTAGTGGCCCAATCAAAGACCTGACATGAACCCAATTTAACATTTATGGTGAGACTTGAAGATCGCAGTCCATCGACGATCCCCAAACTTGGAATAACTGAGCATTTTACATGAGAATGGGCAAAGATTTCACCATCTCACTGTACAAAGCTGGTAGAGACCTACCCTAAAAGAGTCGCAGCAGTCATTGCTACAAAAGGTGCTTCTACCAAGTACTGACCTCAGGGGCTGAATACTTTTACAACCAGTGAATTTTGATTTGTATGTGTTGTTTACTGGTATTCCTGACATGTAACCTCCTTCAACATTATCTCTTCAGTTATGAATAAAATAAGTTCATTTGGAGAAATTGTTTTTACATAATTCGTAATTCATCTAAATGTGTCATTATTGGTCGGGGTGTGAATACTATTGCAGGCCACTGTATATTAAACAAGGCAATTGTCTGTGTGTATGTGCATCTGATAATTATAGAATTGAAAACGGCTGGGCAAATAAACACCAAATTTTGCATATGTGCTCAGGGTACCCAGGGTCAGGTCATGAGCACATAATAATTCCCCTTCACCTCCCCCTGACCCACCAGCGAAAATGGGGAGAAGACTTGTGATTTTTGCCTGTACACGGATAATCGTGCAAGTTTTACCACTGACCCCCCCTTGCCGGAGAGAGCGGGTACTGACAACCTTTTTCGCTCCCGGAGGAACGGGTGTTCTTATCACGAAAAGGAGATGCGTCCATCCCTCTGCACACAAAGAAGAAGCATGACCTTGAACTTTAATGTAGTGACGTCTACTGTCGTAGAATAGTTAAAAAAAAATGGTACCTTTGGAAACCTAGTAATCTATTTCCTTGGGTGGAAAGCTGATAATCAATTTACTTGGAACAAAAAATGTGTCCGTTTAATCATAATAACACTAGGTTTAAAAGTCCGTCTTTCCGGTAATTGAAAAATAAGTATCCTCTACCTTAGACAATCGAAAAAGGCTTGGCCGATCTCCATCAAATTTTGCGGATGTGCATGGGATACCCAGGGTCAGGTCATGGGTACACAATACCACCCCAATCCTCTCCGTAAATGACACAATATTTCACTCCTGGACGGACCAGGTATTACTATTGTGGTAAGAAAGGAATTTATGGTAAAAAGGGAAGAAGAAATGAAAGGAAAAATGTGGTAAGAAAGGTTTCTGGGTTGGCCTATTC
Organism: Eptatretus atami; assembly: GCA_035128595.1. NCBI lineage: Eukaryota > Metazoa > Chordata > Myxini > Myxiniformes > Myxinidae > Eptatretus > Eptatretus atami. Next base: position 73,927,679 of record CM068962.1, on the reverse strand, counting down.
ATATTCTTGCCGTGTAAACCCCCAATTGGTGTTCTCAACTGAATCCCCTGCTGGGATAAACTGGCTCATTACCACCTTCCCTGAAAAGTGTTGATAACTATGTTGGATAATTATAAGAGTAATTAATAATACGACTTATTCAGAGCAATCAATAATCACGATGGCGTAATCGAGACAAACTATGTAAATAAAAAAACCCGCATGTACAGTATAGTACGAAGTACTGCTCTCCCCTTTGGGCTAGCACCCCTGCCTCACACCTTTCCCTCCTCCTCCTTCGTATGCAGCACAAGGCTGTCGGTAGCATCATTGGCTGAGGGCATGGCTATGCTCCTGATGCTGTGCCCCCATTACCAGTACACTGGTACTCATTTTGCTGACCTGAGGATGACAGGCTGAGTCAACCCCACCTGGTGTTAATTCAGTGGCCAACGGGGCTCAAACTCAGGACCCTAAAGTCCCAAGCCAGCCAGCCAAATTGCTAAGCCAACACCAGGCTTTCACACCTTACCCTTCTTGGTGCCATGGAAAGCAAGGCCCTCAAAATCATTGGATCTCCTAAAGCTGAGTGTCTAGGCATGTTACCGTTACTTTCACATCGCAGACAGGTTGGTGGCCTCTGTATTCTACCACCTCAATTTTGGTCTTGCATAATCTGGCCTCTCTTGGCTCTGTCCCTCCCAGGTTTCTGCAGGGTCACACGGTCTGCCAGTAACACTCTAATTGTTAAACTCACAGAATCCAGGTTCACTGCCTACCTCCTCTCATTTGTTCCTCTTTTCTCTTGCCTGTGGAACCGACTTCCCCGCTCTGTTTAGGCCCATTCTTCCATCCAAGGCTTCGAGATAGCTGTTCACCACTACTTCAGGTCATCCCCCATCCATACTCATGATCTCTTCTACCCCCAAAGACCCTATTCCCAAGCACTCCATTTTTCCAAGTTCTTGTGATTTTTCCCCTCTCCCTCACCTCGTTTCGTTTCTTCGTCATCAGTTGGTTTGTTCCTCTCGTCTGTTTCACTCACACTTTCCCCTTTCTCTTTTTGCTGTGTTTCATTCAGCTTGCACGGAGCTTCGTTCTTCGCCACCTCCCCTTGATCTCAGTCTTACTTGTACTCTGCTGTTGGTGTTTCCCCCTTTCCATTTTGTTCCATTCCATTTTTCTCTCACTCTTCCACGAGCCTCGATCATGTATTAAAAAATATCTCGATGGGTCAGAGTGAGTCAATTGAGTAAAAAGGAAGTTTTTCAATCCATGCTGGCCTCACGGGTCTTGCAAGGAATGCTTAAGGAGACGTCGTGGCAGAAACCGCCCTGGTAACACTAAAGCATCACTTTCTTTGGGGGGGGGGAACAATCCTTGGTGTGAAATCTTCAATGGATAAACAACAGTTCTGTATGGAGTAACCCCTTATTGATGAGAATGAGTTTTCCTTTGTTAGGACTTAACTGGACAAGAGCTATAGACTGGGACAGAGAGAAATCAGAGCTTTCCTTCAAGACAAATACCAAAGGGGAGGGGGTTGGTGGTTTTTGGTAGTGTACATGTTCATTTTCAGCATTGAGACATTATCAACAAGAAAAGCTTCTTTAAATGCAGAGTTTGTTCAGCAACGTGTATGCAGAGTGACACCCAGCATGTAAAGATCATCCAGACTGTGCTCACACCCAATATTGTGCACACTTGGACACAAGGCCCCACGCACATGGCAAACTGTAATATTATACTTGGCGCAGTGGTGTAAAGCGCACAGACATCTCCCGCGGACTGGCCAAGGTCCAAGCACGACCGTTTTGTTCTGAGAGGGACTGAGGCAGGCGTGTTGAGGGTCGTGTTGAGTTGAGGGTCGTGCAGGTGCGTTCACCATGTCTGTGTCCATGATCGTGCACTCGGTGCACGGCAATGCTGTTTGTAGCACGACGCAGTAACCGTGGCACCACAGGGCGGACTACTGCACGCACATAAATCACGTACATCGTTTACGCACGAACTGGACCTTCTCTGGAGCACGGCACGATTGCTGGCTCCATGTACGAGTCTACGAGGTATATATAATTATGCTCGTCTGTACATGTGCAGGCCATTTGGCTTTCGTTCCAACAGACACGCGAACAGACATATGTGTGGGACATCGGAGCCAGTTGTGCAGTGTGGAAGCAACAGCAGCAGCAGCAGGAGCAGCAGCAGCATCAGCAGCAGCAGCACGATCAGACGAAACCCGGCACGGAATGGTGTTGCTTGCATGATTGTGACGCATCCACTTGTTCGTGCGAGTCTGTAACCATGCTGGTGGGGCAGACATCAATGAATGTGTTTGTCTCCAACAGTATACTGTATGTGGTGTATCGATGGTACTGCATGTACTAGACATTATATACGGTGCACTGCCTGTACAGACTTTATATTATGTACAGTGGTTTACACTGAACTGGATTTTTTTTAAATGGGGCAAAAGCCCCGGGCACTCACCTGGTGCAGTAATGACACCGAGGAGGAAGTCAACGTGGGACGGAATCAGCAAAATGTACCAATGAACTCATGTTATTGCAAATACCTATTTTGGGGGAGCAACCCCCCCGCAAATCCCCTTCGATGCCGATTTTTTTTAATAACGTGAACAAACTTTGGTACATCACGGATGATGAAGATTGTTGTGGTCAAGTGTCATCAAAATTGTGTGTGGTTTCGGAGAAGAAAGCATCGACATATTTTGGGGGGCAAACCCCCCTTCCCTCATACACCCCATGACACCCCGATTTTGTTAATGTCGTGAACAATCTTTAGTACATTGTGGGTGATTAAGGTGGTGGTCAAGTTTCATCAAAATCGTATATGTAGCTTCAGAGAAGAAGTTGGACGGACGGACGGACGGACGGACGGACGGGTGGACGGACGGTAATCTCGGTGGAACTCTGTTCCAGGTGAGCTAAAAACGGAGTTCTTAAGTCATCGTACTGTGACGTACACGACGATGACAAGTCGGGATTATTTTAATTCACCTCCATCAAGAGAAAGACTGTTGTGAAATAAGAACAATTGTAAGATGTTTGGGGTTAAGTTTGTATTGTTATTAATCCTGAAAATGGGACAATTTGTTGGGACCATTGTGTTTTGGGTGGGGGGGGGGGTGAGTTAAAAAGGACCGAACATCGAACTTTAACAGTTTGAATACGAGGGTTGAATCAGGCAAGTCCGTAACTTTTAACACGTGGTACAGCGATATATTGAAGGCGATTAATTGATCAATCCCCGTTCTTTAAGAAAGTCCAAGCAGCTACAAACGGCCGACGGAGAATAATAACGAGTTCGAGGTTTATTGTCGTTGTTCGACTTTGAAATATCGAGCCACGGACTTAATGATCACCCCGCGCAGCCATCCCCGTTCATAAAACACTGCGATGTTGTTTGCCGCTGCTTGCGGACTCGGGAGAAGTGCAAGTGATTCAAACATAATGAAATAAAATCGAGCAACACGTGGTGCGAATGAACGCTCGTGCCTGGAGACACGTCCGTGTAGATTTATCGTGAAGACACAATGGGCCGCACGGTTTGTCCGAGCCTCGTACGTCCGTCCTTCCCCTCTGGCTTTGGCTCTCCGCGCATTTCCCCTTATCCTGTCTGTTCGGTCTCTTGTCTCTGATTACGTCTTCATTCTCACAAGTCATTCGTCCCGGGGGAGGAGGGGGCAGTGCACGTCTTCGTGCACCGAACGGAAATAAAAGAACACGTTTAATCACAACCTCCCTCTGTAAGAGTAGCCCACATATGGCTTTTTCTTGGAGGGATCGAATTGGCTCTCATGTTGTGAGATTGGATTAAAAAAAATCACACAAAGGGGACAATTTGCTCTCAGAACTCATCGCTGTACTTTTTCATTCATAGCAAGGGCTTTGGCAGAGGCTTGGTCGGATATGGCCTCGAAGTACACGTACACCATCACCTCTGAGCTGTCTATAACTGGGTTCGAATCCCGACCAAGCTCTAAACTGCCATCCATGCACTGTGCATCGTCCATCGAAAGCATGTTAAGTCAGAGGACCCATCTGCCAGGACTGGTCGTTGGTGGACCTCAACGATGCCCACGATGTCTTTCATGAAGTGTAGGAGAGTTATCACCATCACTCTGAACAAATTCCAAATACTGCCACACATCACGTCCTTCAGTCGAACAAATTCAGTCGTAGCCTGGCCAACTGGTTCGTGATCGACTTGGGACAAATTGCCAAACGACCCAACAGGAAGTTGGGAATATCAGTGGAGTCGTTAAAGAAGTTCTATCACTACTCGTAGTCAAGCAGTAAATAGAGACAAGGACGCAGAGGGACATGCCACCGCTGCAGTGCCCCCTGTAGGGATAGAGCACAAGTTTGTAATTTGTTAAAAGTGCCGGCGATAGCTCACCTACTCTTCGCGAAAGACACCACGGTATCTTTAACGTCCAACAACTCGTGCCAGCACGTGGAACACCCAGTGAAACGTCCATCCGAAGGTCGGCGCACCAAGTGATGCAGCAGCAGTCCGATAGTTTATGGTCGGGTCAGGAATCAAACCCACACGATATTAGCCCAAAGGCAAGTCCGCTGGAAAATGAGAACACAGACAAGAATAAGTGGCACATTTCTGGTGAACAAAAACATCCAGCCTGTTGAGGATTGCAGACCATTGGCTGCACAGCCCGGTCATCAAGTCCGTTGCCGTGATTTACCTGTCGAGGCAAAAGTCCAGGTAGAATTCGGATCACCCTCGCACTTATTTATACAGGACATGTACGAGATGGAACTTTCACGGAATAAACGTCTTCGCATCGACTCTTGTTATTTCGGAATTTGTGAAACATTCGAGTCCATCCATTTTTACGTACATCCTTTTTCTCTCCCCCCCCCCCCCATCACTTTTTTGTGCGTCTCGATATAAAAAAAAAAAAAGAGAGAATGTTCCCGAAGTGAAAATAGAAAGTAATAAATGTACTCCTGGCTCTTTGAAGGCACTTTTATACAAGTTTCTTTGTAATCATCTTCATGATGTTTCTGCTCTTGCTCTCCCTCTCTCTCTTGCCATCTGGCACGGCGCACACACGTCTGCGTTTTATTTTTAATCCACAGAATGACGTCAGCCAAGAACATCGACAAAAACGTTTGTGTCTTGAAATGTCTAACTCCGAGGTTTATGGAAGATATCGTCCACACATGACACGGATAACAGTGATGTTTATATGAGAGTTAGTGTGTACGAGGACATCAATCAGAAGGCAATCGATAAGTGAATTTAACCTCGAGGAGAGATGGGTGAGTGTTCTCGGTGAAGGTAGGTGGGGCAGGAGGGAGACATGAAGAAGAGGGAAGAGGGAGACATGAAGAAGACATGAAGGGGGAGGGTGTGAGGGAGGAGGAGGAGGAGGAGGAGGAGGAGGAGGAGGAGGAGGAGGACAGGGGATCTGCAGGAGATTTCATTCAAATAGTCGGTTATGATTACGAGCAAGAGGACAACTGCTTGAAAAAGTGAACGGTTAGCCGTCTGGGAGTTACGATGCTCTGCCGTGACGTCAACGCACACGAATGACGTCGGTTAGACTTTAGAGCATGGTTCAAAGATCGTGCGAGGATGCTTCAAACGGAGCTTTTTCCATTAAACGACTTATCAACCGTTTTGATAAAATGGCGGGAAAATTCAAGGCATTGAAATCTCCCTCCATGCGCTCCCCCACCCGGCTGGAAGTCCCGGCGAACTTTCACGCCATTCCGCAAGCGCAATATCCCGCCCGGTTGGGCTTTAAAATATCCGATGATCGAACCCCAAAGAGCGCGGGTTAAAAAGGAAAATAAAAAGGTTCTGAGCGAACGCGAGCGAGAGTCCTACAGACGCTCAGCGGGATGACAGGTCGTGCGTAATTGCTGTTTGTACGGCCTTGGAAAATCTCGTGGCACGTTAGGCCGGCCGGGCGGACGGCCAGCGGCTGGCACGGGGGTGGTGGGGATGGGGAGGTGGGGGTATTCGTGTGTTCTGTGGGGGGGGAAAGAAGTAGGTGGTTACACGGTGGTGGTGACGGGGGAAGAGATAAGGGAATTACAAGGTGTGGGGATGGGGTAAAAGGTAGGGGGATTACAAGGTGGTGGGGATGGGGTAAAAGGTAGGGGGATTACAAGGTGGTGGGGATGGGGTAAAAGGTAGGGGGATTACAAGGTGGTGGGATGGGGTAAAGTAGGGGATTACAAGGTGGTGGGATGGGTAAAAGGTAGGGGTTTACAAGGTGGTGGGGATGGGGGTATGGAGGCATGATATGAGGAGCGTTCGGGGAAGGTGCACGTCCGGAGAGCTCGCCCTCGGTGCGGGGCATTCCAAAGGCGTCGCAAACCTGTTAAACATTACGAGCCGCCGCCGAGGGTGACGGAAGGAGGGTGTAATTACCGCGAGCCCGGCAGCCCCCGCACTCTTGTCGACCACGCCGAGGGAGCCGCGCAGCTCATGGCGCGGATGATAACGCTGTGAATTGCGCGCAACGCAAACCGGCCGTCCCCAAACCGCCCTAATAACAAAAACAAACAGCCATTCCTTTACGCCAATAACCGCGCGGGTTCAAAACCATCGCTCGAGTTTGTCCTATGGATTCGAGTCTCGTGAGACCGCTTTCGCTCGGTGCAACTTTCTGAGCATCTCAAAAACCCTGATCCGTCTTGTTCCCTCTGCATCAATCAAGACATACAGTACTCCAACCGGCTCACTCCTCCATTCCACACGCTCCTACTCATACACCCCCACTCTCCCCCCTCCCCCACCCTACAAGCTCTCCCTCCTTCCACTCTAATTCGTTCTCACATTACAGGCCATTTCGCACACCCCTCGCGCAACCGAAAGGGCACCATGAATTACGGGCATTCACGGTCCCGGGATTGCAAAGTTGAGGAGTGTGTAGGAAATGAGGCGATGAAACAGGCGGGTCGAAACACTTGGCTAGGGGGATGAAGTGTTGGGGTGGGGGGAATGAGGTTAAAGGGTTGATGTGTGTCCACCACACAAAGGGCGGGTATAACACGGGACCAGACGAGTCCCCACCAGACGAGAACTGGGAATTCCTTGGGCATGAGAGTGAAGTTAAGGAGTCATTATATGTCCGCCTCGCCATTTGATCGCGGCCTCAATGCATGTTCTCGTCCAAAATCATTGGTTTCACATGAACAACGACCGTGATTTTCAGCTGTAATAATTACTTTGTCGTTGTATTATGTCCTTCAGTGACTGTAATAGGCTAATTACAAGGGCCAGCTGAAAAGTTTAAGGACTTTTGTCAACAGACTTTTAATTCATCCCTTAAAGTACAAGCTGTTTAGTGAAGCAATGTGACTCCGAGACATTCTGTACCGTCTCGAATGTGTCCTGGAAGCCATTCCGAGACTTTTGAATATGTCCCCGTCAGCATATTATTCACTCCTCCGTTGAAGCTGTATTTCTGGCTCAATGTATAAACTATCCTAGTTCCTAGTTCAAGAGGGTGAAACAAACACTGTAAAGCGAACAAGGTTCCTCCAAAAAAAACTCAAACTGATTATAAGTACAGTTGATGGTCTAAGTAGTCTTTCTGCTGGTTTGGGATCATCATTGGACTGATATGTTAGTCCAGAGAGGTAGATGTGCACTCACCTTTGGGATACCTAGCCTGGGTTTGGATCCTGCCCGTGAAGAGTAGGTGAGTGATCGCTGGCATCCAGTTCTGGGTTTGGAGCGTCGACAGGTCTCCTTCAGGGCTCTCTGCTGACGATCTCAAAGTTAAGTTTCTGGTCGTTATCTGTCCCGTTTTAACTGTTTATTTTCTCACTTACATGTTACTGTGTGTTCCTAGTTCGGTTTTGTTTCAAAAATCGTGCTATTTTGTGAGATTTTGTCGACCATGTCCTACCAGGTGCTTGAGGCCTACCCTTGAGGCTTGAGGCCTACCGGTTCCCATCGGTGTACGATCGTGTTTTGTTTTTTCTCCCCATTACCTTCAATTTCTATCTTCCCCACTTTCTTCCCCACTAACGTCCCCCATCCCTCCCAACTAATCACTCTATTTCGTATCTTAAATAATAATTTTTAAAAAACGCTACCTTTCTCCTTCCTCACTCAGGCTGGCATCCTGAACAAATTACAAATTCCTGCACCGACTGACCGCTGGAAGGCAATGGCAAACCACACATGACCCTGGCTAAGATAGTGTTGCGGCAACATCGACGTTCTGTGAATGCTTAACCAGACTCGGTGGTGTATGTAATGGTTAGAGCGTCCACTCCGAGTATGGGAGGTCAGTGGTTCGAACTGAGTCCTCCCAAAGACATTAAACATGGTACGTGCTGCTTCCTTGCTTGATGCTCAGTATTTAAGAGAATGGAGCATAGACAATTCCCATTGGTTGGTATCCACTGGGAGGAGGTAATTCCTCATTAGGAAATGCTCCACTGAGTGTGGTGAGAAAAGCGGCTCCCTTGTTGTGACGTCGCTGGTACCCGGAGTATCCCCGGGAAGTGACAGCCTTTCCCCCAAGCTTAGTGGCTGTGCGAAGGGTTTGTCTCGTCAGCGTGTGTGTGTGTGGTTGTGTGTGGTGTGGTGTGTGTGTGTGTGTGTGTGTGTGTGTGTGTGTGTGTGTGTGTGGCAGCTCCATTATGAACTTTAGACCTTGAATATAAAAATTAGAAGGGCACTCTTTGACGTCGCGACGTCACCAGATATGCCTCCGCCCACATTATTACATCATTACGAATACTTTAACCAAGTTTGATTTACATCCCTGAATCCAGATTCAAAATATTAAATTAATCTGCCTGCCAGACAATGTGTTGAATCAGATTAGAATTTAAAACACATATTCCCCATGACGACTACATCACAATTGTGACGTTTCACGTCGATTGTTGAAGCGGTTCAAGAGAAATAATTTTTTAAAGATTTTTGTTCAATCCAATATGGCTGCCAGACCATGTGACCTGTTAATTATTTGTGAAAACCATGGTATCCTCAAGGTTTGGGAAACGTGTGTGTGAAGTTTCCACTCGATCTGTCAAGGCATTCTGAAGAAGATGATTTTTAAAGATTTTATGGTAAATCTAATATGGCTGAAAAACCAGGTGACCTATGACGTCATCGGTGGAGAATTTTTTGGTCCTCATGGATAGGCGATCATACCTGCAAAGTTTCCCCTCGATCTGTTCTGCAGTTTCGAAGAAGATTTTTGTAGGCTTCATATTCAAAAAAAATATGGCTGCCAAACCACGTGACTGATGGTGTCATCAATATTTTCCCCCATACAATGGTCCCCCACAAGATCACCCTCAAAATGTTTCATACTGATTGGATAAAACGTTCATTGTATGCAATTATTTTATAACAAAAGCACCAATGACATTGAAAAAACAAGCTCAAATGAGCTAAGATCCTCGTCCTCTTAATGATGACGTCATAAAAAACGAAATATTGAGCGTTATTAATGATGCATCAGGTTTGCGATAAATTATTATCTGTGCTAATGCCCGGCTTAATTCCCGCAAACAAAATTCAAACAGCTTGCCTAGTTTCGGAGATAATGGTATAGGCGATTTCTATTAGCGGCGATATTATGACGTCAACTATTTTTCTAGGAAGAATTTCCAAAATCGGAGATGGTTACTGCCTGTGCGTGGGCTTTCTGCATATACATGGCAAGTTTCACGAAGATCCGATGAAAACTCTGGGTTGTGAAACAAAAAGTCAAAAAATAGGAATGACGTCATAAAAATTGATATGACGTCATAGTGATGTATCATATGTGCGGTAATTCATCTCTGCTAATGCCCTGTTCGATTCCGCAAACAGAATTCAAAAAGCTTGCCTAGTTTCGGAGATAATTATTTAGGCGATTTCCATTAGCGGAGATATTTTGAAGTCATAACTTTTTTTCTAGGAGGAATTTTCAAAATCGGAGATCGTTACTGTCTGTGCAGGGTATTTTTACATGTATATGCCAAGTTTCAGGAAGTTTCGATGAAAACTGTAGGCTGTGAAACAAAAAAGTCCATAAGAACAACAACGTGAGTAAGACTTAGAGATCCTCCACGAGGATCTAAAAAAAATCAACCATTTCCCATGGGGATTACTTGACACGTGCAAAGTTTCATTTTTTGGCATGGGAGCGGTTTCGGAGATACAGTGGTCCAAAGTTTTTCCTTTTTTCCGAACATAGCTGCCACATCATGTGACCTACGATGTCATAATTATCATTAAAACATTCTACATGAGTATTCACACCTATGGCGAAAATATAGTGTCAATCGCTTGAGGCTTAAGTGGTGCAGACAAAACAAAACGTAAGACGTCCGGATATTTTTTCATACATATATATATATATATATATATATATATATATATATATATACATATATATATATTGTTGCGGTTCTGGAAACCGCATATCTCCAAGGCAATGGCATCCATCATACAGTGATCCCCAGACAGTTATTTCATTAATATACGTGCAGTTACACCTTTCCCTCATGTCTAATGGGCCAAACGGGACGAAGTGCATTGTGTGGATCTCATAGT
>CM068962.1:73896292-73906342 GCA_035128595.1 Eptatretus atami | reverse complement strand
TCGCCCATTGTTAATAAATTATTCATTAGGAATGTTCCCTCTCGTTTTTGTCTTTTCTTCCATTGATCCAACATAGTCCGAATCCTAGTTTAGCCGGGACTTTATTCCAACGATTCCGTTCCTTTTAGCCGTACGTCCTTGGCAGTGTCGCTCGGCTGCATCCGATCCGGAAAGTGATCTGATCTGGTAGAGTGATCCGGTTCGGACAAGGCGTACTAGGGCGTGTTCCCCAGTAATTAAACCACGTGATTAATTAGGTAACCCGATTAACCCAAAGACGGAGGACCCTAGGTCACGCGGTTGAGTTATTGGCATCCACGGTCGGTTAAGCGACCCGCCGCGTCACGGAATTATCCGTTGTGCGATGGCCTACAATTCCGGGAGTGTGGTGGGAACCGACATAGTTCGGGAACCGACATAAGACCCCCACTAGTGGTCTTCCCACCCGACCCCCGCGGCCCAACAATATATACATTATATATATATGTATAATGTATATATTGTTACGGATCTGGAAACCATTTGCATTCAACATACAGATGTCCCCAAAGTCAGTTATGTCCTTAAGTATGTGTGTAGTCAGATCCCCTTCCTTTGTCTAGTGGGAGAATCAAAGGTGTGCGTTGCGATTTCTTTTTAGTTAGGTTATTAAATCTTTACATCCAACGAACCCTCCCACAAGCCATTTAACAACCATCCCATCTGCATGACCCCTCGGCCCATCACGATCCACCACCAACCAGCTGCCTTCTCGCACCCTGACTGCCAAGGCAAGATCTCGAGGTTCCAGTTTCTCGGCTCCACGAACGTTGTAACTCTTTCACGACAACCTTTGCAACATTGATACTGTTACTTGTCAAGTATGAACCCGCGTGGAAGAGTGGCTGGGGTTCCGGCAGGGGCGTTGACGAGTAACAGTATCAACACTGCAACGGCCCCTGCCGGGAAATCCCAGCCACTCTTCCGCACGGGTTCATACTTGACGAGTAACAGTATCAACACTGCAAGTATCAACCCGCGCGGAAGAGTGGCTGGGATTTCCCGGCAGGGGCCAAGGCCCCGCCCCGGAAAGGTATGCCGTGGGACCCTGTCCAATCAAAGGTGACAGCGAGGTGTGTCCACCAAGGCCCTCCCTGCTGAGGAGGTCCATAAATTCCCGAGCACTCTCTGAGGCAGTGTCTTGTCTTTTGGGGGTTTGGAGAGTCTTTTGGGGGTGTTGGAGAGTCTTTTGGGGTGTTGGAGAGTCTTTTTGGGGTCTTGGAGAGTTTTTGTGGTCTTTTTTGAGAGAGTTTTGGAGGGTTTTGCTGTCACAAAAGGGGTTTTTGCTGTTACAAGGTCGTTGAGGCAGCGAACGTGTCTCTGCTGGCCCTCTACAAGGAAGGAAAGAGCGACCCCGACCCCCCCTCCGTGGACCCGCTATTCACCACCCGAGCTCCGCCACGAACCTCGAGTCCCACACGTTGTGACTGGGGACCAAACCAGCGACCATTGTTAGGTGCCGCAGCACAGAGTATCCCCTTTCTCCACGGCCAGGTAACCAACCGAACTCTGACCCCCAGCTTGTCTCTCTCCTCAGCTGCAAGGGTCCAATAAAGAACTCTGGGTTTCATTTCATTGTGTGTGTGTCTGCGTGTGGGCCCGTCTTTAAGTAGAACTGAATAAATGTTTTTGGATCATTGTAAATACTTCTTGCATATTCGCGTTAAGTCTTGCTTTGTGTCTTCATTTATTGTAAATAAACTTGTTAGAAATGTTCCCAGTTCGTTTCCGTCCCTTCTTGAATTGGTCCAGCTTTGGTTCGGATCTGAGTTTAGGCGGGTTTTATCCCCGATAATTAATCCGTCATTCCAGCCGGCACGGCTTTGGCAGTTTCCGCTCGGCTGCACCCGAACCGGAGTTGGTAGTCGATAGTTGGAACTCTATCGTAGTCGGTAAAGTGGACCCGCGTTCGAGCAAGACGTGCGAGGGCGTGTTTCCCTGGTAGTCAAAATCGCGTAGTTAATTAGGTAAATTGGTTATAGACAAATAGACCCTACGCTACGCGGTTGAAATTTTGCGACCACGGTCGGTTAAACGACCCGCCGGCTCGCGGAGTTATCCGAGTGAGGGCCTACAATTCCGGGGAGTTTGTGGAGACGACGCAAGCTTTCCCCACCTAGTGGTCGTTCTCGCCACTGACCCCGGCCCACAACAATATGTGTTGTGTGTATGTGTTGTGTGTGTGTGTGTGTGTGTGTGTGTGTGTGTGTGTGTGTGTGTGTATATATATTGCTAATAGTGTCTCAAAACTAGCCATTCATTGTGGCAAGAACCATGCAGCCGAATGGGCGACAGCACGTGACTTGGCCGATTACGTTGCTCTTACCGTATAGATTAAGCCATAATGAGCACCAGCAATTTACTCGTTACACTGGATGCACCCATGGTGCACGTTGCACACTTTGGGCTGAATAAGGTTGAGGAGGGGTGCTGGTTCACAAAGGGATGGTACGGGGAGGGGGATTATTCTGGCGGCTGACGGAGGGGTGGTAAGGGGAGGGGGGCTCACGTAAGCTAGGGCAGGGGGAGTTCATGCTGGGCTCGCAAGGGCCTCACGCCTGCACTCCCACGGGCTGAGCTCACACGTGTACACGCTCCGAGATATAAACTTTCAAGTCCATGATGAGAGACCGTACCGCAACATGGAAAAGAAACAGTTTTAGCCATGCCCTGGGAAACGCGGCACCCGCCAGGAGGAGCGTCTGACTTTCAAGTCTCAGAAACATTCACATCAAGGGAAGTTCGGACAAGTTCGCTGACAGCTCCAATTTAACCGCTTCGTTTCGTCTAATCGCTCACAGGACCGCGGGGGTGCTCTTTCCCGGGAGCGAACACACGTGCGTTGTGCACGTCACAGAACAGACTCACGAGCCGTCTGTGTTATCCCAGGGGAATGAGAGAGGATAACACGACAGGTAACAACGACACTTTAAATAAAAGGACTTTCATTGCTACGTCAATAGCAGCTGAACCCCTGTACGTATAAATATAATAATCATGCGAATATCCGATTAACCCTGTACAAACATCTCATTACCCGTAGAAGCGTATCCAATTTGATAACCGTATCGTACATCCCACAACCGTATCGTACATCCCAGTAAGTTTGAACGAATCCTACATTCCTTTCCTCGGTGCTCCCAACGTTGTTTGTCTTCCACGGACTGCACTGTGTTCTACGAGTAGACCGACACATTCAACAACCGTACGTATCATATGTGTAAATCCCATTAACAGTATAAAGTAATTATATAACCCATTAACCGTGTATGAATCCTGTGTTGCTTTCCATTTGTCCCATTATATCCGTATACATCACATTAATTCGTCGTTTGGTTGCCTCCTTGTACCCGAAGATGGCCGTCCACGTGTGGAATGCGAACCACTTAGTCAATTTGTGATAGTGCACAAGCTGCCTCAGGTACACCAACCACACTAGGATATGAGCAGTGTCCACCTGGTGTCAAAGAACCTACAAGAAGACCAGACCACTTACTACCCTCAGTCCAGGCAGGAATTTGTAATTGTTCATGGTGCCAGCGAGAACTCACCTACTCTTCAAGAAGGGACACAATGCGATCTTTAACGTCCACCAACTACTGTTAGGAGACAGATACCCAGCTTAACGCCATCTGAGGGCCGGCACTTACATCGACGCCTCACCCTGCTTGTGAAACATCAGGACGACGGTTTATAACTCGGCCGGGATTCAAACCCAGCCGAGACAGAGTGCAAACCACTTGGCTATGCCATCAGCCAAGATGCAATTCTCATCAGGGTTCTGTTGAATTGTTTTAATTGTGACACCAGGGGTGTTTTATAAATTGTAACATCGTTTATAACTTCCACACTCTCGGGGTTAGAATTGTAACTTCACTCCGTGAATATGATGTTAAAAATAACTCGAGACGGTACTTATGTGATCATAATCATCAAAAACTCTCTCTCTCTCTGTCTCTGTCTGTCTCTGTCTCTCTCCTTTTAATGGTTAAACTTCTCTTCTTCTTGTTCTGCACTTCCCACACTCTCGCTTATTGTTTGAACCACTCGTATTTTCTGATTCCGCTCGTTAACGCTATCATTTTCATCGCATAACACCAATGGTGCAGCACCTGTTCAACTCTACAATTTTTGTGGACGTGCCATTAAACCCAGAACTTACAAGTTACTTTATACTCAGTCATGTTTTCACATCACAAAATATTCATCTTTTACACGTACAGTACATAAACTGCATTGTTCTACTATTGTAATGCCAGGACTTATATCTGTAATTTTCATTGGTAAAACTGTACTTTACTCATTGCTACTTAAAATACACTACAATGTCCAGTAAAATAATCTTTAACTAAAGACGGTTTCCATAGGCGCTTCACATTGGTACAGAACACACACTCTCTCTCCAAAACGACGCCAGTGGTATCGTAAAATACAGATTGTCAATGAAAAGATTGCATGTTAAAAACGATATCTGTACAGTACACCAATTACCAATGGATTCTGCAAGCAGATAAATAATCAACTAAATGAACAATGAGGTGTGTATGCAGCATGAGCCCTTCATTTACCATCAGTGAATCATTGATCAAAGACATTTGTGACGTCATAGATATATTGACCAACCTTCCATGTTATTGCAAACTAGAACATCACTCGGTAGAGCGCATACCTCCGCCAGGCTGAACAGTTTACGTTTTGTATCTCACTGATCGGCCGATCTGCATCCGGACCCGAACCAAAATCGAATCAGCTCGTTCTTGTCACCGACCAACTCATCCACAAGTTTTGTCATAACTCGTCCATAACTTGGAGATATTGTGCTATATATCGGTTTTGGCTTGATCACTCAATGGTGAAGAATCACTTTAAAAATTCTACTTTCTGGATTCGGATCTTCACCAAAAGCGAATCATTTCGTCTTGTCGCACTCCCAACCTCTCCATCAAATTTCATCTAAACCGTCTACAACTTTTGAGATATCCTGTTCACAGACAGACAAACAAACAAACAAACAGACAGACAGACGTGTGAAAACATAACCTCCGTCCACCTCGGTGGCGGAGGTAAAAATAAAGAAAACAATCTTGACGTGTCTTGGACTATTCTGAGTATCTTGTTTGGAGAACATTTTCAACGCCCTTCGTGCACACAATATGTATGACGGGGAGAAGACAAAGACGGACCGAGCCGTGCCTGGGAAAGTTTTCGAACAAACCGCACATCCTCGGAGACTTCAACCTCACAGGCCGTGTAACCGACCAAAACAAGCTACTTCACGCCACAGCCGTCTGGGAACTGTTACAGATTGCTTAATTAATGACTTTAATCAATCTCTGATTCCGTGCACTTTATGAAAAACAAGGAAAATGTTCCGAGCTCGCCTGTGAATCGTTTATAAAATTTACACGAGCCAGGAACATTTTTACTTGGCCGAATCAAAACGAAATAATTATATTTCACAGCATGCACCGAAAACTGCGCTTTGCATCCATGTCAATGTGTTTTCAAACAAATCCATCCCAGGTTTTCGAAACTGTAGGTGGCGTGAAAAATAATGTCCAGAATCACCAGGTGACCGCAACACAAAACTCGTCCCAATATCGACTAAATACCTCGATAACTTAACTGCGATTTAAAAACGATTGTAATACCCGAAAAATGATGAGAAAATACTAAATGCTTGTAAAAACAAGGCCCGCCTTTTGGGTGGTATGAGGAATATATCTGTGTTAATATGAAAGTTAAATCTTGAGCGGTTTTTGAAATATCACCGTACACAAACCGAGTTACCAAGATGGTTGCCATGGCAACATAATTCAGCCAATCAGCATCTTGATCTAATCACGTTAAGATAATGTCACGAGGAATAGATATATACAATATGAAAGCGAAAGTTCAACGGTTATAAAATATCGAGTACACAAAAGACCTGGACGGATGATCGGTCGGAACGAGCTCATTTTAATGTCCCCGTCTGTCATATGTCTAATCCCTGTCATTTCATTATTATGCTGTGTGAGGAACTTCAACACAAGAGGAGACCGTTTGGCTAGGCCCAAAATGTGGGGCAGGGTAGAGGGACATCACCAGTGTCTATAAAATTACTACCCATCCCAACCTAACAGGCCTGTGAATTTCCCTGTACCCATCCATCCAATTGATGCTTCTATCAGCACCTGTCTAATTCGGTGGCGGAGGTTATGTTATGTTTTCACTCCTGTTTGTTTGTTAATTGCAGGAATCCTTCGGATTTCGGCAATTATGTTGGTCGGTTGTGTGTCATTCTGTGTCTGTCTGTCTGTCTGTCTGTTTGTGTGTTTGTTTACCCTGTAGCAGCCACACCACACCGTTGACCAAACTGGGTACAGACATCGGCCATGGTCCAACTTAGACACTTGTAGTTTTTGGTGAATCTAGGTCAAAGGTCAAGGTCAAGGTCACCGAAAAACTGAAATTCTTATTTTCGCAATAACGTTCGCTAAAATGGTCGTATCGACTTCAAACCATCCAAAATGTGCATCTTCCAATACTGCATCCAACCATATGTCTCATTGGGGTGTCACACCAACACCCTTCTTCGCGGTCGGGGTCGAATGTCAGGGGGGGTCGGGTCAAAAATTTCAAATTGCGATAAAAACGCCATTTCTTCAAGTTCGATTGACTTCCAAGTTATGATCATGACCAAACTAAGTGCTATAACTCATTAACAGTCGCACTATCGACTTATAAGAACCAAATTGATTTCCAGGTTTTTGTTTTTTCAGAGATCATGGGATATGACAAAGTTATTCTGGCAATTCCTTGCTCAACGAGCAATTTAATTTGTTTGTTTGTCTGCGAGCATGATATCTCACAAAGTTATGGGCGGAGATGGGTGAAACTTTTTGGCAGGTGGGTGTGTGACAAGGACAAATTGATTAAACTTTAGTGAAGGTCTGGACATGAGATTTAATTAATTTTCATGTTTTTATTTTTAAGTGATTCTTCACCATTGAAAGGTGGTACAAAAACGATATACTGACTGTATATCATATTTCAAAAAAGTTGGAGATGGGTTTCGACAAAACTTGGTGATGAGTTGGTTAGGTGATAAGAACAAGCCGATTCGATTTTGGTTCAGGTCTGAATCCAGATCCGGCCTATTAGTGGAAATCTCTCTCTCCACGGTCGGTTAAGCGACCCGCCGCGTCACGGAATTATCCGTGTGCGATGGCCTACAATTCCGGGGAGTGTGGTGGGAACCGACATAGTTCGGGAACCGACATAAGACCCCCACCTAGTGGTCTTCCCACCCGACCCCCGGCCCGCAACAATATATACATATATATATATACGAGGGAGAGGAGAAAGAGAGGAGGAGAAAAGAAAGAGAGAGAAGAGAAGAAAGGAAGAGAGAAAGGAAGAAGAGAGAAAGGAGAGAAGAGAGAGAAAAAGGAAGAGAGAGAAAGGAAGAGGAGAGAGAAAGGAAGAGAGAGAGAAAGGAAAGAGGAGGAGAGAAAAGGAGTAGAGAGAGAAAAGAGAGAGAAAAGGAAGAAGAGAGAGGAAAGGAAAGAGAGAGAGAAAGGTAAAAGAGAGAGAGGAGAAAGGAAGAAGGAGAGGAGGGAAAAAAAAAAATGAGAGAAGAAGAGAGGAGAAAAGAGAGAAGGAAGAGAGAGAGAAAGGAAGAGAGAGAAAGGAAGAGAGAGACAGAGAGAGGGAAGAGAGAGAGAGAGAGAGAGAGGGAGAGGAGAGAGAGAGAGAGAAGAGAGAGAGAGAGAGAGAGAGGAGATGAGAGAGAGGATGAGAGAAGAGAGAGGAGAAAGGAAAGGGAGAGAGAGAAAGGAAGAGAGAGAAAGGGAAGAGAGAAGAGAAAGGAAGAGAGAGAGAAAGAAGAGAGAGAAAAAGAGAGAGGAAAGGAAGAGAGAGAGAGAGAAAGGAAGAGAGAAGAGAAGAGGAGAGAGAGAGAAAGGTAGAGAGAGAAAGGAAGAGAGAGAAAGGAAGAGAGAGGAAAGGCAGAGGAGAGAAAGACGAGAGAGAAAGAGAGAGAGAAGAGAGAAGAGGAGAGGAGAGAGAGAGAGAGAGAGAGAGAGAGAGAGAGAGAGGAGAGAGAGACGAAGAGAGAGATGGGAAAGAAAGAGGGAAAGAAGAAAGAAGAGAAGGAAGGAGAGAAGAGAGAGGAGAGAGAGAGAAGAAGAGAGAGAGTAAGAAGAGAGAGAAGGAGAAGAGAGAAAGAAGAGAGGAGAGAAGAAAGGGAAGAGAGAGAGAAAGGAAGAGAGCGAAAGGAAAAGAGAGAGAGTAGAGAATGAGAAAAGAGAGAGAGAAAAGAGAGAGAGATAGAGAGGAGAAAGGAGAGAGAGATGAAAGAAGAGAGAAGAGAGAAGAAGAAGAGAGTGAGAAAGGAAGAGAGAGAAGAAAGGAAGAAAGAGAGAGAGAGAAAGGAAGAGAGAGAAGAAAGGAGAAGAAGAGAGAAAGGAAAGAGAGAGAGAGAAGAGAAGAAAAAGAGACGAGAGAAAGGAAGAGAGAGAGAAAGGAAGAGAGAGAGAAAGGAAGAGAGAGAGAAAAGGAAGAGAGAGAGAAGAAGAGAGAGAGAAAGAGAAGAGAAGAGAGAAAGAGAAAGAGAAGAAAGAGAAAGAGAAAGAGAAAGAGAAAGGAGAAGAGAAAAGAGAGGAGAAAGAGAAAGAGGAAAGAGAAAGAGAGAAAGAAAGAGAAAGTAGAGAAAGAGAAAGAGAAGAGAGAGAGAGAGAGAGAGAGAGAGAGAGAGAGAGAGAGAGAGAGAGAGAGAAGAGAGAGAGAGAGAGAGAGACGAGAGAAGAGGAGAGAGAGGTTAGTAGAAGAATATGTTATGCTTTCTGAAACACACACATACAATACACACACACACCACACACACACACACACACACACACACACACACACACACACACACACACACACACACACACACACACAAACACACTAGCGCTTGGAAATATCGGCAATTTTTGGGGAATTCGGCAGGTTGGAGTCAGTGTGATTACCAACTGCAGGACTTACTATACAACCCAAAAACCTTGACTAACTTTTACGGAAGGCACAACGTTACTGTCGGGTGCCGCACCACGGAGCACCCCCCCCCCCCCCCCGAAATGAATGGTGGTGTGTCGTGCTGTCAAGCACAAAGGTACAGAGAATGTAGCCTCAACTCCTTTCCCTTCCTTGGTTCAAACTTTCTCTTCATCGGTTTTCTGTGTCTGTGTGTGTGCGGTGTGTGTGTCCTGGCGCCTGTCTGCTGAGGTAAGACTGCAGAAGATCATTATTGTTATTATTTTCGCGTTAAATCTGCTCTGTGTCCCTTTTGTAAGTTGCCTGCTTATTTGCTGCACCACACCTCTCTCCCCAATCTCTGTAACAACACCCCAATAATCTTTATCGTACCACATACCATTCCTCCGCCATTGTTAATAAATTATCATTAGGAATGTTCCCTGCTCGTTTTTGTCTTTTCTTCCATTGATCCAACATAGTCCGAATCCTAGTTTAGCCGGGACTTTATTCCAACGATTCCGTTCCTTTTAGCCGTACGTCCTTGGCAGTGTCGCTCGGCTGCATCCGATCCGGAAAAGTGATCTGATCTGGTAGAGTGATCCGGTTCGGACAAGGCGTACCAGGGCGTGTTCCCCAGTAATTAAACCACGTGATTAATTAGGTAACCCGATTAACCCAAAGACGGAGGACCCTAGGTCACGCGGTTGAGTTATTGGCATCCACGGTCGGTTAAGCGACCCGCCGCGTCACGGAATTATCCGTGTGCGATGGCCTACAATTCCGCGGGAGTGTGTGGGGAACCGACATAGTTCGGGAACCGACATAAGACCCCACTAGTGGTCTTCCCACCGACCCCCGGCCCCAACAATATATACATATATATATATATGTATAATGTATATATTGTTACGGATCTGGAAACCATTTGCATTCAACATACAGATGTCCCAAAAGTCAGTTATGTCCTTAAGTATGTGTGTAGTCAGATCCCCTTCTTTGTCTAGTGGG
>CM068962.1:73853327-73863502 GCA_035128595.1 Eptatretus atami | reverse complement strand
CATATTGGTTGCGGCCACGGTACCGAACACCACTTGTCACTCAGGGGGATTACTCCTGTTGTCCAGAGCCGGACCTGGGGCCACCCTCACCATTAATTGCGGTACGGTGGGTTGTTTTTAGAACCACGAACGCCACCCCTCAACCCGAGTTCAGTGTCCACCATCTAATTATTTCCGTTTTAACTAGAGGTCACATGCTTACCTGAGCGGGGAGCGCGCCCTCGCAAAGCATACAATGTTAATCTCAATTTAGATTTTATATTAGGGCGGCCGAGGCGTTTTAACGCTGGTGCAATGCCGACGATTTTTGGTCAAATCTGTGGTATTACCTCCCAGTCTATATCAGTTCGGACAATGCTAGACAAATGGAAGGAAAGGACAAACACGGACAGGTTGGAAAATCGACAATAATTTATTAATAATAAAATTAAATAAAAATGGAAATAACTTTTTATTTTGCTGAGGTAAATAAGAATTAATTTCAAAGCAAAATCAATCAAAAATGCCAGGAAAGAGACCAAAGAGCCAGATGCCCTTATCAGAGTTGACTTACAGCTACGCAGACAAGGGTACCCAAGCAGATCATTTCAGGGGGAGGGGAGGGGGGGGGTGAACTGGTCTCGCTCCAACCAGAAAGTCGTCCGTCGAGCGAAAACGTCCTGAAATGCGTGCGTGCGTGTCACGTCCATACGCCAGCACCCAGCCTTGCCGTGCACCCTCTCGTGGAACAGCCTTGAACGGCCAGTCAGCATCTCTGGAGGACACCGGATCGTCCGTCGTGGGTTTTAGACTCTGGTGTTGTTGGTGACCGAACCGTGCCTCACTTGTTGGGGCGCTGCTCACACCCACATACGCGCGACCACACGCTCGCTTGCCAAAGCACTGAGAAGGAACGAATTGTCTCATTGCACTGGTCAGACACCCGCTTTTCTTCTCGCCTCTCTCTGCCCTTTGCTTTTTCCTCACTCTCTTCATTTTTTAGGGCATCTCTACCGAGATGACCTCATATAAGCCGGACCAAATGCCCGTCCGTCAACAATTTTTCTTTCCGATCTGATGAAACTTAAGTATGTGGGTAGAGTCGATGAGTGGTTGCAACCAACGATATAACTTTTGTCCGGTTCAAAGGTCAGGGTTCAAGGTCACGAGGTCACGTAAGTTATAAAATTCGCATTTTTCAAAACCTATCTCGTCTGCCATAGCTACAAGATATTCGCAACTGTTATTGATTATGAAGTAAAAAATATTATCTGTATCTAACAGACAGATTTTTGAATTTTCGTCCGTTTGGACCGCCACGTAAACCTGGAAGAATGGTTCAAAAACAACCTCCCGGTAACAAAGAAAACTTTTTTATCTTTCCGATCTTGATGAAAATTTTGCTATGTGGGTAGAGGTCGATGAGTGATACCCAACCACATATTTTTTCCTCGGATCGAGGTCAGGGTCATGGTCACGAGGTCACGAAAGTTGTGAAAGTTGCCCATTTTCAAACCTATCTAGTCTGTCATTTTAGAAGATTATCTGGCAACGGTTCATCGATTAGAAGTAAAAAACATTATAAGATGACGCGTCACCCACACGGGGGTAATTTTCTTTTTCCCTCTTTCGCTTTTTTCTCCTCACGCTTTTTCTCTTCACACTTTCTCTCCTCACACTTTTTCTCTCCTCACACTTTTCTCTCCCACCGCTTTTCTCTTCAGAACATACCTCTCGCTCTTTTTTTTTTATCTCCGGGCCCCGCCCCACGGTCAGGCCGCCGCAGTGGCGAGACAAAGCGAACAGCAAGGTGAACGGCAACAGCACGAAAAGAAAAAGGTAATCCAAGGTAAATGCCTAACACCAGGTCCGACACAAACATGGTCAGCCGGTCCCTGGTGTGCACTATACCTGGGGCAGTGGCAGTGGTGCGGGAAGAGAGAGCTCGAGGTTGGCCCGACTCGTCCGCCCCATCCGTCTTCCCCATATACACTACCATAGCCCCCTCTTTTTACATTCATACGCTAACGTCCCATCTCCTATATCCACTATCCCCATTGCAAATTAGTAACAATCCCCCCAAGGTTCCTTGGAAAAGGAAGAGCAAGAACTACATGCAATCGCACACCTAACATCGTGACAAGTCTCGTTCTCGAGTCCGACAGGAGGGCAGTCCAGCAAGCCGCGATCATCCCGACATTGGAGATGGTCCGAAGGGTCTTCATACAAATCCTAACTACACTAATATTGTACACTTTAAACTTTCCCCAGGTTATACCACTGCCAAGAGGCCTTCGTTAAACCGATGGGGTTCTAAAACCCAAAATTCCCATCGCCTTATGTGTTGGGCTTCTTACAATTTTGGCCTTGCCCCACCCAAATTTTTCTTTGTGCCATCGCACATTTCGTGGCTGGGTAGTGTGGCTCACTAGCAGGTCTGCACCTGCATACTCCACATTAGCACCCTCCGGGATGCTGGAGCTGCCTCTGAGCTTGCCTGCTCCTTACCCTAACATGGGGGATGCCCTCACTGGCACTTCCCCTCACGATGGCCCAATTGGCATTTTGGCGCCCTGGTCGCCGCTATGTGGGCATCCCGGTCCCATTGAACACTACTACTGGCACGCAGGCCCCTCTCCTCGGGTAACTGCTTCCACGAATACACGAATGGCCCCCTGGAACCTACCTACCGGCCTCACCTGGCCCGACGACCCCCGCGCCCGGGTGCCTGCTTCATCCAATACTACACTCACAAGCCACAACCCCCAGCCCTGCATTATCTCTTGCACCAACAAATTTTTTTTTTTTAACTTCCCTACAATCAGCACCAAACGAGCAATAATGACATCCATGTGTAATTTACCTAAATCCCTCTAAACCTAACCTTTAACTACAAACCCTGGGTTTTCCTTGGGTGGGATCCGACTCGCCGCCCCATTTCAATCCTTCACACCATCAATTCTATTACTCACCATTCATACCGGCCATTGCCCTGCCCTCACACTCATAATTCATTTATCACACACAAACACATTTACACTCACCGACACATCATCACCTAACTAATTTCCCCAAACTAACTCCGTGCACCCTCGTCTTGCCTTATACTACCACGCTCCATTTAAACTCTAATCTCTAAGCTACGTCCCCACTACAGCGTTCTGTCTCTACCTAAACAGTCCCCTATTGTCGCTCTTGGCCTAAATTTATCCTAGCCCTACCTCAATGGTCGTGCTCGGTACCCACATAGAGGTTACATCGCTTGGCACCCCCATGTGGCTAACAATGCCATCTCCCTTAGGCTAGTGCTC
Source organism: Eptatretus atami (assembly GCA_035128595.1). Taxonomy (NCBI): domain Eukaryota; kingdom Metazoa; phylum Chordata; class Myxini; order Myxiniformes; family Myxinidae; genus Eptatretus; species Eptatretus atami. The sequence continues at coordinate 73,860,212 of CM068962.1, read as the reverse complement.
CTTTGCCCCGGTGTGTTGGAGCTGTTTTCACACAAACTGTGGCTCCACAAATGGGGGTTTATTGTCATCGTCTCTTACCCCACAGAGGGCCCCCGCGTCGCAGAGGTGCTCCGAACTTGCCTCCTGCCTCTAAAGCTGGAGCAATCCATGAGGGTGTCTGGTCGAGGTGTAGGGTCCTCAAATCGGTCCTGGCATGGACGATCCGAGGGAAAGCCCTGTGGTCCAATTTTGATCTTAATGACCATGTCCACAAGTATCTGCGCCAAGGACGACCCCCGACGGGTCCTGCCAAGTGTGACATGAGCTTTGGGCATTTGCTCTTTCGTCTCCCCCCGCGGGATTTGAAGAACCAAATCTTCATCCCGCGAGCGTATTTGCTCGCACTGGCTCCGATGGTCGTACCTGCACTTCATCTTTACACCTGCCATAATGGAGCTGGGCGGCGCGTGAAGGCAATGACCCGTTCCATCCCCTCCTCCAAATGACGGGCATATCCCTCCCTTCGGCGGTTTATCATGGACGTTCTGGCAAGGGACCGCACAGCAGGTCAGCGGGAGCCCCGCAACCCCCACCCATACTGAGCAACGCTGGGCTTACTATGAGGTGGGCTCGCGTGCTGGCTAGTTCGGTAGGCCATCACAAAATATGGGGAGATGTTCGTCCAGTTATCCTGATGGGTGGTGGTTAAAAAGGGCCAGTTGTTGTAATAAGGTCCTGTTTGAACCTTTCCACCATCCCATCAGATTGTGGTCTTAAGGGCGGTTGTTCTTGTTTTTACGAATTAACAAGAGACTGCACACTTCTTTTAATAATTGGCTTTCAAAAATTTCGAGCCTATCGGTGTGCAGCTCTTCCAGAATCCCTTGCCGGCATACAAAACCTTCACGAAGACCTTCAGCTTCTTGAATTGGGGAGACGCATAGGCCTCGGCCACTTGGGTGAACGTAGTCCATAACCACAAGGATATTTTATTACCCCTGGCGGGTGCCGGGGAAGTGGTCCTAAAAATGTCCATAGCCACCCCGCTCCAAGGGGGCCTTTCCCACGCTGGTGTAATTGAAGGGGGCCCGCATCCTCTGTGCCCGGTCCCATTTTTAGCAGTGCAGGTGTCGCATGCTCGACACCAGTCCTGTATATTGCGCCACATATTCACCCAATAAAACCTTGCCAGCGGGCCCGAGAAAGTTGTTTTTGTCCTGCCGCAAAATGGCCCCGCCGGGCGGGTACAATGCAACTGTTTGTATGGTTGGTTTTAAATTGTCTGGGACTAATAATTAGCCAGGCAGTTATTTCAAGAGGGAATTTCCACCCACTTGCGATACAAGATGTTTATTCTTTTCAAGTCTAGGGTCTTTCCACTGAGCCCAGTGAGCCTTTGTCTGCACTCCGTGGGGGGTGATTCCTCCCCAACTGGGTTCTCTTACCTGCCGCGGACCCATTGGTACACTGGGCCCCAATGCGGGATGCTTCTCGCTGGGCGTGTTCAAGCCAACGTTCCAATCTCCATGCTGCGGTTAGTGGCAAAACTTGCCCTGCCACCTGGGGATGCACGGATGAAGATCTTTTGGGAGGGGTCCCCTGCCAATTGGTCCCTGTCCTCGATGTCGCATACAAGAATTTACAGTTTTCTCCAGACAAGGGCGTCGAGGAGAGTGCATCGGCATTCCTGGGCCTTCCCGGCTTCTATGGGTCACACTGGAAATCGTACTGCTGCAACTTTTCCAACACCTTGCAATTTGGCCCTCGGGTTCTTTGAACCGTAAAGAGCCATTGCAAGAAGGAATGGTTCCGGTTCGAACCGAAAATTTCCGCCCCGTACAAGTACGGATGGAAATGGTTCATGGCAGATAGGCATGGCCAATAACCTCTTTGCGAGTGATGCAATACATTTCGCTCAGCCTACTCATGGCCCGATTATAATACGCAATCATCTTTCCACCACGCCCTTCCTGCGTCTGATGACAAAACTGCACCCAATCCTTCCGGCCTTCGCATCCGTTCAGGGTAAGGTCCGTTATCAGTGGGGAATGCAGAATGGGTGCGGATGTTAAACACCCCTTCAATTTGAGGAAGGCATCGTACTTCCGTGTCCAATTAAACTCGTTCCCTTCTCCCGTAAGACGGTGAGGGCCTGGCTATCTCTGCAAATTTTGCCCACAAAGCGCTGTTGTAGTAGGAGCAGAGTCCAAAAAACGACCCGCACTCCTTGATGTTACTCGGTACGGGCACTCCTCTACCGCCTTGACTTTAACCCCGGGTCGGTTTTCCACCCCCTCGCGACCTATTCACGTGACCGAGATAGGCCACTTTCCTTCGCAAACAAGGTACATTTTTCTGGGCTCAGCTTTTAACTGGCCTGTCTGAGCATGCCCAAACACTGAATCCAAATTAGCTATGGCCTGGGGAATGTTTTTAAGACGTCACCAGAAAGTCAATTCAGGTACACCAGGCATATTTGCCATAGCAATGCCGCCCAGTACATGCTCCATCAATCGTTCAAAAGGTGCGGGCGTTACAACAAGCCAACGGCAAATCACAGTGAACTGATACAGTCCCTTCCCTGTAGAAAATGCGTTTTCTCCTTCCCTGTCTTGTCCATCTCCCACCTGCAATACCGCTCTTGAGGTCCAAAAGTTTGAGGAACCAATTTGAGCCCGCAATGGCATCGAGGGTATCGTCAATTGCTAGGCAGAAGTAGGAGTCTTTGAGTGTCATGTTGTTTTAGCTGGCGATAGTCCACGCAGAACGCGTGGTCCCATCTTATCTTTTATCCAACACAACAGGTGACATACAAGGACTTTCCGGGAGGGCTATAACACCTGCGCAGCGGCATCTTTTCTACCTGTTCGTCAGCTTCCTCCCTCGAGCTCCAAGGGAGTCCGTCGGGCAGGCTGACGAATAGGCCGGGCCTCACCGGTGGGATCTGATGTTTCAACCAGGGCCGCGTACGTCCAATGTCCTCGGAGACAAAGAGAAGAATCCCAAATGCTGGTTAAATAGTTTGTGTAAGGCCTCCCGTTGGGCCTTCCTCCAAATCTGCACTACTAACGATGTTTACCATCTCCGCAAATGGGATCGGGCTAATTCCTATCACATTGTAGAGACTCCCTCTGGCGTCGATCCGGCCAAATGTTCTCGTCCTCACCTCTGCGACATTAATAAACTGCGGGGCGTCTGCCACTCGTGCCCTGTCCGATAGTGCATGGTTCTGTGCTAAATTAATTAACCCTGACGGCCACCACAGGCCCCGTCAGTATTTAACAAGGGTACGGCCCACGACTAAGCCCGGGAATTGATTGCCGCCGCCAGCTGCTCGACCAAGAACCACAGGCTTCCGCTAGGTTGGGTGAGCCGCCATCACGCCGGGACCGAATCGCCTCGGGCAACCTGGGGGATATGGTTTACTGGATTGGGAGCCTTCCAGCTCTACCTTCTATCCCGTGCTCACACGCCCTAGTGGCAGCTCTTCGAAACCCACCTGCATGATACCGCCGGGCCAGATCAATTTTACATTCGCCTTTGGCGGTTAACAAATCCAACCGATTAGACCATGGGTCTGCACATCTCCGCACCCAAGCCTCTACTTCTCTTTTTTAACAGAAACCCAACTTTAAGGAATCAAAAAACCATGCCTATGAGGGAAGCCGGTTGTCCGGTAGCCAGCTGCAGGCTATGATTATTCCAAGCGGATATCTATCCCAGCCGTCTATTGCTCGAATCAAGGATCACAGGGGCTATGATCGTGGCGCTTGCTCCTGTGTTCCACCATGCGTCCACCCCTACGCCGGCATTTTACACCCTAATTGTTTTTAAACTACCAATGCCAATTTGGCTGCAATAAAATGACTGCTCCGCATCGATGAGGGCACTTTTCCATCTAACCCAGCCGAAACATGGCCCTATATGGCCGGCACATACTAGTTTCTCCCGGGGCCTGGGCGGGGGGAAGGGGGGGTGTTGAGAAGCTGGCTAGTCCGGTCCGTACGGGCGGATTGTGGTCCTGGATAGCGTCCTATCCTGTCGTGGACTCTGCAGTCCTGCAGACCTGTCCAGGTTAGACCTGTCGACCACAATTATAACACCTTAACTGGTAAGCGCGTACGCCTCCGATATCTGAATTGTCCCCCTGAAATTGGCGAGTTTGAGCATTTATCGTTGGCCGCACCCGGGGTGCCATCATGGAGCCGCCTGCCATGGTCCAGACCCTCGCCACTGGTGGTTTAAACCATGCCCGACCAATTTCCTTCCAGGTCCGCCCTCCTTGTGCGTAGGGCCCACCTGTTCTCACCGCTACCGGGGCGGGCGCTCTCACCCCCTACCGGGCGGCGCTCTTTCCCCCCCAAGTCAGGGGCTTGCCCGCTTCATAAGCATGCCGCAGCAATCAACCAACTGACTCATGGTGGGTGGGCGCCACATGGCCAGCTGAGCCCACAGTCAAGAGTCCGACAGGGCCTGGACGAAATGGTCAGCGCCAAAGCCTTTCCTGCGCGGTACGCTGCCATGTGCATGTCGGCATAATGCGATCTAACTGTCGTGACGAATGTTCGTGAGCCAATTCCCATGGGACTCCTGGGGTTTCCCTTTTTTCGGTTTGCGAGCTGAGTTTTAACAAGCTCGTCTGCTGTTCGATGCCTAAATCAGTTGTTTAAGAGCCTAACGGAGGCCTGCCAGCGGTAATGGCCCCCAGTAACAGGGGGGAGGGTGGTTCAGAACCTCGGCCGCCACAATCCCGCGCAGTGCTGCTACAAGGTGCATCCCACCTTCGTCCGGGCCGCAAAGCCGTTTACCGGCCTACACACGTGATCGAACTGCGCCAAGTACGCCTCAGGTTGCTCTTGCCGTCATACGGTGCGAGCTGCACCGCGCCGACTCCCAGGGTTCGAATAAACCGTACGCCGGTCCATATGGACCGGACACTGGTGTGGAATCCTCCGGGTCCACAACTGGTACGTGCAACGGGGGACTCAATGTCTTCCATCTGTTCAACTACCCGTTCTCCTTATCTGAGTCCGAGCTTGTCCTAACATTTTCTTTCTCACTCACATACCTTCATTCTCGCACATTCCGGTTTATATATATATATATATATATATATATATATATATATATATATATATATATAGTTACAATCCTGGATGGGGTCGCACACAGAGTTCACAAGCTAGCCCTGTTATAAAATTACATATCAGGTCAGTAGGTCACCCCTTGTGGGCCAAACCAACGCTATATAACATCAAAAAGAACATGTTTAATCTCTGAGACACAAATATGGAGCCAATAAATGGGTCAATTTGTATCACCGGTCACATGTGAATAATTGAAAATTCCAAATATTCAACGAGTTATTGCCAGCTGTGATAATTTATCCAGTTTTTTTTTCGATTCAGTATCTCAGGTAACATGAAGAAAAAGTGAGTGTATCCCTTATTGGTGAACCCAACATCTGAGAACCTTAACATCCTACAGAGAGAAGAGTGAAAAATGAACAAAATAACGTGCAACACTCACACACAGTAAACCCTCTATATACAGGTGTGTTTACCATCAGATCAGCTTGCACTTCGTTTAGTGCCCTTTAAAAATAAATATGAAATAAATCCCTTTAGGGATCTGATTGAGGTGTTTAAGATAATGAAGGGTATAGACAAAGTAAGTGCAGAAGGGTTTTGCAGTAAAAGTGACACTGACAGGATCAGGGGTCCCAACTTGAGAGTGAAGTAGAAAAGTTAAACAACATTAAGGTAAGGCTGGCTGTAAAGGTGTTTCACTCAGAGAGTAGTCAGTGCACGGAATGGTCTCCCTGAAAAGGTAGTGGCAGCAGAAACAGGGAATAGGTTTACATTTAAATTTGATAGCTACCGAGAAGCAGTGGGCATAGAGTAGAGGGGGTTTGGGTACATGAATATGGGCAAGATTGTGCATAGCAGGCTTGATGGGCCTAATGGCCTCATCCTGCATTGAAGTTCCTTGTAATTGTTGATGTCCTGTCTGTGTTGTACCTTTTCGCTCCTGCCATCGCCCCACTGTCCTCCTTCCTTGAATGGATATCGGGTTGGATTGGGTTTGTGGTTTGTGAGGGGTGAGGCTGCTGAAGATCGAGCGATTGGGTTTGGTTTGAGGGTGGAGGTGTATGTGCTACAGGCATGATGGGCCAATTGGTTTCCTTTGGAGATTTCCTTGTATTTTCTCAAGTTAAATGCGTTTTTAATAGACCACAACTCTCGGGCTCGTACTCAGACCTTACTTTGCTCCATGTCCAATGGTTGGACAGAAAACTCTCCCTGTTGGCGCGGGTCGAGAAACGCGCGTCCAATGGAGCTGATGGAGACGCTAATCGCAGCCAGGCCGACACGGGCGCGGTTTATTTTCACTCTCCAAACAGCACATCACCCGCTCCTTCCGATCCTAACACATATTGTTCAATTTACCGCCTTCCTGTTGCCGAAAATAACCCCCGAGAGCACATATATTTATCTTTTTTACTGCTCTCGAATGAGCGAAAACACAGGCTTGAGTGTATAAACTATATTAAATACATACCCCTATCACCCCCCCTACCCCTTCCTACACGTCCTCTTCCCGCCACTTAACTTCTCCTACCCTCGGTCCCTCCGGGCCCCATGCCGTTTAGACGATGGGTGCGAAAGGCATCATTCCTCGGGGTGGGGGGGGGGGCTTTTCCTCGGGGGGGGGGGGGGCTAAGGTTTACCTGCTAAATGAGTAGTGCAGAAGTCCACAAAATATTAAAGTGCAACAGTAAGGCGACGGGGTGAGAGTGCAAGAGTGTCAATCCTGCGATGCACTGCCAGTAGTGCAAATGCCAGTCAGATTGATTTTCTCTTATACTTGAGCCAAGGAGGAGGCTCGAGCCCCGCCTGAGCTCGT